>OX415251.1:91016537-91641537 GCA_948329865.1 Linaria vulgaris | reverse complement strand
ATATGGTTTGACCGAAGCTTTGGAAGATCGTGTGTGCGGGTAAGATTAAGTTATTTCTATGGCGATGTTGCATGGACATACTTCCGACGCGGTGGAATTTGACACGTAGACATATTTGTGGAGAGACAGAGTGTGTGGTGTGTCGAACGGGCGTGGAAACGGTGTCTCATGTGCTGTTTGAATGCATTTTTGCACGACATGTTTGGGCGTTGTCACACGTTCCAATTACGATCGGGATTCGGGAGTCAGAGAGGTTTGGAGATTGGCTCGTGCGGATTATGACATTTGCGTCCCCTGCGATGGTTTGTTTAATTGGCACGGTTTATTGGTCTCTTTGGGGGAATCGAAATAGCATCCTGGCGGGCGAGAAAGGGCGGAATCCCGAGGAGGTGGCATTGTTTGCTGCGTCCTACGCGACAACATGGCTGGGCCTTAATGGATGGATGCGGAGGAGTGACATCCCTCGGTTGGCGACATTATTAAAGTTAACTTTGACGGAGCGCAATTTGGTAGCGAGGTGTCTATTGGACTTGGGATGGTGGCGCACGATCACAAAGGAGAGATGATTGCGTGGAGGCAAAGAAGGTTACATTCGACTGTCGCACCATTAGGAATTGAAGCTCTCGCGACGTTAGAGACGGTCCGTTGGGCCGTGGATCGGGGGTGGCGAATAGTCCTTTTTGAAGGTGATTGCTTGAGCATTGTCCAGGATATTATTCATGGAACGATTGGAGATGCACGGATTGCAAATGTGTTGCGCGAAATTATGCAATGGGTTAGAAGGAACTCTAATGCGGCCGGTCACGAGCTTGTAAGAAACGCTTTTGAAGACATGGATGGTTTCGAAGAGGCATAATTTGTTAGCTTTGGTTTTTTGGTCGTGTCGTTGCGTATTGAGACTTGATTTTGTTGGATGGTCCTCGCTTCTTTTGCGAGGTCTCATTGGATTTTTGGTGCCAATATAAATCATTCTTTGGAGTTCAAATAAATAAATAAATAAATATATATATATATATATATATATCAACGCACACACATATATAATATATATATATATATATATATATATGAAATTTTCAAAAAACTTGGTCCCCCCTCGTGGATCCGCCATTACTTACGAGATAATTATATGTTTGGTTGGCGCAAGTTATATATTGAACTGTACAGCCAAAATGAAAGTTTGTTATGCATATTAATTGATTTATCAAAACATTTCAAAATGTACGTTCTTGAAAGTTGACGATTTTCTTTCTAGTATTTAGCTAGAAAAAGTGCAAAAACTTAAATATGTTATTGCAAAGTAAAATGACAATACCTGGAAGAAAATGTAAAATAGCACAGTATCAAAGAGATCGAAGGAAAGAATAAAGGATAGTGAATAATAGATTAAATTATTTCCACTGAATGCAAGTCGTTCATTCTATCATATCTATATATACACACGCACATACACGCATGTAAAGACGTGTGTGGGGAGAAAGAGAATTGCAAAACTATCATCCTAAAACTTTTACTAATAATTGATAATTATCTCTTTCTTTATAATTGATAATTATCTCTTTCTTTATAATTCCAATGAACGATTTTGCTTTAGATTGTCTTTGTCCTTTAGATTTTCTATTGTCTTTGTCCTTTAAATTTTCTAATTTTGTCTTTGGTTTTAATGTATTGATCTTTTTTTTTTCGTTTTATTAGAAGGTGGCACGAGGGCTAAAATAATATCTTCCATGCACAAAAATGCTTTGTTTTTTTAAGAAAAGAAAAAACAGAAAGAGAACGTGTACCTCAAATTGTGTCTCAAAGGGGTTATTTTGTCCTAACCTTTTTACATACGAAAAAAATCGAAACTAGTCCTTTATTCTTTAGCTTTGTAGAAACATAAATTCTGTTTCTATATCTTTGTCTTAATTTCCTTATTAGTTATTTATTTATGGTTCTGTACATACATAGCTTTAGGTCCTTTATTGTAATTTGATTATAGCTTAACCTAGAAACACACACACACATATATATATATATATATATATATATATATATATATATATATATATATATATATATATGAATTAAGTTGGTGACCGATAGCAGTGAAGACAATTTTCTACACTTCAATCATGAATTTCTTTGCACATTTACATGGTATCAGAGCAGTTCATTGGTTCGAGTAAATCTGGTAGGAATTGGTTCCAAATTTGAAGTTGAGTTTTTTTCGTGGCACCCGGTTTCCGTGGGTCTTGGGTCTTGATCCCTTGTCTTCTCGAAGTCCTTAATCATGGCTTTGGAAACAAAAGATGTATTATCAATCAAACTTGATGGCAAAAACTATTTGATTTGGCGTTTTCACTTCCAATTTTTTGTTGAAGGAAAGGGCTTGTGGGGATATATTGATGGTAGTGTCGCTGAACCCAAATCCTCTGAGACAACCAAAGAGTTGCTGAATTGGAAATCCAACAATGCCAACATCGTCTCGTGGATTTTAGGTCAGTGGACCTTGGCATAAGTTTTCTTATGCAAGGACTCCGTACAGCGAAAGAGATGTGGGAGTATCTTGAGAGAGCTTATCAACAAACTGACTTGGCCAAAAAAAATCAAGTGGAGTATGATATATTTAACTACAACCAGGGAGACAAGAGTATACACGAATACTATGCAGGGTTCGTTAGTTTATGGACTGAATATGAGTTTATAAATATGAAGAATATTACTGCATCTTGTTGTCTCCAAACTTTGAAAGCCATAAACAACGAACGAAAAGTCATGCAATTTTTATTGCGCTTGCGACCCGATTATGAAGCTGCTTGAGCAAGCATGCTTAATTGTAGAACTTTGCCCTCCATTGATACAGTTCTTAGGGAACTATTGCGTGAAGAAACACGAATGTCAACTCAAGTTGTTCTTGATGGTCGAAAGAAGACTGAGTCAGTGATCTTTGCTAAACAAAATTCAGGGAAATCTCATCCAAAGGATTTATTGAAGGAGCGATGTTTTGAGCGTAACGAATTCGGACATGTCATATCTCATTGCAAACAAAAGAACTTTTGTGTCTATTGCAAGCAATCTGGTCATATCATAACAAAGTGCGTAGAAGTTCCTAAACAAGGAACTCATAAATCAAATTTGAGAAGATCTAATCCGAGAAGTTATCAAACTGCGAATGTTGCTGCCTACGACGCAACCGGGAACGTGAAGTCAGAATTTGTGCCACCATCTGCAGTGATAGACTCTGTTAACAACCAAACTCCATAACTCACGGACGACATACGACAATTGGTACAACGCTCTGTATCCTCGACTATCTCTTCTGCATTTTCTGCCATTGGCTTGTGTCAGAATTATAGAGTTGCTAGAGGACAATTTGGTCAAACAGCAAATTCGAACACAAAAGCCCCAAATTAAATTCCAATCGGAAAACCTAATTCCTAAATCACAAATTATTACAATTACTGCAAGAGGGGCCGATTGCAAAATGAAAGAAACTAAGGGGAACATGCAATTAAAGGGGAAAAGGACATAACAACTAAGGTTGTACCCAACACTCCTTTTAACCGTTGGATAGCGAGGATCCAGGAGAAATGGACGGCATGATCAACTAATTAGCTGACGTTACCGTTAGAGGGATGAATGGCGTTTTTACACCTGCACAAATGAAGGAGAAATGTGAGCCACATAAAAGAAAACGAAGAAAGGACACTGACGAGGGAGAAGAGAGAGAAAGCCACCTGAAGAAATGAAATGATTTTTTGCCTTTCTTTATAATTCCTTTTTCAGCACTTTTGTTGTTTTTTTACTACTACCTAAAAATGCTACTTCAGGTGTTAGTTAGTTTAGCACTTTATTTGTATTTCTGCTTATTATAAAAGAGGGGAACAGTGGAATAGGGAACTCATGAAAAAATTAATGATAAACTCTTTTCCTCATCTTCTCTTTCTCTGTTCTTTTCTCGGGCCACTAGCAAGAAACCCCCCTGTGTTATGGAAAAGAGGCAAGAAACCCCCATATGAAAACAAAATAGGCAAAAACACCCCATGTATTAAACAAATCATAGCACACTGCCCCATTCTCTTTCTTTATACGTATTTTCTTTCTTTATACGTATTTTCACCAGAAATGACTCATTTACCCCCAAATTAAAAAATAGTCATTTCTTCTCCCACCATTTTCCTATTTTATATTTATGCTTAATTATTTTAAAAAAATATATTGGATTCTTGAACGCATCTAATTATGTTACTGTAAATTTTAAAATTAACTTATTCTAATATTTAAATGAACCTATATTTTCGTAATATTTATTAAAATATATAAGTACTTTAATAAATTAATATAATTAAGTGAAAATTTATTTTTTTAATTAGTGAAATCCAAAAAAAAGTGAAAAATGTCATCTTCCCCAGAAATAATTTTTGGCAAAATTATTGGGCATAAATAATAATTTTCTCATTTTTTTACACCTGAAATAATTTTATGTAAAATTTTGTTATATTTCATGTGATGAACTTCTATGAGTTTTCTAAATTTGTACTACTTTAATTGTACGTACAAGTCCAAAAGAAAATTTACATTTCAAAATATTTTAGAAGAGATACATTTCAAAATAAGAGTTTTACCGACAATTTTTTAACAATACCAAAAAATTACAGCAAAAAATGTAGGCAAAAGTGCATAAGTTTTTTGAAGATGGATAATTTGCAATTATGTCGAAATTATATGGACTTATTTGAAGTTTTTAATTTTTAGAGGTTATTCAGATAGTTTTCTAAATTATTGGCATTATTTGTCTATTATCATAATATGAGGGATTGTTTTGTTGCTTCTTTTCATTTCACAGGGGGGTTTTTTGCCCGTTTCAAATAACACAGGGGGGCTTTCTGCCAAAAACCCAAGTTATTTTATAAGAGAATATTAATTCTCACTCTCACTTCTTGGCAAGTGTATCACACTCTCGTACAAAAGGGGGTTATTTGCTACGTATTTCAATACACATGGGGGTTTTCTACTTCTTTTTATTTCACAGGGGGGTTTATTGCCTGTTTCGAACAACACATGGGGGCTTTCTGCCAAAAACCCTCTTTTCTCATCTCATACTCGTTACACTATATATCATTTTTCTGCATATTACAATAGGTAGAAAACGTAACAAATTGGCATCTAGAGCCAGAAGCGACATCGTAGACGACATTGAGGGGATGGTTGATGGTACAAGGATGAAGGACCTGCATAATAATCAAGGTCTACTGCAAATCCAAGTTGAGAACATGATGGAAAAACAAGTTTCCAGAAGTTCATTGAAACCATGCAAGCATCCATAGAAAGCACCAACTTTCAAGTATAAAAAATTGCCGAACAACTGTGTTTCTTCAACAGAAACAAATCATTGCTGGGAGAAACCCTATTACCAGCAAGCAGCATCCAAGGACCTTCCATAGTCAACAAGTCACCCGAGAGAGTGCAACAACAGACTGTACCTGACGTCTTGCAAAACCAGACACAGGGATGGGCTAACAACTCACAAAACCACATGAACTAGCTACCAAGGCTGGACTTTTCCAGGTTTGATGGCACAAATCCCAGATCTTGGGTACGGAAATGCTTAAGGTATTTCCAGATATACACAGGGATACCTGTCCCTCAAAAAGTTCTTACAGCTTCTATGCATTTTGAGGGAAAAGCTGAGATCAGGTTCCAAGGCATTGCCATAAACAGAGGTAACATAACATGGGATTGTTTGGTTAAAAATGTTTGTCAAAGATTTGAGGGGTTTAAAGAAGAAAATGTTGTTATTGAGTTTAATAAGCTACAACAAACAGGGAATTTTAATGAATATTTAGAGAGATTTGAAGAGCTCAAATCTCTGTGCATAACCTTTGGTATTGAGCAGAGTGAGGGGTACTACATACGTAGTTTCCTGAGTGGTCTAAAGGAGGAGTTGAGACACTCAGTGCTATCTTTCCACCCCACTACATTTTACCAAGCTACAACTATTACCCTAGAATAGGAACAAATCATTGACTGCCTTACCAAAAAGTTCAGAAACTCTTCTACCAGAAACTTCAACCCCACTACATACTCCAATAGACCAGCACAACCCATACGCAACCCATCATTTACAAACAAACCCAAAATACCCCCAGACCCAACTAATAACCACGGAAGGATGCTGACACCTACTAAAATGAGAGCAAGGAGAGAGAAGAAACTATGTTATCATTTTGATGAACAATTTACCCTTGGACACAGGTGTAAAAATAGAACCCTCTTCCTCATAATGACTGAGGAGGAAGAAGAGGAATATCTGAATACTTTAGAAGCCCAAGAGGAAGAAGAAACTGATGAGCATGAAGAAACCATGGAAGAAGTGAGGTTATCCATCAACTCACTCACATGGGAACCACTGGGAAAATATATGAGGTTATGCGGCCTCTACAAAAGGCAAGGACTTAACATGTTATTGGACACATGAGCCAATATAAGTTTCTTAGATGAGGAGACAACCCATTCGCTGGGATGCACAATTGTGAATGCCCCACCTTTGATTGTGTGCATGGCTAATGGAGTTCAAGAGACCGGCATACATGTATGCCATGCATTCAAGTGGACAATGCAAAGGCATACCTTCATTTTTACAGTAAGGTTGACGAACTTGAAGGGAAACCACGTTATTATTGGTACTGACTAGATAACAGAACACGGTCCTGTAGGGTTGGATTTCAAGATCATGGAGTTAACCTTGACATCACAAGGATATATGGTCACATTCAAGTCAGTGATGAAGAAGGCAGAATGTAAAATGCTCTCTACTAAGAGTTTTCAGAAACTAGTAAAGAAAGGCACCAGAGGAATGATTGGGAAACTCTTTACTGTCTCCATTCAGAGAGCTCAAGAGGAGGTAGAACTTGAGATACATGAGGTACTTGATGAGTTTCCTGATGTATTTGCCAAACCTAAGGGCTTACCTCCAAGGAGGATAATTGAGCATGATATTTCTTTGAAAACTGGATTAGCACCTAAGAGACAAACACCCTATAGATATTTTCATGCCTTTAAGGATGCCATTGAGAACATTATCAAAGGGTTGTTGGATGAAGTAGTGATACAACTCAGTACTAGTGTATTCTCATCACCAGTGTTGTTGGTGAAAAATAAAGATGGTACACGGCGCATGTGTGTGGATTACAGGTATTTGAATGACCTCACTATTAAACATGACTACCCTATACCTATTATTGATGGATTTCTAGAGGAACTAAATGGAGCTGCTTACTTCTCCAAAATAGACCTAAGGTCAGGTTACTTCCAGATCAAAATGAAAGCTGAGGATGTCCCTCTAACAGTCTTCAGCACACACCATGGCCACTATGAATTCCTAGTGATGCCTTTTGGTTTATGTAATGCTCCTGCCACTTTTCTATCCCTAATGAACCGGGTGTTTGCACCTCACCTCAGGAAGTTTATTCTATTATTTTTTGACGATATATTGATTTACAGCCCTGATTTGTACTCCCACATCCAACACCTTAAAACTACCTTGGAAATTTTAAGAGGTCACGCATTATATGCTAAACTTTGCAAGTGTAACTTTGTCCAGAGACAAGTGGAATACTTGGGTCATATTATCAACAGTTAAAGGGTAGCTACTGATCCTAGTAAGGTTGAGTGCATGGTGTCATGGCCTGTGCCAGTAATTGTTAAACAACTAAGGGGGTTCCTAGGTATAGCAGGCTACTACAGGAAATTCGTGATGGGGTATGGGTTGATTAGCAAGCCCTTAACTGCCCTACTAATGAAGAATCATTTTGTATGGACATATGAGGCTACTTTGGCTTTCAACTCACTGAAAAGAGCAATGGCCACTACACCAGTTCTGGCTTTGCCAGATTTCAAACAACTTTTCATTGTTGAAACTGATGCTAGCTCAAAAGGGATAGGAGTTGTACTCATGCAAAACCATCGAACTACTGCCTATCAAAGTAAAGCTTTGAGTGTTAAAAACTTAGGGCTTTCAGTTTATGAAAAGTAATTCTTAGTTGTTCTAATGGCCATTTCTAAATGGAAACATTATTTGCAGGGACATCAACTGATCAACAAAGGTTGAAACATATTCTGGAGCAGAAGGTCACAACCACTTTACAATAAAAATGGATCTCCAAACTTCTTGGGCTGGATTATGCTATTGAATATAGAAAGGGTACTGAAAATAGAGCAGTAGATGCTCTGTCAAGAAGGACAATGGAGGAAGAGGTCTGTGCGATTTTAGTGGTACAACCCCAGTGGGTTAAAGACCTACAAGAAAGTTACCAGAATGATGAAGACTTTAAACAGAAAATGGCAACTATACTCATTGATCCTCAATCTCATGTTGATTACTCTATTTCTAATGGGATTCTCAGATATAAATGGAGGCTTTGTGTAGGCAATAACCTTAACCTCAGGGTTGAACTAATCAGGACCATACACAACTCTTCTATAGGGGGTCACTCAGGAATAAATGGCACCTATCATAGAGCAAGATCTGTTTTCTTCTAGCCAGCTATAAAGAAGGATATCTTTGAGGAGGTAAGGTTGTGTGACACTTGTAGAGTTAATAAGGGGGAAAACCAAGCCTACCCTGGACTGTTACAACCACTTCCTATACCTAATCAGTCATGGACACACATCATTTTAGACTTTGTTGAAGGATTACCCATATCATAAGGGAATGATGTCATCTTAGTGGTGGTTGACCGATTTACTAAATATGCACACTTCTTATCATTATCACACCCCTATAATGCTAATCAGGTGGCTAGGTTGTTCTTAGATCACATCTACAAGCTACATGGTATGCCAGTAACTATGGTGTCTGATAGGGATACGACTTTTGTTAGTCTATTCTGGAAGGAGTTTTTCAAACTATGGGGAACTGAGTTGAGGTTCAGCACTGCATACCACCCTCAGGTTCAGCACTGCATACCACCCTCAGACTGATGGTCAGACTGAGAGGGTAAATCAATGTATGGAGAATTATTTAAGGTGCATGTGCAGTCAGCAACCCAAGTCTTAGCATAAATGGCTTTCATTAGCTGAGTATTGGTATAACACCAACTACCACTCAAGCCTGAAAATTACGCCATTTGAGGCTCTTTATGGAGTGCCACCTAATCATAACTCCATTGGACAATTTCTGGATGCTAACCACCCTGATATACAACAACTACTACAAGAGAGGGTGAAGGCCATACAAGTGATTAGAGAAAACTTGCAAGAGGCACATAATATGATGAAGATATATGCTGATAAGCATAGAACTTAGAGGGAATTTGTTGTAGGTGATGAAGTTTATCTAAGACTTCAACCTTTTAGACAGACTTTTGTGGCTATGAGGAGGAATCTTAAATCAGCACCAAAGTACTTTGGGCCATATAAGATACTGGAAAGGATTGGCAAAGTTGCCTATAAGCTGGACCTGCTAGCTGAAAGTAAGGTACACACTGTGTTCCATGTCTCCCTTCTAAAAAAGAAGTCGAGTCAGAAACATATACCAAGCCCAGTTTTGCCTAACATGGATGACCAAGGGAATTTTAATGTATTCCCTGCTTGCATTCTAGCTAAGAGATTGATTCAGAGGGGTAATATAGTTGTACCCCAGATTTTAATTCAATGGGTGAACTCAAGTGCAAATCAGGCTACCTGGGAAGATTACTCATATATAGAAACTAAATTCCCAGATTTTGATCCTTGGGGACAAGGATCTACTTATGGAAGGGGGAATGTCAGAATTATAGAGTTGTAAGAGGACAATTTGGTCAAATAGCAAATTCAAACACAAAAGACCCAAAGTAAATTCCAATCAGAAAACCTAATTCCTAAATCACAAATTGGGTCAATTACTGCAAGAGGGGCCGATTGCAAAATGAAAGAAACTAAGGGGAGCATGCAGTTAAAAGGGAAAAGGAAATAGCAGTTAAGGTTGTACCCATCACTCCTTTTAACCGTTGTATTGCGAGGATCCAAGAGAAATAGATGCCCAGGATCAACCAATTAGTTGGCATTACCGTTAGAGGGATTAAGGGCGTTCGTACATCTGCACAAATGAAGGAGAGATGTGAGCCACATAAAAGAAAATAAAGGAAGGACACCGGCGAGGGAGAAGAGAGAGAAAGCCACCTAAAGAAATGAAAGGATTTCTTGCCTTTCTTTATAATTCATTTTTCACCACTTTTATTACTACCTAAAAGCGCTACTTCCAGGTGTTAGTTAGTTTAGCACTTTATTTGTATTTCTGCTTATTATAAAAGAGAGGAACAATGTAATAAGGAACTCGTGAAAATTTTTATGATAAACTATTTTCCTCATCTTCTCTTTCTCTGTTCTTTTCTCATCTCATACTCTTTACTCTATATATCAATTTCCTGCCTATTACAATAGGTAGAGAACGTAACAGCCTGTCTGATAACAATTCACATGTATCTTCTTCTATCAATCCCTTATGGATAATCGACTCCGGTGCATCCAATCATATGACAGGGGTACAAACAAGCTCATCCTTTTGAAGCCTCACTCTGGAGACAAATACATTGTTACTGCAAATGGTGGGAGAATTAATATTGTTGGCACCAGTAACATATTCTTGTCACTAAGTCCAAAAACTTCTTTCCCTCTTCCCAATACTTTTCTAGTCCTTGAACTTACCACTAATTTGATTTCTGTCGATCAACTTGTTGATAATGGTTATAGTGTCTCTTTCTCGTTTGATGGTTGTGTAATTCAGGATCGGCACACTAGGATGGTGAAAGGAAAAGGTCGTAGGATTGGTCGGCTATTTGCTTTGGAGGTTGATAAACCACCTTCTTCATTGTTCTCTCCAATCAGTTCAGATAATCCACATTCTGATCGACTGTGGCATTTGTGGCACTGTAGGCTAGGACATCCTAATGCAAGGAAATTGGATAGTTTATTTTTTTTGTTGTTTTGTAAGACAAAATTGTCTCTTTAAGTAACATTTTTAAATCTTGTATTAGATGTTCTTTAAACAAAAGTACACGACTTCATTTTTCGATTAAGTCTCATGTTGAGCATAAACCTTTTGAGTTGATTTATAGTGATGTTTGGGGCCCTGCTCCCACTTGTTCTTGATTGGGCTTCAAATATTACTTGATATTTGTTGATGATTGTACTCATTACACTTGGATATACTTTATGCGACACAAATATGAAGTATTCTCTCATTTTAAGTCATTCTTGTCAATGGTGAAAACACAATTAGATGGTTAGCTACAATATTATCAAGCAATCTTTCTAATTCTGGGTTGGGGGGGGGGAGTATATGTTGAAAGACTTCCAAGAATTTCTCAAAAGAGAAGGAATTCAATCACAAAGAACTTGTCCTGAAACTCCACAACAAAATGGAGTTGCAGAGAGGAAAAATAGGCATATCTTGGAAGTAGTAAGAGCCCTTATATCTGATTCCAACGTGCCTAAATTTTTTTGGGTCGAAGTTGCTATCACTGTTATCCATCTTATCAACCTTGTTCCTTCCTTAGTCTTAAATAATAAGTCTCCATATATTTGCTTATTTAATCCTCTTCCAGATTATTCTCGGTTGCATGTGTTTGGTTGTGTTTGCTTTGTTCATCTTCCGCCTCATGATAGGACAAAACTTTCTAAATAATCTGCCATGTGCTTGTTTCTTGGTTATAGTGATGACCAAAAAGGTTTCTTATGTTATGATCCCGATATCCGTCGCATTCGTGTTTCTCGTAATGTCATTTTCATGGAAGGTGTCTTTTACTATAATTCGATAACCAGTCCCTCTTGTTCTGCTACTGATTCTCTTTTACAAAGTTTTTCTGATTTAAATATCCAAAGTGAGTGTCAATGTAATGAAAATACACTGGTTTCTCCACTCCGAAAAGAAGAGAGCAGCCCTACAGATTCTACCTCTCACCACCAGGAGCTTGGGCAATCTCCAGTAAGTTCATCTCACATATCTCCAGTTGATTTACCACCTGAATTTCATGTAGTTGGTCAAGATTCTTTTCCTAAAATTACTAACCCAATGCGCTCGTCTCGTACCATAAAACCACCTGACCATCTTAATCTTCTTGGACACCAACACTCATTTTTTTCATCTCTAAACACCATAAAGGTTCCAAATTCTTACAAACAAGCTATTGGCATTCCTTGTTGGAAAGAAGCTATGGATACAAAGATAAGTGCTCTATTGGAGAATGACATGTGGGATCTTGTGCCTACCCCTACGGAAACTTCAATTATTGGAAGTAAGTGGGTTTTTCTGTTAAATTAAACTCTGATGGCAGCCTTGATTGTTATAAAGCACGACCCATTGCCCAAGGTTATAAACAAGAATATGGTATATTGACTACGAAGAAACATTTGCTCATGTTGCTAAAATGACGACGATAAGGCTGCTTGTTGCTCTTTTCACTGTGCGCCGTTGGACAATATATCAGATGGATGTAAAAAATGAGTTTTTACATGGAAATTCGAAAGAAACGGTCTATATGCATCCACCACCAGGGTATTTTCATGACAAAGGCATGGCGTGCAAGTTGAAAAAGTTGTTATATGGGCTCAAACAAGCTCCCCCCCCCCCCCCCGGTCATGGTTTGAGCGTTTTCGTGAAGTCATTCTTGATGCTGGATATGAACAAAGTCTTCATGATTATTCTTTGTTCACTTGTTCGTCCGCGAAAGGTATAACTATTATCCTTCTCTATGTTGATGACATTTTCATTATAGGTGATAATGAAGAAGGCATACAGAAATTAAAGCATATGATGTGAGCATTGTTAGTCAGATTATGTCTGATCCTCGCCGTTTACATCTTGCTGCAGTTTATCGTATTATTCGCCATCTTCGAGGTACAATCTGCAGAGGATTGTTCTTTTCTTCCCAATATTCGATTCATTTAGTGCCTATGCCAATGCCGATTGGGCTGGATGCCCCGATACACGTCGCTCTACGACTGGATGGTGTTTATTTCTTGGTGAGTCTCTTGTATCATGGAAATGCAAGAAACAACAAACTGTTACAAAGTTCTCTACTGAAGCGGAGTACTGTGAAATGTCTTCAGCGTGTAGTGAGATATCATGGGTAAACGGTCTTTTACCTGATTTACATGTAAATTTGGCATGTTCTACTCCTCTTTTTGCTGATAACATCAGTGCCATTCGTATAGCATCGAACCCGGTGTTTCACGACCGCACAAAATATATTGAAGTTGATTGTCATTTTATTAAAGACAAATATTTGCCTAGAGAAATCACAAAGAGTGGTTGATTTGCTGTGAGAGAATCTGATTGTAGCGGCAAAATCAGCAAAGTGTTGATACCCAGTACGAAGTGCTTATTTCAACCCACAAAGTGATTTCTACATGGCTTCATTAATTCAGAGCATCTAACAGATCTTATTGAACCAAGAGTGCACACATCTTCAGTCCCACAAACGGATACCGCTTTTATCAATAAACTTCTCTACATCAAATTTTGCAATCGACATGCTCAAGATCCACGTTCACCGCACCAATTTGTTGTGAATCAGACCGATGATAATCCACAAATTTATTAGTCGCAAATGAGTGAAGCACAAATCAGAATCAAAAGCAATTAAAATTGAAAGAAGAACAACAGCAAACTATCCAACACCCATACACACAAAGAACACTGCAGTATTAAGATCTTTTGATGTGATCTTAACCTACCTCCAAGGAGCGCGTCTCTAATTCGATTAGTTATTGAGTTTGATGAAATAATTCATCTACTATATTACAATAACCTAGTGCAGGCTGGTTTGGGACACCAATCTTTATCCAAAAACTAATCAACAAACTTACATTGTCATTATCCCATAAAAACATTGAGTACATCGTTAATCATGTGTCTCATTAGGAAGTGTTTGAATGTTTTGTTTGTTAATCCTAAAACATATATTGTTAGGATTCAAGAAAATGCACCTTTAATGCAAGTAACATAAGAGCTAGGCCAACTTTTGCCTTCATTCATGGTTAATCTCGTTTGCAATATTGTGATTTCATTAAGGAGCGACATACTTTAAAATCGAACAACGTTTACTGTGTCCACATTTTTGCAAGTTGTGATAGTAATTAAAAGGCTAAAATGATGAATAAAACCTTAATACTCACAATCCTTGCAGATTGTCTGTATTGTGCGTCATTGACTAGTCGAGAGCAGGGGAGTTCTTGGACTAGTAACTCATGCCAAACATCCCATGATTACAATTTGGATCTTAAGGAACCATGGGGACTTTTTAGGATACTTGAATAGAGAGAGACATAACATTAATCTGATGAATTTTGCTATGGATCCCTCATTACTTTAAGAAATGGGAAATAAATAGTGATTGCTTTGTCTTGATGAGAATTTATGTGTACCGATTTTGAGAAAGTTGAAACAAAGTTGGTTTATTCGAGATATGAAACTGAAGAATGGTTCGACGGAAGGAACAGAAAATCAGTATAATTCTCTTCAGAACACACTGGTTTCATGGGAGGAAAAATCGTCGTGAAAGTTTGAATCTGATCTGTTTCTTTGGAGTTTTATACTTAAATTGAATTCCAGAGGCTATAAGTGTTTATTAATAATCCAACAAACAATAAACATCATTCACACTTCTTGAGATTTGCTTAATAACATCATTCACACATCGAAGTATATATTTCAATAATATTTAGATGCATAAGATTACATAATAGTATATAACTCTCTGGGGTATCATTCTACGAGTGTGTAGAAATTAGAATTGCCACCAACTTGTATAGATTTTAATTATCCAAATGCCGCTAGAGCAGGCTCTGGTGGATTCAGCAAACAAATGTTGAGGACTTCATTGACACTGGTGAACTTCAAGTCGGGATACAGGCATGACGCCTCAACATCATTCTCTCCAAGGTCAAAGTTCATTGTCGCGCCTTTTATGAACAAACTATGAAGGATCGAAACCGGTATATTTTCTGGATCCGGCAAGGCTGAATAATATCAAGAAAAAGTACGTGAGGGATTAAACAAGCTAGCTAAGTCTCGTACAATGCGAGTAATATGCTCTATTACAATAAACAGAGAAGGGGCGGAGTTTGATGCAGGCTTTTTTAAAATTAGGCGGGGGTTAAATATGGAGTTTTTACTTACTTTCGGAAAGTGTGACAATCTCTTGTTCTGGGACATGAACCCTGTTAAAAGTTTTCCCTGTTGCCTTCTCCCATAATGATATCAATTCAAGTTGTGATACGATGTTGGTTGTTGGCCGATATATAACCACGCGGTTTAAAGCTCTCAGATCGTTTGCCACTTTTATAGTGTACATACCAATATCTTCCTCATAGTTCAATACAACTATAGAACCATACGTGTCAAGCATATATAATGAAGATAATTAAAACACATGTATTGGGAAAATCTCGTTAAACCGCCCAACTTATAAGGTATTTTGCAAAGTGCCTCCCAACGTTTCAAAAAGAAAAACTCCCCGTTAACTTATTCGATTTTGTACGAACTTCCTCCTTGGTCAACTTTCTGGACAAAATACTCTTTTAGATGCCTTCACATGCACAATAGGTTGAAGGGGCAAACCACACAAAATTGGATAGATCGAGGGCACGTTTTCTCTTTTTGAAACAAAGGGCACTTTGTGAAATGCCTTATAGATCATGGGGTTCGACGAGCATATATCTTAGATGCAAGCTTTGATATTACTAGAAAAATAAATATTGCATTGACCAATTACGTAGGTACATACATTTAGCTTCACCAGTGCCATACACGGTTATCTCTTGCTTGTGTTGGTCGTGAGGGTGCAACAAGTAATTGACGAAGTAAGCAGCATAGCAGTTTGCAGAAACGAAAGTGTAGGGAATATTCGCTTCTTCTGTAGCCCTTCTTATTTTCCTCTTCTTGTCGAGGAATGTTTCGAAAGGGGGCAATGCACTCAGTTCTCTATCCTCTTCAACCCCAAAGTCCGACGGCAAAAACCTCTAAGAATTAACAGAAACACTTAACAGACGTTTCTTCAATCTGAATTGTCAGTTTTACTTTTTGTAGTTCGAGAAGGTTGAATGCATAATTTTGATAGTACCAGAGAAGGGCAAATTATTATTTCTGCCCTATAACTTTGCAAAAAATTACTTTTTGCCCTTTTTTTCCCAAGTCAACTTTTTATGCCCTGCTAGTTTTCATTTTTCTATCAAAACTGCCCAATTTTAGTCACATTGGCTAAATTGCTGATGTGGCAGCCAGTCAAGAAAGTGCTATGACACGTCAATAAATTGTCACGCCACATCATATTTTTCAGCCCAAAAAATATTTTTTAAACTAATCCTTGTAATATTAAAAATTGCACTTGCACCCCAAAATAAATTGCACTTTGCCCCCAAAAAATATATATATATATATTTATATTTATATATAATAAAAATTTATATTATAGATAATAATAATAAATATATATATATATATATATCTATTTATAAATAATAAATATTTTAACAATATATAAAAAAATAGAAAAAAAAATAAATTAAAAAAAAAGTCCATCATCCCGTACCCCCCCACCCCGCCCCCACGCCGCCGCCGGCTTCACCACCACTGCTGTGGTGGCCCGCGTCGATTCGACGCCACCACCCGTAGTGGTGGCGTCGAATCAATCGACGCGGGTAGAGGCACTGGGGAGTTTTTATACATTTGTTTTCCTATGGCGTTTTAGTTAATTTAATTAGTAAGCATCCATTAAAAGTATAACAGATGGAATCATGTTTCATATAGCTCAAGTATAATGTTGCGCTCCGTTAAAACAGAAATACAAGAAGGTTTAATGAATGATTTTTTTTATAACAAGCAACATTAAAAAAAAAAAAAAAAAAAGGAAAAAAAGGTCCGTTAAAACCCGAATGCTACTGTCCCCTAACGTTTAATAAAGAAAAAAGTTCCCCAACACATTGAATCTATCTCCCGGATCAAATCTAATGAATAAAAATGCTGACACATATTTAAAATGAAAGGTTTATCAATCGTATAGAGACAAATTCAATAGGGTTGAAGGACTTTCTCCTTTTAAAACGTCGTCTGGGGACAATTTGCGAAACGCCCCAAACGTTAGAGAGTTTAAGGGGATTTAACCTTAAAAAATAAGGTGCATATTACCAGCATGGTGCATATTTCCAAGACAGTATGGTGCATTTTTTTTTTTTAAGACGGAGGTGGTTTATGCATTTCCTCCAATATATATTTTACCTTTATATTACCAGCAGCTTGAATGGCTTTAATGATTTTGAGCTGGTCAAGAACTTGAGGATAAGCCACTGCAGATATCACTACATCAACGTCTTTGAGAACTGAAACAAGCTTCTCATGTTCATCAAATGTTCCCTACAAATTAAATATACATGCACAGAAAAAAAATTATTTGAATAACAAATATGCTATCAACTTAAACTAATTAACTTAAATATAAAAAAGGAAGTTAAGCATATTAAATATATTATATTTACTTTAACTATTATTGCACCCATGGATTTAAATTGAGTGAGCAGTTGAGTCTTGTTAGAGTCGGGTCTGGAGAAAACATAAGTCGGGTGACCCAATTTGATGCTCGCCGTCACAATATGACGCCCAATATATCCACTTCCTCCAAATATCAGGATTTTGCTCGAATTTTTCGCCATTGATATATCAGTACTTTTTTTTGTATTAATAATTAACATATAAGCTTTTTATTTTAATTTACTTGCAACATATTCTTTTTTGTTGCGAGTTTGTGGATTTCCCGGCATCATATTATAGTGAGAATGCAAGGGTTCGAGCCACCGGCCACTTTACCATGTCATGTCATTTTCATGCCAAATAGATTTTCATGCTAGTATAGTCATAGTCTATATAATTACTTGTAATTTGCTAGCTAGTTAGATGACGTAGTCTAAACTTATAGAAAATAAATTTTTTTTTTGTACTTTTATAGAAAATAAATTATAAATACCAGAGAAAGTATAATGATCAAGAGTATCATTTTCCAATAAATTCAAATTTTGTAAAAAGAGATATTTTAAAATAGAAACTATCAAAAAGAACTAAAATGCTCAAACGATGATATTTGCTCGGAATTGGGCCAACTTCATGGTAAACGGACGTGATTTGCAGATTTTCGATATTAGGTCGAATTGGGGAAATATGTTTTTTGGTCAAAAAAGAGAAAATATTATTGCTTGAACAATAGGGAGTATAATTAGAGGGGGTACTCCCGAAGATATTACAACTTAATTACCAAGGCAAGCCAAAGGCATATTACACCAATTTATATAAGAGTACACACTTAACATCAATATTAATTCGTTGAAAAAGAGATCGACCCGAAATTAGCATCAATTCATCTTAAATTATAATCAGTTATGCACTTCATCATATCACTGGACATAATTAAATTGGTTGAGATTTGAAATCGGCTAAACAATATAATAAGGTTTGTTAGCTCGCGCAATCACTTCAGACAACGACAAAGTAAAGTGGTACTTACCATGTTCTTCCCATTCAGTTTGATAATTCATTTGCTACCACCAAATTTATGATAAATGTATTATTATATGAACGCGGTGAGGTTTTATTGATGGTTAACCATGAAAATGCGTATATATATGGGATAAATGCATTAAACCCCTTGAACTATGCAGATTTTTGCGTTTTCGTCCTTAAACTAAATAAATAAGCGCTTTGCCCCATAAACTATGCCATTCTGTGCGATTTGCCCACTGGCCGGGTTTTCGGCTATTTTTGGCCATTCTTGGCCGGAATGTTTTTCCTTACCCGACACATATGTGTTGTACTATATGCATTTTAGTAGTTGATTACAAAAAGTAGGCGAAAAAATACCTCGAACGGGACATATTTCGGCTAAAATACACTGAAGAGAAAATCACAATTTAGCCGGAATATGTCCCGTTAGAGGTATTTTTTAAAACTTGATTTATCATCAATTGCTAAAATACATCTAGTACAACACATATGTGTCGGGTAAGGGGAAAAATTCAGGCCAAGAATGGCCAAAAATAGCCGAAAACCCAGCTAGGGGGCAAATCGCACAGAATGACATAGTTTAGGGGGCAAAGTGCTTATTTATTTAGTTTAAGAACGAAAACGCAAAATTCTGCATAGTTCAGGGGGTTTAATGCATTTATCCCTATATATATAATATATCATTTTACCATTACACATAAAATTATTTGAGTCATATATGGAGGACATCATAGCATGCATGATTTGACTTGAAAGTAATTTTGAAATGTAACTTTTTTCGGTATTTCACCGTGCTACGGGTAGTCAAATGTAGAACAAACGTCATGTGGTTGCTTGTCGGACCACGTCATTCGAGGAAATTAATGTTTCACGGGGTAAGGTGCGTGTTTCGTTCTCGGCAACAAATATGATTAACCAATCAGGAGATCCCATACACAAAATTATTGATGCATACAGAGTCAAATAGAGAATGATTTTGTTCTACCAAATAAAAAAAAAAATTAGAGAATCATTTCTATTAGCCCACGTTTAAATACACAGGAATACGTCGGACAGCAAATTGAGTGGGGGCCGGGGAAACTGGAAAGGGAAACTCTTGACCTCTGTTTGATGGTTTATCAAAAAAAAAAAAAAACCTCTGTTTGATGGTCGTTCGACATTACATGTGCGTGTCACATTCAAATTAAACTAATGCTGATATACGATAATGATATAGTTCTTTTGTTTGCATTTGTTACCATCTTTTCTTTTTTTCCGTACACATATCTTCTCCGTTTATGTTCTTCTCCACTTTCTAGCCCTTGCGTGATGGTGGTGATCTAACCGATTGTTGAAAATATATAAGATAATTCCAAAATTTTGTCTTGTTAAGTAAAATAGCAATTCCGAATTCAATCGTGATTCGTGAAAGACATCACCATAAATGGTGCTAGTAAATAACTTAGAAAGTCTTTAAATGTGGGCAATAATTCGATTAAGGATGAAAATCAACCAACCATATTTTCCCTTATTTTGCTTTATCATAAAATCCGCTTTCTATTATTTGAGACAAGGAATAAACTTTTCCTCTCTTCTTAAAATGATTATGCCTATGTAAAAGCGTGTCTCGTCCTTCGAGTGGTCGAACAAGCCTCTTTCTTGTTGTATTCGACTTTTTTCTTTTAAAGTACTCCTTGTATTCCTTAATAAATTTCATTTTTACTGATTAAAAAAATGTAAAGGTCATATAGCAAGTTGAACGCATGAAACACAGGCTATGTAAAGTTTTTAAATTCAAAAGTCTAGAACCAAAATCTAAAGTCCTCGGGCGTATTGAGCTATTTTATTGAAGAGTACAGTGGTTCTAAGTTATAACTTTGAGAGACAATATACTTCTAGCTAGTTTATATAAAGAGTGTTAGTTATGGCTTAAGACCAAATAAAAGAAGATGGTGAGTGCTTTATCTTAATGAAAATTTAGTTTATTTGTTACGATTTTGAGATATGTGTGAAAGTGCAAAGTGTTTGGTCAATGTTAGATCAACATTGTAACTGCAATGTTAGGATAACATTGAACACTAGAACAATGCACATTCAGGATTATTGCTATAATTGTGATTTTTCTTTATTCACTTACTAACTTAGTTCCACGAGTTGTAGTTGGTATTTGTATGTGCTCCAAGTCAAGAGACTTCAATGATTGATCTATTTCTTTAGAGAGAAGTTGTCATTCAATGAGAAATTTTCAAAGAAGAACTTTTCATAATTAAAGAAGGAAAGATTTGTGCGCTGCAATGGAAAGATCAAGGCGTGTGAATTGCAAGAAGGAAAGAAGATTACATGCAGTAGGATTCTTTCTATAGAAGACTATAAAATGGAGATTATATTTTCCTAAGACTTTAAGTCAAAGAAGGAAACATTTCCATTGAAGACTTCTAGTTGGACAAGGAAACATTTTCCTATTGAAGGAGACTTGCCATGAACGAAATTAGAGTCATACAAGGAGATCTAATAGCAACCAAAAACGTGCACAACATGTCTTGGACATCAATGAAGATTACACTATAAATAGACATGTTGGGCATCAAGAAAAAGACACGAATACAAGAGCAAAAATCTCTCGTGAGGAAATATTTATAGTCGAGTGTCTTTGTCTTATTTTGCAAAGTTTGTGAATTATTAAATTAAGTCTAGGTTTAAATTTAAGGAGAGAATTCTTGTCTGCTTTGTTGAGTTCGATCAATTCGAGGGTGAGGAGCTTGGGAGTTGAGAGAAACATATTTATTAAACCCTTGTGGTATTTCTCCTACGGCTAGGAAGATCATATTAATATATTATCTTATTAATATTACATCTACTTGTGCTCTTTACTTATCCGCTGTGTTATATTCTCTGTCAAGTAGATTTGTGTCAACGTTAACTGCTGTTAAATGGATGTTAAGATAACATCCGAGAATCCAGTGTTAACATGATATTGGAAGAGCAGATCAGTGTTAGACTAACATCAAGTTTAACATTGTGAGAAAAGTATCAAGTCCGGTCCCATAATTTCAAGGTGAAACAAAGCTTGTCTATTCGAGATAATGGTATGATATATGGAAGGAACAGAGAATCTGTATATTCGTCATCAGAACATACTGGGTTCATGGGAGGACAAATCGTCGAATCTGATTTGTTTCTTTTTTGGAGTTTTATTATTAAATTACATTCCAGAGAGTATATGCGTTTAAATTGTCCAACAAAACAATAAACGACATTCATACTTCTTGAGATTTGCTTATTAAAATTTATTATTGAAAGTATATATATTTCAATAATATTTAGATGAATATGATTAGTATAGGCAAAGACGAGTGGGGTGCTTTATGGTTCGTCACAATCTGGTCCATTTGGAGAATGCGCAATAGCATCATTTATAAACAGGGAAAGCTGGGAATTGATAGATTAATTGAAGAAATACAAGCAAGGAGTTGGTGTTGGATTAAAAGCTACAAGAAGGATTTTTCTTTCTCTTTTTCTGATTGGGTTCTGCTCCCTTCCTTGTGCTTATGAATTATGTGTAAGTTTGATTTTGTTGATTTCTGTTGTACCTTTTTGGAGTATTCCTTGTACTCCATGGTTGTTTTTTAATAAATTTTTTGCCTATCAAAAAAAAATCCTACAAGCGTGTTGATAATTGCCACCAACTTGTAAGAATCTAATTATCCAAATGCTGCTAGAGCAGGCTCTGGTGGACTATGCAGAAACATGTTGAGGAGTTCATTGATTGTAGTGAACTTCAAGTTGGGATACAGGGCTGACGCCTCAATGTCATTTTCTCCAAGATCAAAGTTCACTGTCGCGCCTTTTATAAACAAAGGACGAAACATTAAAACTGCCCTATAACTTTTTTTAGAAGTTAAAATGCCCGTTTTTTCCAGGCCTTGATTAAATGCCCCATAAGTTTTGAAATTTCTTGCAAAAATGCCCGATTGCCTTATTTGGGCCAAAACTGCCTACGTGGCGGTACAGTCAACGCCACGTCATAAAATTGCTCTGCCACGTCATATTTTTCAGCCAAAACACGTTTTTCACACAAACTCTTATAACTTTAAATATTGTATTTGCACCCCAAAATAAATTGCACTTTGCCCCTCAAAATATATATATAAAAATAATAAACAATATATATAATCATTTGTAAAAGTAAAATATATATATAATAATATTAACATATATTATTATTTATACATATTTATAAAATAATAAATATTTTAACATTATATAAAATAAATAAAAAACAAAAAGATTAAAAAAAAATCCATCCCCCCCCTAACCCCCCCCCCCCCATCCACCCCCCCCCCCCCCCCCCACACCCGCCGCCGAGCAGTGCCGTTAGGAACCCCCCCACCCCCCTCCCCACCCCCCGCCGAGCCACCAGACGACGATTGCAGAGGTGCTAGCGTCGATTTGACGCCACCACCACTGCAATAGTGGTCGTTGGGTGGCGTGGGGGTGGGGGGAGGGGGCGGGTGATGGGGGTGGGGGGTGGTGGGGTGGGGGGTTCAGGGGGGGATAAGGTTTTTTTTTTTTAATTTTTTTTGTTATTTGTTTTATATATATATATGTGTGTTTATTAGGTTTATATATATATATGTTTATTATTATTTATATATATATGTTTATTATTATATATATATCTTTATTATTTATATATATGTTTATTATTATTATTTATATATATATATATATCTTTATTATTTATATATATATATATATCTTTATTATTTATATATATGTTTATTATTATTATTTATATATATATATATATATCTTTGTTGTTTATATATGTTTATTATTATTATATATATATATTTATTATTATTTATATATATATATATCTTTATTATTTATATATATGTTTATTATTATTATTTATATATATGTTTATTATTATTTATATATATATATATCTTTATTATTTATATATATATTTATTATTATTATTATTTATATATATTTATTATTATTTACTGAAAATATGACGTGGCAGAGCAATTTTATGACGTGGCGTTGACTGTACCGCCACGTAGGCAGTTTTGGCCCAAATAAGGCAATCGGGCATTTTTGCAAGAAATTTCAAAACTTATGGGGCATTTAATCAAGGCCCGAAAAAAACGGGCATTTTAACTTCTGAAAAAAAGTTACGGGGCAGTTTTAATATTTCGTCCATTAACAAACTATGAATGATTGAAATTGGTATATTTTCTGGATCCGGCAGACCTGAATAAAATCAAGAAAAAGTACGTGAGGTCATAGATTAAACAAGCTAAGTTTTGTACAAATGCGAGTGATATGCTCTATTAAATAACCCGTGAAGAACCCGGGTTTGATGCAAGATCGTTACAAAAAGGTTTCCAATATAGAATTTATACTTACTTTGGGAAAGTGTGAGAATCTGTTGTTCTGGGACATGAACCTTGTTAAAAGTAAGGCAGAAATGTCAAAATTGCCCGTATCATTCGCCAACTTTACTTTTTGCCCTTTATCTTTTTAAGCTGTCGAAAATGCTCACTATCTTTGTCAAAAATGCCCGATTCACTGTTCTTCCGCCAAATTGATAAATCGCGTCCAACGTGGCAAAATCGCACCTCCACGTGTAATTAATTTAGTACACCTAGATTTTTGTTAAATTTAAACCCAATTTATTCAAATTTAAAAAAAAAAAAAAACAAAAAAAACAGAAATTATCAGTCGTCACTCCCTCCCCTCAACCCCAAAACCCAGCAACCCCCCCCCCCCCCCCACACCCCACCCAGCCCCGCCCAACCCCACCCTGCCCCGCCCCATTGCCCACCCCCACACACACCAGTCGTGATGACATTGAAATTTGGGGCGGTTGATCTCTGATTGTGGTGGTGTGGCGGCGGCTGTGCAGATGGAGGTTGTGGTGGTGGTGATGTGCTGCGGCGGCGGTGCAAGTGGAGGTGGTGGTGTTGATGTGCGGCTGCGGCGGCGATGCAGATGGAGGTGGTGGTGGTGTTGATGTGCTACGGCGACGGCGGTGCAATTGGAGGTGGTGGTGGTGGTGGTGGTGTGTTGCTGCGGCGGTGCAGGTAGAGGTGGTGGTGGTAAGGGGGGGCAACGAAAGTGACGACCTAAAAATTCTTTTTTTCATTTTTCTTTTTTTTTTAGTTTTTTAATTCTTAAAAAATTAAGTAATTGAAATTAGATTTATATATAAAGTTTTTATACTTTATGTTAACAGGTTAGATATTATTCCCTATTTAACAGATTTATTTTGGGTCGGAACGCCTTGCCCGTGATTCAAAAACGATGGTTTTGTGGAAAGAACAAGAGGTGCGAGAATATTTCTTCATTTATTCACTGAACTTTTCCTCCTCAATCTCCGTGTGTGTATCTTTGTATGTGTGTGTGGCTGAAGTTATCTTTCTTCAATCGCTCACCTCCCTTTATATAGACTTTTTTAGGGACAGGTGTCGTTGTGCATGCGTTTTAGTAAGTACAAGTGTCGTGATGGTAGTACAGGTGTAGAAAATTAAGATAAGGCATATCTTTAATCTATTAGATGCTGACTAGGCCGATCTTTGTGTCTTCTGATGACTCCGAGGGCCTCTGAGGGACTGTTTTTCATGATGTCAGTTTTCCGAGGAGCTCTGCTTTTGGTGATGGACTGTGAGAACATTTAGGATGTTCTTCTCGTGGTGCTACTGCCTTGGCAAGGGTTTATTCGGGATAAGGACTGCGGTACAGGTTCTCCGAGGGGGTTTGCTTTATCTTTAAGGTCTGGATTCGATCTCCGAGGGTTTAACTTGATCTCCGGGGGTTTGACTTGGTTTCCGAAGACTTGACGTAATCTCTGAGGGCTTGACTTGGTTCCCGAGGACTTGACGTAATCTCCGAGGGCTTGACTTGGCTTTCGTGAAGTAGTATTTTAGTGTCTAAGTCCTCGGAGAATATCTTCCAGGGCTCTAGTATTCAGTTCTGACTTTGTTCTGAGAATTGGTCATCGAGTGATGGTACGAGGGCAGTTTATGTTGAGGAGTGTTCAGCAAGGAAGTATTCTCGCAAGTTTATGGGACTCGGGGTCCGTTGTGGTCCCTCTTGGCGCATTGATGGATATCGGAGTTGCGCGGATCCATCGGAGTTTGCTCTCTTTTCGATGCCGCGTTGATATCTGTTTTTTATTCACCGTTGACTTTCCAAGGGACGCTTAGATGTCTTCTCGGATGTTCCTTCGTGCCTTTTTAGGTCAGTGACCGAGAGGTAGGGTAACATCCGAGAGGCCTCCTTATTAGGAGTGGGTACATCTCATCGGAAGTACTCGTGACAATAGTATTGTCCATTTATTAATTCCCGTAATTAGGATTAATATTCTTTTAAACCTCCTATTTATTTCCACTCATCGGAAGTACTCGTGACAATAGTATTGTCCATTTATTAATTCCCATAATTAGGATTAATATTCTTTTTAACCTCCTATTTATTTTTATGGTTAACACTAGCCCCCCCAAATTTCAATCGCCTTCGTAGAGGCGAGGGAAATTTTATTTTATGTCCTCAGTGAGGTGAGGGGTTAGTCCGAGCTCTTCCTTCCGAGATACCTGTCTTTTGGCATTTTTCCGAGGGAATATGCATATAATCATAATTATTTAAAAATGGACCGAAGGGGATTTTACCGGATTGCCCCTGAGGGTTCTGCCCCAACACATACGGTGGATGCGGAGCGTCCGTTGCAGGTAACCGTTGATCATTTAAAACTTCAAAATATCTGACCGTTTGTAACGGTCAGATTATTGGTGGCGTGGCGCGTGGATATGGTGGATACGTGGAGCTTTAAATATGCTCCACGTTTTGAGGGTTTGTGACCGTTGTCACTTTTACTCCTATAAATAGGAGAACTATTCCCCTTCCCTTCTCACTTTCACAATTTTCTCTCGCGGTGAACTTCTTTCATAGCAAAAAATCTTTCCTTCTCTTCTTCTTCTCCTTCGCACTTTAACCTTGTAGCAATTCTACGCGCATTTTCTTTTTTTTCCTTTTCGGATAAACACTCCTTCTGAATTACTACACAAATGGCTTCTTCTGCTAACGTTGATCCCGTCGCTGCTTCCACCACCGTCGGAGTTACAGCTCCGGTTGATTCTTCGGCGAGTTTGGGGGGGTGTTTCCACAGGGGTAGTTACTCATAAGCGTAAAAGAGAGACTTATGCTGCTGCCGAGGGCGGCGCAGCCTCTTCTAAAAAGGTTAGGGTTCCCAAAGCGAAGAAGGCGGCCACTCGGGATTTTGCTAAAATTGAGAGGGTCCCCAGCATTGCTACTCGTGAACAGGTGTTGGAGCTATTCAACTCCACTGGGGCTTTTTAAAAGAATATGGTTTTCCAAATTCCGAAGAAGGATGAGAGGGCTTGTTATCCTCCTCGGGGGATGGTGACTGTCTGTTTTGCCCAGGTGAGATATGGGTGGCGTTAATTCATGCCATCCTTCTTCTGCGAAGTATTCAAGGCCTGCAATATCAATCCGAGTCAAATGGTTCCAAATGGGTTCGCCGCTCTCTGCATTTATGTCTTCTGGTGCCAGGTAAACGGGTTGGAGTGTGGGGTGGACCATTTCTTTTCTATTTTTGATGTGGTAGTCTCACCCGGAGGGTATCCTTTTTATCACGTTCGTCATCGGGACAATTCCCGAAATTCCACGAAGAGGATACTAGACGCGTCAATCACCTCGCACAGCGTTTGGAAGAACAAATATTTTTTTGTGCAACCCGCTCAAGGCAAATGGGATATGCCTTTTGACTGGAGAGAGGGTGCAGCTCCCGTGCACACCCTGGACTCGGAGATGGTTTTGTCTCCCGTGATTTCTCAGCAAATGTTGATGGAGTCAGAGAATTTTATGATGCTGTTTGAGACATCCGGGCTTCATCACGTGGTATTCACCGATGACGCTGTGAAGAAGCCCTTGTCCTTATCTTCTGAGGCGATGAATCTTTTCAGTAAGTACATTATTTTCGCTCTTCGCTTTTTCTTTTGGTATAGTAATGAATTATACTTATGTCCGGTGGTTTTTGGGTGGTGTAGAGGAGGTTTTAGCGAATTATTATTCGCAGTCGGGCCCCATGGAAACTACTCTGAGGTATTTCCGACGCGCCGGAGGAGGGTGAACATGAGGAGGGGGAGGTTAATGCTCCCGGGGGCGAGCATACGGGTCCGGAGATAGGAGAAACTCACGAGGATCATTCTCCTCTGTATATAGATATTATGGGGTGATCAAAAATGTTGTTCCATTACGCCAGGTTGGTCCTTACTCAACTTGGGCTCTGGTGCCGGTCTCCGGATCTACCACGGGAAGCTCTCCGAGGGTTTCAAAAGAAGAGATGTCTCCAAGGGCTGGTGTAGAAGAAAGGGTATCTCCGAGGGTGAGTGAGGAAGATTTTGTTCAGAAGGCTCCGGAGGTAGTGGTTTTGTCTTCTAGGGATCCGTCTCCTGACTCTCCTCGTGGAGTTGAGTCCGTGCATACGACAACTCCCTGAGCTCTCGGAGAGGGTAGTGTCTGAACCTGTTCTCTTCGGTAAGTTTTTGTTGATCCTTAATAATATTTTTCAAACCTTTTAAAGAGTTTATTCATGTAATGACGTCCTCCTTTGTTGGGTAGGTGTCGTGGATAAGGGTAAGGCTCCGATGGTAGAAGAGCCTTCTCTATATGGTAAGTGTTCTTCATCTATCTTTTTTACTCTTTGAGTGATAATTGTTTTTAGTTTCATTCTCTTTCTTACATACGTATGTTATCTCTTGTAGAAGAGGACTTCTTGGCGCAATTCGGTGCTCTCGGGCAGGAGGCTTCATTGGGGGACTCCGAGGTTACTCAAGGGGAGTTTGACCCCTCGTCCGATGACAGAGACGTGAAGGTGGGGATTCTGAACTCGTTGCGGGGGGAGGCAGGTCCGTTTGTAGCTGCTAGGAGTCCTCATGCTGTGTTTACTATCTCCGAGGGGGCATACTTTTCAAATGCCCATACCTCCTAGTGGACTGGAGGGACAGTTCCCGTCTCGTACTGTGGGGGAGGCTTATCAGGAGATCCTCCAGTTTTTTGCTTCCTTCAATTCTACACCTGCCGAGGGGTACCAGTTCCTGTATACCAGTCTTAACTAGATGGGGCTTATGGTAAGTTTCCAGTTTCTCTTCTTTTTTGTTTTCTCGGGTTATATGCTTTATTTATAATAATTCTTTTTCTTGTTTTTCTTTTTGTAGATAGGAAAGACTCGGGAGGCGGTTGCTGCTGTCGAGAAGTGCGGTCTAAAGGACGTGGAAGAAGTGGAAGCTCTCCGAGCTCAATTGGCGCCTCTTTTGTCCGAGGATAAAGATACACTGATGACGGAGGAGGTGCTCCGTACGAAGATTTCGGATAACTTCCTCTAGGAAAAGGCTCAGAAGGAGAATGAGGATCTGCGCAACCAATTGGGGCGGGCGAATGCCGTTTACGAACGTACGGACGCATCCGAGAATGCTGCTAGAGCTAGAATTACCCTTCTGGAGAAGGAGAAGAAAAAATTCGAGGAGACTCTCGCGGCCCGGATTGTCGCTCTTGAAAAGGAGAGGGACGAGGGTATGGCCAGGGAGAATGGACTTCAAGAATTATTGGGCCAACTTACTGATAGGGCTGAGTTGGCCGATGGGAAGTTGGCGAAATTCCTTTCTCCCGAGGAGGTGCAGGCCAAAGTTGACGTGGCGGTCCAATTTGCTCAACAAGAGATCTCTAGGCAGCACTCAGGAGCTTCCGATACGCCGCCCTAGGAGCTTTTAATAGGCCATCTTTTGTGGGGCTATCTAGAGTGTGCTAGGTTGGCGAAGTCCCTATTGCGGCCGGACGTGGACTTTTCTAAGTCCTTTGATCTTCGTAAGTTGAAGAGGCCATCTCCCGAGGACTGTCATTTCTTCGTGGGGAGATTTGGTGGTTTATTATCCCCTAGGGAGTCCCCGGCACCCTCCCCAATGCGTTCAGCCAATAGTCCGGGTCTGAGGACTAGTGGCTCCGGGGGGTATTTTCACCAATCTCTCGCCTTGCTCCCTTGGGTACTTCTGCTGAAGCGGCGACTCCTTCGCATCCTTCTACTACGTGGGCATAGTCTATTTGTTGTAGCTTTTATTTCCGCACTTTTAATAAGTTTCCTTTGTAAATGCAATATTTTTCGAGGACTTCTCGGTTTTCGAATGAATAAATAGTTTATTTATTACTACAATTAAATTTAATTTGAAGGAGATAAGGATAAAATACTTAATCTTGCTGACTAAGTTTATTTCCTAAGTAGGAGGTGTTATTTTGCATGGCAACATTAAGTATGTGTCATTCTTGAGTAAGAGGATTTTCTTGACACATGCTCCTTTCTTTATGTGATGGGGGATTAATCTTAATTCTTTAGTCAAAGGGTGAAGAATATATAAGTATTTAGGCCATTTAGCAGTTATGTTTACTAACTCTTTTGCCATTCTAGCTAGTTCTTGACCTCCGATTCTCTTACCTTTTCAATTTACCAATAATTGTAAGCACGAAGATAATACTTACTTGAGGAGATGATGCCCCCCTATTACAGACGAGGAGGATCAATTTCATCCTATAGTTCTTCTCGGAACTCTATTCGGAGTCCTTCTGGACCGTCAAGGGCTCATCCTATCCTTTCGGAGGGTTCTTCTTATGGGCCGAGGAATATTCTGTCTGGAAATCAAGCGACACTTAGCGCAAGTTCTCCCTTGGGAGTAGCCCATAGGCTTTCATCTACGAACTCTCGCCGAGTGAACCACATCAGGGAGATATTCATGGGTAGGGAGCCGTATTCTCTGGCCGACGAGTCTTCGGAATTTGATTTGATTCCTCTTAATCCGGTAAGATTGATAGGTCGAGGGCGTGTGGGATCGACTGTAAGTACGGAATGTGAGGGCTCCGTAAGGACCCTTTTTGCTGGATATAACTTGGATTTTGAAGAGTACGATGTGATCGTGCCTTCCATGGACCAGAGGGCTTACGCTCCTCCCTCGGGTAATTTGACTGTCTATAGCGAGCAGATGCATTGTGGGTTGCGGGTGTTTAAATGCCCAAGAACATATTGGGCAGAAAGTGGGGGAAAACTCATGACCTCATGGTCCCCTTCGACATTACATGTTCGTGTCACATTTTGTTCAAATTAAACTATACTTATATTTGGTATAGCTCTTTTTCTTATTTTAGTTTCATCTTTTCTTAATATATCTGCTCCACTTTCTAATCCTTGTGTGATGGTCTTCTGACAGGTTGGGGGATATTGACATAAAGATTTCACGAAATTTTCTTGTGATTTATTAATTGTATAAAACCCTATTATAGTTTCAAAATTTGCACAAAACCCTCTCCATTAAATTTTAAGTAACTAATAACTATGTTCATCTAACTGCCCTTAATATAATTTATGAACAAAACTGTTTATATATTATAACTATATTTTATAATAAGTGCAGTAAATTTGGGGACTCCGTCCCTGATTATCAAATGTGCAGGTTTTCAAATTACAAGAAGGCTTCGTGTAGGTTTTCAAGCCACATAGATGTTAATTTCGTGTTAAACGTTCTAAATGGTAGGATAAACTTTTTAAAAGAGAAAATTGCTCAAAATCAAGTCACACTTGGGTAGAGCGGGTGTAACGGAGTTGGACAGAAAAAAATAATAAAAATTGTGTTTAATGACGTGGAAACTTGTAGTCGCTACCTTTCGGGTGCGCTCTAAGTAAACTTGGGGTTGGCGCTATATTCGGTAAATCTCGTCAATCGGACAAATCACAGTAGCCTAGCCATGGGTGATAGACACTGACTTAGAAGGCGTTGAACCAAGTCGCTCTTTATGGTGAACTCAAAACTAAGAAGATAATTCTCTCGTCTTGTACCAACTAGGTCACCCTTGGATTTTGTGCTAGGTTTATGAAATAACAAAAAAATTCTATGCAGAGTTTCTGAAATCATAAAGAGATTTAATGTAATTATTAAGCCAAAAAAGTTTATTTGCAAAACTACACGGAAGTTTTCATTCATTTTTCCCAGACTCCAATAGATTGTTGAAGATAAAATAATTTCTAAGCTTTATCTGGTTAAGCAAACTAATAATTCCCATTTCAATCTTGAAGACGTCACCAAAAATGGTGTTAATTATTAATAACTTAAGCCATATTGGTTTTTTAGGGGTGAATTGTCTTAAAATTAAGACCACAAACTTTGATAAATCTTGAATTGTGGGCAATATAACTCGGTTAAGACCAAAATTAACCGATTGTCTAATGCGACTAGCGATATAGTAGCAAATGAATGGTGTTGCCAAAGCAAAGTTCTTGAGCATTCTAATTTGCTTTTATAAGTCAAACATCATAAAATATAGGCAAAATTGTTAAATTTGCCCAATAAATTCCACTTTTTTAGCTTTATGCCCAATAAGGTTTTTATTATGACTTTTGCTATGAATTATAATTTTAATAAGTTAAACTTTAATTTTTTTTCAATCCATAAGAACTTAATTATTGTAATTTCACACACCCAAACCTACCATGCACTATCATCAATTCCTCCCAAACCCACCACCACCCTCAAACCCATCACCACAAATCAGGCTCGCAAGAACGTAACATGATTTTTGTGCAGATCGTTGAGAGGGTCTAAATATTAAAGTAACTATAGTTTTAAGACTAGGCTCTTTCCATAAGAAGGATTTTACAACAATGCAAGAACATCTTTTGAACAGAGGTTGAAAATACTATATATATATATAGCACATCCATCATTGTACCTGGTGACTCCTTGAGGTGTCGGGAATTTGATCTTCTGGTAATAAGTAGAGACAACTGCCCTGACGTTCGGGTGGAATCTTACTGATTTCGACATGTCAATGGAAAGATATTGAAGCCAGCGTTGCAATCCAAGAGACAAATCCTAATTCTAACTTCTAGAGCAGAAGATATAGCCAAAACAGCCGGCGGCTGGGGGTCGTTTCTTCTTCTTCTTCCCTTCGTGGCCTCTTCCATACATTTGCCGTGGGTTCCCAGGGATTATTTTCTTTAAGGTAATTTCTCAAGTATCCCGCTTCTAGAAGGCGAAGCACTTCTCTACGGAGGGTAGTGCATAACAGCCGTAATTACGAAGGGGTCTTCGTGGAGGTAAATTATACCTTTCAAATCCTCGGACCCGAAGGTAATGTTGGGCGTGTTCGATGTTAACTGTATCGAATGCAGGCGAATCGATGTTATGAATATGGAACACACACCGTTCGATGCAGCCTGAACCGATGCCGCGTTGATATCTATTTTTTATTCATCGTTAACTTTCCAAGGGACGCTTAGGTGTCTCCTCGAATGTTCCTTCGGATATCAAGAATGCTTTTCTTCATGAGACTTTACAGGAAGAGGTATACATGGAGCAACCACCTGGTTTTGTTGCTCAGGGGGAGTCTTCTCATATGGTTTGTCGCTTAAGGCGCGCACTTTATGGTCTTAAGCAATATATATATTTATATATATATATATATATGTGTGTGTGTGTGTGTGTGTGTGTTAACAAAGTAAAAAATCCACGTGCTTAGAATATACTATAATTCGATTACCAAAATTGATGGATATATTATTATATGATTTGTACTCGCAATCGCAAAATACCCGTGTCGCACGGCGAAGGCCCCGAGTCCCCCGGGATACGAGATCACCCTCTATCGGAGGACTCATCCCGAGAGCCTGTATCACCAAATACTACTTCACGAAGGCCAAGATAAGCCCTCGGAAATCAAATCAGGCCCCTCGGAAGACACGCCTAACTTACGACCAAGATAGAAACACCTCTCGGAATGCACATCAGAAGAAGGCAACTTAGCGGTGGACCACTATCGGAATTACAGCAGCATCGGACGAACATTCCCTCTCACTTATCCAGCGTTCCCGATAGATACCACCCATCAGGGGGGAAGGAAACCAAAGAGCCAGAGCACGTTGAAGTTATCGGAGAGGGTAAGTCATCCTCGTCAGCACCCAGTCAGCAGATATGCCAAGCAGATGAAATCTATCCCTTAACGCATGCATAGTGACACGTGTGTTTACTAAACACATGCACGGTGACACTTGCTCCTAAAAGACTTCTATAAAAGGCAGAAGCAGCAAACTCACAGAGGGAGAGAGGGGGGCACTCCCGGGAGGGGAGAAAAGGGAGGTGTTCCCAAGGGAACTCGTGTTCTCTATAAAACTAAAAAAGGCTTCAGGGGAGAAAAACTTTTTTCTTTTTCTGAAGGCTTCACAAGGGTTTACTCTTTCAACAGATAAAATCAACACAATCAATAAAATCGACATACTCCAAATAATCAACACCAAGAACAAGAACTACGAGTGGCTTGATTCCCAATCGGGGGATACGTAGGCGCCTCAGAAGATATCCGAGCCCAGCCCCAAAGCAATAAAAACCATCAATCTTCTCGGGTCGGGATTGGCGTTCCAACCCTTATAAATAATAACTCGTTAAAAAGAGAATAATTCCAAACCCGTTAACAAAGTGGCGCCATCTGTGAGAACCCATCGTTGAATCCTTGAGTAAGCCCGAAGAGATCACTGTCAAAACCAAAAGGGAAAGCAGGTTCTACAGCTACGGGGCGATACGCTCCGAAGATAAGTTTTTATTTCTCCGAACTCACGTAATTCGATTCTGATCTTGGATATGTCTTGGAAGGTCATAAGACTTTCTAATTGCTACAGTGAGTAAATATGCGAAGTCTGTAAAAGACTGGCAAAAGTAAGAAAGAGGTGGTCCATTGACCTCGGAGAAGTTCACCGTGGGCATTTATCCGGAGAACCTTTATTCGTGTCCCCTTCTTGAAGGCTTTTAAAGTCTTTATAATTAAAGTCGCGAGAATATAAATAATCCTACTGGAGCGATTCTTTAAAAGTACGTGAGAATATTCACTAAACTCCAAGCACCTATACATACGTGGGAATCTTTCCTCGAATGACAGAGTTAAGTTTGAGCTGTCCAAACTATGTTATAGCCACGAGGGCGTGTCGGGGGATGCCTCTATTTAGAGTGAATGTATCCTCAAAGTTTGCACTGCAAACGGGCACGTTATGCCAAATAATTTGTTTAGCCAGTAAGAATGAACTTCATTTCTCAATCTTAAATTCGACAATTAAGGGAAATGACCCAAGTATTCATAACGTGCTGAAAAGTTACGATGACTATTAACACGGAAAAACAAAGTTTCATTCCACTAAAAAACAAAGTACAATTGTGCGTAAAATAAGATAACATAAAGTGCAGCAATAGTAAGGAACCCCTAAGATGGGGGGGAGGGGGGGTAGAGCACTCGTGGAGGTGGGGGTTGGCCCAGTTGCAGGAGCGAGTATTGGGACGCTTGTAGGAGAGGGAGCACCGGAAGGACCAGCATGGGCCCCCGTATTAGGAGAGGCACGAGAGGTAGGCAGGGGGACCACGGCAGATAAAGAAACCCGACTCGGGGCGGTAGAGGAATGAGGAAGCTGAGAGCTACTCTTGATAAAGAGATCATAAGCTTGTTCTATCGTGGCCTTCTCCATCTCCGCTATATTTATGAGACGCGGATCTATGTTGGGGGATATCTTCCTACGCACTTGCCCAAAGCATTGAAGGAACCCCCACATTACGTGTTCGACCATGTATCCCTGATGTTTACGGACGTATAGTTCCTTAACTTGGGTAGTGGCCTCCTACCGGGCTTGCTTCACTACATCAGCCATCCTCTGTTGCATCTCCTCGGAGGTGGTGTTCCCCGAAACCGGAGCTTTAGACAGTTCCTCATTAAGAGCATCCATCTGACCAAGCGCTTGGTACAAGCTGCGCTCCAATTCCTTCTGTTTTGCCTCCAAGGCAATCTTCCCCTCCTCAAGGGAGGTAACCTTTTCTTTCAGAACCATCCCCGAGGCCTCCATCTTCGTTACGTAAGATTGAAGTCGCTTGTTTTCCCCCCTTAACTCTTGGTTCTGCTGCGAGATTTTAGCCCACGCCTCGTGGTACTTCCCCATCTTCTCTCGGAGCTCCTTATTCTCTTCCTCTATCTTCCGAGACCTTTCTTCCGCTGCGTTCGCCAATTTCTACAACTTCTCGACCTCGAGTAATAGAAGAGGAAGCATTTTAGGCGCCTAGAAAGCAAAGTAGATAGATAAAGATCCCAACAGTGGGTCCTAAAAGGATTAGATAAGTAGAAATTATATCTTACCAGCATAGCCATCCAATTCGTGCAAGTTTGGACGAATTGCCACCCCCCTGACGGCAGAGAGTTGGCAGCCGATAGATATTGGGTGACCGTGTAAAGGGCCACCTTAGCCTCTCCTAGGCTAGGCTCTCGTCCCGAGACTGGGATGCTCGAAGATGAAGGTCCCCCTACAGGTACACCCCCCGATATGGGCACCTGACGGGACTGTCCGATTGGATAGCGGCAAACGGACTCGGAGCAGGATAGCCCGTAAAAGAAGGAGCCGCAGCCATCAGCTCCTCCAGTAAAGCCATCGGATCGTCGGAAGTTGAAGGAACGTAAGGATAAAGGGGGAAAGTGTCTAATCTTGAGAAACTTACCCAAATCAAGAACATCCTTCTGAGATGCTCCTTCGTTCTCAGCGGGGAAGGCAAGTCCTTTGTCTGTCAGAAGCAGAGTTTCATATGAGTAAATATGTAAATATCTCGGTATTACTTAAAATTGAGGAGAGAGAAGTACCTTTGGGAGGGGTTGCCAGTAATCTCTCCACTGAATCCCCCGATGCCTCTGAGGCAGAAGATATGTCGACAGCACCTGGGGGGGTAAGGGCAACCCCCCTATCCCTACATCCTCGTCTCCTTCTCCTGGTGAGAAAGCCCCCACGAGGACCGCACCCGAGGAAGTCACACCCAACTCCGTTTCATCTGGGGTATCGGACGTCCCACTAGATGATCGGGATAGGGTTGTCGAAGTTGTTAAACGAGTCTTTGCTCGTTCGAAATCACCCTTCGCAGCCCCGGAGACTTCGCCTTCTCTCACCGTTAGCCTCTCCTCCCGAATCTCCATCTCCATGTTACCACCCGAACCACTGGCTCCTTCCACCATGTACGGTCGTAAGACATCCACTGCAAACAGCTAGAAGATTAAGCAAACCAGAAGAGATACCTATAAAGTAGAGAGTAATAATAGCTTACCGAAAGCGTTGAAGTACTTCACGGGGATGGCCAGAGGGGTCTCGATTCTGTCTATCGGGGTAAGGTGTCTCAAGCCAGCGGTCCGAAAATCCTTCGACTCCACCAAAGGCTTCACAGAAAACACAGGTGAAAACACCAGTGTATCGTCCAGCACCCTCTCGGGGAACGTAGGCTCCCTCCAAGTGAGCGGCATGTCCCATTCCCCCTCGGCGGGGCAGATGTAGAAGAACTTGTTCTTCCACGTGCTGTGAGAGCTAACGTTGCCCTCGGAGATCCGATCGTCTTTGTCCCGATGGGTAAAACAGTAGAAAGGAGCCCCCCAGGGACACCTTCAACTCAAAAATCGTAAAAAACATGTCCCTCGTACCCTCTATCCCCCTCACCAGGCACCAGAAGACGAATAGGGCAAGGGCCGTGAAGGAATTGGGGGTGAGTTGACTAGGGCATATGTTGCAGTATTTGAAAATTTCGCAATAGAGAGGCGGGAAAAAGGAACGCAGTCCCGCCTTTACTTGGGAATAGTACACCGTCACGTGCTTCGGCGGAGGAGAATTACCCCTCTGATCTTCTAGCGGAACCATCACCTCCACATTCCGGCCTGAGGCACCATGATCAGTATACAACCTTCGAATCTCATCTTCTCTAGCAGTGATGACAGTTGCTTCAACTTTCTGGGTGGCTCGAGGAGCACCACCCTTGTCAGCGTTCTTCTTTGACTTCTTCGTTTTCTTTGCGTTGGCACTACCGCCTGCCCCCATCGCCGCCTTCGCGCTCCTCTTTCGAGGAAACAGAGGAGCGGGCCTCGTTGCCCCTTCGGTGCCGGAAACAGCAAACATCAGGTTAGTGGTAGATTGAGACGCCATGGGTGAAATTTTGAGAGAATTGAAAGCTTTTTTGCAGAGAGATTACGGGAGAATTTTTTGCTTAAGATTGCAAGTGAGAGTAGAATTGGGAAGAAGGGTGTTTATAAACCCTAGGCCTAATAATGGCATTAACTGCCCACTAACCCTCTTTACACTCCACGATTGGAAATCGTGCCTAGTGGGTTGTAAACCGACATGTCTCATTGTTTTTGGAAAACGTAACGGTCCGAATACTTCGGTACGCGCACCACGTCTAAACGTGGCATTAAATCATCATTAACTGCATTTCAACCGCAGTTAATTAAATGTAACGACATTAATTATAATTAATTCCCCGATATTGATCCCACGAGGGCACATTTCTAAGGCATCGAAAGCTTTTCGACTCGGAAAAGGCGATTATAATAATCCCCTCGAAGGCAGGGTCAAGAACTTTGGAGACACATGTTAAACAGAGATAAACGTCAACGACGAATGTCTATGACACCCCAGAAGAGTCCTACGATACCATCCCAAAGTTTTCCGAGTCCTGGATGCGACCTGAACTCTTTTCAGAGATCACCGATACCTTATGGGGCCCTTACAATATGATGCTTGACCAAAATCTGTGAGACCCCCGATAACTCTGCAATACTTTAGAAAGGGTCGAAACAGCCCCTACGATGCTTATAAGGGCACTAAGATGTCCTGATACTACTTTAAAAGCTCGGGACTAATGCTTTCGACGACCCCAGCGATTGAAGGCTACGATGCCGGGACCATCGCGACTTTCGACCTTTTGAGTTTCTAGTGCAGTCAACTGCCCTAGAAACTGGGGGGGTTTGTTAACAAAGTAAAAATCCACGTGCTTAGAATATACTATAATTCGATTACCAAAATTGATGGATATATTTTTATATGATTTGTACTCGCAATCGCAAAATACCCGTGTCGCACGGCGAAGGCCCCGAGTCCCCCGGGATACGAGATCACCCCCTATCGGAGGACTCATCCCGAGAGCCTGTATCACCAAACACTACTTCACGAAGGCCAAGATAAGCCCTCGGAAATCAAATCAGGCCCCTCGGAAGACACACCTAACTTACGACCAAGATAGAAACACCTCTCGGAATGCACATCAGAAGAAGGCAACTTAGCGGTGGACCACTATCGGAATTACAGCAGCATCGGACGAACATTCCCTCTCACTTATCCAGCGTTCCCGATAGATACCACCCATCAGGGGGGAAGGAAACCAAAGAGCCAAAGCACGTTGAAGTTATCGGAGAGGATAAGTCATCCTCGTCAGCACCCAGTCAGCAGATATGCCAAGCAGATGAAATATATCCCTTAACGCATGCATAGTGACACGTGTGTTTACTAAACACATGCACGGTGACACTTGCCCCTAAAAGACTTCTATAAAAGGCAGAAGCAGCAAACTCACAGAGGGAGAGAGGGGGGCACTCCCGGGAGGGGAGAAAAGGGAGGTGCTCCCAAGGGAACTCGTGTTCTCTATAAAACTAAAAAAGGCTTCAGGGGAGAAAAACTTTTTTCTTTTTCTGAAGGCTTCACAAGGGTTTACTCTTTCAACAGATAAAATCAACACAATCAATAAAATCGACATACTCCAAATAATCAACACCAAGAACAAGAACTACGAGTGGCTTGATTCCCAATCGGGGGATACGTAGGCACCTCGGAAGATATCCGAGCCCAGCCCCAAAGCAATAAAAACCATCAATCTCCTCGGGTTGGGATTGGCGTTCCAACCCTTATAAATAATAACTCGTTAAAAAGGGAATAATTCCAAACCCGTTAACAATATATATATATATATATGTGATTCTACAATCACCTTCAAAATCTTGGTTTGACACATGGTCAAGAAAGTTGCTATAGCTTGTTGTGTTTGCAAGTCTCGTCTACAAACAAGCACTAGCCGGAACAAACTGATCCTCCAGCTAACCAAATCTTAGAGTCTACGAGTAAGGTCACAATAGTTGAAAACATAATTTCACACAACTTCATTCCATCTATGAAGCATGAAAACTTACATGGTGCTCCTTTTGGTGCGTAGCATGAATGCATAACACCGCATGTAAATACCATTGTTGATGGAGATAAAAAAATATGAGTCTCTCTTGATCGAAAATAACCGACTCGAGGTTCAAGCGATTCGAGGTTTGACCAGAAAGTCAACGGAACCCGTTTTTGACAAAAGATACCACGTTTCCAAGTGGAAACGACCTTCTGAGCAAAACGTAAAGACTTTAGTCTTTACGCCCACGTGATTTTAGGCAAATTCGAAAGTTTAGAGGGTCAAAATTGCAATTTATTATTTTCAGCGGGATTTTTAGTTTTATTTAGTTATTTTAAGAGTCTCTTGTAATTTTGGTAATTTTATGTTTAGGGTTTCATCTTTATAAGTGAGTCGTCTTTGAGTCATTATAGTCAGTTGTTGAATGAATAAAAAAAACTAACTTGAGAGTTTTCTCAGTTTTCTTCAATTTTTCGGTATTTTGCAGAATCAACGAAACTTTGATTGTTGTGTTTTTACATCTTCCCTTATGGCTTCCGCTCGCTACATCAATTGTGCTCCAGCAATGCCAACCAGGTGATCATTATGAATTCTAACTCTTTGACATATTATGCGAAAACACAATACCAAATTTAATAACACAACTTTCTAGATCTTCTCCATTACAACTATCAAGGATACAATAAGGTCCTGAAGACAACTGTTAGAATTTATGCAAAGGCGTTATTTTAAGTAAGTGCAACTTTAGCAATAGATATATTATTGTGAACTATAAAATGATTTACAAATAGCCACTTCATGTCATACACTAGCTCACACTGATCGATATTGTTGGCTTTGGTATAACATCGAAAAGGACCTAAGTGGTATGATGAAGGAACAGAGAACCTGCATTGCTCAACAGATCACACTGGCTTCACTGGAGGACAGATCGTCGAGAAACAACGAATCTGTTGTGTTTCTTTGTAGTTTTATTATTAGATTAAATTCCGAAGAGTAGGAGTCATTTTCAGTTATCCATAAAAACAATAAACCTCATTCATACTTACTGAGATTTGTTAATTACAATTTATATTAAAGTATGTATTTCGATAATATCAGCGACGACGTCCAAAATATTCCAACATAAGACTACTATGTATATAGTATTTAGCGTGCGTGCAGTGTAAATCTGCTAGCGACTTGTGTCGAATTTAATCATCCAAATGCTGCTAGAGCAGGCTCTGGTGGATTATACAGAAAAATGTTGAGTAGTTCATTGACTGTGGTGATCTTCAAGTCGGGATACAGGGCTGACACCTCAACGTCATTCTCCCCAAGATCAAAGTTCACTGTCGCACCTTTTATGAACAAACTATGAAGGATCGAAATTGGTATATTTTCTGGATCCGGCAGAGCTGAATAAAATCAAGAAAAAGTACATTTTATAGCTAGATTAAGAGTTTAGAACAAGTTAAATCTCGTCCAACGCGAGTGATACGCTCTATTAAAATAAACCGAGAAGGGGTCGGGTTTGGTGCAAATTGCAATTGGAGATTTTACTTACTTTGAGAAAGTTTGACAATCTGCTGTTCTGGGACATGAACCTTGTTAAAAGTTTTCCCTGTTGCCTTCTCCCATAGAGATATCAATTCAAGTTGTGATACTATGTTGGTTGATGGCCGATATATAACCACGCGGTTTATAGCTCTTGGATCAGTTGCCACCTTTACAGTGTAAGTGCTAATATCTTCCTCATAATTCAATACAACTATAGAACAATTTGAAGAATTATTTAAAAAAGTTAAGACTTTCATGTATGTGAAATTTTTCAGAAAATATTAGATTAAAAAATTAAACAACTCGCAAAACTGAGGGTTGTACAATGTACAAGGGGCAGTGTGCAAAAAGATGACTTCGGTTAGAAACGGATCATCTTTAGCAGACTAAAATTGAAAAGAAAATCATTAGTGTATAAAATTAAACATGACTCTCATACAGAACGGTTTCTGATTTTTTCCATGAAGATAATAACAACATATATATGTATGTATATATGTATGTATGTATGTATGTGTGGGTGTAAGTTTTGTAAATACCAAAGAGATTAATATTGAACGTACATTTAGCTTCACCAGTGCCATATACAGTTATCTCTTGCTTGCTTTGTTGGTGAGGGTGCAGCAAGTAATTAACAAAGTAAGCAGCACAGCAATTTGCAGAAACGAAAGTGTGGGGAATATTCGCTTCTTCTATGGCCCTTCTAATTTTCTTCTTCTTGTTGAGGAATGCTTCAAAAGGGGGCAAAACACCAAGTTCTCTATCCTCGTCGACACCGAATTCTGACGGCAAAAACCTCTGAGAATTAACAAAAACACTTAGCAGATGTTATTTAATATGAACTCTCAATATTATTATAACGCGAGGTAGTTATTTGATGCATTTTTTTTTATAACATGAGAGAATTGAAGGAACATCAATTTAAGAGCTCTTACGTGGTTTCAAAAACATGCACGAAACTTTCTTATGATTTTGTTAATTGTGAAAGACTCTCTTGCATTTTGAAAAACTTCAAACAAATTTCTCTCAATTAATTAAGTTTCAAGTAGCTTCGCTATTTTTTTATTAGATAACTCAACTGTCAATATTTTAGATTTTTATAAAGATAATAATATTTATATTTTGCAATTTTAGAAAGAAAAAACTAAAAACTCCATAAAAATTAGAATTAATTTTTTTTGCAGTTTATGTGAGATAGTTAAAAAAACTTATCTGTTATTTTAAATAAATTAATAAATGAGGATTTGGTTTAAGATTTTCCAAACCAAGGATTTAATTTTCGTACAGGTTATCAAAACATGAGTTAGTTTTGTGCTAACATTTTAAAGGGTATACTAAACTAATCAAAGAAAAAAGTACACAAAAATTAAGTTCAACCTCACATTGAGCCAGTGTAAACCACTTTCTAACAAGATTGGATAGAGAAGAAGTTTTATGTAAGAGAAGAAGTTTTATGTAGTGTTAATGAAACCACGAGGCAATTTCGTGCAAATTTTTTTTCAAAATCAATATGGGTTTTTAACTTATACCATTACTATATTAAACGAGTTTTGTGTTTTAAAATGAAAGAGATGGCTCATGTATTTCCCCCGAGATTTGGTGCAAGTTTGAAAAAAACACATGCACTTTTAATTTAATATATTTTTGTAAGGGCATTTTCGTCAATATAGAATGTACAAAGATCAAAAGACGGAAACAACTCTTATATAGTGCAAGTAGGGTGTTTATTGGCCGATTTGATTGATTCGGTTTGGTCACTGACTAAACCACTCAATCGACTAAGCCACATTCGACCGGCTGAAACGGAAACTGTTTTGGTTCGGTTTTGACCGGTTCGGCAGAATCAACCAAATTATGCAAGTGTGATGCATGGGTCCGTTAAAATAAACAAAGAGGCAAGTAAAAAAAAAAAAAAAAAAAAAAAAAAAGAAACACAACTCCAAGGAATAAGCATCATTCCCCCATCGTACCTTAATGTTACCAGCAACTTGGATAGCTTTAATGATTTTGAGCTGGTCGAGAACTTGAGGATAAGCCATTGCAGATATCACTACATCAACTTCTTTGACAACGGAAACAAGCTTATCGTGTTCATCAAATTTTCCCTACAAATTAAATATACACGACCACATAAAAAAGTATTTGAAAAACAATGTTGTCAACTAATAACTGATTAACTTAAATATAAAAGAAGAAGTACTTAAACATATAATTAATATATGTGTGTGTACTTTAACTATTATTGCACCCATGGATTTGAAATGAGTGAGCAGTTGAGTCTTGTTGGAGTCGGGTCTGGAGAAAACATAAGTCGGGTGGCCCAATTCGATGCTCGCCGTCACAATATGACGCCCTATATATCCACTTCCTCCAAATATCAGGATTTTGCTCGAATCTTTCGACATTGATATTTCAGTACTTCTTATTTAATATAAACTTTTTTATTTAACGTGCTAATATTCTTTTTATTTTTGTTGCGAGTTTGTGGAGTTCCCTGTATCATGATATATATAGTAGAATGTAGAGGTTCAGAACCACCACTATACCATATTGAGTAGTTCTTCTTAATTCTATTAAAGCATAAATATAAGTTGTTTATTATTTAACGCAATCTTCTTTCTTATTGTGAGTTTCGTGGGAGTGTCCCATGTCTCCTATATATTAAGAATGTAAGCTTCTGGCCACCACTATACCGTGTTATGCCATTTTCGTAAGTAGATTGTAGTGTACCACTACTATAGTCGTGTCTAATCTTATTGCATTTTCGTGCTAAGTAGATTTTCGTGTACCACTAGTATGTATAGCATGGTCTAATAAAATTACTTTTCGTGCTCATTAATTTTCTAGATATGTAACGTAGTGTAAACTAAAAGAAAAGATGAACAAATGATAAATACCGAAGAAAGCAATAATTACGAGGATCATTTTCCAACAAATTCAAATTTTGTAGAAAGAGAGAATTACGAAATAAAAAAGTATCATAAGTAACAAAAATTCCAAAGCTATGAAATTTGTTCGAAATTTAGGGCGACGTCATATAAAGGGATGTATTTTGCTCATTATCAAATTTTAGATATAGACTTGGGGTAATAATTTGTGAAACAAGAAATCAACCCATAATTAACATCATTTTGTCGTGCAACAATCTCACTTCATCATAATTTCTAAGCAAGCATTTCATCGCATCCCCTAAATATTTTCAAAATGTTTCCTTCCTATTTTAATCCTAAATTGTAATTATATTGACAGTATTTGGATGAAGAGGGAAGTGGAGTCTTAGACAGATTGGAAGTTTTATGATAGGAGAAATCATATAGTTAGGTCAACATAGACCCCTGTTTTTTAAATCTTTATGAGACGGAGTCGGTACTGATAATTTATTTTAAGAAGTCGGTGGTGGTCTTTACCAAAAACACGACGGAGCATGTTGCGGAAGAGGTGGTGGATGCTTGGGCGTGAGGGTGACTAAGTGCCATGAAAAGTATTTGGAACTTTTGTCGATAATTGGCAATTAAATCCAAGAAAGAGCCTTTCAATTATATCTAGTATCGCATTTGGGATAGAGTTAGATCTTTAAGTAGAAACGGTTGTCTGTTGGGGGAGGAAGTGTTGATCAAAGCAGTTCCTCAAGCGATTTCTATGTTTGCAATGAGTTGTTTCCGACTCCCGGAGTCTCTAATTACGAAGATCGAATCTATGATTAGCAACTTTTGGCGGGGAAACGGGATCAAAGGAAGATTCATTGGATGGTGTAGAGGAAGTTAAGTAGGACCAAGAGAGACGAGGAGCTTGAGTTCAGAGACTTGAGGGCTTTTAACTTGGCCTTACTTGCAAATCAAGTTTGGCGAATTTTTGAATACCCGGATAGCTTTGTGGCGAGAGTTTATAAGAAAAATACTTTCTCAATTGTTTTGTTTTGGATGTTAAACATGGGGAATCATCGTTGTTCTCATGGCACTGTATGTTTGAGGTGTTAGAGGTGGCTAAAGCCAACCTAAGGTGGAGAATTGGGAGTGGGGAGAATATTCGTATTTAAGAGGATACATGGCTTGCAATACCTCATTCGTCTCAGATTCTGACGCCACAGATTGAGGAGCTTCGAGACGCGAAGGTCTCGGCCTTGATTGATGACGTTACGGGGATGTGGAATGTTAGTCGAGTGTGTGGAGCTTGTTGGGCTCATGACATGTCGGCTATTCTGTCTCTTCCATTAGGCGAATCACGGAATATTGATAACATGATATGGCATTATTCAGCGTCTGGGTTCTTCACCGTCAAGAGTGTGTATCATCTTATTATGGACTGAGGTTTACATCAGTGGGCCTTAAATAATGGGGAGTGCTCGAGCAGTACACGTGATTGGAATTTTCTATAGAAGCCCAAGTATCCGATGAAGATTCATTTATTTAGTTGGCGTGTATGCTACAATATTCTTTCTACTAGATGTTTATTGGCGAAAAGAAAATTGGTAATTGATATTGTGTGTCGGGTGTGTGGTTGCGGCGAGGAAGATATTAGGCATGTATTATCATCATGTCATGTGGCTAGAAAATTTGGGCGATTTTGGTGGTTACTTTGTGGAATCGTATGCGTGACAACGAAGATGGGGAAGAGTGGTTGCATCGTATTTCTGAGAGATGAGGGATGTCGGTATTGGAATGTTTGGTTGTGACATGTTGGGCGCACAAATAGAGTTGTTGTGGGCGAGAAGGTTATCTTGCCACAGAAGATCTCGAATTTTGTGAAGACCGAAATTGTATTTTGGGTCTCGAGACGCACAGTGCATGGCGACGCGGGAATACTTGTCAAGTTGGGGTGGTGTGGTCCATTTCCAGATCCTTGCTTTTGCATCTGGTTTGATGGTGTTATCTTTTAGGATAGCCGACAGACGGGGTTTGTAGTATTTGTGATGGATTCCTCGGGGAATCATGTGGCAAGCATTCAACGATGAGTGGTGGGTAATCTGGGAGCGCATAATGTCGAGACGTACGCGGCATATTTGGCAGTGAGGTATGCGGTGGAGGAGAATTTAGCAAATGTTATTTTTTAGGGCAATTGTGTTTCTGTTAACCATGATATTTGTTTTCCAAGTGAAGTGAGTGGTGAGCACGGAAACATCATTGGCGATATTTGGTCTCACATGCAGCACAAGAAATATTTGATATTCCAATGGATTAGTAGAGAAGATAATGTGGATATGCACATGATGTAGCATGCAATGCACCTTTTTTAGTTTGAGTTAGCTTTGTTATGTCGGTTTCTACGGGTTGTATGGATTCTTTTGGTTGGTTTGACTTTTTATAATATCTCATACGAGTACTATTTAAAAAAAACCCCGTGTTTTGTATGCAGTATGCAGTCTTGAGATAACCCTACTTTTTTGCATACTTAATTAGGTAGACTTTTATTAATCGATCCAGATATAGTAGCTCTAAGAAGTATGTGCTTCCAAGTTTAGCTCCACTACGTTGGTTTCTCCAAGTTAAATTGACCTGAATAGCATTTGAATCAGGGACGTGTCATCCCAAACTGAACCAAAGTCGTTGTGGCTATAAATAACTCCTCGTTTAGATAAAGTATGTGTTATTTATACCACTACGAACCACATAACTAATTATTCAATTTGGTAAGCATAGTTTATTAATATATTTTTTTAAAAACGTGCCTTCGATATATGAACTTCTTTTAAAATGAGTACATGTTTGCTACGAGAATAAAGAAGTTGGTGTGTAATTTTAATAACATGAGAGAATTTAGTGGAACGTAAAAAATGAAAGAGAAATTAGTGTACGCTCCCAGAAAACACAAGGGATAGAAAGGGATCTTTTATTTTTCCATGCATTCCCTCGTAGGGATAGTTTAGTCAATTTTTGCTTTAAAACGTAACATCTATACTATTATATATTTTCATGCATTCCCTCGTATTGTACTATTGTTGTATACTTATTATTAATAGCTACTATATTACTCAGATTAATAGTAAATTTGATAAAAGACCAATAAACTGATACATAATGCCCAAAAACAGGTGAACTGGTTTCTTTTTTTCTTGAGTTTTTGGCATCACCCCCTTGTGATATATGAAATAGGCACGTGGACTTCCACGTTAGGAATTATTATATCATGCCTAGGCAATCCAATCACCCAATCTCTATTCTCGTTAGGCACGTTTGTCAAAATAATTTATAAAACATGATGATATATGCCAGTGACATTATTCATGATCATTTCACAGTTGCCATCATTGCGATCGTGTAGTATTATTATATATTGTTTCTATTGTCCAATTTAAGGCTTTTATGATTACTAACAACTAAATGTTTTAATTTTTTTCAAGGTCATACGGCGTTCATGGAGTATGACTGTTAGTAAGAGGCGAAAATTGGTGGTGTCCGGTAACACCGCAGAAAATCGGTGCAACGCCCTACTACCAGTGGAATGTTCTCAGGCCAATGCACGAGAAAGAATAGCAAAAGTCGATGATATTCAGAACGATCAAGTGACACTTCCTGGTGATTTACTCCGCAATATTTTTATTTTACTACCCGTTGGATCTCTTTATAGATTGCAGTTTGCTTGCAAGGAATGGTCCAGTGTGATCAAGTGCTTCGTCTTCGTCAAATGCCATGCTCAAAAATCAAAAACATCTCTCATCTGTCGATGTCCAGAAAACTCATCAAAAACATCTCTCATCTGTCGATCTCCCATTGGGCACGAGAGGAGGTTCGATTAGCGGTTCCTATAGCTTAGCATTCTGCTGCAAGGCAAATACGTACAAAATTGTACACTTGTGGTGCAACGATTTTGGACTCATTGGGTGTGAGATCATGAGTATCAATACAAGAGCATGGAAAACAATTGACTACCCTTCTCTTGATTTGCAAGGATTGTGTAGGAGTTAGTGACTTTGGCTCAGTGGTATTTCTATAATTCTACCGGCTTGGACGTAGTTGCAACTTGGGTAGCTTGTGTAGCAGTGGAAGCTTGTATAGTTGTTGCAACTGAGCGACTGTTGCAACTAGGCAGCGAGAGTCAACAATGTCTGGATGTTAATTCAAGTGGGCCGTGCGCTTCATGCGAGTTTGTTATAACGGCCAACAGTATATATACTATGTTACGCAGCCAATTTTTATAACGGTTTTTGACACAACTTTGTACTCAGAAAATAAATAAAAATTAGACCTCGATTTCTCCTTTGGATTAGGGTTCTTCATCACATTGATAAGAGAACGCCGAACCAAGTAAATTGCGTATGTTCTTTGTGATTGTTTACTTTTTTTGCTGCAATTGTTATTCATATTTGTTAGTTTAATTTGTGCGATTCAATTGTGATTGAATTCGGTAAACTTTGCGTTCCATTTATAGATTTCACAAAAAAATGGTGCGGTGAGCGTGGATTTGATCATAGCGACAACAAAATTTGATGTAGAAAAGTTTACGGGGCAAAACAATTTTGGATTGTGGCGGTTAAAGATGCAAGCTCTATTAGTTCAACAAGGATTGGCTTATGCACTGGATGATGCAAACATCGATAAGGATCTCGATGATAAATCAAAGAAGGTTATGATGGAGAAGGCTCATATTGCTGTGATCCTGAGTTTGGACGATAAGGTGTTGTGACAGGTCTCGAAGGAGAAAACTGATGCTGGTGTTTGGTTAAAGATTGAAAGCTTGTACATGACCAAATCATTGGTAAATCGTTTGTATCTTAAACAGGCTCTGTAATCTTTTACGATGCATGATCACAAATCGATAGAGGAACATATTGATATGTTTAACAATTTGATTCTAGATCTTGAGAACATTGATGTTGCAATTGATGATGAAGATCAGGCTTTACTATTATTAAGTGCTCTACCGAAAGCTCATGCTAACTTTAAGGAAACTCTTATATATGGAAAGGATTTTTTAACACTTGATGAGGTGCAATCTACTCTAAATTCTAAGGAATTAAATGAGAGAGGGAATGCAAAGAAATCACAGAATGGTGAGGGGCTAATAGTGAAGGGACAGAATCAGAAAAATGAAAGTAGGAAGAAAGAGAAGAAGTCCAAGTCACAGGAAAAGAATGGAAATAAACCATTTATTTATTACCACTGTGAGAAAGAGGGTCATGCCAGGAGATTTTATCCTGAAAGACAGAATATTGGTAGTGACAAGACTTAGGAGTCTGGCACTATTGCAAGTGTACAAGAGGGGTATCATTTTATTGATGCTCTAATGGCTTTTGTCAGGGATCCAGATAATGTGTGGGTGTTAGATTTTGGGTGTTCCTTTCACATGACCCCACATTGGTCTATATTTGAAGAATATGATGAGATTGATGGTGGAACAGTATACTTGGGAGATAACAAAGCTTGTAAAGTGAAAGGTATATGATCTATTAAGTTCATCATTCACAATGGATCTGAGAAACTGTTGAGATTGGTGAGATATGCCCATGATCTCAAGAGAGGCCTGATATTACTTAGTGTATTAGAGAAAACAGGGTACAAGTTCTTGGGAGAGAATGGTATGGTCAAGGTTCTCAAAGGATCACTGGTGGTGATGGTAGGAGTAAGGGAAAATGACCTTTACATACTGAAAGGAAAGTCTTTCATGGGTATAGTTGCAACAGCAGCTGTTTAGGGAGTAGTTTCTAAGCCTGAGTTGTGGCACAACAGATTAGCACATGTGAGTGAAAGAGGTTTGTTAGAGTTAGGGAAGCAAGGTATGTTGGGAGCTGAAAGCTAGAGAAGATTGGTTTATGTGAACATTGTGTTCTGGAAAAAGGCTCACAAGGTTAAGTTCAATGTTGGTCAACAAAAAACTAAGAGAGCTTTGGATTATGTTCATGCCGATATGTGGGGACCCTCAAAGACTGCTTCACACTTTGGGGCAAGATACTTCTTGTCACTTGTGGATGATTATTCCAGGAAGTTGTAGCTATTTGTGTTGAAGACTAAGGACCAGACATTTGAAATATTCAAAAACTGGAAGACCATGATAGAGAAGCAAACTGGATTGCAACTGAAAAGACTGAGAAACGACAATGGTATGAAGTTATGTTCAGCTGAATTCAATGAATATTGCAAGGTAAATGGAATTGTAAGGCACAAGAATGTTGCTGGAACTCCACAACAAAATGGATTAGCTAAGAGATTCAATAGAACCATACTTGAAAGAGTGAGATGTATGCTGCTAAGTGCTAACCTTCCAAAGGCTTTCTGGAAGATTCAGTTGCAACAGTTGGATATCTTATTAATAGATGTCCTTCTACAACATTAAATATGAAGACTCCAAAGGAAGTATGGTCTGGTCACAAATCAGATTTGAAGCATTTGAGAGTGTTTGGATATTCTTTTTATGCACATATCAAACAGTATAACCTATAGCCAAGAGCATTGAGGTGTATGTTTCTTGGATATCCAGAAGGAGTGAAAGGCTACAGATCGTGGTGTCTTGAACCAGGTCACGAGAGCAGAGATGTGGTGTTTAATGAGGACATTATGGTCTTAAAGGAACTAGAGATTTACCTGTGCATGTTGTTGAAATTGACAAAGGTGTTAACTCAAGGAATGAGGAAGATAGTGGTTATCAGCTTGAGGTGGAGCCTATGGCTGGTAGCGAACCAGATCTTCCTGGAAATTGGTTACTTGAAGAAGAGTCAATTGCAACTGGCAATGAACATGTTGATCAAGTGGTTGATCAGGTTGTGGAATCCAACTATATGTTGACCAAAGACAGAGCTAGAAAGGAAACTAAGGCACCAGAGAGGTATGGTTATGCAGTCTTGCGTGCTTATTCCCTTGTAACAGCAAGTAGTATATTGGAAGAGGAACCAAGTGACGACAAGGCTGCAGTGAATAGCAAGGATGGACATAAGTAGCTTGAGGCTATGTTTGAAGAAATGAAGTCTCAGAAGGATAACAATACTTGGGATCTTGTTAAAAGACCAAAGAGCTCTAGTTTGGTTGGATGTAGATGGATCTTTAAGCAAAATGAAGGAATCCCTGGTATTGAGAAGGGAAGGTTCAAAGCAAGGTTAGTTGCAAGAGGGTTTAATCAAAGGGAGGGCATTGATTATAATGAAGTTTTCTCTCATGTGGTAAAACACATGTCTATCAGAATATTGCTTTCTCTTGTAGCAAAGTATAACCTGGAGTTGGAACAAATGGATGTTAAAACTGCATTTATGTATGGGAACTTAGATGAGATCATTTTGATGAAGCAACCAGAAGGATTTGAGCTCAAAGGCAAGGAGGATCATGTGTGTAAACTCAATAAATCTCTATATGGACTGAAGCAATCTCCAAGATAGTGGAATATGAGATTTGATGAGTTCGTGTTGAAGATTGGCTTTGTGAAAAGTAAGTATGACAATTGTATCTACTTTAATTTCAAGGTTGAGATGCGGTTTACATTCTTGTTGCTATGTGTTGATGATATTCAGATCCTCAGTAATACCAAGATCGAAGTTGCAACTATGAAATCCAAACTCAAAGGAGAGTTTGAAATGAAGGATTTATTAAGAGGATTCTGGGTATGGAGATAAGAAGAGACAGAGCTAAAGATCAGTTGTACTTGTCTCAGGTAGAGTATCTTAAGAAGATACTGGAGAAGTTTGGAATGTCTGAAGCTAAGGGAGTTACAACTCCATTGTCTCAACAGTTCAAATTGAGTACTGATGAAGATAAGGAGTTTATGGTAGAAATTCCTTATGCAAATGTTATTGGATCTTTGATGTATGCCATGGTCTGCAGTAGACCTGATTTGGCTTACTCAGTTAGCATGATTAGTAGATTCATGGCTAATCCTGGAAGAGTGCACTGGAAGGTATTGAAATGGATTCTGAGATATGTGAAGCACACCATCAACAAAGTTCTGGTATTTGGTGAGTTGCGACATCCGATGGAGAATCAGCCTAGCATTCAAGGATTTATGGATTTTGATCATGCTGGATGTTTGGACACTAGGAAATCACTTATTGGATATGTCTTTACAGCATTTGGAATTGTTGTTAGTTGGAAAGCTAGCTTTCAGAGAGTTGTTGCATTATCAACAACTGAGCCAGAGTATATTGCACTGGCAGAAGCAATCAAGGAGGCTCTATGGTTAGATGGGTTTACCAAGGAGCTGAGGATTCAAGATGATGTGATCACAGTTCATTGTGACAATCAGAGTGTTATACATTTGTCTAAGAACCAAGTTTATCATGAAAGAACTAAGCATGTAGATATCAAACTTCATTTTGTGAGAGAGGTGATACCATGTGGTTCTGTAATGGTAAAAAATGTTGCAACTGAGGAAAATCCAACAGATATGATCACCAAGGCTTTGCCTAGCAGCAAGTTTGATCATTGTCTGGATTTAACTCAACTGAAGAGTTGTTAGTCCTGGTGGACTAGTTGGAGGAGTTGAGTTGCTTATTTGTGATTGAGGTAGAGTTACAGAAATAAGGTGGAGAATTGTGGAGTTAGTGACTTTGGCTCAGTGGTATTTTCATAATTCTATCAGCTTGAACGTAGTTACAATTGGGGTAGCTTGTGTAGCAGTAGAAGATTGTATAGCTATTGCAATTGAGCAATTGTTGCAACTGGGCGGCGAGAGTCGGTTAGTTCTGTAAGTTGATTCAAGTGGGCCGTAGGCTTCACGCGAGTTTGTTATAACGGCCAACGGTATATATATATATATACTATGTTACGTAGCCGATTTTAATAACGATTTTTGACACAACTTTGTACTCTAAAAATCAATAAAAATTGGACCTCGATTTCTCCCTTGGATTAGGGTTCTCCATCACATTGATGAGAAAACGCCGGACCAAGTAAATTGCGTGTGTTCTTCGTGATTGTTTACTTTCGTTGTTGCGATTGTTATTCATATTTGTTAGTTCGATTTGTGCGATTCAACTGTGATTGAATTCGGTAAACTTTGCGTTTCATTGAGCGATTTCATAACAGATTGCGCGAAATTCAAAATCCGGCGTCTGTTGCTGGATCACTATACTGATTATTATGTCTCTATTAATGTGGACGAAGAAATATTTATTACCAAGAAACTGCCGACTACAACTTGGGAAGTTGATCGGCTAGTTGAGATTGAGGGGGTTCTTGGACTAGCAACTAGTGCTAGAAACATTCTTAGTATTGATGTTTGGATTTTAACGGGAGGTTCCGACTTTGAGGAACATTGGATGAAGCGATACATCATTGATTTGGTGCATCTTATTTATTTAGTACTTATTGCTATTTGTAGTCTGAGAAATGGGAAATAATTGATGTTAGCTTGTGCTGATCATAGTATACGTGTGTACAATTTTGATAAATGTGAATCGAAGCAGGTTTATTTAATAAACCTCACAGAAGAAAGGTGGCATGTAATAAGGATGATATATATTCTTCATCGAACACACACTTGCGTCATGGGAGGATCAGCCGTAAAGCTCCATGCCAAAGTTTGAACGGGATTTGTTTCTCTAATGTTGCGTCTTTATTCTTCAGAGTTTGAGTTTGAACTAATCCTTGTGAGAGAGACGAGAGAAAAGTAGATATCAAGTTTTAATTTATTGTCAAACCATTTACGTTGAATCGTGTTTAAATGTGACCAATGACTACAGGCAAAAACTTTTGTGCCATGTACTTTATTGTTTGGGAGCATTCTTTTATTAATCTTTATTTAGTTTGTCATGACTCATGATGACTATTCATTAATGTAAAAAGCTAAGGGTTGCTCCCCATGAAATTCCTCAGGTTTACACGGGTTTGCAACTCATTACAACCGGATGAAAAAATTGGTTGAACCCCTAACTTTAAAGACACATGCACTTTGGTCCTTGATGTCAAATCTAGTCGTTCGAATTTGTACTTGTGTTTAGATTTTTGTTTGTATGATTTGAACGGCAAGGTATTGAAAGCACAACAGCAACACGTTACAGCAACAGGAATTGAAAAGAATCAACATTTTATTGAACAAAATAAGGAATCGAATGATTGTTCTTTGTACAAGCTTAGAGAGAGAAAGTAATGGTGTTTCTTCTCTCTCTAGAAAATAAAAATATACAACTTAATGAATAAGAGTTACAATTGGGCTCTATTTATATTAACCTGTTAATCAGATGATTAACAAACTAACTAAACTAATTAGTTGCGGCTTACTATAATAGTAAGCAGTTAACAACTAATAAACAGAATTACAAATAATTGCCTAAAATAGAAATAAGGTAAACTTATTATTTTCTGATAATATAGATCACTTAAGACCCCCCCTCCCAATCCCCCCCCCCCCCCCCCACAAGAGGGGCATGGATGTCCAACAAGCCCATCTTGGATGTCATAAGGTTAAAAGTTGGAAGAGACAAAGGTTTTGTTAGAATGTCTGCCAATTGAATTGTGTTGGGAATGTGTATCACTTTCAGTTGTTTTTGTTGCACTTTCTCCCTGACAAAATAGCAGTCTATCTGTTTGTGTTTTGTCCTTTCATGATGGACAGGATTCTGGGCAATGGCTTATGTACTTTTGTTGTCAGTACACAGGAGAGGAACCTTGCTGCAAGTTATTTTGAGATCTTTTAAGAGTTGATGAAGCCAGATCATTTCACAACAGGTTGTAGCCAGTGCTCTATACTCAGCTTCTGTGGAGGATCTGCTGACTGTTGGCTGCTTCTTTGCCTTCCAGGAAATCAAGGAATCACCAAGATAGATTGCATAATCAGTTATGCTTCTTCTGCTATCATTGCATCCAACCCAGTCACTGTCACATAACCCTTTTAAGTTAGTATCAGATTGAGCTGGATAAAATAACCCCTTACCTGGTATTGTTTTGCGGTATCTTAGTACCCTATGAGCTGATGCAAGGTGAGAAACAGTGGGAGAGGACATATATTGGGTTAAAGCTTGAATAGAGAAGCATAAATATGGCCTAGTTATTGTCAAGTACAATAATCTTCCCACAAGTCTTCTGTATTCTGAAGGATCAGAGAGTGGTTCAGTATCAGCTTTCTGGAGTTTGGTTTTGCAATCCATTGGTGTTGAGGCATGTTTGCTTGCCAAGTAACCAGACTCAGTGAGTATGTCAAGAGCATACTTTCTTTGGCAAAGTGATATGCCTCTCCTGGATCTTGCTATTTCAAGTCCCAGTATGTATTTAAGATCACCTAGATCTTTTATAGTGAATTGTTCATCAAGATGAATCTTGATTCTGTCTATCTCTTTCAAGTTATTTCCTGTCAGAATCACATCATCTACATATATGCAAAGGATGGTAATAGAAGTATTATGAGTAAGGACAAACAAGGAACAGTCAGATACACTCTGTTTGAAGCCATAAGCTAAGAGACGGTTGGTTAATTTAGTATACCATTGTCTAGAAGCCTGTTTAAGGCCATATAAACTTTTCTTTAAAAGGCAAACTCTTGTATCTTTAGGATCACAATAGCCAGGAGGTGGTTTCATATATATTTCTTCATCTAAATCACCATGCAAGAAAACATTATTGACATCTAATTGCTTTAAGAACCAATCCTGAGATGCTGCTGAGGCAATAATAACTCTTACAGTAGTGAGTTTGGCAACAGAATTGAATGTATCAAAATAATCCAATCCCTCTTCTTGTGTGTAGCCTTTGGCTACTAATCTTGCTTTGTACCTTTCTACCGTTCCATCAGCTTTGAGTTTAATTTTATATGCTCATTTACATCCTATACAATGTTGTCCAGGAGGTAATTCTTTCATTATCCAAGTGTTTGTCTTTTCTAATGCACTTATTTGAGCTTGCATTACATTCTTCCATTCAGTGGAAGTGCTAGCTTGTTTGTAAGTTTTAGGCTCAGACAAATGAGAGATAACAGAGGTGAAAGCCTTATGAGAATCACTAAGCTTTTTTGTGCTTAAAAAAGAATTGATAGGATACTTAGTTTTATGATGGTGATGAATAGGGCTAATCACAGTAGTATCAGAGAAGTTAGCCTTGTGCATAAAGTTTGGTAAATGATAATCATATATGTCTAGATATGCAGGAGGATGAATGGACCTAGTAGATCTTCTTTGTTCAGGAATATGAGTAGTAATAGGATTAGAGATACCTGGTGCAACAGATTGTTGCACACTAGTGATTTCTTGTTCTCAAGATGATTGAGCTGAAGGCTCATAGTAGATATGTTGATCCAAAGGGTTGTAATGAATGTCAGGAGTTGCTGGTAGTCCTGATGTATCTGAAGTTGCAGCTTCTGCTGGTATAGGATCAAGATCATGTTGATTCTCTAAGTGAGGGATCAGAGGATCTTGAGCAATAAAGCTATCAGTGCATAACCTCAAGTTTCGATTGAGTTGAGGTACAATTTATGTTTGAATATTAGCCCTATTTTTAAAAGGAAATATATCTTCATGGAATATAACATTTCTGGAGATGAGAACTTCATTTGTTAACAGATCTAGAAGTTGGTAACCCTTTGTACCCCGAGGATACCCAATAAAGCAACATTGTATAGCCCTAGCATCAAATTTCTGTCTTTTAGCAGTCAAAGTAGAGGCATAACACAAGCACCCAAAAGTCCTTAAAAGAGAGTAATCAGGGGGTTTTTGAAATAACATTTCATAGGGAGTTTTGTTATTTATAGTTTTAGATGGAAGCTTGTTTATCAAATAGCTAGCAGTAGAGACACAGTTGCTCCAATATTCAATAGGGAGATGAGATTGGAATCTAAGGGATCTAGCAACTTGTAAAAGATGTTGATGCTTTCTTTCAACCAAACCATTTTGTTGTGGAGTTTCAACACAACTCGTTTGGTGATGTATGCCATTAGATTTATAGAAATCGGTGAGTATAAACTCAGATCCATTGTATGTTCTAATGCTCTTAATAGAGACTGAGAATTGGGTTAAGACAGATTTATGAAAGTGAATCATATGTTGTCTAACATCTGACTTATGTTTCATGAAATATATCCAAGTGCATCTTGAATAGTCATCAACTATAGTTAAGAAGAATTTGAATCCATCATGAGAGTGGACAGAAAAGGGACCCCATACATCACAGTGGACAAGATCAAAAGGGGCAATAGAAGAAGAAGTACTAACTGGAAAAGAAAGTTTCTTTTTCTTTGATAAAGGACATACATCACAATGAGCTTCTTTACAAGTATGTGTGTCAATAGAGGAAATAGACAGTAGTTTCTCCCTAGAAGGATGTCCTAGTCTCATATGCCATATATTTGGCTGAGTTTTCACATTATTACAAGATGAATGTCTAACAGAAAAGTCATAAAACTTCTGAAAATATAAATTGTTTAAGAGTTTAGCAGAACCAATCATCTGCCTGGTGATTGAGTCCTGTATTAGACAAGTAGAAGACAAGAATGTAAGCATGATAGTTGTTAGTTTAGTAAGTTTAGAAATAGACAACAGATTATGAGAGAAAGAAGGAACATATAAAACATCAGTTAAAGTAACTCCAGGAAATAGTAAAACAGTCCCTATATGAGTAGCTACAGTGTAACTTTTATTTGGTAAATGAATGATAGTGTGAGTAGGTATAGGGGTGTCATAAAAGTGAGATAAATCACATATCATGTGATCTGTAGCTCTTGTATCAATAATCCACATTTTAGAGTGATCAAAGTCAGTGGATGAATGAGAGTTAAAAACATAGTGAGTAAGGTTACCAGACACTGTTGTTGCAGCATACTGTGGTTGTTTCCCAGTATTCACAGTAGCAGCATAGTGATGGGAGGTATCTGGTGGAGCACTTGTAGTCTTGAGTTGTTCTTGAGCCTGTTGGTATGCAAGGAACTGCTCAAACAGCTCATGTGTGGAGGACTTAGGAGTGAACTCAGGAATAGTATAGGCCATAGGAAGCTGGTCAGCTGAAGTGTTTGCTGAGTTAGTTGATCTCTGTGGAGGCTGTCTTTTGCCAGTAGGGCCATTCCATCCTGGTGGATAACCATGAATCTGGAAGCACTTGTCTATAGTGTGCCCATTGTACCCACAATGAGTACATCTCAGCTTCTTCTTGTCTTGCTTTGAGAGTGGAGGTTTGTAGAGGGCATTTGAGTTGGAACCATTCTGCATTTGTGCTCTTGGCTGGGAATCTCCAAAAGTCCTTTGTCTGGTAAAGAGGGCCATTGCATCCACATGAGTAGTAGTAGAATAGAGATCTCTTTGATTCTCTTCTTGCAGAATCATGGAGTACACTTTTTTAAGAGAGGGTAGATAAGTCATCAAGAGTATCTGACTTCTTACAGCAGAGAAATAGTCATTCAAACCCACAAGAAACTTCATCACACAGTCATATTGCTGATGTTCTAGCATAGTATTGTTCAGATTACAAATGCACAGCCCACAAGAGCAAGAAGCAATGGGTCTCTGATTGTTGTATTCATCCCACAGAGCCCTAAAGTTGTGATAGTAATCAGTGACACTTTTAGCTCATTGGGAGATAGTAGAGAGTGATTTTTAATTGTAGATGATACACCCTAGAACCATCAGTTCTTGAATACCTTGTCTTTAATTCATAAGCAGTTGTATAGAACATTAAATTATTTCTGAGTTCCTTAGTGACAGAGTAGTTAAGCCAAGAAAACACCAATCCATTGGCTCTAATCCAACAGTTCAACAAGACAGGATCAGCAGGGGAGGGTTTTGGCAAGGAGCCATCAATGAAAGCTAACTTATTCTTAATGGTGAGTGCAGTGATGATACTCCTACTCCAAGAGATGTAATTAGTACCATTTAGTTGATCTGCCACAATAGATGTACCTGTGAAGTCATGTGAACCTAGGTAGTACACAGAAGATGAGTCCTCACAAGAATTCTTTGGAGTGGTGACAGAACTAGAACCAACAGCAGGAGTAGTGGAGGAGGAATGTGCAAGCTCAGTCATATTTGCAGATCACAATCAAAATTAGGGTTACAAATTGGGGGTTTTCAGGGATTCGACCAATTAGAACAAGAACAGAACGTATAAATCACAAATCAACAGTGACTTGTGCAGAAAAAAGAGAGGATCAACAGTGTGATCTAGTAAAAAACAACAAAATCAAAGAGAAAACCTTCAAGATCGAAGTAATGCAGCGAAATTCCAGTGACGGATCTAACTCAGCTCTGATACCATATTGAAAGCACAACAGCAACAAAACATTACAGCAACAGGAATTGAAAGGAATCAACATTTTATTGAACAAAATAAGGAATCGAATGATTGTTCTTTGTACAAGCTTAAGAGAGAGAAGGTAATGGTGTTTCTTCTCTCTCTGGAAAATAAAAATATACAACTTAATGAATAAGAGATACAATGGGGCTCTATTTATACTAACCTGTTAATCAAATGATTAACAAACTAACTAAACTAATTAGTTGTGGCTTACTATAAATAGTAAGCAGTTAACAACTAATAAACATATTTTAAAACAAGGTAAACTTATTATTTTCTATAATATAGATCACTTAAGACAAGGTGCACCTTTTTAAATGTTAGACAGCAAGTTGCAGAATAATGTATAAGTTGGGGATATAATGTGATTACCACTAAAAATAATAAGCATCATAAAAAAAAAAAATCATGATTATATAGTATGAAACTGAACTGCTAAATATTGGAAGATCATTAGAGCAGCTCATGGTCAAGGTTAGCAGCATATTGTAATGGCTTTAATGAGATAACTCGTCTATATAATTTCATAACCAAGTGCGTGTAGGCCGAATTGGGACACCTTTTTTTAGTCTAAAAACTAATAAACAAACTAATATTGTTTTTATCGCCTTTAACAATGAATACATCGTTGTCATGTGTCCCATTAGAAAGTGTGTGTTTCTTGTTTGTAACTCCTAAAATATTGTTCTCTTTATAAATAAATAAAAAAAAAATCAGCCAGACTACTAATTGATAATGCATGTTGAAGGCCAGTAACATGAGAGCTAGACCAGCTTTTGGCTTCATTCATGATTCATCTTCGTTGTAACATTGTGATCATGTAGTGTTTTCTTTATGAATACATTACAGCTCCTGATTTTTCGATTCCCAGAATAATTATGAAGTTCTGTAAGAGGCTAATACCGCGTAATACTCCCGACAATAGGTGCAACGCTCTACTAGCAGAGTTTCTTCAACAAGGATTAATCCGACGGCAGGCCAATGCACGCGAGAGATCAGACTTAGCAGAACAAAATATGGAGAAAATTGATGAGAATATTCAAAATGAGGAGGTGACAATTCCTAAAGAACTACTCTTCAAGATTTTCATTTTATTACCCGCTGAATCCCTTTACAGAGTTCAGTTTGTTTGCAAGACATGGTTCGGTGTGATCAGCTGCCCTGTTTTCCTCAAATGCCATGCACAGAAATCAGAAACATCTCTAATATGTAAAAAGCTAGCACTTTCATCCTTACCCTTCGAAGGAAAGCCGACACCGTACTTCCATTTCATGGATTTGGAACACGGGAATAACAATTTTATCAAGTCAAACTTACAGGACTTTGTCGAGATTTTTACAAGCTGTGATGGTTTGGTTCTGGCCAAAATGAAAAACAATAATAGCTTAATACTCGCAAACCCGGCAACAAGAAAGCATACCGAGCTCCCACTAGGCACGAACATAGGTTTTATTTTCGACTCCTATAGCTTAGCATTCGGTAAAGAGGAAAATACATTCAAAATTGTACACTTGTTTTACCAGGATGTTGGATCCATTGGATGTGAGATTATGAGTGTTGGTACGCGAAAATGGAAAGCTGTATATGGCCTTTCTTCTAATTTACTAGGAGAGCGCGACATTAAGCACATGCCGGTGTCTTATGATGGATCATTGTACTGGATGCCTCGAATAAAACGCTGTGATTATTTTGTCTCCATGAATGTGGGCAACGAGACTTTTGTTGTGAAGAAGTTACCGACTGTCAGTACTGTGAACGATCGACTACTTGAGACTGGGGGAGTTCTTGGATTCGTTACTTATGCTACAAAGGATATGATGGAAATCTGGATTTTAAAGAAAGGCGAGGACTTAGAGGAGAATTGGATAAAGAGACATAGCATTAATCTGATGTATTTCTATTATGCTTCTCCTATTCCTATCTGTAGTCGAAAAAATGGGAAAGAAATGGTGTTTGCTTATGTTGATGGTGATTTATCTGTTTACAATTTTCAGAAAGGTGAAATGAAGATGGTTTCCTCAAGATATCATGACACTGAAGAGTGGTTTGAGGAAGGAATAGAGAACCTCTACATTCCTCATCAGGGCCTGCTGACGTCATGGTAAGATCTATCATTGTAAACTTCCACGTCGAAGTTCCAATGGCCTTCGTTTCTCTGAGAGCTTAAGGTTTCTGCCATGTTCGTATTTTAGATTTTTATTTTGTACGCAAGCTTAGAAGAAAAAGATGTTGCAGTTTAAACCGTGTCGAGCTTACATCGAATAATGTAACAATAGTATTTTGAAAGAGCTGTGAAAAATGGAGTTTGGTATAATTTGTGTATGAGATAAGAACTGCAATAAGAATCAAGAAATACATGCAGTTCATAGTAGTGTCTCTTTAGTTCATTTCTTTGAGGCTCACATACGTAATGAAGGTTTTAATATCACATGGAGTTATGTCACCTTCAAACTCTTGGTTAGCATAGTCAAAAGAGCTACTAGTGCTTGTTGCTCGGAAGCCTCGCTCACGAACAAGCAATAACAGAAACGAAATTATTGCCCAGCTATCGAATCTAGAAATGCAAAAATAAGGCCACCGTGGTCAACATATAATATCCCGCAACTCCATTTCATCTTCCAAGTATGCAAACTTTAGTATTTTTCATCAATGTCGCTTTGTTTGGGGTGCATCGTAAATACTACGCTTCAGGCCTTACTTTTGTTGGAAATTTTCAAATGCACAAGCTAAAAACTGGGTTTTTTTTATTTTTGGTACCCTAATTTGGCACCGTTCCAATATTGGTACCTTAAGTTGTCACCTCTCCAAAATGGTACCTTAAGTTGTCTCCGATCAAAATATTTAATCCCACTGTGCCTATATTTTTGCGTTTTCGCCCCAAAACTTTATACAACTACACTAACACCCTAATATTTTTTAAATAACACATATTTGATCCTCCAGCGATAATTTGGGGATATTTTCAATTTAAACTCAATTTAAATTATGTTTTAAATTTTTATTGTAATTATATAAAAACTTATATATAACTATTTGGTAAAAATAATATATATATAATAATAAAGCTATATATATAATAATAATAATAAACATATATATAACTATTTATAAATAATAAATATTTTAACAATATATAAAAAAATAGAAAAAAATTAAATTAAAAAAAAAAAGTCATCTTCATCCCGTACCCCCCCCCCCCCCCCCCCCGCCGCCGCCGCCGTCACCGCCCTCCGACCCCCTACCCCGCCCCCACCAGAATCTCGGCGGCTTCACCACCACAGCAGTGGTGGCCCGCGTCGATTCGACGCCACCACCGCTGCAGTGGTGGCCGCGTCGAATCGACGTAACGCCACCACCAGTGGTGGTGGCGTCGAATCAATCGACGCGGATCACCACTGCAGTGGTGGTGGCGTTGAATCGACGCGACCACCACTGCAGTGGTGGTGAAGCCGCCGCGATTCTGTACGCGGCGGTGTGGGGGCGGGGTAGGGGGTCGGGGATGGTGGGGGTGGGGGGGGGGGTAGGGTTGGGGGGTGGGTGTTTTTTTTTTTTTCCTTTTCAATAATAAAAAATAATATATCTTAATTTTTAATATATAAAGATATAAAAATATACTTTTTTTATTATTTTTAATATATAATGATATACTTTTTTTATATATTTATATATGTTAAAGATTTAAATTTGTTATTGTTTTTAATATATCATAAAGCAACCTTCGAAACAATTAAAAGAGATATTTTATAAACTTTACATAAAAAAAAAGAAGATATCTTATAATTTGAATTTTTTTATTTATTTTAATAAAAATATTATGCTTTTTTGGTAATTTAATTTTTTTTATAGGATGGTAAAATAACATAAAATAAAATAAGATTCTTTCTATTTTTAATCAAATATGTGTTATTTAAAAAATATTAGGGTGTTAGTGTAGTTGTATAAAGTTTTGGGGCAAAAACGCCAAAATATAGGCACAGTGGGATTAAATATTTTGATCGGAGACAACTTAAGGTACCATTTTGGAGAGGTGACAACTTAGGGTACCAATATTGGAAAGGTGCCAAATTAGGGTACCAAAAGTAAAAAAAACCCCTAAAAACTCAACACTCTAACACACACAAAGAGTGGAGGAGGAGATTCTAGCTCAACTCTAATTAACTTGTTATAAAATAAAGAAATTACATAGGTACTTTCAGGATTTTTCTAACATGAACCTAGGCTAGTTCATGTACCATCATTTAATTGCATACACTCACCTATCTAGTTCAATAATATTACCAAAAGACAAATACATGTTCACTCTAATTCATGCACTAGATTATTCTAAAATAACTTTATTATTCATGCACCTAACTGAAATATTGAATCAAGTTAATTCACCACCAACTTTCTGCTCCTTTTCTATTAGATCCCCACTACTCAAACCTTTGTGCTCCAGCGTTGCTAACAGGGTGATCATTAGAGGTCTAACTTTCGGGGATATTATTTGAAAAAAAAAAACAACACGGGCATTATAATAATAACTACACCTTTCCAATCTCCTCCATTCAATTTAAAGGAAGAAACTACCATCAAAAATATCATAATACAAAATCCGACGGGGTCCTGGAGAAAACTTGGGATTTTGGCAAAAGCACTTTGAGCAAGTGGAAAATCTATTCATGTTCCATCTATATTTGGCAAATATTATATATGCACATTCTCAATAATAGAACACAATAATATTCTGAACTGTAAAATGTTTGCAAATAACTAGTTCATATCTTACACTAGCTCAAATTGGACGACGTGGTTTCTAAGCTTTTCTCTTTGGTTTTATACCTTACTGTCCCAACAATACTGTTGACAATGCCGACCAATCAGACTGAGGTGATACTACGCTGCCAAATATTGTAATAAAGATAAGATCAATTAACATGCCGGCCGGCATGAACACGGATCATTACACTTGCATATTCTTCTATATTTATATCATCTGTCGAAGAATTCACCAGTCATCACCTTAAAAACATCTACTTAATAAGATCTCTTACTGAACGGATTTGGACACTTGTGCTGTTGTCCAAAAACCGGCCAACAAGCATTGTTATTGTCGTACAAGGCATAATAATACATAGCTATGTTGTCTCCTATTAGAAATCCCTCTGCTTTCTTCTTGTTTATAACGACTGAGTATTTAAGCTGATGAAAGATCATTATAACTTTATGGATGCCAATGACACGGGGGGCAATTGTCTTATTTTCAAGATCCATCACATATACAACACTGTTATTGTATAACACTTCTATTTCAGCAACTTCTATTTCAGATTTATCTACTGTTTAAACTCTTTACAAGTACCAACAGGATAACTATGCCCAAATGTAAGAGACTGGTCGTAATGAGTAGTAATGCGATAGGTGACGACAGATGCCACACCCTGCTAGCTGAATTTCTTCAGGAAAGATCTGGTCGAAGGAGGGCAAACGCACAAGAAACAGAAGAAACAACACAAAGTAGGGAAATTAATAAGACTCGAAAAATTGACCAGGTGACACTTCCTGAAGATTTGCTCTTCAAGATTAGTTGATTAATTGCTCAAATTTCATCAGTAATCAGGCGTGCAAATCAGAAACAGTTCTAATCTGCCCAAAGTTAGCACTTTCATCCCTACCTTTCGATGAAAAGCCTAAACATTACTTCCATTTCATGGATTTGGAACATGGGAGTGACAATTTTGTCAAATCTAAACTTACTAACAATGTCGACATCCTTGCAAATTGTGATGGTTTAGTTCTGACCAAAATGAAGAATAAAACCTTATTATCACAAACCCCGTGACAAGAAAGCATACAGAGCTTCCATCAGGCACAGGAGCTGGCTTCTTTAACGATTCCTACAGCTTAGCATTCTGTAACGAGGCAAAAACATACAAAGTCGTACACTTGTTGTACAAGAGTGTTAGATACATAGGCTGTGAGATCATGAGTATTATAGCACAACAAGAGAATGGAAAATGATAGACGGCCCATCTTCTGATTTACTACGATTGAGTGACGTTAAGCGAATGCCAGTGTCTATTGATGGATCACTGTACTGGATGCCATGAAGAAACGGTTGTGATTATTTAGTCTTGATGAATTTGGATAACGAGAAGTTTGTTACCAAGGAACTACCAATTACCTGTGCTGTGAATGATCAACTAGTCGAGATTGCGGAAGTTCTTGGACTAGTAACTCACGCCACTCATCCTATTATGGAAGTTGGATCTTAAGCAGATGTGGGACTCTAAGGACCATTGGGTAAAGATATATAGCATCAATCTAACTAAATTTGATTATGGATCTCCTATTGCCATCTGTAGTTCATCAAATGTTTGTTAAATATGTCATGAAAAATTGTATGTGTACCATTTTGAGAAAGGTAAAACGAAGCTGATTTATTCAACATTCTACCCTGAAGAATGGTATGATAAAGGAACAGAGAGTCTGTATATTCCTCACCGGAATACACTTGCTTCATGGTAGGATCGATGTAAGGTTTTGTGCCGAAGTTTAAAGGCATCTCTTTCTTCCTTCAAGCTTTAGGTTTCTGTCATGTTCATTTTTCAGATAGTTTATTTTATTTAAAAGAAAAATGTCTTAGTTTATCAATATCGTATTCGTTCTTTAGGATTTCTCATAATAGCAACACAATTTTATGGAGTACTCCAGTTTTACCAGGTAAATAAACATAATCATCAGGGAGTTTTGTTGCAGCCTAAGCAATTCAATGACATCCCACCACCCCTCAAACCAGTAAAATTAAGATCAAAACCCAACATTAGATATGAGATGGAAAAAAAATCCGATTACTCACTGTATAAGAGGCAAATTCGCATTGGAAAATATCGTGCTGACATTTCATAAACAACAACAACAAGAAATAGTTTGAATAAGGTTATCATGATATTTACTACACTTATTTGGTCCTAGACAAAACTTAGCCGAAAGCAACACAGACTATAGCAAATAATCTGGAAATGTTTGCAGGGAGAAATCAGTGCTAAGTTCAAGCACTCAACACACAGTACATTATTATCACATTTCATGACGCTGCAAAACCTATTAATCCAAAGTCCTCCAAAAGGCCACATAGACCATAGTTATCTATTCTTCTACACCGAAACAAATACCGCACTGGTACAAATACCAGGATGACCATCAGAAGTTAAAACTCGTGCCTACTACACCCATATCATAAGAATCCAGGAAAAGAGAACACCATATCACCAAATGAGGACGAAAATTCATTTTGAAGCAAGATTCATAGCGCGTAAAATATACAACTACCCAGATAAACGTGTCTTATAAAACTCACTATGGAGGTCTTTATACACATAGATATGCACTCACAAATTTCCGACAAGCCCGCAACATAAAAAAACCAAAGATCAAGAAACTACGCCACAGATAAAACTCACGACAATCAATCCATCATCCGACTATACGTAGAAGTTCAAAATCATTCTTCATATATCAACATCTTACACAAATACACATCATCCATCACTGCATCTCCCTATCTCATATTTCAGCAATTCATTAACTACCCACACGTACGCGAACTTCGCCACGTATGAATTTCAGCAGTTTACCACAACAACGTCATCTTTTTTTATTTTCATCAATTATAAAAATAAAACGTATACAGAGCAAAAATCAATAAAAACACACCCTTTTTTTTACCATCATCGTCATTTAGTATGATCGTGATGGCATTCGGCCTCGTCGTCGGAAGCATCCTCATCAAAGGGCTTGTCCTTGTGAAATATGCAGCATTTTTTGGAACTCTTTTTGTTCATAAATTCGTTATCGACCGTTCCTTCTTTCCAGGAGACCTTCTTCTTAAGGGGCTTCAATTTCAACATTAGGGTTTCTCGGATTTGGGGCTGGTGTTGACTGGAGGATGACGAAGACGCCGTCGTTTCGATGGTTACGGTGGGCGCGGAGGAGATCACCTGCGTGCTGGTGGTGGCTCTCGACATTGTTTGTTAGGGCTAAATTTTTTTTTTTTTGATTTGGGGGAAAATTTGTGTGTCGTTTTATACGTTGAGTATGTGCGTTTTGGTGAGGGTGGTTTTGTTGGTGAAGATGGAGCTGGTATAAATAATTGATACCCTATTTTATGCGGACAAATTTTGTCGTAACCTCACACCGTCACACGTATGTTGTAGTTTTAATTTTCTTTATTGTATACTTTAAAAAAAAAATTATACTATGCATATAAAAATATAACTGAGGTAATAATAATACATGGAAGATTTGGTACACAAGGTATAAGTTAAATTGGTACTTTGTTTTTATTTATTTTGGAGGTTTAGGCTTGGTTTATAAGTTTGAGTCCATCATCAATTTTTGATGGCTTCGTCTTTTTTATATTTTAATTATAGTTTTAATTCGTTTGGTGGGTAGTGGTGAAGAAGGTAATAATCTCTAGACGTACAAACATAATTATAATGATTGAGTGAAAATTATTAAAACGTTTGAGTTAAGTGATGCTTTGGCAAACGTCTTCGTATGATTGAATCATGCCAATGAATATTTATCATTTGATTGATAGTTGTTGCCGTATATCTTGGTGCATGTTATTTCTATATATAATGTTAGATATACGATAAGACAAAAAATTCGTTAATGAGACTTTTGTTGAGATAGACTTTACTATACTATGTAGAGTACAAATTTAGGACTTAGAAAAAAGTAAATAAATATAATAGTTGTAGACATAACAATTTTTGTCTGTATGTTTATTAATAGCTAAAAGCCATAATTACTCCTACATGTTAGCTTCATGGAGACTGTAAAGTGAAGACGGAAGGTCTGCAAGGTGAAGACGGCGATTTGACAGCAACCCAAAGGAAGGACGCAGCACACGTCGCACCGCGTCGAAGCGTTGGCCTCGTTGCTCCACAGCACGTTGCGCGTCCCAGAGGCGGCCCAACTTTTCTTGTTGCTCTAATTCTTCATCACCCATTATTTACATGAGGAGTGTGGCATGTGACCTAGAGTGTGACTGAATAGCCTCCAAAAGAAAGAGTGTGAGAGAGATTATAATAAAAGAGAAAATACTTGTGAGATCTGAGATATTGTGAGAGATTATTCTAGATCTTTGAGAACCAATTGTTGTATCCTATTTGTAATTACTGCTCGTCATCATAGTGAATATCTAGGCTTCGATCACCCTCCCCAGATGAAGTTTGTTGATGGTATACAAGTTGTGTCTTGTTTGTTTATCACTTTTCGTATTATGAATTACTCAGTTGTTGTTGTTATCAAATCAATCTAGTTTGCAACACTACAGAACGTTGTTATCTTCCAACTAATACCCACCCCCTATTAGTAACCCTAACAAGATAATACTCCAAAGTCTATATTATCCATCATTTTTTCAAGAGTTGTGATCAAATTGTCCTTACTTGATAAAAATATTAGACCAGTTTATTACTTTATCTTTCCTAAACACAAAATTATACCAAACACTAACAATTTTCAACTTCTTCACACCCTACAGTTACTCCACTCTGGCGCGTTAAAAATATCCAACTTTTTCTCATAAACACACACTAAAATCATATTTAATCTCCCACACAAAAATTGCATGCGCCCACCCATCATTCGATTGGTGGAGACATTTTATTTTAGATTGATGTGTTTAGGGTTAGAACCTTGGAGTTGGAGAAGAGTAGTGATACTTGCTTATGTATTTGAAGCTTGTAAATTTGTATTGTGAACAGGTAATAGAAAGGGTAAAAGAGAAATTGTTTATAAATTAGTGGGATAAGTGAGAAAAATGAGAGAATTGGTCCAAGCAAACAAAGGAGTATATGGTGTAATTGTGCCTTACTTGAGTTGTTTATTTGCCAAGCCATACAACAAACTCATCGTAAGAAAGTATATTAATGGGAGATTTTTAATAGTAAAGACATTATTAATATATTCCAAAGACGACAAGTCTTCAAAATCACTGATTTAGGGCAATGATGTTGTGAAAATGATTCGACAAGAAATACCATCAAACACTTTGTTTTGGTGCTTAACTCCATTTTAAACACACGTGACAATTGGATAGGAATAACAACCATCGTATTTAAATTGATTAGATAAAACAAAAGAGTTTGTTAGATTTTTGTGCAAATGTAGCTTTAAGACAAAGTGAAAGGAATAACTCATACAATTGTTATCCGATTCGCTCTAAGAGACATATCAGTTGAATGAAGCTAGCTAAGAAAAAAGAGTTGGGGAAGAGAAGGAGACCAAGTATTAGGTGCCTACACAATACCACACAACACATAAATGTAGCTAAAATGTACATGTTATGTTGGACGTGAAGTAATAAGAAAGACATGTATTGAAATATAGTTATTTGCACTGAAGGAGGCGAGTCTTTGAAGGACATGTGAAAACCACTTACAATGATTTGTCATTTTAACCGTATAAGCTAAAAACTTAGTACCATCAACATGGATGAAAATTCGCGCCGTTTCGTACGAAACGGCAGAATAATTTTGGTTTTTCATCACTCCAAAACGAAGCGCAGCAGTAATTTCAAGACTATATATATATATATATATATATATATATATATATATATATATATATTGGTTTTTTCTTGATTTCATGTCGTTTTCCTTCTAATCCACCGAACAGATGTATAATAAATGATTCCAATGCACATATAATAGTTTTAATGTTAAAATAATTTAAATGTCTCTAATATATATGTTAACTATTCATTTTCGTTGGTCTTGTAAAAATATTATTGTAATTTAGTTTTATTAAATTTGATCAAATATTATTAAAAGCTACGTGAAAAAAGACTATGATATATATATATATATATTAACTTTTAACAAGTAAGAAACAAATTTAGTGAATTTAGTGTCTTCTTTTGTGAATTTAGTGAATTTTATCTTAAATTTGTATGTTTTGGTATTGTATAGATAAATAACAAATTCATTTTTCTCGAAAAAAATTCGAAACTTTTCGAAATGTTTCCGAAATATTTCGAAACGTTTCTAAAATTTGATCAACCGAAATATAATACAAAACCAAAATTTTAATCCATGACCATTAGTGTAAACCTTGATTTAAAATAAATATTGATGAAAAAAGACATAGGTAAATATATCGATCGTGTAATATATTCAACTCGATCTAACACGTTTTTTTATTTACATACCGTACATGTTATATGATATTAAAGCTAAATTATTGTTTTTATCTAATTTTCATTTTCAAATGAAAACAACAACTCTAGTCCAAAACAATTATGGACAATCAATAGATATATACCTCTCTATCACTCAGATCTTGAAGATTTGCTATTTCAACGAGATGTGGGCTAAACTTTGATTCCCCGGTTTAGAATTAGACAGTAATATAGATATGTTTTTTTAGGTGGAATATAAATATGAATTGATGACATAAAAGTAGGGTCCCACAAGCAAAATTCTCCCGTAACAAAAACTAATTAATTAGATATTTATCGAAAGGGAGCTTCCTATAAAAAAAATGGAAATTATCAGAAGTTACACACGCACACGGGCTAATGGTAAAAATTAGAGGATAATTTACACGGACTATTCCGAACATATGAGTGAATAACATATACCATCCCTCATCGATAACACAAAATCCGCACATAGGAATAATTCTTAGGATATCGATAGTTGATAATTCAAAACACTATTATAGTTAAGCGAGAAGTCCTTAGAATTTCTAAGTATTTTTACGTGGGGCAATATCGAGTGGGGCAATATCGAACGAGGAGGAGTTTTGGCGTAAAGATAATATAAAAGATAAATGGTGAAATTCTTATTATAATGCTCTTAAAAGAGAGAGTACAAGTGTATTGCCTGGTCTGTTGTGTTATCAAGTGAGGTCTCTTGGAGTTTGCAAAATATATGTTGTTACAACTTGACCTTTATAAATTGAGTTGTATATCTTTATTACTGCCTCGAGTTGAATGGATCAACTGACAATCTTTTATGTGGTTTGTTCACGGTGTAAATATGGTAATGACAGTTGTGGTTGTCAGATAACAACGTGATTCCTTCAAACCCCCTTCTCGCCACAAAGCGGTTATGTGGGCCTTTATTACGTCGGATTTGTGTTAGTGTAGTTAAACCTTTGTCTCATAAGGCACCCCCTTCTCGCCACAAAGCGGTTTTGTGTTGAGAACTCTTCTTGTGAGGTGATGTATTCCTTTTAGGAGGCCTTCTCCTTCTAGAAGCATATGATTGTTTGGTCTTTTAAATACATGGATTTTTTATGCATTATCGCTCATATTTGAGAAATTACACAAATTACGCTAATTTTATGTTTGATGTATTTACCCTTTACAATGTTAAGTATAAAGCAGAATAAAAGGAGGCCAACAATAGAAGAGGGCCCACTTGGAGACTTGGGATTTTGGCAAGAAACGCGAAGGTTACTTAAAGTCGGCTCTATGGTGCTCTAAGGTGGGTAAGAGCAGGTCGAGTCCGTAGCGCCGCGGAGCAACATCCACGTTCGAATTTGATGTATTTACATGGCAATTCATCCGGTGACTTCACTATATGAAGTTGACACAACAACGAGACAAATATACGCAGGAATTTGGTCAATTGACGATGAACTTTCATAAGTTTTTTCATACATCAAAACTTTTTCTTTTATAGAAAGGCATTTATTTAAGCATCAAAACAAGAGTGACAGAGCTACACTCGTTCTTATTCGGATCTTAATCGAATTTGAGCTTCCCAAGCTTTATGGTGTTGGGGAATCAAAATTAAGAATTTCTCTTATTTTTAAACATTATAATTCAAATTAGAATTTCAAATGTAAAACGAAAATATAGAATTTCGAATATAATCCAGTGGGTTATTGCAGTTAATTTATTCTAATATTAATAAAGAAAAAAAAATCGGGGAAGACGTCTTCCACAATTAAACTTCCTCCGAAGTCCTAAGAGTTTCGTCACCGAAAACGCTTGCGTCGTGCTCCACTAGAAGAGGCGACCCAGGTAGAAGGCTGACCCAACTGCGTAGTGCAAGCGATCGAGCTCTTCTCGTATTCAATATTTTTTATGACAAAAATAAATATAAGTGCATATTAAAAAAAAGGGAGGGGAGAGAGGTTTATCCTCCCCTTACCGATTTCGAGTCTTCGCCGATTGAGAATCCCGAGTTCTTTTTTTCTTTTCTATGAATTATTAGAGACTGTAGCCAGTGAATGGACTCTTGAATAAGAGGCCCGAGCAACATATATAAGCTAGGAAAGCTAATGCCCCGATCATTCCAAACTTTATATAAACAATGGTTAACATTTTCTGTTTAGAAATGACATGAATAGTATTTGGCGAATTCTATAGTAGGGTTGACTAACATATAAAGTTAACAACAAGGACAACGAATTGTTTGTAGAATTTTATAAACATGTATTATTGACCCATATTCCAAGGGCGGTTTGAATAACTCTCCCTTAATTTATTAGCACGTTCACTTCGAATGATTTCAAATTCTGCTTACGGTGTCAAAGCGTTTACTTATTAATAGTAAAAAGTAAAAACATTCATCCATAACAAAAGGTTAAAGGGAAAAAAGAAATGTTACAAGTAATTCTACCTTACCATATTTTCATACCAACGTATGCTACTCAAATCAAACCTAGGTGTAGAGTACGTGAAAGATACTATTTTGTTACATCTCCCAGTAGTAGTGTAGTACCTACCGAACCTCTACCACCATTTCAAACAAAAAAAAAAAAAAAAAAAAAAACTTGTATCATCACATAAATTATTAAATTCATCATGATGCAATTTACAAGTTTGACCAAACCCGGCCCAAACCCGAAACTGTATGACCCGGTTCGTGCACAACTTCAACGTGGGCTACTCTCCACCTTATTTATCACTTATTAATAATTAATAATAATTAATAATAATCTCAAAATAAGATTCTCGCCACCAAACAAAGCCCAATACTTTCTTCATGTCTTAGTTCATCAATTGCACAATCAAGAAAAAAGAACCTTAATAAATTCTGACTCCCACGAAAGTGAGGTGAGAGAGACAAACATGGCTGCTTCTTACAACTGTTGCACGACAGTCAACTTTGCAGCTTCATCCTTCAATCCAAACAAGCCCTTAACTTCTTCTTTTAATAACCTTCCCTTTACTTCAAGATCTTCATCATCAAAATCAAAATCAAAATCAAAATCAAATCACCCCTTTTCATCACTTCGATTAAGTCAAAATCTGTCAACGACTTTCAGAAAGTCAAACGCTGCTCCGAGTTTTCAAGTAAAGATTCAATTTTTATTCTTTATTATGGAATTAGAAAGAAAAAAAAATGAACTAAGTGATGGGTAAAATTCTGAATTTACTATTTGTACTTGATTAGGTTGTTGCTTCAGTGGAAAAGGCAGAGCCTTTGAGGGTGATGATATCTGGGGCTCCGGCTTCTGGTAAAGGAACTCAATGTGAACTTATTACGAAGAAGGTATCCTTGATTCTTTCGATTCCATTATGCGTAATGTTATATAATAGATTCGATTGAATATTCAAACTCGTGTGGACTGAATGGTTCTGTTTGGAGTTTTTTTAGCTTCTTTAGTTTGCTTTTTGATTCGTTTCCATTGTATCGCATATGTGTATTAACATTGTGTTGCTGATGGACAACCATTATCCCATATACATTGCTTTTATATTTAGCGAAATAACGGCTCGAAGAGCTATTGGGATTTTGGTGGAGTGATGAGCTTATGAAGAAGTCAATGCTCTGGGGATAGGTGATTCTATCTAATTAATTAAGGCGCAGAAGTATTGAGTCTAGAAAAAGAAAGTGTAGTAATTGCCTTTCGGCCTGCTAACATAGTCTTTGGCGATGGGCGTATTATGTGCATAGCACTTCTTTGACAATGCAGTAAAGTGGCATTGTTGAAAGTGACACACATTGGAAACTGGTGGAATAATCAACTTCAAGTCTTCAACTGAACGAAGTTGATTGATATTCTATTTATCTATTAGATGTTCATGTTGTCGTTTGTTCTGGCCCTCTCAGTGACACATTATTTTTCACTTTCTGGTTGTAGTATGATTTGGTGCATATTGCTGCTGGAGATCTTCTTAGAGCTGAAGTTTCTTCTGGTACTGAAAATGGGAAGCGGGCTAAGGAATATATGGAAAAAGGGCAGCTCGTCCCCGATGAAATTGTTGTCATGGTATTTGTATAGACTAATTTTCTTCTTTAAATATAGAGAAAAAATTCGCCCCATTGCGTTTCTCTTAATAAGGTCATTTTTACTGTTTGGTTATAGATGGTGAAAGAACGTCTATCACGGGAAGATTCTCAGCAGAATGGTTGGCTTCTTGACGGTTATCCAAGGAGTGTATCTCAGGCTACAGCACTCAAGAAATTTGGTTTCGATCCAGATATCTTCATTCTTCTTGAAGTGAGGTTCTGCTGTTGTTCTTGGTTCTTTTGATTATCTAACTCGTGATTTAGAAGATTATATGTTGACAAATGTATTATAGAATGTCTAGTACTCAAGGTGATTGACTTGTTCCCTGTCTTTTCATACTTCTGTCAGAATATTTGTTGCTTTGGACAATGCTCAACAAATTTCAAATTACATGTATTATTTACCTTTTAGCATGTTGAATTCACCTATTCACTGAATTATCAGTCATGTCATATTAGATTTAAATAAGATCTGAGACAATTGTTAACTAAACAGGTCCCAGAAGAGATACTTGTTGAGAGAGTCGTTGGTCGGAGACTGGATCCTGTTACGGGGAAGATATACCATCTGACATATTCCCCTCCAGAAACTGAAGAAATTGCTGCTAGACTTACTCAGCGCTTTGATGACACGGAAGAAAAGGTCTGCTTCATTTAGTTTCATAATGCCAGCAAAGAATCCGGATTTTCTTTGTTTATTCATCCATTCTCTTAAAATTTGGAACACGTCACTAGGCCTATCATGTATGCTTACGATAATTTTTATTTTCAGGTGAAACTGCGTCTGCTTACCCATAACAGTAATGTGGAATCTGTGCTTTCATTGTATGAAGACATGATAGTCAAAGTATGTTATTTACTTTCTTATTGTTTTCCATATGCAGTAGAACTGCATGTACTCGCACGAACACACACGCAAACAGTGCACCAAATTACTCGGAACAAGGGGATCGTCCTGTTCTTCCAGTTTCATAGGTCAAACTGTCAAATTTTAAAATAGAAAAGTTAGGTTCTTCTTTTAGCGGATTATATACCAACGCAACTTGCTCTTGTGAATCCTTTACTCCTGGGATGAAAGAATGAGTAATAGTCCATTGTTGGTGTTCAATTTGGGTATATGTCCTTCCTAACTGAGTAGTAGTTTTGGTTAAATTAATTGTCTTTGATTGCAGATTGATGGATCTCGTCCCAAACAAGAAGTGTTTACGGAAATTGACAGTGCAATGACAAAGTTACTCGAACAAAAACAAGCTCCCCTGGGTTCACTGGCTGCATGAAACAAAAAAAGAATTTCAAGAAGGGAAGAAATTCGGTCGACCTTACTGCAAACTATGGTGATTTGCAGTAGATCTTTTTCTCGTTACGCTGTGGGGGAGAAAACAAATACCCGTGCCCTTGGTGCATCCTTGTGCTGATAGATACCAGAATGCTTAGGCGAGTATAAACATAGATGCCATAAGCTACCATTATTTTATATTTAAGATTGCTTTCTTATTTGTTCCAGATTACTGATTGACACACGCAAAATCTGGCAATGCCCATTGGAGGCATTATTTACTGGTCTGGTCATGTAACAGAATGAGCAAATTGTATCAAATACTCTTTGCTTTGATTGTATAAATTTGAATATTTGCAAATTATATCAAATCTGAATCAAACGACGTAAAATGAGTTGAAATTCGTCTCAATTGAATATTAAAATTATTGAACTTAGTTCCCTAGGGTTGATTAATAAAATGTGGGTTTGCTTTTTTTCTTTATTAAATATTACAATTATTAATACAGATATCGTAAAAGTCTAAAACCATTATATGAGTACTCAAATGTTTAAACACTAATTGTTGAAATACATGAGGAGGACCAGCGCCCCAACCAAAACATTTACTCAATCTTGATGTTCTTAATGTAACCACGCATCCGTCTTAATACAAACATCGCAAAATAAATACGAAGGAATGAGCTATAGCATATAATATAATGGCACAAGACCATAGCATGTTGTTTTACCTCAACCAAATAACTAAATCTACATCAAAAACGGTTGTAAGAACTAGTCCTCAAAAACTAAAATCTAACGGGTATTAGATGAGGAAAGCCTAACAGTAAACATGATTATAGTAGACAAAACGCCTCAATTCAGTACAGCCAGATATCGAAGCCGGTGTTGTCCACAAACTTTCAGACTGCAAAAGCATACTTAAAGGTGCTCTGAGATAATGCGCTCTCGTTTCCTGAAGGAATCACATGGAGTCTACCCACTTCAACTTTGCTGTAATGGTCGTAAACTATGACTACGGGCCTGTCACCCCAGGGAAGAGTTCTGATATTTTGGTGAAAACATCCATCACCTGAGTCAAAAAGACAATTATTAGTTCCCCAGCCGTTACTGGTTGAGATTTTGCGGAAACAGCTAACTTGAACTGGTTTTGCAAAACAAAAACAAAATTTACAAGATTTCAAACTATATAATGTTACCTACCTCTTTGTCATTTTGATACTTGGCAATGCTCATAGGATTTTGTGAACACTGCAAAAAGATGAGAAAAGATACATTCAGCAAGATATTTTGAAAATAAGGTGGGCAGCTTGTGAAATCCATAAGAAAAAACGGAAAAGTATAGAAAGAAAAGGATTGGAGTGGTTGCCTCCATGATGGCTGCTTGAACTCTAGGATTTTGAAATGCCATAGCAACATCGGGATTGGCCATGATTTTAGAAATTACTTCTTCAGGAGTAAGTCCTATCTGGTCTGCAATAAATAAAGCAGGAAAGACACAAATTAAGTAAGAAAATGAGTGTCAGAGGCAAAGCCGCAGTATTTCCAAGGCTAATTACATGAACACCCTTCAATAAAAAGACCGGAGGGAATAGACCCTTTGGGATTTGAATTTTGAATAATTGCAGAGAACAAAATAGAAGTTCGACAAACAATATAGCTAGAACCATATTTCCCCATTTTTTAAAAAATTCCTAACAGTATGGAGAGATTTGCAATTAGACCAAACTGCAGGAGGTGAAGATATAACTGGTACTGCTTCTAATCATGCACCAATCTGAGGTTTTTGGTACGTAATAAGTAAACTATCACCACCCTGTAACACTCACCAAACTGCTGCTTGATTTCAGGACTGCTAAGGTCAAAGTTCTTTAAGGAGTCCATCATGCGATTGTCCCATTCAGGGCTTCCTCCCATGTTATTTCTGGAAATATGAGACAAGAAAAAGAAGTAAAATTTTGATTTTGTAGAAGTTTTTGAATCATATAAAAAATTATTGCCATTCTTATCATCAAAATTATTTAGAAACATGGTTTATGTGAAATATCAGCATTAATGATGATGCGAGAAATGTAACAACACGAGCATTTTTCCACTTACGATCTTAATGTTAATGGTTACACAAACGCTTTCTAAATCCTAAAACAAGGTGCACAACAAGGAAAATTGTCTGAATGCCAAATGTTCATTTGTATATGTGACAAAATTGAGAGCGGAGCTCAGGAGAAAGATATATACTCACAGCATGTCTTGCAGTTGTTGACGGTACTGTGGGTTTTGAAGCATCCCTGTGGCACCGTAGGCAAACGTCACAATGTATTGATGGAATAAATTAAAAACTGTTATTTAAAGTACACCAAGATACTGCAAGACCATTTTCTTCAGGGATTCATAAACTTTTTTTCAGAAATTTAAATGTTAGAAAAAGAAAAGATATTCGGTGGATAAGAATTTCTACAAACTAGGTCCTCAGATGGGCAAGAACATATATTGCACGGATATCATTTGAAAATTTCCAGCTTCACATCATGTTGTCCAAATACAATAGAACGAATAATAACTGTGTAAAGCATGTCCTCGTGAAAACTATATTTCCTTTTCTTTCAGATAAGCACCAGCAAAATAAATAAATAAATAAAAACAAAACTCAGATGAAGTTAGATGCTCTAAGTGTCAATAAAACTATTTCCAGCAAATAGAAGCCCAAGTGTGGATCAACTCACATTTAAAGGTTGTAGGGTTCCTCATCTCCTCTGGCAAGTAACTACGAAAAGATATAAAACCAATAGCATGTCAAAATTTTAAGGTAATAATCAACACAATAAGCACCTCAAAAATTTAGGTGAACTGCAAATTGCCTGGTCAAAAGTTCTTGCCCATATCACTAACAGTTAAATTTTCAAAATATAGAAGATAATCATGATTCATATATGCATCAAGCGGATAATATAATATAGCGCTGTAGAATTCTTCCCATCGACACTTGGATGTAAATGGAAACATGCCTGCGCCTTCTACTGAAACTCAAAAAAGCCTCATTTCAAGGTGATCGATCAAGTGTTGTTCCTAGTGAAACATAATAGCTGATTCCTGTTACCACCCTCTCCCTCTCTCCAGGTAGCAGAGAAATGCAAATGAGAATTCTAAGTATATAATTTTTACTAAGAAATCAACGAGAGAGAGAGAGAGAGAGAGAGAGAGACAGAAGAACCTAAAGTTTTTGGTGAAGATACCGACATCATTATTATATTTATCACACACATACAGTTAAGAAAACGATTTATACGGGATTGAATCCTAAACAAACTATCTATAACAATGGTACATGACTATATTTACCAACAGTTTAAGGGTAAAGATTATCTTACGGAAAAACCATTTTTTGTACAGTTGGATCTTCCATCATCTTTTCCAACGCTTCCACTGACAAGAGAGGGCTCGTTTGACCTGTTATCAGAAGACCAAAAGTTCATTTTGGCTGGCAAGAAAAATGAAACAAGAACCTACTCCAATTCAATTTAAAAAAGCGATATCTACAGATATATTCCATAAGTATACACTTACCAATACTGCACCGAATATAGTTAGGTTGGCAAACCAGAGAGTAAAACATTCATCTTAAACCAACTTTTGAATAACTGTAACACAAACTAAAACATTTGGCAGAGGCTAAAACAAACTAAAACGTTTGCCGGAGTGCCGGAGGCTACCACAACCTTTGTTAATGATGGAATTCCATTCACTAGTCTAGTTATACTTTAAGCAATACAGTGTGAGTACTCATGCAACAAAAGTAAAGCCATCACACAGAATTAACAAGTACCCGAGCACAACTTCACTCAGCAGTATATTAGAAAATTTTAGAAATGAAATGGACTAAGAAGTTGTCCTTGCGTGTTTGCCTCTGTGTGGAGAGGGGGGAGGGGGTTCAAATACTGGTTTAATTCCATTTTCACATGTTGCACTGGTGTAGAAACCTAAGGCTCATTATCATACTTTAGTGAGTAATTCCATATGCCTCTTTCAACTAGAGCTGTAAGAGTATAACACGAGCGCTGTTCTCGGACAACTCGCAACAACTCTTTTCTTCCAAAAAACAAATTTGTCAAGTACATAAATAAGTTGGGCCAGAAATGATAAGATGGTGGAATATTAAGTGAAAACACTGCCTACCAGAGGAAAAACCTTCTGAAGCACCTGTTCCTTGCTTTGATGCCGAACCATTTTGAAAGACCTTACGAAGATTTGCAAAATAATTAAGAATGATGAAATGTGTTGCATGAGCAGCATCATATGAGAGTGAAACTCACTGGCTGAGAAGACTGTGTTTCAGTGGGTGAATCTGTCTCAGATGAATCTTGGTAGCCATCAAAAGCATTTTTCTGGAGCATTTCTTCTGGAGAAACATCCTTAAAAGCTGCAAATAGAATATTGATCGGGATCCAATAAGTATGTGAAGAAATTAAGACTAGCTGGTTCAATCTGCAGTCTACGACAAGATTCGGAACCATTTCAAAGCCAGGAAGGAACAACCAACAAAAAATGTTTTATTCCACCCCTTTAAGTATCACAAGCGCTCCATATAATTCCAGTCAAGATGAAACAAATGCTGCCTAATAGATATCGTGAAATGATAGAGAAATACCATATTTCTTTGGTCCCTTCTCTTGTTCTATGTTATCACTGACTGATTTAGATGGCTGGTCCTCCACTTTTGTTGCAGGTACATCAACAGTTACCGGTTTAGATGCCATGGGAGTTGCAGGTCTAGGTGAATCGGGCATCGGGATATTGGGAGGTCGAAATGGGAACGGTGAGGCCGGTGAAAACGCGGAATTGCTAAATGGATTATTCTGAGTACTCATTTGTTGTGTGAATGTCTTCATAGCTTGTTCCATAGCATATTTCTGTACCAATGAACATTCTCCAAACGTTAGAGAAATAAAAAATAAACCACAATCTGTTAACTCCCTTAACGAAATAAGAGAATATAAGGTGACAATAGCACTCTCAAGTTATAATATTAATAATAATATGTTATTGTAACTGGTGAGAAAAGCGTTAAGATAACTCAGTTTTCTACCATGTGCGATGACATACTACTGTGCTAATCCCTGACTAGGAAGTGGAAACTAATAATTGCACTAATTATTTGAAGTTACAAAACGAATAATGCATTTGCAAACTCAACATGATTCACCAAGTGTGGATACACTTACCTTCGCTCGACCAGCCACCTGCAATATAATGCAAATAGTCAGAGACACAGTTCAGCCAGAAGAACGGTAGAAGAAATCTTTTATGTGACCAAAATCAAAGAAGGAAAAGCTACAAGTTTACTTGTCCATACCCAGGTGAAAAGTGCCGAAAAAGCAACACCTACACCAATCCAGAAGAGAGGCGACCCCCTACCATGAGAAGAGAGATTACATATAACTTTTTTTTATGTAAAACAGGATTCCAACAAATTATCATAGTTCACACAGCAGTTACAGACTAATAACAGGGAAACTACAAGTATGATTAATTACACTTGAGAAGATGGAGGTGGCACTGGAAGCTGTGTGCTCGCTCCAACAGAAGATGTTTCTTGAGCACTTGAAGAAGTAACACTCGCAAAACAGTCTCTTGCAACTTTCTCATCCACTGCATTAACATTTCAATAGATGCGTAAATAGGAAAAAGAGAAAGGCAGAAACGTAGTAATGGAAGTATGTAAATGAAACAAATATGTTTATGTTTCACAACAGAATTCTCTAAAACAACGTAATAGGAATATATGAGCTTTGTCATATAGGCAAAACATAACATTTTCAATACGCATAAATAGTCTAACCACGATATACATAAATATAGGACAATAATAACAAACAGAGAATTAAACCAAGAAATGAGCTTTAACAGAAGGCAGAAAGTAAACAATACGCATAAAGACAGCACCTTTAGCTATAAAATTAAGAGAGAGAAAAAAGGAATGAATACATGATATTTATTACCTATAGTTTTGGTGGGTTTTGGGGCTCGGAACAATGATAGAACAGACAAAGAAGAAGTGGGTTTTGTGTATCTGATACTTTTATTGGGTTTTTTGAGTAAATTCGGGAGACCCAGAAAGGGTTTGCTGCAAATAATTCTGGGATTTGGGGAGAATCCTAGCACAATTTTGGGTGATGATACAACGCCGAGGCTCTCCATTTTTAACGCTACAATCACCAACAAGAACAACAACAACAACCCTTTATTTTATTTTATCGGAGTGAGTTACCGAACAGGGCACAGTGAAAAGAGGAGAGAGTGAAAGCAGAAGGGTGTTGCTGTTGTGACCTGTGAGTGCTCTCTCTGCTTACTCCAATAAAAATGTCAACCGGATTGGACCCGGGTCGGGGCTTCGATAAGGGTTTAACGGGTTCAATATTATTTATTATTATTGATTTAACTAACTCTTCTTATCGGCGGCCTCTACCATAAAAATGAAATTCCAACTCATAAGACATAAATATATAATAATAGCAAAATGTTGTTTACAATAATCAGAAATTTTACTTCTTCTTTTTGGGTTTTTCGGCATAAAATTCGATTTTAATACTTTCTTTGTTCACGTGAAAAATAATACTATATATATCTCACTCACCAAATATTAAGACTCCCTCTATTTTATTATGTTAAATAGACATGCATGTAAACTCGTGTTCGTTATTTTTTAGGGAAAAAAAGCACATAACCCCCAAATTATTACCCTCAGAGCACTTTATGTCCCAATCTTTATTTCCGAGCACAAAACTCTCAATCTTATTTTTCAAAAGTATGTTACACCCCGAGTACCCCTACCCAAAAAAAAAGACGAATATTTCATGGAATCTCGTCCATGACAAGCACGTGACGACTTACCCCGAGGGCAAAATAGGTACTTACTAATCAACATCCATTACATGATAACATTAACGTGAACTAAACAAATTTACCAACTACTAAAAAAAACTCAACAATGCATTACCCACAACAAGACACCAACCAATACAATACCAATACCACATTACTACAACAACATCACATTACAAAAACTAATCACTAAATTCAACTGCTGCCAGTTTCAACCTCTCACCACAAGAATAACCAAAATTAAAAAAATGGCAAAGCACAATCTTCTCTGCATTTTCTTCGTCGGAGCAACTTCACTTTCAAGATTGTTAATCCTCCTCAACAACCCAGGAATAATAACACGGGATCTATCGCACGCCGGAGGATCAATCCAAGCAAAAAAATCACATGCGCCACGCCCCTTCGAAATCAAAAAATGTAATTAAGTAAATAAATTCAAACGTATTAGGTGAAATCGAGAGCTTGAGTTTAACAATTTCAAACCGGATAATTTTTACAATGGGCAAATCTCCTTCCCGAATTTTGATCCGTCCACGAAATTTTTGTAGTCGCTCATCTTCTACACGTGCATATTTTCATCGATTCCATGTGCCCTTTTCTTGGATGTGTTGAAATATCAAGAATTGAAAGATGAAATCATGAATTCGGGTCAAATTTTGCAATTAGGGTTCGTGCGAATTGGATGATTTCAGCCTGATTTGGAGATTTTCAGTTATATAATTGAGAGAGCTTCGAAATAGAGCCGTTGTGAATAGTTAAGTACCTATTTTGCCCTTAGAGCAAGTCGTAACGTGCTTGTCACGGGTGAGATTCCATGAAATATTCGTTTTTTTCCGACTAAGGGGTACTCGGGGGCAACATACTTTTGAAAAATAAGATTGATGGGTTTTGTGCTCGAAAATAAAGATTGGGGGTAAAGTGCTTTGATGGTAATAGTTGGGGGGTTATGTGCATTTTTCCCTATTTTTTAGAAAACTAACTTCTCTTGAAAAAAAATATGCGTCTAAACACATGGTATTTTGGTTATTAATACAAGTAATTATAAATAACCATTTAATTTACCACTAGATAAACGTAAAGAAGATTATCTCTCATTAACTCTTAATTCTTTAACCATTACAGTATGAAGTAATCATCTCTATATATAATAAATCCCTTTTGCTTACACAAACATCTTTCAAGGTGAAGCTGGCATGCTGACTTGTGTGCTGATGATACACCACTAAAAAGAGAAAAAATCTGTATAAATACTGTAGCTGTTCAAATCATTCTACAACAGTGTGTGTTAGCTATCCCAAAATCTCCACATCACCCCCCCATTAAACAATCTGCCAACAAGAATAAGCCAATAATTCACAAAGCTTTTGCATCTCTCCCATTCTTCCTACTTACAGCTTCACATAATCTGCAAGGCAACGTATCTAAGCTAGCCGCACGAGTCTTCCCATAACTACCCAACACACCGCATCTCCTCCACGCATGATACTCGGCATAAGCCACTGGATCATTAGCCAAAGACTTCACATAAGTAGCCAACTGATCAAGTGAACTAAACTGTGTTCCGTCTATTATTGAGTGAGGCGGTACAAAATCCCAAACATTTGGTGCACCAAAATATATAGGAACGGCTCCAGAATCCAGAGCGTAGAAAAGTTTCTCTGTTACGTAGCTCTCAGTCATGGTGTTTTCAACTGCGAGGACAAACTTGTAATGGGACATGGCGCAGTGCAGATGATCCCACCATTTTGGAGCTTCGTTGGCATCTTTTATGCACTCGGGATACAAGGTGAGTGCCATGTCGAGGCCTCCAACGTTATTCATGCACTTACCAAACGAGTGGTGAGGAAGCAAGCTTAGTAGCTTCTTGGCGAGCTGGTTTCTTTGTGGTAGACAGCGCGATGAAGACCAATAGACAAGGGTGTCCTGGAATACAGAAAAATGAGATCTATAACAAATCTAAGAAATAATCTTAAGAAACTTCTTGACGTTTGGTCAAATTGCTAATAGCTCCCCTATTGTTTTAATAATTACAGAATGCGGAGGGGGTGTCTCTGCATTTTAATTTTTAAGTAAGCACTCCTGTTAAGTTTCCAAATTTCAATTGATATTCAGGTAATTGTTATTAGACCAAATATTCCAGGGGGTGTAAATGCTATTAGCCCTTGACCGTATAATGCTGCAACCAGGTTGAAATAAGAAAAAGGGGAAGAGTAGTAGGTGGGTTAAAGAACTAACATTGTTCTTTATGGAAGATACATGATAATTCCGGTTGTTATGAAAATTAGCCCCAGCATATGTAGATTGGACGTCATCTTCAGCATGATAACTAATGAAAATGTCTTCATAGCCTGATTTTTTCCTACCAGCTTCAAGATCCATATAGACACGCAACGGAGCACCATCTCGCCTCTGTCAAAAAAGAGATTAAAATAGGTAATGACGTTGCAATAGCCGATGAAAGCTGACTGAATGAGGAGAAAGTTCGCCAGACAAGAATAGTTAGGCACATCCTATTTGTGCCTGACTTTCAACAAGCAGGAAGCAACTGTAGGCTCAAAATTACAAGTCTGAATTTTCATTGCAACTTATCTTGATAAGACTATGATGCCTTCAAGGGAAATGGATCATGCTCTACTAAAACCCACTCAACATAAATATAACAGAGTTACAAGAACACTACGGGCATTTATGAGAGATTTTGCATTTTGCTCTCTTGATGGAACGGTATGAACATACCAATATTCACCAAGAGCCTATATATGGTGATTTGTGCTGAAATAGCACAAATCAGATATCATGATCGCATGATGAATCTACACAGTTTCAACTAAAAATCAATATAGACAAGTCATTTCAAAATTACTGTACAGGTGCCCTAGTGCATAGAGTTCACATACAAAAGAGAGATTATTGTACCATTACTTATAAATGAAATGACAGCAGAGCAAGTACGCTGTTAGCAATCTAGTTTTGTCCACAATGAGAAGACAGTGAAAAGATGGGATAGGTTTAGCATCCAACTGATTCTAACAAGAATATCAAGCATCTAGAAAAATTCTGTAAACGGTGAAAGATAAAGAGTTCTTCGCCAACAATCCCTGTTATGCAATTTATTAGCCTACCAGCCACAGCATTTGGAGAAAGTCATGATAGCAATTCATTGAAGATTATTTCTTCAGATTCCTAAATCAATATAAACATAGAAGGAAGCGAAACAACCAGGTAACACACTTTACAGGATTGTTCGAATCACATACATGGTCTCAAAAATGAGTAAAAGTGACACAAGTATGAATAATCATATTATTGAGGATTTGATCTCAACCCAACACAAGGGTAAATCTCATGAACATGCAGTACTCTAAGTGTGTGATATCAACAATAATTACGACAAATTTAACACTTGGCCATGCATCGGGACAAGTCAGAATGGTTTGATCTTTAGATGTAATGGCCTTCCGAACTTCATACGTCTAATTCTCACAATGTCTCTCCATTAATGCAAGTAAAAGTCAATTGAGAAACATAAATTAGATTTCACAGTACTGTATCAATTAACCATAAGCCTACACAAACCGTTCCAATAAACGTGACAGAGATTTACTCAATGTAGAAGAACCGAAATACCGTGTTAATAAAAAGATCACATAATGAAAAGAGAAATATTGCAGAACCTACAACTCCGGATGTCATATGAAACATAACCAAGAAAACAACAGGAAATTAAATTTGACAAGTTATATCACTCGAGGTAAATGAGACATCTTCATTCCTATAATCCATAAGGTAACAACTGAACTTAGCAAATTTGGCAAGAACAAACAATCACCTGACGCGGTGGAGTCGTGGTTTTGGTTGGATAGAAATAAAACTCCAGCAATAACCGGTTGTGCGTCTGTACATTCGTAATTGTCTGTGCCATAAGTATTGCCCATTTAAAGAAAACAAAATTCCCCAACAGCTAGGCATGGGGAACAGGGTCACATGGCATATATCAGATGTCAGGCGGCGCAAGAATTTTGTCTTGGAGCATCAATTTACCTATAAATGGCTCACCAAGTACCCACATTTACTCTACCTTACCAACAACCCACATTTACTACTCACCGACAATGATTAACAACTACCAGTTAATAATCCTTTCTTTCATCTACCTTTCATCGCCTATTGCCTAAGCCAATAACCAGCCGCCCCCACCCTACTCCCATCACCACTTCTTCCTCCTCCCATCTCTCACCACCAGGTCTCAGCCACCTCTTCACCACCACCTCCACACCACTAGAATATGTTGAAGAACATGTCCTTCATCACTTCTTCTTCAACATGTTCTAGTGGTGTGGAGGTGGTGGTGCTAGGTGAGGGCTAGTGGTGGTGGTGGTGCGAAGAGGGTAGTGGTGGTGATGGTGCATGGTTAAGAGGTGGTGAAGAGGTGGCTGAGACAAGGTGGTGCGAAGAGGGTAGTGGTGGTGATGGTGCATGGTTGAGAGATGGCGCATGGTTGAGAGGTGGTGCACCATCACCACCATTACCCTCTTCGCACCACCACTCTCAGCCACCTCTTCACCACCTCTCAACCATGCACCACCACTACACTCTTCGCACCACCTCCACCACCACCAGCCCTCACCTAGGGCCACCACCTCCACATCGCTAGAACACTAACATGTTGAAGAAGAAGTGATGAAGGACATGTTCTTCAACATGTTCTAGTGGTGTGGAGGTGGTGTGGAGGTGGTGGTGAAGAGGTGGTTGAGACCTGGTGGTGGGTGGTGAGAAATGGGAGGAGGAAGAAGTGGTGATGGGAGTAGGGTGGGGGCTGGTTATTGGCCTGGGTAATAGGCGATGAAAGGCAGATGAAAGAAAGGATTATTAACTGGTAGTTGTAAATCATTGTCGGTGAGTAGTAAATGTGGGTAGTTGGTGAGCCACTTATAGGCAAATTGATGCTCCAAGCCAAAATTCTTGCGCCGCCAGACATCTGATTTGTGCCTTGTGACCCTGTTCCCACGCCTAGCTGTTGGGGAATTTTGTTTTCTTTGAATGGGCAATACTTATGGCACAGACAATTACGAATGTACAGACGCACAGCCAATTATTGCTGGAGTTTTATTTCTATCCAACCACAGAAGGTAGAAAGTAAACAATACGCATAAAGACAACACCTTTACCTATAAAATTAAGAGAGAAAAAAGGAATGAATACATGATATTACCTATAGTTTTGGTGGGTTTTGAGGCTCGGAACAAGGAAAGAACAGACAAAGAAGAAGTGGGTTTTGTGTATCTGATACTTTTATTGGGTTTTTTGAGTAAAGTCGGGAGACCCAGAAAGGGTTTGCTGCTGCTGCAAATAATTCTGGGATTTGGGGAGAATCCTAGCACAATTTTGGGTGATGATACAACGCCGAGGCTCTCCATTTTTAACGCTACAATCACCAACAAGAAATCTACACAGTTTCAACTAAAAATCAATATAGACAAGTCATTTCAAAATTACTGTACAGGTGCCCTAGTGCATAGAGTTCACATACAAAAAGCGAGATTATTGTACCATTATTATAAATGAAACGACAGCCGAGAAAGTACGCTGTTAGCAATCTAGTTTTGTCCACAATGAGAAGACAGTGAAAAGATGGGATAGGTTTAGCATCCAACTGATTCTAACAAGAATATCAAGCATCTAGAAAAATTCTGTAAACGGTGAAAGATAAAGAGTTCTGCAAATGATTCGCCAACAATCCCTGTTATGCAATTTATTAGCCTACCAGCCACAGCATTTGGAGAAAGTCATGATAGCAATTCATTGAAGATTATTTGTTCAGATTACTAAATCAATATAAACATAGCAGGAAGCGAAACAACCAGGTAACACACTTTACAGGATTGTTCGAATCACATACATGGTCTCAAAAATGAGCAAAAGTGACACAAGTATGAATAATCATATTATTGAGGATTTGATTTCAACCCAAGGGTTAATCTCATGAACATGCAGTACTCTAAGTGTGTGATATCAACAATAATTACGACAAATTTAACACTTGGCCATGCATCGGGACAAGTCAGAATGGTTTGATCTTTAGATGTAATGGCCTTCCGAACTTCATACGTCTAATTCTCACAATGTCTCTCCACTAATGCAAGTAAAAGTCAATTGAGAAACATAAATTAGATTTCACAGTACTGTATCAATTAACCATAAGCCTACATAAACCGTTCCAATAAACGTGACAGAGATTTACTCAATGTAGAAGAACCGAAATACCATGTTAATAAAAAGATCACATAATGAAAAGAGAAATATTGCAGAACCTACAACTCCGGATGTCATATGAAACATAACCAAGAAAACAACAGGAAATTAAATGCCAAGTTATATCACTCGAAGTAAATGAGACATCTTCATTCCTATAATCCATAAGTTAACAACTGAACTGAGCAAATTTGGCAAGAACAAACAATCACCTGACGCGGTGGAGTCGTGGTTTCAAACAACAGGGCATCCGGCTTATCAGCAAGAACCGAAGATTTAGTCCACAAACAGCTCAACCCACACCTACAACTATACAAATTATCCATATTATCAGGAATCCAAGTCCACCCTTTGACCAGAACACTCACATGGTTCATCTGCAACTCACCACACTGGATTGCACCCTCCACATTCTGTAAAGATTCAGTCTTTGACCTATTATTTCCTAACAACCCTTTGTATTTCTCCCTAAACTGAGCACAACCCACTTGAGAATCCCACTCTTTAAATGATTTGGTCAAGTCATTAAAGGGTTTTGGAGTGTTAGATTTTGTTAGGGTTGAAAAAATTGAGTCTTTGGGTGATTGGATTGAGGAATTGGCAGATGGGAAATCGAGGAATCCAGTTAAGAAGAGGATTAGGAAAGTGAAGGTGAACATCATTGTGATTGCAACTGTGTTTTTGGAGTTCAATCGCATCATGTGTTGGTACTTGGTAAGAGAAGAAATTCAAGAAATAAATATCGAATTTTCTCTTTCTTTTTTTGCTCTCAAATTGACTCACATTAGGTGAAGTAGAGAGAGAAATTAGAGCCGGCGAAGTGTTGGTTGGATCGGAAGGTAAGGAATGTAGTAAATTATATTACACTCGACTCGAGTGTGGAGCATTTGAACAACCTTTTTATTGTTCTATAACCAATAATCGAAAAAAAATACAGGAAGAGGGTACAAAAAATAGTCAAGGATGGTGAATTTATTTTCTGGGAACCGTTCTTTCACAATAAAATTTGTTTTTGAAATTTCAAAGGCACTGACTTGGACGAAAATTAACATAAAACTATAAAAGTTACATTGAATTACATAACTTTGTCTTACATGGAATTATTGTATTTACGACACATCACACACTGCAATTGACAATCTTGAAAGATAAATAACCAAGTACGACTAGTTTATACATCATGTTAGTAACAACAATTGCATGTTACAATTTCTCATATCTAGGTTTTTTTAATTGGTAATTGATAAAACATTAGGATATAGGTTTCATAATAGTATAACCTCACTTTCAAAATATATTTACAGATAGTTCAATTAATGGGATTATGCCCTAATGACAAAAAGTGCGAGCCCAAGTTGCTCGATTATGGGCTGCAAAATTGCTTGCTCTATACACAAAACGAAATTTCTATTTTGGCCAACATGCTCATAATTGTTTTATCTCCTCAATGGTATGCTAGGAACTCCAAAGATTGCATATATTTGGGTCGATCATTTGAGTAATAACGTCTATGCTATCTGATTCAGATATTACTCTTATGATTTTGAGTTCTTAGGCAAGCTTGACTGCTTTCAAAACTGCTTTAGCTTCCGCCATAAGCAACTAGACACTTGGGAGTTCGCCATAAGGATGTATCCTAAGGCATTTCTCCAAACAAAGGCTAATGACGCACCTGAAGCTCAGAAAGAGGCATCTAATGTTCACTTTCTTTTTTGATATAAAATGAAGAATAATGTAAATTACATCACGTCTCTATCAAGGAGATTAACAATATGCGCATTAGGCGGTGTATCCCAAAAGACAACACTCGCTCTATTATTCCTATCTATTTTCGTCAAAGCATCCGCAACTCTGTTCGTCGTTCTTGGAACCCAATGAAAGCTATAATTTCATGGCATACGAAGCAACTTCGTACATTTTGCGAACAAATCAACATACTCTGGATGGGGCGGGCTCTCCCTGATTACCATCTTGAACACGATCAAGGAGTTCGTTTCTATTGCAAATGAACACGCCTATGCCACGCAATTTCGAGGCATTTCTTTAGTGCAAGTAGTTCGACCTCGTCAACAGTCGGAGACAAAATACAATGACTAAACCCCAAACACCATGAACCATCTTCATTTCTAAGAACTCCCGTTGCCGTACCTTCATTACGATCTGCAAGAACGCCACCATCAATATTAAGTTTCCACCATCCTTATTGAGTCTAAGTCCACCCGACGACAATTCCATCGCCCCAATTTTTCCTATGCCCCACAACCAGTTCGTAACTTAACTTCTTAATCTGGAAAATGCGACTGTCAACAAAAGACTCATTCTTATGGAATACACAGGAAGTGCTATGTTTCCAAAAGGTCCACAATACAGCCATAAAAATAAATCGCCATTGTGTGTTCAACATTAACTTTTTACCAATTTCCAGTTTGACCAAGTTGGCTTGCAAAACCATTGATCATCCCCAATACTATCGAATTTCCCAATATCTTCCGCAACAATAATACAAATCCAAATTTCTCTAGCTGCATTAGAATATCTGAGAAGGTGTAATCCAGTCTCTTCTGAATTATCACATATGGAGCACACGGCTGTTAGAGAGATTTGGCGCTTAAAACAAACCGAGTTCGTAGCCAAGCGTTCCTGCATAAGAAGCCACATAAAATGCTAAAATTTATTGCTCACATTGACCTCCCAAACCCAACTATTGTCGATGCAGTTTCTACCCCGTCCACATGATTTCTATGGAAAAGTTTGTAAGCCAACTGACAAGAAAACTCCCCATTAGGTGTCCCATTCTAAAGAATCCGATTAGACCGATCTTGGAGAATGATTTTCCGGTTGGTAACATCAGTCAGTATATCCCAATTTACAAAATGAATCTCTTTTTCGTGACATCAATCGACCATAGGAAATCTCTATTGGCTTTATCCAATTGCGCACATACATGCTCGGGTAGCCACGCCGATTGCATCGCATAAATCGGCAATGATAAAGAAACCGAACTGATTAAAGTACCTCGTCCCACTAACGATAAGAGCTTACCCTTCCACGTCCCAAATATGCCCATCACACGGTCAAAAATATCTGCGTGTGTATCTCTAGTAATTCGATCGTGTATGAGCTTAACTCCGAGTTACTTTCCAAGGTTTCTAATTTAGCCAAAACCGAGAATATCACTAATATGTCATTTAATACTAGCACCTTCTATCTTAGATAAAAATACCTTGGACTTTTGCGGACTCAACCTCAACCCCAAAAGTCTTTGCCGTGCCTACGTTGGCTTTCCCCATTAACACAAGATTGTCGATAAAAAATAGATAAGAAAGCTTTAGACCATCCCTACAAGGCCCAACCGGATGCCAAGTCCCCTTCTTGACTTCCTCATTAATTAAGTAGGGCAACCGTTCAACACAAAGAACAAAAAGATACGATGAAAGTGGATCACCTTGTCGGAGCCCACATCGGTGTTGGAATGCTCCCATAGGTGTTCCATTCCATAAAATATGTGTAGTTGCATTACTCACACAAAACATAATGATTTCAATAAGAGAAGAAGGGAACTCAAAAGCATATAAGGTTTCTTAAAGGAAACTCCAGCTCACCTTATCATATCCTTTCTCAAGGTCAAGCTTCATCATCATGCATCCCACATTGTTTTTTTTTCTTCGAACGAAGGGAATGTAGTAGCTCTTGAAGAACAAAAATACTGTATTGAGTGTTGCGTCCTTTGATGAAACTCGCGTACGTAGGAGCAATAATCTTTGGCATTATAAATCGTAATCTTGTAGTAATGCATTTTGTAACAATTTTTTACAAAACATTACATAAAGTGATGGGTCTATATTGCTTGATACTTGTTGGAGCGAGCACTTTCGGTATAAGACAAAGAAACACTTCACATAATCCCTTATCAAAACACTTTCACGAAAAAGCCTCCTGAACAAAGGTTACAACTGATTCTTCAATCCAACACCAGGATTTTTGATAGAAATCCTCTTGCAAACCATTCGGCCCTAGCGCCTTTAGCAGATGCATAGTGTTAACAGGGTGATAATTCACCTGCTTGAAATAAACAAATTGCAGGAATTGCCCGGTATAATATTATATGATTATGCGACCAGCATTCACGATACAGGTATCACGCCTCAATTATCCCTCGGAGCACATCTCCCACACATCAAATACTAGAGCAAAGTCAACAAGAGGAATACAAGACCAAGTTAAAGTCTCACAGACTAACCGCTATCGGAACTATTTCAACATTGGGCACGTACTCTGCCCCACTCATTTTACCCCTCCAAGAGATGAACTCTCGGAAGGAATGAGCTAAAAGAACCAACCTATCAAATCCCACTGGAGCTATTGGACTCTCGAGTCCCAGAACCTTGACAAAAACACTTCCTTACTATGCACTCCCAACTCAAACACTCTCGGAACATTACTCACGTCGACCGACCCAGAGGACGGAACTTCACAATAACTCAACAACTACAGAACAACTCTCTCCGGGCATTCGGAGAAAGAAAACACCTACTCACGATAGCTAAAAACCTCTCGGAGATCAACCATGAACGAACACCCCCTCGGAGAATACCCTGGAGCAAACACCCCAGAATACATCCCTCTCGGAGCAGCACTGTCACTAAGAGAACACTCAGACTCAGCCCTCGAATCACCATTTGACGTAATGAACTCTCAGAAGTAAAGAAGACAGCTTACCCCTGATCATGAAGAAGACCAAAAAGCCCTCAGAAGAAGAAATAATACAGTCGACGCTTTAGATAAACCCGTTATCTTATTGGTTAAATGAACATTGTAACACGTGTAGAACACCACCACATGCATAGCGACACCTGTAAAAACATGCATGATGACACCTGTCCCTGAAAACTCTATATAAACAGAGGAAGAAGGGAGAGGTAGAAGAGGTCGGGAAATTGAGGCAAAACATACATAGACTCGGAAATACACATATTAACTCGAAAATGAGAGTGGATCATAGTGAATAAAAGGAATGAAGGTTTTTGTTAAGTTTATTCTCCCGTTAAATAGCATTTAGTTTTTGAACCACGGACAAAGGCGTTCCAACCCCAATAAATAATTCAGTTAATTAGGTCGTAAATACACCACCGTTAACAAAATGGCGCCGTCTGTGGGAAGCGATGTTGAATTCTTGAGCAAGCCCGAGGAGGCCGCTGTCAAAACCAAAAGGGAAAGCAGGTGTTACAACAACAAAACAACACGCACCAAAGATAAGTATCCTTATTTCACTAGTTATAGTTCGGGTCAGATTTGGGCTATCTTTGTGAAAAATCATAAGATTCTATAATTTATGATTTAAATACTTGAAGAAAAGAGAGAAGGCATGATCCAATTGACCCAGGAGAATGCCTCCGAGAGCAGTCATTCTGAGAAACTTCACTCATCCTCTCTTGTTAAAGGCTTTTCGAAAGTCTAAATAAGTAAAAGAGACCAGGATAGAAACAATTCTATTGGAATGATTCTTCGAAAGGACGCGAAAATGTTCACTAGACTCTAAGCATCTATACATACGTAGGATCCTTTCCTCGAATAACTGAATTAAGTTGAGCTGCCCAAAGCATACTATAAAAGGCTACGAGGGCGTGTCGGGGAATACTCCTATTTAGGAAAACATATTTCCCCAAACTTGCATTGCAAATAGACACACTATGCTAAGAAAGTTGGTTGGCCAGTAAGAGTGAGATACTCTCTCATTTCTGTAAACTCAATCTTAAAGTTCTACAATTGAAGGAAAGGAACCAAGTATCTATAATATGCTGAAAAATTGTGTGACTATTAACGCGAGAAAAAAGTTTCGTTCCAAATGAGATGTTTCATTCTAAATAAAAATTAAAAGTACCATTACACATAAACATAAAAAGTACAATGATCCTTAATAGAAAACAAATTAAAAACCCCTAAGGCTGGGGGGTAAAGCACTCGAGTGGACAGGAGAAGGTTTAGTGGTGGAAGATGGAGCCGGAGCACTTGCAGGAGGAAGAACACCCGAGGAAACAGCCTGGGTTCCCGCTCCAAGAGGGGAGTGCACTGAGGGCCGTGGAAGTATGGTTGACATGGGTACTCGAGTCGGAGAAGAGGAGGAGGGAGGTAGTCGAGAGCTACTCTTTTTGAAGAGGTCGTAGGCTTCCTCCAAAGTTGGCCTCTTCATCTCCGCGATATTAACTACCCGCGGGTCTAAGTTGGGAGCCACCTTATTTCGTACCTGCCCGAAGCACTGAAGGAATCCCCACATAGCAGATCCTGCTAAGTATCCTTGATGCTTGCTGATATACAACTCCTTCACGTAAGCAGTGGCATCCTCTCGAGCTTGCTTCACCGCAACATCCACCCTTTGCTGCACTTCCTCGGAAGTGACACCCCCCGAGACCATAGCCTGTGCTAGCTTCTCGTTGAGAGTGTCCACCTGGCCCAGTGCCTCAGACAGATGTTGCTCCAACTCTTTCTGCTTGGCCTCCCAAGCCACTTTTTCCCCCTCAAAGAAGGTCACCCTATCCTTCAGCACCAGCCCGGAAGCCTCCATCTCTTTTACAGAAGAGTGGAGCTGCTTATTCTTCTCCATCAAGTCGTGGTTTTGTTTTGAAAGCATAGCCCACGCCTCGTGATATTTCCCCATCCTCTCCAGAATATCTTTGTTCTCGGTCTCCAACTTTCGAGACCTCTCTTCAGCTGTGCTTGCCATCTTTTGCAACTTCTCGACCTCGAGTAACAGAAGAGGAAGCATTTTAGGTGCCTAAGAAAGCAAAACAAAAGAATAAAGATCCCGATAAAGGATCTTAAGTAAATTAGTTAAATAAAAACTTACCAACATAGCCACATTGTTGGTACAAGCTCAGACGAATTGCCACCCGTCCGACGGCAAGGAGTTAGCAGCCGACAAGTATCGGGTGACCGTTTCAAGTGCCGCCTGGGCATCTACTGAGCTAGGCTCCCCCTCTGAAATGGGAGCTTTAGAAGAGGAAGGCCTCTCGGGAGGTACTCCCCCCGACAGTGGAACCTGAGTCACTACAGGACTGCTCGACAGGATGGCCGCGAGTGGTCTCGGAGAAGGAGCATTCGTAAGCGGGGGACCCACAGCCAAAATCTCGTCCAGCAGACTCATGGTATCAAACGCTGAAGGAAGAGCAGGGTCTGAAGGAAGTGACCCCCCTTCTAGACCAAAAAAGTCGTCACCTCCTGCTAAATCAGGAATTTATCTAAGTAAAGATATCCTTTCGGCTATCTAGAGCATACTCCTATACTAATAAAAGAAATATATACTGTTTCCATGCTATTTAAAGACTAGGAACACATACCTTTCGGAGGAGTCGCCAGTAGGGCGTAAGCAGAATCCCCCGATAACTTCGAGGAAGAAGGAATCCTGATAACGCCGGGGGGTGGTAAAGTCATCCCCTCTATCCTAACCTCCTCCTCCCCACCTCCTATGACAAATGCCTCCGTCAGGTTTGCATCGGCGGAGGTAACACCTACCCCCGCTTCCTCAGGGGTATCGGAAGTCCCGCTAGACGACCGGGACGTAGCTGTAGCAACCTTTGAAGGAGTCCTCCCTTGCTCGTCCTCTGCTACTCCAAAAGTTCCACCCTCTCCTAGGGTAGACTTCCCCTTCTTGGTTGCTACATCCTCGTTCTCCACCATAAACGGACGCAAAACATTCACTGCAAACACAGTTACAAGTTAGACAAGATAGAAGTAACCGCAGATACTAAAACTACATATACTACGAGGGAGATAAGTACTTACCAAAAGTGTCGAAGAGCTCATCGGGGATAGTCAACGGATTCTCGATTCTATCCACATGAGCAATATGCCTCAATCCCGCGGTCCGGTAGAGGCGGATGAAATTCTTTGACTCCACGAGAGGCTTCGCAGAGAACACCGGTGAGAACACCAGTGTGTCGTCCATCACTCTATCAGGAAAGGTAGGCACCCTCCAAGTCATGGGTATGTCCCACGCTCCTACAGCAGGAGAGATGAAGAAAAACTTATTTTTCCATGAACTGTGGGAGGTGACCATGCCCTCGGAAATCCTGTCGTCCTTATCCCGATGAGTGAAACAATAGAAAGGACCCCCTCCCGGAGATTGCTTCAGCTCGAAGACAGCAAAAAATATGTCCCTCGTACACTCGATGCCTCTCACCAGGCACCAAAACACAAACAAAGCCAACGCCGTGAAAGAATTAGGGGCAAGTTGGCTTGGACAGAGATTGCAATAGTTAAAAATATCGCAGTAAAATGGCGGGAAAAAAGAGCGCAGTCCCGCCTTTATCTGCGGGTAGTACACCGTCAGGTGTTCTGGCGGAGGAGAATCACCCCGGTGGTGGGCCTCCGGCACCAGCACCTCCACGTTACGGCCGGAAGCGCCGTACCCCTGGAAAAGGCTACGAACTTCGTCTTCCATGGCGGTGCTAGCCGTGTTACCCACCTTCTGGGTAGTCCGCGGAGCGCCACCTTTGTCAGCCTTCTTCTTCATTTTCTTTGATTTACCGGCACCACCACTACCACTTGCCCCCACCGCCGCGACACTCCTTTTCCGTGAACTTTGAAACCCCACCCCCGCTGCTCCTCCGGTACCGGAAGCAGCCGATACCAAATTGGTGTTGGATTGTGACGCCATTATAGAGAATTTTTGGGAAGTTAGAAAGTACTTTTGCAGAAAAACTTTTGCAGAGAAAGAGAATGTGTTCGCTCAAAATATGCAAGTGATGATAATAGGTAAAGAAGAGGGTTTTTAAAACCCTACACCCACTAAGTGTCTTAAATGACCACTAAGCCCACCCACGCCCCAAGATTAAAAGTCGTGCTTAATATCACGTCTCCTCGGTTAACAGAAACACAACGGTCAAAACGCTTCGATTCTCGCACAATACATAAACATGGCATTAAAATCGCCATTAATTGCATTTAAATTGCAATTAAATAAATACCATAATTTTAAATTATAATTAATACCCCAATAATGACCTAACGAGGGCACATTTCAGAATACGACGGGAATCACTCGGAGAGAGTAATCACGATACTCCTCGCCTTTTTAAAGGTAATGCCAAGAACGAGGGAAACGTTGAACAAAACATAAATGTCACTGACGAGTGTTTACGACATCCCTGAAGAGTTTTACGAGGCCTTGTGAAACATTCCCCGTATACCTGATAAAATGTACGATACCAGAGCCCTCGTACCCTTTAAACTATTAAGTTTCTAGTGCAGTAATAATAACTAACTGCACTACAAACTGGGGGGGGGGGGGGGTTGTTAACAGGATGATAATTCACCTGCTTGAAATAAACAAATTGCAGGAATTGCCCGGTATAATATTATATGATTATGCGACCTGCATTCACGATACAGGTATCACGCCTCAATTATCCCTCGGAGCACATCTCCCACACATCAAATACTAGAGCAAAGTCAACAAGAGGAATACAAGACCAAGTTAAAGTCTCACAGACTAACCGCTATCGGAACTATTTCAACATTGGGCACGTACTCCGACCCACTCATTTTACCCCTCCAAGAGATGAACTCTCGGAAGGAATGAGCTAAAAGAACCAACCTATCAAAGCCCACTGGAGCTATTGGACTCTCGAGTCCCAGAACCTTGACAAAAACACTTCCTTACTATGCACTCCCAACTCAAACACTCTCGGAACATTACTCTTGTCGACCGACCCAGAGGACGGAACTTCACAATAACTCAACAACTACAGAACAACTCTCTCCGGGCACTCGGAGAAAGAAAACACCTACCCACGATAGCTAAAAACCTCTCGGAGATCAACCATGAACGAACACCCCCTCGGAGAATACCCTGGAGCAAACACCCCAGAATACACCCCTCTCGGAGAAGCACTGTCACTAAGAGAACACTCAGACTCAGCCCTCGAATCACCATTTGACGTAATGAACTCTCAGAAGTAAAGAAGACAGCTTACCCCTGATCATGAAGAAGACCAAAAAGCCATCGGAAGAAGAAATAATACAGTCGACGCTTTAGATAAACCCGTTATCTTATTGGTTAAATGAACATTGTAACACGTGTAGAACACCACCACATGCATAACGACACCTGTAAAAACATGCATGATGACACCTGTCCCTGAAAACTCTATATAAATAGAGGAAGAAGGGAGAGGTAGAAGAGGTCGGGAAATTGAGGCAAAACATACATAGACTCGGAAATACACATATTAACTCGGAAAGGAGAGTGGACCATAGTGAATAAAAGGAATGAAGGTTTTTGTTAAGTTTATTCTCCCGTTAAATAGCATTTAGTTTTTGAACCACGGACAAAGGAGTTCCAACCCCAATAAATAATTCAGTTAATTAGGTCGTAAATACACCACCGTTAACACATAGAAAAGACGGTGATCTTAATTTCAATCGCATCGAAGTCTACCATCAGCTTTTCCAAGTCGTCTTGTGCAATTTTCATTTGGAATGCTGATGGCCAAAGCCGTGTGGTATGGGACAGATTTGTTGATGAATCCTTGGTCGAGAATAAACACCGATAGTAATCCCTTGTGTGTGCTTTCGGGATTTCTTTGTTCCCCTCCCAACTACCCTCGATCTTAAGGCGTCTTTTGTCGAACCATAGTTGTAGGGTGAAATTTTTTTGAGTTACGCTCCCCATCGCGGATCTATTTGACACGAGACTTTTGGTACCAAAAAAGTTTCTCCTGTTTAAGGACCTCACTACATTCCTTCAGTAACTCTTCTTCCAAATTGCACAAGTATGGGTTCGGACAAAAATCCAAACTTTTTTGTATCCCACCCAACTGCGCTTTCAACGTTCTCTTGCGGTGGAAGAGATTACCTAACTTCTACTTGTTCCACAGCTCCAAAACACGTGGCACTTCCTGAATAACACCAGAATATCCATTTTCTCCTGCCAGATTTCCCGCAACAAGGACTCGCACTCCAAGTTGAAGAACCACATTGATTCAAATCGGAAAGGTCTTTTAACATGTGGTTGTTCTTTCCCAAAGCACCACGTAACTATGGGGTGGTGATCCGAATATGTGCGATGAAGGTGCTCAACTTTGGAATCTGTAAACTGATCCATCCACTCTTTATTTGCTAACGCCCGATCCAATCGTGCTTGAATCAATGTGCCCCCCGCCTTTTTGTTAGTCCAAGTGAATTTTGGACCAATATAGCAAAGATCATGAAGATTACATCGTTCCATAAAATCCCTGAAAAACTGAAGACGACTAACCGAATGGATACGACCCCCCTTCCCCTCTTCTGATGAGCGAAGCTTACTTCATTAAAGTCGCCAATAGCAACCAAGGAAGTAGAGCTCGTGTTGCAATTTGTGCCAACTCTTCAAATACTCTAACCTTTGCCGCTTTTCTAGGTTGAGCATGAACCCTACGCGATTTGTCCTCTGTATTCAGCCTGGTAATGGCATGTATAGCTTGAAAATCAACCTCCGCAATTTCAACTTCAACATCAAAGTCGTTCTACAACATCCAAATGTCACCAACCATACCAACCGTTGGGGTGATTTCATACGAGTTAAAACCAAGGTAGGGCGCAATGTTCTAGGCTTGCTCTTCACTAGCTCTAGTCTCTAGAATAAAAACAACAGTTGGTTGATGAAATCTTACCAGATCACGGAAGTTTCATCGAAACTCCTCCTCTTCCGCCCCTGAAAACTCCATGAAACAACCTTCATTCTTGAATTGATGTTGGGTCGGATGTACCAGATTTGCAAATGGAATCCCGATCCATGTCGTAAGAAGTTGTCGAAAAATCTCGAGTGTAAGACTCATTTGTCTGTTCAACTCACATGCAGTTTGATCGAATCTCTACCACCATGTGTGGTTGTTGTCCCATCTTTCCACTATGTAGACCGACATTGTTATCTCTCATGTAGTCGCCTGAATTTCCGTTACTTGAACCAATCTTTCCCAAGTCTCGGTTTGTGATATCAAGCAAGGCCATTGAAACCGATTGAATACTGTCACAAATTCCCACGGTTCCACCCAATTCGCTATCACCATCCCGTTCACTAGATTCATATTCATGATAAATTTCCTTAATCTTGTGGTTGTAGCCTTCTGCATTGCTAAACGTGAGCTCGTTAGACAATAACCCAAAATGAATTGAACGTCCCTGCTGATTCGGATTTCTTTTTTTGCATGAGAGGAGTGACTCTCGATTTCCTTTTAATTTTTGTAGCGATTTTACGAACCGTTTTTGTGACATCCTTTCACAACCTAGGGTTGAGGGAGGCGGGAAGTAAGCATTTTCCATGGGCCCCCAAAGGCTGAGCCGCGAATGATATATAATTTGGGGAAACATTCTCTTTTCCTTTACCCTAGTTACCAACAATCCCACCCCGTGGAGCATGATTCACTTTCGACATCGTGATTTGATTATGACCTTGCACACCCTTGTTTTTGCGGTTAACAAGCATTCAACTTCCGTACTCTTTGCTATTTGCTTTATCCGTAAGCCATGCCATTTTCTCAAATGGATCAGAGATTTAACCATATCTCCTTTATCTAAATTCAAATCATTCTATTTAGCAACATCACTCTTCTTTGTGCATGTAGCCTTATAATGCACAACTCATCCACATTCATAACACAAAGAGGTAATGTTTTCGTATACTACTTGGTACACTTTGTCATCAATCCATAATCCAAGTTGAAGCGGTTGATCAGTGCGTAATTGCACACAAAAGCGTGCGAAATTCCCTCTAGATGCGTTGTATGTATTGCCGTCTATCTTGATAGGATCACCTATACATGATGCCAAGGATTTGACCATGGATTCGCAAAAATACACAATGGGGAGATTTAGAATCCTCACCCATGTTTTGTCCTTTCAATGACGTCGGTATCCGCACAAAAATTAGAAGACCACTTCCGAATTGACATTAAGCTTCCCGCAATTGGCCATGGCCCCTCCGTGATAATCATCTACCGCTTGAGTGCCGATAACCCCTTCATACAATAACATCCATGGCCAAGGTCGACAAGTTCGAACTCGTTGTCCTTACTCAATTCCTTCGTTGACTCAAGAATTGTCGGAGCCTATCGAAACTGGCAATAGATCTCTAGATCCGATGCAACTAGAAGTCAGTCGATAATCTTGTTTGAAGTGTCATAAAGTATCATGGTTTGCCCGAGATACGAATGATGATCATATCCTCCCATTGGTGCCGCATTCGATCGCGAAGTTCTTGATAAGTACATATTTATTTGAAATGGATAAGTTCATTCGCATCCTTGATTTCAATGAGCGTGCGTTCCACTGCAGTTTTGGCTGCATTAATTAGGACATCAATGTGCTTTGGTCGTTGCGTCACCATACTCGCATACATATACTTTGGGCAGGTTCGGGCCTGAAAGTGGAAGCATATATATATATATATATATATATATATTGAAATCAAGTTTAAAAGGATATTTTTAAGAACGGAGCTAACTAGGAATTAATCATAAGATGTTTTATGTTCAAAAATATTTTAAACTATTATAAATTTAATGGGCCAATGATTAGCCCTCAAACTTATTACAATAATACCTAATACTAACCTTTTGTTTTTGTTACTTAAAAATTAAAAAATAAAAACTCGTGGAGTTTTTTCTTTTTTTTTTACACTGCGATTTCTTTTCATCTCTTCGGCTGTGGCCATCAGGCGGTGAGTTCATTTACCTTATTTTGTTCGGCCTAATTGGGCATCCCTTAAACTTGTTAAGTGTCCATCTTGGATTATGCTATATTATTTATTCACATTGAAAGTGAGTGTCTCATAGTTAACGCATAAGGGGATATAAATAAATTCTAAACAAATTAAAAGAAAAAAAAATTGTACCTAGTCCTTTATCGTGTCCTTTACTTTTTTCTTTGTCGTTTATTGTGCATTACGTTACGATTTTAGTTGTCTAGGGAAAATTCGAGCCGAAAATTGCAAATGGCAGTTGTGCTGGTGAAAATTCAAAAAAATTGAATTCCCACGTGTGAATTCGCAGGTGGGAACGCTAGTTTGCATTTTTCTTTATTCCGATCCACTAGATAGCCCGAGCCGGACGATCCGTCTAATTGCACAACATAACCCATTTTAGCTGAACCCAACCTGACACAATTCAGTTACCCTCCCCAAACTCGACATGAAAAACACACTTAACACACTCATTACGCCAAAAATTATTCTCAATCAAAAAACCCTAGCCCCTAAATTGTGATGAAGCTTAACCCCAAAATCATCAAATCGAGTTTGAATTTTAAGTTTCTAAGCCCTAACCTTGGAGTCAACACTAATTCCAAAAAAAAATGTCGTATTCATCCAACGCGAGAGGGAACTCCAGTTTCGAATCATCTCGTAATCGCATTTTCAAAATCAGAGTCGATTAAGCTCAACGATGGTCTCGAAAATCGTAATAACCCACGAGAATTAAAGAAGTGACACCATGGGCTAAGTCGAATTGAAGATTTGGGGGTCAAGGCTCATCTGGTTTAGGGGTTAGGGTTCATCATGATTAGGGATTAGGGGGTTAGGGTTTCTGAAATGAGAAATTGTGTATTGAGTGTATGTTAGTGTGTATTTCACGTCGGGTGTGGGGAGACTTAATGTTTTTTATCGGGTCGGTTCAAGTGGGTGATAGGTTATGCAAAAGAAAAATAAAAAATATATTAAGTAAAACGGGTCGAGTTATTTAAGTTGGACCTTAGTTAAAAAATAAAAAAGAAAAAGAAAAATGCAAATCGCCTTTCACACGTGTGAACTCAAAAAATTTGAATTTTCACCTGCACGCGCTCCCACTTGCACTTTTCGGCTGAAAAAAAATCCCCTAAAATTGTCACTTTGGTCGTCTCTCTATAGTCTATTTACCAAAAGTTCAATCCCGACTTCATTTAATGTAGCATTGTCAAATGTGACCATAAAAATTATTTCAAAATCCGAATTTCTAATACACTTCTCATCACTTTGTAACATGTCTTCACCTGTATGCTTAGATGTCAAACACAAAATTATAATTCATTTGCTTCAGTTTTCACCAATTATCAAAACAGACAGTGATACACATGAATTGTTTCTCTAGATCAGGGTCCAAAAAATGTATGCGGTGAAGTAAAATGTTTAACTATTTTCTTTGATAAAGTCTTCAACTCTGCCTAGTTAATAAGGTAGTAAGGGCACAATTTGAAATTGTGGATTGGTTGATACGTGCTTGTTGTTAACTTCTCAATGTTACTTTAACAATGTTCAAAATAACGGTGCAGCGAAAAATAAAGAAACGCATAATTTAAGAAGTGAATATATTAATATTAACTTCCGAGCCGTATGCAAAATACCACAAGGGTTTATCAAAATATGTTTCTCACAACTTTCAAGCTCCTCACTCTCGAAATGCTCGAACTCAAAAAAGCAGACAATAATTGCTTTCTCAATTCTAAACCTAAAACTAATTGAACAACTCACAAACTTTGCAAAAGCAAGACAACACTCAACAACTTAATCTCTCAGATTTATTAGCTCTTGTCTCGTATTTGTCTTGATGTACTTCACACCTATATATAGGTTCTTGACTTGGACTTCAAGGTGTGTTGTACACGGTTGGTAATTCCTCTAGTTTCCTTGTCGAACTCCTCTTCCTTGTTCTCGCCGTCCTTCTTGAATAATAGTTCATTTGTTAGTAAACTAACTAGAAAATTCTCCTTCTTCAAATTAGGACTCAACTTGGATGTTTCCTAGTTGCACTCGAACACCTATTTCCTTATATGTTGAGCGGTTAATTTTAATTACGGAAACTTCTCATTATGGAAACTTTGAGCGATCAACCTATGATAAGTTTGTTTCCATAATAATAACCAAGGACAATCACAACTTTGGAACTAGATTAGTTAAGTGAATAAGGCAAAACAATAATTAAGATATTCAAAACAAGATTGTAAAACAGATTCTGCCAGCAAATGTTACTCTAACATTGAACTTCTAACATTGCCAGAATACTTGCACTTTCATAATTTTCAATAAGGCACGTGTAACCATGGGCATGCTCGACCATCATAAGTCTAAACCATCTTTTCTTAACTGTCCTATTTAGGAGCAACTCATCCTCAATTAACATGATCGTTTTTTTATCGGCAAAAGGAGATTTTATTGAGATAAAGGAAAATAACGTTAAAAAAAATAAAAAATTTACATGCAATCAATTGGGAAACTCAACCAATCAAAATAAGAACACATAATGCTTCTTGATCTAGTACTAATCCAACTCCCACTTTCAACTTGATGAGGTTTCACTGAAATTCTTTTGAGCTCCTTGAAAATTACATTGTTTCTCAATTTCCAAATATACCAAATAACATGTATCCATATTGTGTACCATTTTTTTTTCACCCGAATAAGGTATGAGTCCAGCCACCTGAGATAAAAAGTTGTCCAAATTCGATGGTAAAACCAACTTTATACCAAGCCACTCAAAGATTTTCATCCAAATTTGAATAGATAAATCTCATCCTAAAAGAATATGGTCAACTGTTTCATGCTTTACCCCACACAAGCAATACTTTACGTCTTGAATATGAACTCATCTATTTACCAAGTTTGATTTAAAAGAAACTCTATCTTGAAGTGTGAGCCACAAAAAGATTTTTATTTTCAACGGTGCCTCAATATCCTACAATTAATTTAAGCCATTAGGAGTAGTATTTCCACCCGTGATAGTGAGCATTTTGTACCCCAAGCATACCAAATAATCCATAGAATTGTCCGAGTTCCAAGCCCACTGATCAACTTGTGCTGAGGAAGGTACAAACTCATGGATAGAGTTTAGAAGATGATAAAACAAGTCATCTTCCCATGAGAAAAAACTCATTCTCCAATTCCACTTCCATTACCATTCTCCGTTGATCTATTCCCTTTTATGTGCAATTAACACTTCTTTATCCATCGCAGTTGCATAAAGTCTTGGATATTGAGTACTAAGAACTCCATTATTTGTCCAAGTATCTTCCCAGAATTTTGTAGCTCCCCCATTGTCAATCACTTTGAATATTCCTTCATCAAGAATCTTTAACTGTTAAAAGTTGGTTTAGATCTCTCCACCAAATTGATAAAGAATTATGACAATTGGTAGATGGATTCACAAAAAAGACCATTTACATCCCTTCAATATTTGGAAAAAATAATTTTCTTCCACAATGGTTCATCACTTTGGAGTAGCTTCCACTTCCACTTAAACAAAAGAGCAATAAACAAATCAAGCTTCCCCCGTCTCTTTTCTCTTTGCAAATAATGCCCATTTCATCCATGAATTTTTTTCTTATCTTCTCCTCCATCCAAAAAAAATCTCCTTTGGAGACCAGTGAGAATCAAAATTACCTTCTTAGGGGCTTTAAAAATAGAGAAGAAGTATACTAGGAGCCCCAACAAAAAATGAATTGATGATCACAAGCTTTTCGCCAGATGAATTGAGGTCATTCAACTCGTAAACATGTCAAGGATTGGTTTCCAAGTCTTAATTCTCCGCGGGTAGCTCCAATCGGCAATCCAAGGTATTTGATGGGTAGCTCTTCAATCTTGCAGTTCAGTGCACCTGCAAATGAAGATAGAGTGTCACTGTCAATAAAAACTTCAATCATACTACTTTTGGTAAAATTAATTTTGAGGCTAGAAATCAATTCAATGAGTCTATGAATGCATTTAAAAGCCCAAACATTCTCCCTTGAACCATCACAAAAAGATTAATGTGTCATCTGCATATTGGATATGCGAGATCTCAAAGTTATCATGCCCAACCCTAACACCCGAAAGAATACGAAGATGAATCGATTTTTTGATAAATTGATGCTACAATTGGAAATAACTGAGGGGATAGCGAGTCCCCTTGCCTACAACCTCGGATGCATCTGAACTCATCAGTGGGACACCCATTAACCAGGATTGAAATTACAGAGGAACTCATGCATTATTTGATCCACCTTCGCCATTTACAGTTAAAACTCATCAGCTCCATCATTTGATCTAGAAAACCCGAATTAACACAATTGAATGGCTTCAAAGTCGACCTTGAATAACTTCATTGTGTAGTCTTGATCGATCAATTGCACCAATGGTTGGTTTGAACCTAAGATGACTTTGGTTTGATTCTACATCTTGGAGCTTCTTTTTGCAAGCTTTGAAGTGATTTAGCAAGCCTTTAGTGTCATGTTTCTTAAGGCTGTTTGAAACTAGGTAGCACATTATTTGCACAGCCTTGTGTTATATATTTAGTCACGACACGCTTGAGGAGGCCTAAAAAAGGAATTATGCACTAAACCTATTTAATTTATACTTATAGAGATTAGCAAAATTGACTACTTAGGAATTTTGAGATTAGAGAAATTGACTACTTAGAAATTTTGAGATTCAAAGATATTCTAAATCTCTATTATGTATTTATACCTTATCAGCAGCATTACTTGTTCTACAACTCTGGTGCAAGAATGGAAAAGACAAAGTATATAAATCCAAATAATCACAAGTGTCAACTAGTGAAACATATTTAACATACCACAATGATTGTAGTGCATGTGATGTGTTTGATAATTGAAGAGACATAATATAAGATCAACAACATCAGTGTAGTCTGGAAGAAGAATGGAGGATTCTTTTCTTGCAGCAGAGGCCCTCTCATCCTACGCCATATTTCCATGTGCTAACTGCAGCTAACGCCCAATACCTATAAAACTAAATTTAAGGCCAAGTACCAAGTACTACAATTAGTGGTACATATATCTTCCAAATCTTATCTTTCATGACATGGGCACCACGAACTGCATGCTGCTGCTGATCCTATCAGTGACGAATGAAAATGCTTGCAGAAGCAGATCAAACATGTATGCAATATCAATGTATTTACTAGTTTTTCTTTATCAAAAATAAAAATAAAAATGTATTTACTAGTTTTCCAGTTACTATAGCTGCATGTACTGATGGACCTTGATCTCATAAGGATTCGTTGATGAGTCTTGTCGGGTATCTGGCTAGTGCAGTTATAAAATAAAATCTTCTGAAGCAAATTTCTTGTTTCAGGAGTTGCAGGAGAAATTAATCACATATTAAGATCAAAGAAGTGTGTTATCTTATTGGACCAATTGCATATCACAAGGTTGCAATAGATAAAAAGAATGTACATGAAATGATGAGTGGACTAGAGAGACGGTTTAGTAATGCAAAAACTATATATCTTGAAATATATAACATAGTGCCATCCGACTCAAAACAATTATCATGTCATACATCTATATAATTGTATCACATTTTATATTACTTCTTTCTAGTGAAATATTGTTTTTATTTATACTTTATGCTATTAAGTCATTACTAATTAGTGGTGGACGATTATGAGGGGATCATCAACTAAAAGCGACACAACGCCCAAGCTGAGATTCCTCGGCCACCTATTTGAGGTTTATGCATGGTACATATTTTTTTGTATAAACTTTTGTGTGTGTGTGTGTGTATATAATATATAATATATATACGAATATATTATGTGGGGGCACTGACCCATATTTTCCTTTTAGTTGTAAATTATAATAGAAATAGACAAATATATATATACACATGTAACATATAAGTCACCAAACGTATTCACGACTCGATCTCAATATAATGTGCGCACGAAGATCCCTTTTTATTTATTTTTTATTTTTTGGAACTCGATGGTCCATGTATTTCAAATCACCAAATATATGTTCGGCGCGGCAATTTATTACGGAGTGGAGGTCCATGTTATTGCCTATGTCTACCAGTGGGTCCGACCATCATGCCCCTCAACATGTACAAAGTCGATAATGCCCCTATTGATGTCACTCACTAGTTTGTGGCATCCTATGCTTCAATGTTCTTGAAGTGGAATGACGAGTGATCGTTGCTAACTTATTAACTGAACTTGTTTGAACTCACTTGACTGTACGTATGGGTAACACATATCAGTAACTAAATCGACTCACTGACACTATATATGTTAACCCCACTCACATTAACTCCAAGATTCCAAGAAAATCAGACACTACTTACTCAATAACATTGTCAACCCATTTGACCACTTTATTTTTTTACAAATGTTAATTGACCATAGACATCGAGGCATGCATGAACTCATATATGCATTTTTACTGCTTAATTATACGTTTAAATTCTCTCTCTGAGCTATCGGCAGAAACAACTCATTTGTTGTTTCTAATTGATTAAAAAAGCCGAGAAACTCTAATTATATATTAACATATTGTCTTCATTTTCGTTGGTTTAGGTGGTGATGGAACTAATTAATTAAATAAACCGTTATGGTTTAATATTATTTCCGCAGAACTCACTAATTGATAGATTAATTGAATTAAGCGAAAACAAAAGAGGTTACCGCCAGTTTTTATAAGAAAAACATGGGATTTATTTGGCATTTTGTAAAAACATCGGGGTCATTAATTTGTAAGAAACAAGGGCCGGTCCTTGGTCAAGTTTAGATCATACGAAGCATTAGAAGTACCGTAGGGTCGGTCAAGTCGTTCAAAATTACCGCAAGTCAAGAACAAATTCACATATTAGACATGTTTTTTTTTGTTTGGTTTTAATTTTGAAACTTGACATTAGTAGGGCTGTGCAAAAAGAATCGGATCGATCGAATCGGGTGAAAATCGATCGAATGATCCGATCCTCGGATCGGATCGAATATTTGATCCGACTTTTGATTTTTGCCTTAGGATCGAACCCTCCTTTGATTTGATCCTCGATTTGAGAGGCTGAGAATCGGATCGGATCGAATACTCATCTTATTTTTTAAAAATAAATAAATATATAATAGTAAATATATATAATATTTTTTATATATAATGTTAAGCCTATTAAGATGCTACTAAGATATTTCTATATATAATGCTAATATTATATTTTAATATGTACAGCTCCCTAACATCTTTGCCACGTTTCTGTCTTTGGGAAACGTAGACAATTTGTAACACTTTTCTCTCTCTGTAGTCACTAGTCTTAGTCTGTACGAAGGATTCACTCAAAAAAGGGGTTTCACTCAAAAATCAAAATTTCTGCAAATCAAACCCTTTCTCTTTCTATATGAAGGCCGACAGTTGCTGATAAGCCAGTGCATAGTCTGGTGAATGGAAAGTGTAAAGTGATAAAAATTAATTTGTGAAAGTGTATCTTTTATAATTGATTCGTGTTTTGTGTCAAAAAATGTGATTGAGAACCATATGAAAGTGAATTTTGTAATTCAGTAACTCTATTTGAGTGTTGTGGTTGGTCCCATTGATATTAAATAAAATAAGAAAAAAAAAATGATCGAAATCTAATCGAATCGAATCGAAATCGAATGATTTTGGATCGAATCGGATCGTTTTAAATTAATTTGATTTCGATCCTCATTTCTCCAGGATCGAAATCGACTTCCAGCCTCGATTTGATCCGATTCGATCCGATCCGATCCAAATGCGCAGCCCTAGACATTAGTGTCTTTTTTGCCTCTTCCAAACCACATCGGGGTTTCTTGCCTATATCAAATAACAAAAAGGGTAGTCTTTGCTATTACCTCCCCAATCATTTGGGCACACTTCCATGCCCTATATAAATAGAAATGTTCATCCTTTTTTTTTTTTTGTTATGAAACAGTTGCACAGAATATACTTGAGTAATGCCAAAGAGAGTAGTACCAGGTGGTCAAGGCAGGAGTACTAGAATTGCCCCCAAAGGCCACTTTGTGGTGTATGTGGGTAATCAAATGACGAGGTTTGTAGTTCCCACTTGTGTTTTGAAGAATCATATGTTTCAACAACTTCTTGATAAGGCTGCTGAAGAGTATGGATTTGATAATTATACAAATGGGATCACTCTTCCTTGTGATGAAGCTACATTCCGAAAGCTCATGACTCTAATGTTGTCACCAAAGCGTCAATAGCACTTACGGTAAGTAGGTGGTCTAGTTCACGCCGGATCCTCTATTACAAGTGTGACGTGTCGTTTCATTTAACTACTACTACAATTTTGCCACATGTACGTGACAAGATTATAACATGAGGACTATGTAACTATTGAGTTATTTACAAGAATAATGTTGTACTCTTTGACTCTTAATTTGTTGTAACAAGAATAATGTTGTACTCTTTGACTCTTAATTTGTTGTAATATCGACTAACTGCATGTGGCAAAATCTTAACGATAATAGAAGAAGTGAGCCTCCTTTCGCATGTGTTGCACCAACTTATTAGTGTATCGTGCTAAAGGAATAAGCACTATAATAATACGTTAGCAACATGCATCTATATTTTAGACGCACTAATATGATGATAGCGAAGTGACGAAAATATATTAGCTAATGAAATTCCCCCAATTGTTTTTAATATAATGTGGCCGTTTGGAGAGCAACTTTAGCTAGAAAATGATGAACTAATTATACTCATCATGGAACAGATATTTGTATATATCTATAGACAAATGGGTAAGGCGCAACGCAAGTCTATTCAAAGCTAGCTAAAGGCGGCCATGCATGAGCCCAATATACATGATAATAATTGAAGTCTTCAATTATTCAAAATGGTTGCTACAATTTACTTATCTTAATAACTTATCTTAATATACATGTAATATTCCATAATCCATGTAACAGAATGAGATATATGAACCTAGCTTAATTATTTTTTCTTACTTACGTGATAGTGTGTTTCTGTTAACTTTTGGGTTTGTTGGTGAATTGGAAAAGAAGGTAACGAGAGAGAGGGAGGCGGAGACATTAGGGTTTCTGTAAACGCGAATAATGAAAAATTATATTTACAGAGTTGGCACAAGACCCTTTATATAGTAGAGTCTAAAATATTAAAAATTGTAATATACGCCTCGTCTAATACCCCCCCCTCAAGTGGGGCATGGATATCAGTAAGGCCCAACTTGGAGATCAGTGTTGTGAATGGCTGAACTGGTAACGGTTTGGTGAATAGGTCCGCAATTTGAAGTTCACTAGACACATGTTGCACCTTTAAAATTCTTTGGTGCACTTTTTCTCGAACGAAAAAACAATCTATATGGATATGTTTCGTCCGTTCGTGTTGAACGGGGTTGGCAGCAATAGCAGCAACACTCTTGCTGTCGGTGAAGAGGACAAGAGTGCGAGTTTGAGACACATGCAAATCACCAAGCAACTGGATCAACCACATAATCTCGCATGTGGTGGTAGCTAAGGCCCTATATTCATCTTCGGTGGACGAACGGCTCACTGTAGGCTGCTTCTTGGCTTTCCATGAGATAAGGCTGTCGCCAAGGAAGACTGCGTAACCAGTTATACTTCTTCTAGAGTCGAGACAGCTGGCCCAGTCACTGTCACAAAAAGACTTTAAGTGAGATTCACAGTTAGAAGGATAATATAGCCCCTTACCTGGACTTGCTTTAATATAACGCAGAACCCTATGAGCAGCAGCAAGATGAGTCACAGTGGGCCGAGACATATACTGAGTCAAACACTGAATACTAAAACTTAAATCCGGCCTTGTAATTGTTAAATACAAGAGCCTGCCCACCAATCTCCTGTATGTAGTAGGGTCAGTCAAATAAGCAGAAAAATCAGAAGATTGAAGTTTGAGTTTGGAGTCCATAGGAATAACAGAAGGCTTAGAAGCAAGATAACCAGAATCATCTAAAATGTCTAAAGCATACTTGCGGTGACACAAAGAAATACCAGATTTGGGCCTAGCAACCTCAATGCCTAGAATATACTTAATGTTACCTAGATCCTTAATAGTAAATTTGTCATGTAAATCACTCTTAAGATGAGTTAATTCAGTTAGATCATTGCCAACTATAATGACATCATCAACATAAATCAAAAGAACAGTAAAAGACACATCAGACTGTTTAAAAAATAAAGAAGAATCAGAGACAGTTTGTTTATATCCAAAAGCAAGGAGACAAGATGTCAGTTTGTTATACCATTGCCTTAGGGCATGTTTTAAGCCATAAAGGCTCTTTTTGAGTAAACAAACTCTTGTGTCACTGTCAGAGCAATACCCAGGTAGGGGAGTCATGAATATAGTTTCATCCAGATCCCCATGAAGAAATGCATTATTAACATCTAACTGGTGAACATGCCAATTATGAGATGCTGCTACTGCTAAAAGAACCCTATTTGTTGTGAGCTTAGCAACATGGGAGAAAGTTTCAAAATAGTCCAAACCCTCTTCCTGAGTGTAACCTTTGGCTACCAACCTAGCCTTATACCTTTCAATGGTGCCATCAGATTTTAATTTGACCTTAAAAACCCATTTGCAACCAATGCAGTGTTGACCAGGTGGCAACTCAGTTAAAACCCAAATATTAGTTTGTTCTAAAGCATCAAGCTCATTTTTCATGGCAAGTTTCCACTCAGGAATAGAATTAGCCTGTTTAAAGGTTTTAGGCCCTTTAATAAAAGACACAGCAGCAGTGAAGACTCTATGAGCATGGCTAAGATGATCAAGAGAGACATGAGATGCAATAGGATATCTAACAGTCAAGTTGGAGGAGGGGGTATTGCTCTTATGCAAAGAAGCAGGTAAGTCATAATCATAAAGATCCAAATAAGCAGGAGGATGAGTATGCCTAGTGATAAGAGGAGAGAATGGAACATTACTAGCATGACCTAAGTCATGGGAGGAAGCAGGAGCAAGAGAGGAAGGCAGTGGTGGAGCTGGAGGAGCTGCTGCCTGAGGGACAGGTACTGCAGAGATGGAACCTGTGGTGGGTGCAACATCTGAATCAGGAAGCAAATCAGGAAGAACTCCTGAATCCTGCAAATAAACAAAAGGTTTGGTGCAAGGAGAGTCTTGCCCAAATGGGTGAGAGACAGCAGTGTTAGACTGAAAAGGAAAGACAGACTCATAAAAAACCACATTTCTAGAAATAAAAACTTTGCCAGTAGAGATATCCAGTAAGGTATACCCTTCGGTGCCAACAGGATAGCCCAAAAACACACATTTAATAGACCTTGGGGAGAACTTATGTCTGTGTGAAGACAGGGTAGAGGCAAAATATAAGCAACCAAAGCTTCTTAGAAATGAGTAATCAGGAGGTTTACTATAAAGCACTTCAAAAGGAGGCTGATTTTTAAGAACAAGAGAGGGAAGTATGTTAATTAAAAAAACAGCAGTAGAAAAACAATTGCTCCAGACTGAAATCTTAAAGATCTAGCAACTTGCAATAAGTGTTGATGCTTCCTCTCAACAATACCATTTTGTTCAGGTGTTTCAACACAAGATGTTTGATGGACAATACCAGTTTTATGAAAAAAAGAGTGCATGAAGAACTATGTGCCATTATTAGATCTGAGAACTTGAATTTGAGAAGAGAACTGAGTTCTCACAAGTTTATCAAAGTAGTCTATTTTTACCTTCAACTTCAGATTTGTGTTTTAAAAGAAAAATTCAAGTACATCTGCTAAAATCATCCACAATAATTAAAAAAATATTTTAAACCATCATTGGAGACCACTGAAAAAGGTCCCCATACATCACAATGAATAAGTTGAAAAATTTTAGAAGAAACAGATGAACTTGAAGAAAAGGGAAGTTTCTTTTGTTTAGAAAAATGACAAACATCACAAGGCTTACAATCAATAGAAGAAACAGTAATAGAGGGGATAAGAGCCAACTTCTGTGAAGAATGATGGCCTATCCTATTATGCCAAAGGCTTTTAGAAACAATGGAGGAAGAACAAGAAATAACAGAGTTCATATGACAGGAATGTAAAGTACAGTTTGCAAATTTCAAAACATATAATCCATGCACCAAATCAGCAGAACCAATCATCTTCCTCATGAAGATGTCCTGTATCAGGCAAAAGGAAGAGTAGAAAAATACACCAAGGTTAGAGTTAGAAGTTAATTTAGAAACAGAAACCAAGTTAAAGGAAAAAGCTGGAACATAGAGAACATTCTCTAAAGTGAGAAACTGAGATATAATGATGTCTCCCATTAAAGTGGCAGGTGTAAAACTATTATTAGTTAGTTTAATAGATATATTCACAGGTTGAGGAGTACTGTTAAAAAAAAGAAGATGTGCAAACCATGTGATCAGTGGTCCCAGTGTCCAAAACTCAACAAGTGCGAGTGCAAGAAGGTTTAGTAACAACAGAGTTAAGGAGAAGAGTAGAGTCAGTACCAGCAATTGTGGTGGCTGCAGTGTGAGGAGCAGAAGAGGGACCATCTTGGGAGTGTTGAGACTGAGATTTTGACTTTGTAAACAGCAAAAATTGTGCAAAAAGATTTTGAAGATTCAGATCAGTCCCAACAGAAGTCCCAGCAGGAGGTTGCTCCTCAAGAATAGTGCAATTTGCAAAAGTAGAATTAGGTTGTAAGGATCTCTTGCCCCGAGGCCCATCCCAACCTGGGGGATAACCATAAATTTGAAAACATTTGTCTTCAGTATGCCCATGAAACCCACAATGGGTACACTGTAGCTTCTTTGTGTTCTTGGTAGAAGGCTTTGAAGGTTTAGTATTAGTGGAAGAAATAGTTGAAGGGGCAAATGTAGTTTTAGTGTCGGAAAATTTGGAGTTTCTAGTAAACATAGCAAGTGTGTCAGCCTGGGTATGAAAGGAAAGGGCACGTTGATTTTCTTCTTGAAGCAAAAGTGCATAAACTTGGGACAGAGAGGGGAGGGGTTTCATGAGTAAGATTTGACTGCGAACAACAGTGAAAGAATCATTAAGGCCAATTAGAAAACCCAACACACAGTCATTCTGTTGAAGAGTCAACAGGTTACGATTTATATTGCAGACACAATTGCCACAAGAACAAAGGGTAAGGGGGCGTTGTGAAACATACTCATCCCAAACAGATCGATAATTGGCATAATAATCAGTCACAGAAGAAGCATGCTGACAGATAGTATAAAGATATTTTTGGAGATGAAATACCCGTGATCCATCAGTGCGAGAATACCTCATTTGAAGCTCATCCCATACCTCTAAGGACGTGATCAGAAACTGTAGGGTGTTACGAATCGGCTTGGTAATGGAATTGAGCAGCCATGTGAACACCAAATTGTCTGCCCTGATCCAACAGATCCGTAAATCGTCAGAATCGAGCGGAATCGGAAGAGATCCATCCACAAATCGCCATTTATTCTTGATGTTGAGCGCTAAGCGGATCGCCTTGCTCCAGGAGACATAGTTATCGGCGATAAGTTGTTCACCGACGATAGAGGAGCCGTGAACATCACTGGATCCCAAGAAATAGACCGAGGAAGGGTCCTTGCTAGGGCTGCACTTCGTGGCGGTGGCAGATGTACCGGCGGAGTCGCTAACGGCGGAACTGGTGGTCGGAGAAGTCATGAGCGGCTGAATTGAAAAATTAGGGTTTCGAACAAATTTTGGGGTAAAACGACGATGCGAGTATCAATAGAATCGCAAGTGGGAGGAGAATCCGAATCTGGTTACAGAAGACAGATTCAATGAGTAAAAAAAAAGTGTGGCGGTTTGTTGAGAGAGATCGTGAAAGAAAGGGTTTCACGCAGGCGATTGAAAAACCGGAAAATAGAGAGGAAAGAGCAGCGGAAGAACGGAGAAGAAAATCGAAGAAACCTAGACGAATGATACCATGTTAACTTTTGGGTTTGTTGGTGAATTGGAGAAGAAGGTAACGAGAGAGAGAGAGAGAGAGAGAGAGAGAGAGAGAGAGAGAGAGAGAGAGAGAGAGAGAGAGGGAGGCGGAGACATTAGGGTTTCTGTAAACTGAATAATGAAAAATTATATTTACAAAGTTGGCACAAGACCCTTTATATAGTAGAGTCTGTAGCAAGAATAAAACAAGGTACAGGGAGTAAAATGCAATAAAATAAAATATTAAAAATTGTAATATACGCCTCGTCTAATAGTTTCCATGCAAGCTCGTAACAAAAGCTATGTTATTATTCGTAAAAGGGAGCTACGCTAGCTAGGAGGTATCTCATAAGAAAACTAAGTAATTAATGTATGTCATCCCAATTTCAATTTTAAGTTGGCTACATAGAAGATTGACATTGTTTTATGCTTAGAGTGTTATTTTTTAATGTTAACTGCATGCATTAAAAAAAAGAAAATTCAGCGATACAAGATGATTTACTTGTTCTGTTGTACATATATACTAACTACTAATAAGTACAATAGATGACTATTTACCCCAAAATTACAAATGTATACTGAAAGATCTTAGTGTCTGCAATACTTGTAATTGCGTCCAATTGCACTTAGCAATAGTTGCAACTGTACACTGAAGTATAACAGACTATAGTTCTTTAACGTTTGAAATAGTTTTTCCAGTTGCAATTGCGAAAAACAGTAAAGAACACAAGAGATTTTTAACGTGGTTCGGTCCAAATGGTCCTAGTTCACGGGGCTTTCACCCAAAGTTTGACTCAACCTGTTTCCTACTTAAGAATTACAATGAAGGATTTATATCAACTCATATACTAGACTCTCTCTAACATATGCAGTTGCAACACCTAACCCTTAACTTGTTTTCAGAAACACGATTGAATCGAAGACACACTAAGCTACTCCAGAGACCCTCTGACTTAATGTTCTTCACCAAATGACTCGATACAAGACTGACTGCTTAATATCTTTTTCAAAGTGTCTTCTATGGTTTTCGAGTCTTCTCCTTATATAGGCGCAACATAATCTTCTCTCGAATCTTCGGTTGCAATCCGCTGGTAATCTTCTTTCCAAGTAAGATGAGCATGCCAGCTGTTCTGATGGATCGAAGGCTGTCCTTCCTTATTCAGGGGATTCCGAATGATCTTCTAGGATTCTTTAACGAACCTGCATGCTTATTAGTCCAGATGCAATAAAGAGATTAGGAATGAAAATCATGATTTAGATGATACCATATCTTTTGAGATAAAACAAATATCTTTAAGATAATTTCTAAATCTATCTTAATAATTTTAAACAAAACAATATCAATCAAGATGTGACATGGGCCGCATGGTTTAGAGTCCATCCTAGAGGAGAAACGGCCCTAACAATCTCCCCCTTTGATTTGTTTTGTCAAAATTATTGACCACTCTGCACAAACGTTAGAAAGCATTTAAGCAAGTAAACCGCAGAGTAAAGTAAGAGTGTACTAAATGTACTGGTTGCAACAGCAGTGCAACCTTCCGCCAAAACGACAAACGGTTATCAGAGTAATAAGAGAAGTGCAGACGCAACTCCTCCTAAACAAAATCTCCCCCTTTTTGAAATAACAAATCAAGGGGTACCATCTCCATTGCCCGAAGATTCTCCAAGCCCAGAGCGAATACCAGTGTGTTGCAACAGGCTATCGAGCTTGGAGGCTTGAAGGGCCATCGAGGTACGCAACTCCTCATTTGACTGAACCAGCGCAGCCACCAGACCGTTCAGCCGGGAGAGTTCCAGGTGCACCCCGTCAAGACTGGCGGAAGCGTCCGGAATGGAGCCAAAGTGCTTCTTTGTGGAAGAGCCAGTTGCAGCAGGGGAGGGCGGCGGCTTGTTCAGAATCTTAGTGCTAGCACGCATGACGGGGCACTCGAGAAGGTCATCATTGTCTAGCATGATGAAGGGGTGTCTGGAGGCAAAGTACATGTAGATGAGAGCAGGGGAGCCAATGGAGAGATGGAAGTTGGGCAAGGTGATGCGGTAGATGCGTTCAAACACAAGCGTTCCTAGGTCAATTGCGACTCCCGTTCCAACGCGAAACAGAACGCTGGCAACCTCTGGGCGGATGTTGGAGGTTTTCGTGCAGGGAAGCCAGTGGCTGACCAGGATCCGGAACAGAAGATTGTACCGGGTAGTGAGGGAGCTGGTGGGAAAAGGGTCGAGGGGCCATACATTTACGGATCCGCCAGTCAACTCACATGCAACTTTGTTCATGTTGCGCTCCAGTCGCAACTCAGATTGCCCAGCTGTGTCCACGAGGGGTGCGTCCATGGCCTAGGAGAGAAGCTCAGCAGTAAAGGGGCAGACATGTCCCCGAAGAAAAATAACATGGCGCTGGAGTGACCCTTCCGCATCTAGTTGGGTCGTAAGATTGGCATAAAATTCTTGAGCCAGGACTTTGTTGTACTTTGTCGCGTTCTGGGTTGCAACTAGCCACCCACGCTTCTTAAGAATCTTCAGTACATCAGTCTCTTCATAGGACTTGAGGTCCAACGGTCGTTCCACCACCATAAGGCGCTTGCGGATCTCCTGAATTTTTGTTTCCGCGTCAGAAGTGTAGAAGCTGAAAGATCTTAGTGTCTGCGGTACTTGTAATTGTGGACAGTTGCACTTGACAGTAGTTGCAACCGGACACGAAAGTACAACATATAGCAGGTCTTTAATGTTTAAAAACAGTTTTACTGTTGCAACTAAGAGAAGACAATTAAACATAAAACAGTAAAGAACACAAATAGTTTTAACGTGGTTCGGTCCAAATGGTCCTAGTCCACGGGGTTTGCACCCAAATGTTTGACTCAAATAATACCCTACTTAAGAATTACAATGATAGGAATTACTCCAACGTAAATCTAGACTCCCTCTAATTTATCGTTGCAACACCTAATCCTCGACTATTTTCGGTATACTCCTTTGAGTCGGAGAACTTCAAGATTAACTCAAAGCTCATTTGATAAGAAGTTCTCACTAGAAGACTTTGACTCGATACAGGACTAAAATCACTAATTATCCTTTTCAAAGCTTGTCCTCTAATTCTGTCGAGTCCTCCTTATATAGGCATTGGCAGAATCTCTGCAGATCTTCAGTTGCAACCCTCGCAGATCTTCTTTCCTTAACAGATAAGATCTACATATCTCCAGTTGTAATCAACGCGGATCTTCTTTCCTTGTTTCATGGATTCTACACGATCATAGAAGATATCCAACGTACATGCCTAATATTATGTCTAGATACATAGATAAGAGATATGGTTAATATCTAGTAGGATAATCTTAAAGATAGAATGATATCTTATAAAGATAAGAAAATAATATTAAGATAATTACTATCTAAAAGATTAACTTATCCTAATGACAAAACAATATCAATTTAAACCCTAGTTGGGCCGATCCGAATTGAGCCCAAATCGGATAGAAAAACGGCCCTAACAATCTCCCCCTTTGATTTGCTTTGTCAAAATCATTGACCCATCTGCACAAGTGGTTAGCAAATAAAAAAAACTTCTAAAAGTTCATAATATAAGCGAAGTGCAGGAATAGTAGCAGTTGCAACACCGGTGACAATACATGCAACTCCCCCTCAAAGAGTTCAGAACAAAACTAAGGGGTGCTCCCCCTTACATGCAACTCTCAAACCCGTTCTCCCCATTTTTGACCGAAGAAATCAAGGGGTGCCCGATTGTTGCAACAGACGATCCAGCTTGGATTCCATTAGGAGGGAAACTTTTCCCATCAAAATGCAATCTCCTAACCTAATCCAATCCAATCTTTCCTAATAAGCATAAATCGTGAGATATATTCACAAAAGAGAAAGATAGGCACAAATCATGTTGAGATAATCATATGTCAACACCATCTTATCTTAACAAACATCCAAAAAAATCTCCTAAGGTCACACGAAAGGGAACACAATTGAGAGAAAATTAGGACACCACAAATTACGTAAAATTGAAACCAACGACAAAGAGTCCCAAAGGAAAGAAATTAACCGAAGATAATTAAAAATTCCATCAAGAAACTGAGTCCAAGAAAAGACAGATATCACGTAATCTCCTTAGTTGCAACTTTGCATACGACCACACACGCAACTGGTAGCTTTCACTCTGACACATTTGTGAACAAGGTAGCTCTTTTCAATGAGTAGACGCGTGGGATAAAAATTGATAGCTTTCACACTTGTTTCTTGTAGGTCATGTAGCTTTTTCCAGTTGCAACTGAAAGCTGGTGTGACTAGCTCAAAAATAGATCACCTTTCGGTGTTTGTCTCCTACATTTTGAAAGAATTTTGAGACACTCGCTGTTTTTCTTCCCTCTTTTTTTTTGTCAACAAAGATTCACTGAGGAGAAAAACATGTATACCAAATCAAAACAAGGAACTATAAATCTCAGTGGAAAAAATAATTAAGTCCAGAAAAGGCACCCTTGGTTGCAACATTGCAACAGTGTCCCTGTTGCAATTCACATAAGGCAGAGGCCCAACGACTTACGAAGGTGCTCACATCGTGTAACATCGAGAGCCTTTGTAAAGATGTCTGCAAGTTGAAGGTCAGTAAACACATGGTGTAACTCAACAGTCTTGGCTTCGACCAATTCTCTAATGTAGTGATATCTTATGTTAATATGCGTAGTGTGAGAATGTTGAACGGGATTGTTGGAGAAATGAATGGCACAAGTAATATCACAAAACACAGTATGTTCATGTTGTAAAATACCGTAATCCTTGAGCATTTGTTTCATCAAAATCACTTGAGTGCAACACCTTCCAACGGCGATGTATTCAGCCTCAACTGTGGAAAGTGTAATGGAATGTTGTTTCCTAAATAAAAACACCCTCCAGTGGTGTTTATCCTATCATTAACACAACCTGCATCACTAAAACATTGAAACAAATAATGGGACAACTTGTAGTGAGATAAAGCAAACTTCCGATCAAGCTTCTATAAAGACTTGGATCAATGGAGTTGCAACTATCATCTTTGCTAAGCCGATCAGTCGATCTCATGGAAGTCTTCATTGGTATACTATGGTCAAGAACAAATCTTTTCACAAGATTCCCTGCATACTTTGCCTGTGAATTGAACATTCCAATGTGATCTTGGTTGACCGTGTTAGGGCCGTTTTTCTATCCGATTTGGGCTCAATTCGGATCGGCCCAACTAGGGTTTAAATTGATATTGTTTTGTTAAATCATTAGGAAAAGTTAATCGTTTAGATGGTAATTATCTTAATATTATTTTGTTATCCTTATAAGATATCATTCTATCTTTAAAATTATCCTACTAGATATTAACCATATCTCCTATCTATGTATCTAGACATAATATTAGGCATGTACGTTGGATATCTTCTATGATCGTGCAGAATCCATCAAACAAGGAAAGAAGATCCGCGTTGATTACAACTGGAGATATGTAGATCTTATCTGTTAAGGAAAGAATATCTGCGAGGGTTGCAACTGAAGATCTGCAGAGATTCTGCCAATGCCTATATAAGGAGGAATCGACACAATTAGAGGACAAGCTTTGAAAAGGATAATTAGTTATTTCAGTCCTGTATCGAGTCAAAGTCTTCTAGTGAGAACTTCTTGTCAAATGAGCTTTGAGTTAATCTTGAAGTTTTCTGACTCAAAGGAGTATACTGAAAATAGTCGAGGATTAGGTGTTGCAACGATAAATTAGAGGGAGTCTAGATTTACGTTGGAGTAATTCCTATCATTGTAATTCTTAAGTAGGGTATTATTTGAGTCAAACATTTGGGTGCAACCCCCGTGGACTAGGACCATTTGGGCCGAACCACGTTAAAACTCTTTGTGTTCTTTATTGTTTTATGTTTAACTGTCTTCTCTTAGTTGCAACAGTAAAACTGTTTTTAAACATTAAAAACCTGCTATATGTTGTACTTTCGTGTCAAGTTGCAACTACTGTCAAGTGCAACTGTCCACAATTACAAGTACCGAAGACACTAAGATCTTTCAATTGGTATCAGAGCGGGTCACTATATTCTATAGTGTAGATTCTGGTTTAAAAGATCTTTTTGTTTTTTTCTCTTTCATAGATGGAAGAAATGAGGGTAGGTCTTTCGATCACAAGGCCACCAATGCTAACTGCAACTAATTATTCCTACTGGAAAAATCGCATGCGAAATTTCATTAAACAGCAGGATCAAAAGGCGTGGAAAAGCATTCTTAAAGGGTGGACCCCTCCAGTAGATAACAAGGGCAGAGTAAAATCTGAACTTGAGTGGACCGATGCAGTGGAACTCCTCGCAAAACATAATTCTACTGCTTTAAATATCATTCTTGTTTTTGTCGATTATGATCAATATAAAAGTATTGCTAACTTTGAAATTGCTAAGGATGCGTGGGAGGCCATCACGAATGCTCATGAAGGAAACTCCAAAGTTCGTGCATCTAAGTTGCAACTTCTGAATGATCAATTCGAATTCATGTTGATGGGAGAATTGGAAACGATTACTCAATTTCACTCAAACCTCAGGCATATTGCAACTGAGGCTACCATGCTTGGAGCAGACTTTCCAGATTCACGTATTGTTCAGAAGATGTTGAGATCTCTACTCGGGAGGTTCGCAATGAAGGTTGCAGCCATTGAAGAAGCCAAGGATATTAAAACTCTTTCTCTTGGGGAACTGATGGGATCACTCACGGCATGGGAAATGAAGCTGGAACGAGAAGGTGACAGATTTGCCAAATGAGTTGTATTTCAAACAAGTCTTGTGCAAAAGACTCCAAACATGGAACTCACACAATCCATGCCTCTCCTTGCAAACCAGTTCAACAAAATGAAAAAAGGTAAAAATTCCCATTTTGTTACAAGTCCCTCTGATTCATTTAAAAAACCTTCCGCTACTAATAGACTTGAAAACAAGAGATATGTGAAAGGTATTCAATGTAGGGAATGTCAAGGATTTGGTCACATCAGTGCTGATTGTGGAAACTTGCTAGAGAAAAACAACAGCCGAGCACTGCTAACGTTATTGAGCGACGATGAAACTGACAGCAACGATGAAGAAACCGAGGAAATGGGCGATGTTGCATTTACATCTATCTTCTCACCAAGAGAAAATATTGTTGTTGCAACTGACATTCTAACTGAATCCGATAGTGGTGAGTTAGAGTCAAATCACAAGGTCATTGAGGCTGCATTGACAAAGTATAAAGCCATGTGCCAACGAAATATTGAACTTGAAGCTCAGTTCAAGACTCTGCAATCATATGGTAGTCCAGTTCAAATGAAGAAACAATGTCTGAAACTTGAAAGAAAAGTGCTCACCATTTCAATGGAAAAAGATCACATCTCTGAAGATCTTGATAAAGCACTTGCAGCTCAAAAAGCACTAAATGAAGTTCTAATTCTCACTAAAAAGGAATTAGAATCAGTCATGAAGAGTGTGAAGCCACTGACTCATGGAACTGAGAAGTTGGGGAAATTCTTGACACCAAGCAAGTTGCAACTGGACAAACTGGAGTTGGAAATTCTTCAAAATGCAAAAGTTACAATGCCAAAGAAGAAACGAATACCTAAAGGAGTGAAAACTCCACTGAATTACTCAAACATTCACCAACAAAATTCTCAGGTAAATCCTAGTTGCAACTTGAACAATGATAAATATTTACCGTTTTCTGTTGACAGGTCACAGAGAAGCAGATTTGTTCCAACATGTCATCATTGTGGAGTGAAAGGGCATATTAGACCATACTGCTACCAGCTTTGGAAATCACAATTTCCTACACCTTGCGAACCTACCCCAATGGCTCAAAAGAAAAGAAAGGAGAATAAAAGAAAGAAGGCAAAGAAAAGTGCACCCAGTGTTGCACCTGTAACATCTGTAAAGAAAATATGGGTTGAAAAAAACTGCCAAAACAATTAATTGCCATGTTACTTGCAACTCTGCTTCTAAAATTTCTATTAACTCATGGTTCCTTGATAGTGGTTGCTCCAGGCACATGAAAGGAGACAAAAGCATCCTAAGTAAGCTCATAGATGACAAGGGAGATGTTATTTTTGGTGATGGTAAATGTGGAGACAACCTGGGAGGAAAACAAAAGAAGACTAGTCATACAGAGTTGCAACACACACCTTTTGAAAGGATCCTAGAACTGCTTCACATGGATTTAGTTGGGCCAATTCAAATGGTCAACCAAGATCACATTGGAATGTTCGTTTCACAGGCAAAGTATGCAGGGAATCTTCTGAAAAGATTTGTTCTTGACCATATTATACCAATGAAGACTCCCATGAGATCGACTGATCGGCTTAGCAAAGATGATAGTTGCAACTCCATTGATCCAAGTCTTTATAGAAGCATGATCGGAAGTTTGCTTTATCTCACTACAAGTTGTCCCGTTATTTGTTTCAATGTCTTAGTGATGCAGGTTGTGTTAATGATAGGAAAAACACCACTGGAGGGTGTTTTTATTTAGGAAGCAACATTCCATTACACTTTCCACAGTTGAGGCTGAATACATCGCCGCTGGAAGGTGTTGCACTCAAGTGATTTGGATGAAACAAATGCTCAAGGATTACGGTATTTTACAACATGAACATACTGTGTTTTGTGATATTACTTGTGCCATTCATATCTCCAACAATCCCGTTCAACATTCTCGCACTACGCATATTAACATAAGATATCACTACATTAGAGAATTGGTCGAAGCCAAGACTGTTGAGTTACACCATGTGTGTACTGACCTTCAACTTGCAGACATCTTTACAAAGGCTCTCGATGTTACACGATGTGAGCACCTTCGTAAGTCGTTGGGCCTCTGCCTTATGTGAATTGCAACAGGGACACTGTTGCAATGTTGCAACCAAGGGTGACTTTTCTGGACTTAATTATTTTTTCCACTGAGATTTATAGTTCCTTGTTTTGATTTGGTATACATGTTTTTCTCCTCAGTGAATCTTTGTTGACAAAAAAAGAGAGGGAATAAAAACAGCGAGTGTCTCAAAATTCTTTCAAAATGTAGGAGACAAACACCGAAAGGTGATCTATTTTTGAGCTAGTCACACCAGCTTTCAGTTGCAACTGGAAAAAGCTACCTGACCTACAAGAAACAAGTGTGAAAGCTATCAATTTTTATCCCACGCGTCTACTCATTGAAAAGAGCTACCTTGTTCACAAATGTGTCAGAGTGAAAGCTACCAGTTGCGTGTGTGGTCGTATGCAAAGTTGCAACTGAGGAGATTACGTGATATCTGTCTTTCCTTGGACTCAGTTTCTTGATGGAATTTTTAATTATCTTCGGTTAATTTCTTTCCTTTGGGACTCTTTGTCGTTGGTTTCAATTTTACGTAATTTGTGGTGTCCTAATTTTCTCTCAATTGTGTTCCCTTTCGTGTGACCTTAGGAGATTTTTTTTGGATGTTTGTTAAGATAAGATGGTGTTGACATATGATTATCTCAACAGGATTTGTGCCTATCTTTCTCTTTTGTGGATATATCTCACGATTTATGCTTATTAGGAAAGATTGGATTGGATTAGGTTAGGAGATTGCATTTTGATGGGAAAAGTTTCCCTCCTAATGGAATCCAAGCTGGATCGTCTGTTGCAACAATCGGGCACCCCTTGATTTCTTCTGTCAAAAAGGGGGAGAATGGGTTTGAGAGTTGCATGTAAGGGGGAGCACCCCTTAGTTTTGTTCTGAACTCTTTGAGGGGGAGTTGCATGTATTGTCACCGGTATTGCAACTGCTACTATTCCTGCACTTCGCTTTTATTATGAACTTTTGGAAGTTTTTTTGGGCAGATGGGTCAATGATTTTGACCAAACAAATCAAAGGGGGAGATTGTTAGGGCCGTTTTTCTATCCGATTTGGGCTCAATTCGGATCGGCCTAAATAGGGTTTAAATTGATATTGTTTTGTTAAATCATTAGGATAAGTTAATCTTTTAGATGGTAATTATCTTAATATTATTTTCTTATCTTTATAAGATATCATTCTATCTTTAAGATTATCCTACTAGATATTAACCATATCTCCTATGTATGTATCTAGACATAATATTAGGCATGTACGTTGGATATCTTCTATGATCGTGCAGAATCCATCAAACAAGGAAAGAATATCCGCGTTGATTACAACTGGAGATATGTAGATCTTATCTGTTAAGGAAAGAAGATCTGCGAGGGTTGCAACTGAAGATCTGCAGAGATTCTGCCAATGCCTATATAAGGAGGACTCGACACAATTAGAGGACAAGCTTTGAAAATGATAATTAGTGATTTCAGTCCTGTATCGAATCAAAGTCTTCTAGTGAGAACTTCTTGTCAAAGGAGCTTTGAGTTAATCTTGAAGTTCTCCGACTCAAAGGAGTATACCGAAAATAGTCGAGGATTGGGTGTTGCAACGATAAATTAGAGGGAGTCTAGATTTACGTTGGAGTAATTCCTATCATTGTAATTCTTAAGTAGGGTATTATTTGAGTCAAACATTTGGGTGCAAACCCCGTGGACTAGGACCATTTGGACCGAACCACGTTAAAACTCTTTGTGTTCTTTACTGTTTTATGTTTAACTGTCTTCTCTTAGTTGCAACAGAAAAACTGTTTTTAAACATTAAAGACCTGCTATATGTTGTACTTTCGTGTCTAGATGCAACTATTGTAAAGTTCAACTGTCCACAATTACAAGTACCGCAGACACTAAGATCTTTCAGACCGTTTGAATTGGCCCGACTAAATCCATGTGAAGCAGTTCTAGGATCCTTTCAGAAGGTGTGTGTTGCAACTCTGTATGACTAGTCTTCTTTTGTTTTCCTCCCAGGTTGTCTCCACATTTACCATTGCCAAAAATGACATCTCCCTTGTCATCCATAAGCTTACTTAGGATGCTTTTGTCTGCTTTCATGTGCCTGGAGCAACCACTATCAAGGAACCATGAGTTAATAGAAATTTTAGAAGCAGAGTTGCAAGTAACAGGGCGATTAATTGTTTTGGCAGTTTTTTCAACCCATATTTTCTTTACAGATGTTACAGGTGCAACAGTGGGTGCACTTTTCTTTGCCTTCTTTCTTTTATTCTCCTTTCTTTTCTTTTGAACCATTGGGGTAGGTTCGCAAGGTGTAGGAAATTGTGATTTCCAAAGCTGGTAGCAGTATGGTCTAATATGACCTTTCACTCCATAATGATGACATGTTGGAACAAATCTGCTTCTCTGTGACCTGTCAACAAAAAACGATAAATATTTAGCATTGTTCAAGTTGCAACTAGGATTTACCTGAGAATTTTGTTGGTGAATGTTTGAGTAATTCAGTGGAGTTTTCACTCCTTTAGGTATTCGTTTCTTCTTTGACATTGTAACTTTTGCGTTTTGAAGAAACTTTGGTTCACCGATATCAACAAATCCAACTCCAGTTTTTCCAGTTGCAACTTGCTTGGTGTCAAGAACTTTCCCCAACTTCTCAGTTCCATGAGTCAGTGGCTTCACACTCTTCATGACTGATTCTAATTCCTTTTTAGTGAGAATTAGAACTTCATTTAGTGCTTTTTGAGCTGCAAGTGCTTTATCAAGATCTTCAGAGATGTGATCTTTTTCCATTGAAATGGTGAGCACTTTTCTTTCAAGTTCCAGACATTGTTTCTTCATTTGAATTGGACTACCATATGATTGCAGAGTCTTGAACTGAGCTTCAAGTTCAATATTTCGTTGGCACATGGCTTTATACTTTGTCAAGGCAACCTCAATCACCTTGTGATTTGACTCTAACTCACCACTATCGGATTCAGTTAGAATGTCAGTTGCAATAGCAATATTTTCTCTTGGTGAGAAGATAGATGTAAATGCAACATCGCCCATTTCCTCGGTTTCTTCATCGCTGCTGTCAGTTTCATCGTCGCTCAATGACGTTAGCAGTGCTCGGCTGTTGTTTTTCTCTAGCAAGTTTCCACAATCAGCACTGATGTGACCAAATCCTTGACATTCCCTACATTGAATACCTTTCCCATATCTCTTGTTTTCAAGTCTATTAGTAGCGGGAGGTTTTTTAAATGAATCAGAGGGACTTGTAACAAAATGGGAATTTTTACCTTTTTTCATTTTGCTGAACTGGTTTGCAAGGAGAGGCATGGATTGTGTGAGTTCCATGTTTGGAGTCTTTTGCACAAGACTTGTTTGAAACGCAACTCCTTTGGCAAATCTGTCACCTTCTCGTTCCAGCTTCATTTCCCATGCCGTGAGTGATCCCATCAGTTCCCCAAGAGAAAGAGTTTCAATATCCTTGGCTTCTTCAATGGCTGCAACCTTCATTGCGAACTTCCCGGGTAGAGATCTCAACATCTTCTGAACAATACGTGAATCTGGAAAGTCTGCTACAAGCATGGTAGCCTCAGTTGCAATATGCCTGAGGTTTGAGTGAAATTGAGTAATCGTTTCCAATTCTCCCATCAACATGAATTCGAATTGATCATTCAGAAGTTGCAACTTAGATGCACGAACTTTGTAGTTTCCTTCATGAGCATTCGTGATGGCCTCCCACGCATCCTTAGCAATTTCAAAGTTAGCAATACTTTTATATTGATCATAATCGACAGAAACAAGAATGATATTTAAAGCAGTAGAATTATGTTTTGCGAGGAGTTCCTCTGCATCGGTCCACTCAAGTTCAGATTTTACTCTGCCCTTGTTATCTACTGGAGGGGTCCACCCTTTAAGAATGCTTTTCCACGCCTTTTGATCCTGCTGTTTAATGAAATTTCGCATGCGGTTTTTCCAGTAGGAATAATTAGTTGCAGTTAGCATTGGTGGCCTTGTGATCGAAAGACCTACCCTCATTTCTTCCATCTATGAAAGAGAAAAAAACAAAAAGATCTTTTAAACCAGAATCTACACGATAGAATATAGTGACCCGCTCTTGATGCCAATTGAAAGATCTTAGTGTCTGCGGTACTTGTAATTGTGGACAGTTGCACTTGACAGTAGTTGCAACTGGACACGAAAGTACAACATATAGCAGGTCTTTAATGTTTAAAAACAATTTTACTGTTGCAACTAAGAGAAGACAGTTAAACATAAAACAGTAAATAACACAAAGAGTTTTAACGTGGTTCGGTCCAAATGGTCCTAGTCCACGGGGTTTGCACCCAAATGTTTGACTCAAATAATACCCTACTTAAGAATTACAATGATAGGAATTACTCCAATGTAAATCTAGACTCCCTCTAATTTATCGTTGCAACACCTAATCCTCGACTATTTTCGGTATACTTCTTTGAGTCGGAGAACTTCAAGATTAACTCAAAGCTCCTTTGACAAGAAGTTCTCACTAGAAGACTTTAACTCGATACAGGACTGAAATCACTAATTATCCTTTTCAAAGCTTGTCCTCTAATTGTGCGAGTCCTCATTATATAGGCATTGGCAGAATCTCTGCAGATATTCAGTTGCAACCCTCGCATATCTTCTTTCCTTAACAGATAAGATCTACATATCTCCAGTTGTAATCAACGCGGATCTTCTTTCCTTGTTTGATGGATTCTGCACGATCATAGAAGGTATCCAACGTACATGCCTAATATTATGTCTAGATACATAGATAAGAGATATGGTTAATATCTAGTAGGATAATCTTAAAGATAGAATGATATCTTATAAAGATAAGAAAATAATATTAAGATAATTACCATCTAAAAGATTAACTTATCCTAATGATTTAACAAAACAATATAAATTTAAACCCTAGTTGGGCCGATCCGAATTGAGCCCAAATCGGATAGAAAAACGGCTCTAACAGAAGCACTGAGAGTGAGCCCTAGCAGCTTTCAATGCGGTAGAGGTAGGGGCAACATCGGGATGAACGAATTGAGACTCGGGCATAGAAGGCGAGGGCTTCTTTGGAGGAGCAGAGGATTTGGGCTTTTTCTTGGAGGGCTCTGGTGAAGGGCTAGGGGCAGTATCCTCTGAATCTGTGTCAGAGTCGGGTTGCACATCAGAGAGTTTGTGGAGGCGACGGCGACGGGGAGGCTGACAGACCGGAATCTTATATCGCTTCCTAGTGTTCACCCCAGAGGAGGAATGAGGAGCAGCAGGAGAGGCGGGAGTGTCCTCAGGTGGTGGTATGGCGGAGGCGGATCCAACTTTGGATTTGCCTTTCGATTGGGCAGTGGAACGGGGAAGAGGAGATGGTGATCGGCGTTGCGGGGATGACGGAGATGGTGGTGAGGGAGGTGAGGTCGGCTCAGTTGGGTGGTCAGTATTGTCGTCAACTGCAGTTGCAGGAGCCATAGGAGAAGAGGGTGGATGAATCGTCTAGAGATGAGGAAGGTCAAGGGGTTCTTCTGAGAAGGTAGCGGCTGGTTTGCGAGCAGAGCTTCCCATCCTGAAGGAACTAAGTAGAGGAGAGAGAGTAAAACGTGAGATTTGTGGAAGACAAGAATATGGGAGGACAACTCAGGATAAAATAGGTCTCCAAAAAAAAAACTCTAGAATTTTTTTGGAGGGAAAAACACCAAAACCTAACAAGCCCAATAGAAAACTTTTCACATGATAGATATGTATTATAGCGGGAAAAAAAAAGATTGGGTGACAGCAATTAAGATATGCATGATGCAAATCATAACCACTTGCCAAGCAAAGCTCATAATGGATCACTCTGAGAGGCCCAATCACGCGTAGTTAGGGCTCCAGCAAGTTAAGTAGAATTGAACACAGCAACTCGAGAATCGAGGCAAGCAGTGGAGAAAAACCGTCCTGTTACCATACCCATGCAGTTGTCCAGACAGTTTATTGAGTGAAACTCAGTTGCAACTTAACAAAAAGTAGTGAACAACTGGTAGCTTTCACACTGACGCATTTGTGAACAAGGTAGCTCTTTGCAATGAGGAGAAGCGTGAGGTACGAATTGCTAGCTTTCATACTTGCTGCTTTTAGGTCAGGTAGCTCTTTCCAGTTGCAACTTAAGAAAGGGAAATTCTTTCACCCTTTAATTTTTTTTTTTAATTATTATAACTAAGTGTACAACAAACAGGAGGTGACTGCCTGAGAACAGTAACAGGTCAGAATATTAGGCACTGGTCACCCTCAATTGCAACCATGTTCCTGTTGCAATTCACATAAGGCAGATCCCTAACGACTTGCGAAGGTGCTCAAAGCGTGACACATCCAGAGCCTTGGTAAATATATCTGCAAGTTGAAGGTCAGTGCACACATGTCGTAACTCAATAGTTTTAGCCTCAACCAGTTCCCGAATATAATGATATCTAATATCAATGTGTTTAGTACGAGAGTGCTGAACTGGATTTTTTGAGATGTTGATGGCACTTGTATTATCACAATAGAGAAGTATTTCATTTTGCAAGATACCATAATCTTCCAGCATTTGTTTCATCCACACCAGTTGGGTGCAACTGCTCCCAGCTGTGATGTATTCGGCTTCAGCTGTAGACAAGGTTATTGAGTGTTGTTTCTTACTAAACCAGGACACAAGATTTGTTCCTACGTAGAAGCATCCTCATGTGGTACTCTTCGGATCATCAGCGCATCCTGCCCAATCTGCATCACTGTAACCTGCAAGAGACAGGTTATCATTAAAGTTGTAACTAAGACCAAAATCTGCTGTACTAGAGATGTAACGGATGATCCTTTTGACAGCCTTGAGATGAGATTCTTTCGGGTTGGCCTGATATCGTGCACATACTCCAACACTGAAGCAAATATCAGGTCTGCTAGCAGTGAGGTATAGTAGGCTTCCTATCATGCTTCGATAAAGACTGGGATCCACTGAGTTGCAACTCTCATCTTTGCTGAGGCGATCAGTGGAACCCATAGGAGTTTTCATAGGCTTAGCATGTTCAAGGCCAAAACGTTTGACTAGATTCTTAGCATACTTCGTTTGGAATATGAAGATTCCATCACTTTGCTGCTTGACCTGTAAACCAAGGAAATAGGTTAGTTCACCGACCATGCTCATTTCAAACTCATTTTTCATAACAGTAATGAAGTGTTGCAACTCATCTTGAGATGTAGATCCAAACACGATATCATCTACATAGATTTGAGCAATGAGAACGTGAGTTCCAAAATGTTTATAGAACAGAGTTCTATCCACACTTCCTCTTGTGTATCCTTTTCCAAGGAGATGGGCGGCGAGTCTTTCATACCATGCCCGTGGGGCTTGCTTTAATCCATACAGTGCCCTTTTCAATTTCAGCACATGGTCTGGAAAATGTGGATCTGTGAATCCTTTTGGTTGTTCGACGAACACCTCTTCGTTTAAATAACCATTCAAGAATGCACTCTTAACATCCATCTGGAAGAGTTTGAAGTGCAACCCACATGCAACTGCGAGAAGAAGACGAATGGATTCTAGTCTTGCAACTAGGGCAAATGTGTCGTCATAGTCGACTCCTTCGACTTGAGTGTATCCCTGTGCAACCAGTCTTGCTTTGTTGCACACTATATTTCCCAATTCGTCGGTCTTGTTCTTGAATACCCATTTGGTGCCAATGATGTTCACTTTGTCTGGTCGAGGGACAAGTGTCCATACATCGTTTCTTTCAAATTGGTTTAGTTCCTCTTGCATGGCTTCAATCCAAGCTTCTTCCAACATTGCTTCCTTTACATTCTTGGGTTCTATCTTGGAGGTGTAACTCACGAAGCGCACCATTTGATCATATCTCTTACGCGGAATGTCTCACGTTCTTATCCCGTCACTTATGTCCCCAATGACCGCTTCAGGTAGGTGCTTTCTCCTGATGTGTGGTGGAGCTTCAAGGTTCTCTGTTTGCATTACTGCAGTGGGAACGGTTTCTGTTGGAACTGCACCCGTAGGAGTGATCTCAGGTTCCTGATTAACTGTGGCAGTTGCACCTGGAGGTGAAAGTTTGTATGGTCGATGTGATTCCTCCTCATCGCCAGCATTTGTTAATTCAGTGATCCGAGCTTCTGATGATGTAGTGGCAAAGTCCCTGTAATCGTCAAATTCAACATTAGATGACTCAACTACAGTTTTAGTGCGCAAGTTGAATACCCGATAAGCATGACTGTATCGTGAATACCCAACAAAGATTCCTAGATCAGATTTTGATTGAAATTTTCCTCTAGGTTCCCTGTCATTCAGAATATAGCAAGCACAACCAAACACATGAAAATGTTGGACGTTTGGTCTTTTACCTTTCCAGAGTTCATAGTAGGGGTGTACAAAAAACCGGCAACCCGCCCGACCCGCCCGCACCCGCCCGTATCCGCCCGCACCCGCGCGGGTTTTCATTTTAAATACGGGTTGCGGGTTCTTTTTATGTAACCCGTAGGTCTGGCGGGCGGGTCGCGGGTTACCCATTCCACCCGCCCGACCCGCCCGCCACTTATTAGTTATTATAAAAAAAAATATATATATATATATCTTATATATATATATATCTTATATATATATATATATATATATACTTCTTAAGATTTAGGGTTTCACCACTAGCCCCACTTCTCTCTCACTCTCTGCCGCCCCCGACCTCCGCACCGCCACCACTGCCCCGCTTCCGCGAAGTCACCTCCGCACCGCCACCACTGCTCCGCATCGCCACCACTGCTCCGCACCGCCACCACCTCCTCCCCGCTTCCCCGAAGTCACCAGGACTCCACGCTCCACCACGACAGCCGCGACGCCACCACGCACCGCCACCACCTCCTCCCCGCTTCCCCGAAGTCACCAGGACTCCACGCTCCACCACGACAGCCGCGACGCCACCACGACTCCACGCTCCACCACGACAGCCGCGGCGCCACCACGACTCCACGCTCCACCACCACCACGACAGCCGCGCGCCACCACGAAAGCTGCACCACCAGGACTCCACGCTCCACCACCACCACGAAATTGTAAGTACTGTTAGTTTGGATTTGGATTCATTTGTTGGGTTCAATTTGTTGCTGTTAGTACTGTAAATTGGATTCACAGTAAGTACTGTTAGTAAATTGGATTTGGATTCACTGTTAGTAAGTACTGTTAGTACTGTAAATTGTTGTTGTTAAATGTCAATTTCGATTTAATTGTTGCTGTTAAATGTTAATTGTTGTTGCTGCTGTTGGATTTAATAGTTACTGCTGTTGGATTTAATTGTTGCTGCTGTTGGATTTAATTGTTGTTGTTAAATGTTAATTCACCCCTTGAAAAAAATAATGTAAACAGAAAATTTTATGATTTGCCAACCCGCCAACCGCCCGCCAACCCGCACGCACCCGTGCAACCGTAACCGCACGGTTTACTAAAAAAATACACCCGTATGGTTGACAAAATTGGTCACCCGTTACGTCATGGGCGGGTGAAATATTTCTTTGGCACCCGCCAAATATCACCCGCGTACACCCCTAGTTCATAGGCAATTTTAGTTGTACCTGGACGTAGGTAAACTCGGTTAATGACATAGCATGCAGTGTTTACTGCCTCAGCCCAGAACTTGATGGCCAATTTCTTTGAGTTTAACATAACTCTTGCCATTTCAACGAGTGTTTTGTTCTTCCTTTCAACAACCCCATTTTGTTGTGGTGTGATGGGGGATGAGTATTCGTGGAATATACCCTTATCAGAACAGAATTCAACGAAGCTTGAATTTTCAAATTCTCTGCCATGATCACTTCGAATTCTTTTAATAGTTAGATCCTTTTCAGTTGCAACCGTGTTGCACAGTTTTTTGAAGAAGACAAAATATTCATTTTTGTCTTTAAGGAATTCAACCCAGGTGTATCTTGAGAAATCGTCAACACATACAAAAATGTAACGCTTACCAGAAATGCTTTCCTTTTGAATTGGTCCCACAAGATCCATGTGTAGTAGTTCCAGAACTCTTACCGATGGCACGTGTTGCAACTCGCTATGACTTGCTCTTGTCTGTTTTCCTTCAAGGCATGAACCACATTTCCCAATCGGCTTTGTTCCAAGCTTTGGCAGTCCTCTCACACTTTGATTGTTGAAGAGCTGTCCCAGGGACTTGTAATTGAGATGTCCAAGCCTTTGGTGCCATAATTGTGCAATAGATTCTTTGCTCAAGTTGCAAGTGAGGGACTTGCAGACAGCTTTACAGTTAGTCATAGTATAACAGTTCTCAATGCTCCTTAATCCTTTCAAAACTCTATTTTGAGATTGATCTACCACTACACATTCATCTTTGGTAAAGTGAACAAAGAGATCATCGTCACAGAGTTGACTAATAGTAATCAGATTTTCACATAGTCCATCAACGTAAAGAACATCTTTAAGTTTGGGAAAGCCTGTTATACTTAGGGTTCCTCTCCCCATTATCTTTCCTCGGTTTCCATCACCAAAAACAACATCCCCTTTTCGTTCATGCACATAGTTGCTTAGGATGTCCTTATTTCCGGTCATATGCCTAGAGCATCCGCTATCAAAGTACCAAGAGTTAGAATAAGAGCCTCGTTGAGAGGTAGAGTTGCAAGAAGTAAGACAGGTAAGGAGGTTAGAAGATTTATTAACCTAGGCTTGTCGTAATGGTACGACAGTTGCAACTGTGGGTGTATCTAGTATGATTTTCTTCTTTCCTTGGTTTCTTCTTTTCTTCTTCTGTACTTCGAGAACAGTGAGGGAGGGAGTGTTCTGAGGTGTCCATAGTTGAAAGCAGTAGGGACGGATATGCCCTTGGACTCCGCAGTGGTGACAGGTAGGAATGAACCTTCCCTTTGCAAACCTGTTTACAGAATTCTGGTCAGATACAGTTACTGGCAGATTACAACTGACACGTACCTGATCGTTGGTGTTGGGATAGTTGAAGGGAATTTCAACTCCTTTGGGTATCCTTTTCTTCTTGAAAATGGATATCTTGGTGTTACCCAGAAACTTAGGTGGAGTGGGATTAGCAAATCCTACTCCTGTTCTCCCAGTTGCAACTTTCTGGGCGCCCATAACTTTTTCTAAATTTTATGTGCCTGGTGTGAGTAACTTCACATTCTTGGCCAGAGCGTCCAGTTCTTTCTTGGTGAGATCGCACACTTCAACTAGTGCCTTGTGGACTTTGAGTGCTGAGTCTAGATCGGTGGATAGATGATCTCTTTCCAAGGTGAGCGCGAGAACTTTTCTTTCGAGTTCAAGAATTCTGTTGTTCATTCTCACAGGGCTGCCGAAGATTGATACGATTCTGAGTTGGGCTTCCAGATCAGAGTTTCTCTTGCAGATTGCCTCCATATTATCTGTGAGTTCCAACTCGTCACTGTCAACTGAGTCGCTGTCGGAGTCTGTTGTGCTAAGGACTATAACTCCCATGTTGGCTCTAGAGGGAATGAATGATGAAAACGCAATGTCAGTGGCTTCTTTTGTATCATCTTCACTGTTATCAAATTCGTCCTCACTCCAGGCTAGCAATGCACGGTTTCTATTTTTCTCGAGGAGATTTGCACAGTCTGCCCGTATGTGTCCAAAACCCTGACATTCCCTGCACTGAATACCTTTTCCATACCTCTTGTTGTCAAGTCTATTAGTAGCGGAAGACTTATTATTAGATACATCAGAGGGACTTACAACTGGGTTTGAAGGGTTACCTCTATTCCAACGTTTGTTCATCCTGTTGAACTTCTTTGTGAGGAGTGCTAGGGATTGTTCTAGCTCAGAGTTGGAACTGTGCTGTGGAAGACTGGTCTGAAGTGCAACTCCTTTGGATATGGTGTCTCCTTCTCTTTTGAGTTTCATTTCCCATGCGGTCAGTGATCCCATGAGATCAGCCAAGGGTAGTGTGTTAACATCTTTTGCTTCTTCAATGGCTGAGACTTTCATTGCAAACCTTCCAGGGAGAGATCCTAGCAGTTTTAGCACGATCCTGGATTCAAGGATGGTAGCTTCGATAGCGAGATGCCTGAGTTTGGAATGGAACTGAGCGATGGTATCCGTTTCTTCCATGCGTACATAGTTGAACTGGTCATTAAGTAGTTGCAACTTGGATGCGCGCACTTTGTCATTTCCTTGATGTGCATTCTCAATAGCCTGCCAAGCATCTTTAGCAATTTCACAGTTAGAGATACTCTTATACTGGTCATAATCAACAGCAACTAAAATAATATTTAAGGCTGTAGAGTTGTAGTTTGCTATGAGTTCTTCAGCATCGGTCCATTCCAGCTTGGATTTTACTCGTCCTTGATCGTCTGTCGGTGGGGCCCACCCTTTTAGAATGCTCTTCCAGGCCTTCTGATCCTGTTGTTTTATGAAGTTTCGCATGCGATTCTTCCAGTAGGAATAGTTCGTGGCCGTCAGCATTGGTGGCTTGATGGTCGACAGACCTTCCCTCATTTCTTCCATAGGTAAATCAATTAAACAAAACAAAGATCTTTAGACCAGAATCTACACTATGTGAGTATAGTGACCTGCTCTTGATGCCAATTGAAAGATCTTAGTGTCTGCAATACTTGTAATTGCGTCCAGTTGCACTTAGCAATAGTTGCAACTGTACACTGAAGTATAACAAACTATAGTTCTTTAACGTTTGAAACAGTTTTTCCAGTTGCAATTGCGAAAAACAGTAAAGCATAAACAGTAAAGAACACAAGAGATTTTTAACGTGGTTCGGTCCAAATGGTCCTAGTCCACCGGGCTTTCACCCAAAGTTTGACTCAACCAGTTTCCTACTTAAGAATTACAATGAAGGATTTATATCAACTCATATACTAGACTCCCTCTAACATATGCAGTTGCAACACCTAACCCTTAACTTGTTTTCAGAAACACGATTGAATCGAAGACACACTAAGCTACTCCAGAGACCCTCTGACTTAATGTTCTTCACCAAATGACTCGATACAAGACTGACTGCTTAATATCTTTTTCAAAGTGTCTTCTATGGTTCTCGAGTCTTCTCCTTATATAGGCGCAACAGAATCTTCTCTCGAATCTTCGGTTGCAATCCGATGGTAATCTTCTTTCCAAGTAAGATGAGCACGGCAGCTGTTCTGATGGATCGAAGGCTGTCCTTCCTTATTCGGGGGATTCCGAATGATCTTCTAGGATTCTTTAACGAACCTGCATGCTTATTAGTCCAGATGCAATAAAGAGATTAGGAATGAAAATCATGATTTAGATGATACCATATCTTTTGAGATAAAACAAATATCTTTAAGATAATTTCTAAATCTATCTTAATAATTTTAAACAAAACAATATCAATCAAGATGTGACATGGGCCGCATGGTTTAGAGTCCATCCTAGAGGAGAAACGGCCCTAACATATACATATGTGTACATGTATATACAAAATAAAAATAGGGTTTATCCAGGACCGTGGGGGCAAGGCGGAGACTGACGAATTGAAGAATCTAAGAGAAAAAAAATGTTAAACTAGAATCATTTTGTATTAATCTAATGTTCTTGTATTGTAATATTGGGCTTAATACATGGGCCGTATAACATGGAATTGAAGGCCCAGACCCGCAACTTCATGTGGCTTTCTGCTAGATTTGACTCTCAAAGTTTTGTAACTTGCACCATTATGTGTTAATGAGGTGATGGTCAAGTACTACTAGAGATGAAGGTTGCAATTATTTACTAAGGGTAGGGATAATCTCCCATAATCTTATCACAACCATTCATTTAGATCAATAATCAAATTAGTTGAAGATATAATTTTGCATGAAAATGGCTTTGCGACGGTTGGATGAAATTATTTCTTCAAAAAGCCCACTCTGATTAAAGCAAGTTGATTAAAGCTTGCTAATATAAGAATTGAGCTGAAAACTAAATATTTAATATAATAGAGAATTCAGACCAAATTTGAATATCTTGTACTCGGGCTCTTTATTTCTCATATTTCATATGATCTGTTAATTTCTATATTACTACTAAGATAAAAGTTTAATCATATATATTGGTGTTCTGACTTCTAACTACCATTGCTATATGTTTTAGGAACTCACACACCATTCATATATCGTTAAGATATAATTATTTAAAGATAGCAAACGGATTGACACAGCATTTAGCACAGAAGTTTTTGGATTGATAGTTTTTAACCGTACGGCATAAAATAAATCATGTTTCCCCAAAAAATAGGGGAAAAAAAAGAAGGAAAATCTTTTTTTCCTACTGTTAGGTAATTTAAGATTTTCCCAGAAAACAAAAGAAATCTTTGGAAAAAATAGAAAAATATTTTCAAAATTTTCTCCTATAAGTAAACCGTTTGAATTATAAATTTTATCGTAAAAGATTTGATTTTAATCTTTCTTCCTACAAAACAAGTGGGGAAAAACTTTGTTAATATATTCTAGATCTTTCAAAATTTTTGAAACTTTATGTTTTTTCCACCAACATGAAAATTCAAATTTTCTTTTAGCTCTATATAAAGTTATAAACACATCCAAGAAACTTTTGAATCTTTATTATTTATGGTCTTTTTTTTGCATGACTATCATTTATGTTCATTGATTTTTGAGTTAATTGGAAATAACTAAGATATTGAAATATATAAAAGTAAAGATAATTATCATAGTATTTATAAAATAAAGTTATGCAAGCTATTGGTCTATGTACATTGATAATTTACATAAAATAGTTTTAAGGAGAACTTCAAAAATAAAAAAACATTAATTAATTTTAAAGGATTTTTTGTTCTATTACTTTTAATACATATTACAAAGCATTAAATATTATCATGGTTTTTAAACATTTAGATCAATAATAAATACAAAAAACATTTACACATAATAATAATTTTCCTTGGAAAAATATTATGAGCCAAATGCTGGAAAATAAGGAAAAATCTTTTATTTTCTCTAGGAAATTTCTTGAAAAATCTTATTTTCTCTTTATTTTTTTTTTCTCTTGGCCTATTTTTTGGGAAAACAAACGGCTCAATGCCTTTGTGGAGTATTTTATTTATTACTTAAAAAGGTATTTAGATGTGAAAGCCTCGGTTCTGACCCCACATATTGCTTGTTTTTACTCTAATCCGGCAGTTTAATAAATTGCAGCAAGGATCATGCTTGCAATGTATTATAATATCACGTGCAATATAATAGAGTTGGAAGAATGGCATGCCAGCTAGATAACTACAAAATTGAAGATATGGATTTTCAAATTCTTGACCCAAAAAATCAATTGGTAGTATCCCACTCCTAGTAACAATCATTATATTATGTATACCCAAATTGGTATGTAATTGTCTTTTTCCACTTTGTTCGGGCTAAAAAATGACGAAAAACAAGTTGAGAACCCATGGGTTTTTTTTTTTGAACAATGCAAAGACATAGACGAAAGAGTTCTCGTACAAGGAATAGAAGAACGTGAAATACACGAAACAACAGAAGTACAATAAAAAAGTAATAACGGTTGCATCCAAGTTGTGTATGTGTTCCAAATATTGTACGCTGGTATCAAAAGTTGGTCTAAAGATGGGTCTTGTGGCACTGAGGAGGCCTTCAATTTTGCAAGAACCATGGGTTAGTTTAGTTGAGATGCAGATTCGAAAACCATTTCATATAATATCTTTTGTTCAGCTAAGTCAAAGCACTATATTTTATGGAGACTTTACGCCGTGTTTATGGTCTTGCTCCCTTGAGGATAAGACCTCCACTTCATTTTTCTGATAAAAATTGTGGGCTATCTATTGTTTAATTTTCATATCTTATAAGGGATATAACGTGGTGGTTTAGTTGGCCCTATTTGATCGAATGGTTTTTAGTGTTTACAATCCCAAGTTTTATTTATTGCTCCATTTAAAAACTATTTTTTTCTTTTTATCAAAGTTCCACAATTTATATATAATTTCACTTGCACGGTAACTCAAACAAAAACCTAATCTTTGTAAAGCTTTACACAGTGAAATTGAAATCATGGTTCTGATACCATATACTTGTCGTTCCATCTAAATTTTAAATTTAATTTAACAAATAAGTATTATAGTAGTACCGCTAGAAATATCGAGAACAATGTCTCTCCTAATTAATTTATCGATGAACTTTTCATATTTTATGTGGTTGATGGCAACCCTATATATAGAAGTTTTCTGATTATTTGAATTGATTGCACATAATTCATGGGATTTTCTTAAATTTGTTTGTCGACAGGATTCCATCTTCAGATCAAAAAATGTATTGTTGCTTAACTGTTTGATGGATGAAATAGATCTGGAATGATAAACTCTAAAATTATTTGGTGACACATAACATAATTATAACTAATTAAGTATTGTCCCAAGCTCCAAACAATAATAGAAAATTCTAGGACGAAATAACATTTCAGTCTCATGGAATGTACTACTTATCAAAACTTCATTTGAGTATAGATTTTTATTTCTGAACCAAGATTATGCAAATTAGTACAACAATGGTCTGTCATCGATAAGGTAAACTAATGTTTTCTGGCTTTCCCAAACTTCAAACATAAGAAAAGAAAAAAAAAAGCGGAATTATATCAGTTCTCAGTTTCTCACACACTACAAGAAAATAGGGCTTTTTTCGACCGGAAATAAGGGAATGACATTTTCCCGACCGCATTCCGGTCGGAAAAATCTAGTCGGAATTGCTTCGGTCGAAAATCTTTTTCCAACCGGTGTCCGGTCGGAACTCATTTTTTTCCACCGGCCTCCAGTCGAGAACTTTTCTGACTGGACTACGGCCGAAATATTCTTTTCCGACCGGTTTCCAATAGCAAATATTCCGACCGGAGTCCGGTCGGTATACAATTTTTTTGACCAGTCTCCGGTTGGAAAAATTGCCACCGGAATTCGGTCGGAAGAGAATATTCTGACTACACTCTGGTGGAAAAAAAATTTCGACCGGGAAAAAATTTCTGATCGAAAAATTGGTCGGAAAATATGGCATACCGACCGGACTCCGGTTGGAAATTCGTTTAAACCTTTTTCGACTGGAGTCCAGTTTGAAATAACATTCACAATATTTTGATCGGACTCCGGTCGAAAATAAGATTTAAGGTATTACCCACCGATTTCCAGTCGAAATTAATATTTAAGGTATTTTCGACCGGAGTCCGGTCGGAAATAATATTTTGCAGAATCAAAAAAATAATATTCCAGTAATAATTACTGGAATGTTTTTTTTTTTGAAAGATTTCGATTTATTGCACCATTCTAAAACATAAGAAGTGGTTGTTAGTCAAAATATTGTTGAATTAATGGAAGACTTGTAAGAACTAGTGTTTATACAAAAGATTGAAGCAAAAAGTATTTATTTAAAAATAAAAGGAAGAAAAAAGTGTTTATGTAGAAAAGATTGTGTTTGGAAAGTATTTAAAGATGAAAAAAGTGTTTTAAGTTGAAATTTGTTGGTGAAATATTTGTGTTTGTGAAAAAAGTGTTTAAAGATGAAGAGAAAAGTGTTGTGTAAATTAGATGAAAATTGTGTGAAAAGTAAAGTGTATATATTGTATTTGGAGAAAATATTTGGATTTTCGGGAAATCTGAATTTCCCACCTAAGCTCGCCTAAATTTTCGAGTTTTTCATACCGTATTCCGGTCAGAAAAAGTTTGAAATTTGAAAATTTCTAAAATGCACTATTTTTTTTTCCAGAATTTTCGATCGGAATCCGGTCGAAAATTATTTTCTGCCCAGTTTCAGACCGAAATCCTGTCGGAATAATCTTGAATATTATTTCCGACCGGATTCCGGTCGGAAATACTCTAAATTTTTTTATTTTCGGCTTGATTTTAGAAAAATGTTGATGTGTTTGTGAGTTTAACTATAGAATTTCACTAAAAATACATGACTTGAAATAATATATAGTTAATATTGATTAACACAGTAAGTTTACTCTTAAACTTGTTTGAAGTTCTACATATATTAATCATACGTGGTATAGAGTAATATCTCATTTACGATTAGCATTCGTTAGAAACGTTAGTATAGAGAAGACACTTGTGATATATACATACATACATATATATATATATATATATATATATATATATATATATATATATACGTGTGTGTGTGTGTTTAGATGTTACATGAAATTAACATAATCATAAGTAGTTAATTAGCGACATATACTAATCCATTTACAAGTGACGTTATGAACCGACGCTTCAAATGATTCTTTAATGTGCGATAAATTTTTTTTTTGATTTTTGAACTTATATATAACTATATTGTCGTAATTGATCATTTAAACAACGATTTATCTAATATTGGAGAGCGAAATGAGAAATTAAAAAGATGAATATTATTACCGACTGCATTCTGGTAGGAAATTCTGGCATTACCGACCGGAATACGGTCGGAAAAAGTCTTATACCCTAAACCCTAAATCCTAATATTTCTGACCGGATTCACAACGGTTAGTTGTTTTTCCCACCGGAATAACAACTACCCGTTGTTATTTTCGATTGGACTCCGGTCGAAAAAGTGGCTGGATGTCCCTATAAATACCCACCCCATTGTCAAATCATTCCATTCTTCCTCATTTGTAAGGTATTCACGATTTTCTCTTGTTATAACTACTTTGTGTTTGTTTTCTCAATAATTTTTTATTAAAACTAAAATTGTGGATCGGGTTGATACGTTGTTGATGTTAACTTAACACTGAAGTTCTAACAGCAGTTTGTGTTCGCTGTTATTTCGACGATGTTACTTTAACAGCAGACCAGAGTAACAGTTTGCAGCGGAATAAACAAACACGAATTTAAGAAGTGAATATAGGATTATATTAACTTCCGAGCCGTAGGCAAAATACCACAAGGGTTTAACAAAGGCGTTCTCACAACTCTCAAGCTCCTCACTCTCGAATTGTTCAAACTAAGCAAAGCACACAAGAGTTGCTTCGACTATCTCTAAAAGCTCCTCACTCTTAGATCTATTCTAACAACTTAAAAACTTTGCTAAAGCAAGACAACACTCAACAACTGTAAATTAATCTCTCGGATTGATTAGCTCTTGTCTCGTTGTTTGTCTTGATGTACTTCACACCTATATATAGGTTCTTGATCTTTGACTTTAAGGTGTGTTGTACACGGTTGGTAATTCTCTTTGTTTCCTTCTCGAACTCCTCTTCCTTGTTCTCGCAGTCCTTCTTGAATAAAAGTTCCTTCGCCAGTGATCTAGCTAAGGAAAGACTCCTTCTTCAATTCAGGACTTTCCCTTGGAAGCTTTCCTAGTCGCACTAGACTTCTTCTTTCCTTTTATAAGCCGTTTGCTTTAATTAAGGAAACTTCTCATCTTGGAAACTTTGAGCGTCCAACCTAATGCAAGTTTGTTTCCTGAATAATAATCAAAGACAACTACAACTGTGGAACTCAGTTAGTTAAGTGAATAAGGCAAAACAATAATAATAATAATAATAATAACTAGATTGTAAAACAGTTTCTGGACGTGCAATGTTACTCTAACATTGAAAATCTCAATGTTATCCTAACATCCAGAAAACTTGCACTTTCAATCTCCCCCTTTTTGCCTTAATCACAAAACCTAAGAAACAGTTCTTATCAGATCAAATTATTCAGAAAAACTTCATTATATCATAACAATGAAAAACTAAGTACTCTCCCCCTGAATATCAGAAGGGACTAATCCAATGTTATTCTAACACTGATACTCTCGATGTTATAACATCCAGCTTTATCAATGTTGGTTTAACATCAGAAAGTTAACACCTGCAAAACAGAGTTAGTACCAGTAATCACAGTTCAATAATAGCATAAGCAGAAACACTAAGTACCCAAAATTAAAAAGTACTTAATTACAGTCCATACTAGCAGCAAGGAACAGACTCCTTGATCAGAATAAAAAGAAAACAATTGTTCAAAAGGCATTAGAAACAGAAACTAAAAAACTTGCAGGAAATTTTGAAATTTGATCTACTCTCCCCCTTTTTGTGAGGAAGGCAGATCCTTCAAGTGTTTCCTCAAGCTGTCCAGTTCCTGCAGTCTGACTTGCTTGTCAGCTATTTCCCTCTGGGTGTCCTTGTACTCCCTATCCAGCCAGACCAAGGTTTCCTCAACAAAAGCATCTGCAATCACTGAGCAGCTGTCACCACTGCTCACTGGAACTGAAGAAGCAGCAAACTTGTGTGTCTTCTTCTTCTTCTTCCTGCTGGGACCAGCTTCTCCTTGAGGGTTCCAAGGCAAATCCTGGATCCTCACATTAGTGAAGTAGCTCCTGGTGATTGACATTACAGCCTTGTTGCTGATCCATCCTTCAGTCTTCTTGGTTTTGAAGCCTTGCTTCACCAATAGGCATGAGACCAGAGAGGGATAGGGAAGGATTCCTTTGGGCTTTGTAGTGACTTCCTTCATGTGTCTCAGCACTTTTTCACCAATGTTTACACTCAGTCCATTCTTCAGCTTGTACACCAACTTTGCTGACTCTTTTGTCATCACAGTAGTGTTGGAAGAAGGAAGCCAATTGTAAGTGCTGATCTTGTGAAGGATGGCACTAAGAGAAGTCAGCCTGGTTGTGGGAAAGCTCTCTCTCCATTGCCTAGTGAGACCACATGTAAGATCAGTGATGATCTCCTCCATAGTAGGATCCTCAGACTCTTCAGGATCAGGAAGACCCCAAGCCTCATTGATCATGGCAGGAGTGATGTCATAGATCTTCTTCCTCACCCAAGCCTTCCCATACTTAGGAGAATCCAGGTTGATCACCCACTCAGAGAGATTCATGTAGAACTCTCTCACTACATCAGGAACATATGCAGACAGATTCTGCACAGAGCCCAAGACTCCTCTAGCCTCAAGCAACTCAAACACCCTGTTTTCTTTGAAAATACCCTCCTCAATAGCCCTTTCCTTGTGGATTACCCTGCCTTGGTATGCCTCCCATTGCTCCTCAGCATCAGGAGACACATAGAAGTCAGAGTAAGCTTCATGTGGATACTCTTTCATCATCAGATCAGTAAACTGATCATCATCTGATGTTAGAGTAACATCAGCTTCCTCTGGCTCATCAGCCACAAGCTCTTCTTCCTCAACTTCCTCTTCCTCTTCCTCCTCAACCTCTTCTTCTTCTTTTTCTTCTTCTGACTCATCCTCAGAAGACTCAGCCATCACCTCCTTACCCTTCCTCTTCCTGGCAGCATTTGCATGGGCAGCCAAGGAAAGGTTTTCATCCTCATCCTCTTCTTCTCCTTCTCCTCAGCTGGTTGATCACTCACAACAGCTTGGTTACCTTCAGTAGTAACCCCATTATTTACACCAAGATTGCCATCAGCAGCAATCTCCTCAGACAAATCCTCATCATGCTCACCAGTAGCATGTCCACTCTCCTCATCAGCAGCAAGCTCATCATCATTAGCCTCATTAGGCTCAACAGAACTAGCCACAGTTGGCTCCACCACTTCCTCAACCACATTAGCCTCAGCTGGCTCAATCACAGCACTACCCAACCCAATCACAGGGGCCTCATTCTCCCCCTCAATACCAACATCAACATCAGCAGGTATACTCGGAGTAGGGTTAGCCATTGTTACCTCGATTTCAGGATTGGTGGGAGCAGGGGCTTGCTCGACAGCATCTGATGTTGAACCAACATCTTTCTTTGAAATCTTTTTGCCCTTGCGCCGTTGAGTGGTAGCTTTCCTCTTTGGAGAGGCGGCGACTGTGGTTTCAGCGGCGGTGCGTCTGGTACTGCGTCGTGGCGCTCGCTCGATTTGCGCAGGTGCTTCTGCAAGAGCATCAATATTGGACTTGCGTGCCATTGTTAGAGTAACTTTGAGATAAAAGATTGAAGATTTTGAAAATTTAGAGAGTAATTTGCTTTGCACAGTTGTTAGCGTTAGAATGAAGAAGAAATTAGGGCAAATTACATATATGATTCAGATGAAGAGCATGGAATAGTGGTGTTGTAACATGTTACCATAATAATCTGACCACTATCACACGTCCCCTACATGTTATTCTTACCACGTGTCAGTGTTAGGTTAACACGTAACCAGAGCAGTCTCCATACCTGAAAACTTATAAGTTACACTGTTACAATGTTGGACTAACATTGGCAAGTTAACATCAGGGAGGGAAGTTGGAGGTGCAGGGCTTCATCCAAAGTAGCATCATCTTGTGAGAGCGTGAGATATTCCTGTACTAATCTGAAGCTTCAACCACGTACACAGGTACAATGACAAAACTTAAGATCATCAGTACATCCAAAGTAGCATCATCTTGTGAGAGCGTGAGATATTCCTGTACTAATCTGAAGCTTCAACCACGTACACAGGTACAATGACAAAACTTAAGATCATCAGTATAAGCAAGTGACAAATCAAACAGGGAAAAACACAGAGGATATACTTATCCAGGGAAAGGATTTTCCCACATCAAGAAGATCACAAAACATAGTGCTTTTACCTGTAGCTGGTCACCCAAGAAGTATGCCTCAACACAAGATACTTAACTACTCCCCCTAAGCCCAAACCGACAAAAGGAAATATGCAGAACTAGAATGAATGCAACCATGTTAGATTAACATTTGAGAGATGGTAACCACATACAAACCGCCTTGCTAACTGGGATCAGGACATATCAATTTATCTTTAACTTTCACTATTTTTAGAAACTCTTTTGAATAAAAAACTGATGAATGTTAAAGGACAGTCTCATCACTGAATGTGGGCAGCACAGGACTCCACACACCCCAGCAACTTAACTATCAGCTACAGATCAGGCAAGTACAAAGAAATTGAATGAAGACAACACTTTTATCAAATATTTCTCCACCCCAACTCCTCATGCATACTTGTTTACTAACCTGTTTATCAAGGAAATACTAAGTAATCAATGCTAGTGAATGCACACAGTCTAAACTTTATACACCCCAGTAGGAAAGATCACCATCATGTAAAAACCTTGGCCATAGACAAAAATATGAAAATAAGCACAACTGAATGACAATGAGGCCTTCAACATCATGTACCCCAGCTTCTCTTCATACCTTGTCAAACCTAACATGGATAAGTCACAACTGAATATCATCAGAGTAGTGAGCTCTGTGTATCCCAGCTTCTCCCATGATGTTAGGTTAACATTCACAGACTAACATCAGAGTTATTTCTTTCCAAACCTCTTGATATGTACCTGTTCACCAATCACCTTAGCTATTCATACAGGTCAACCACACAACCAACAATTTCTCTAACAAAGATGTAATATGCAAGAAAGAAGAATGCAAAAAGGAACATAAAAGAATTACAGCTACACCACAACCAATAACCAATGCTAGACAGTGGTGTTATGTCAACACTGGTGAACTAACATCTCTAAACAATGCACATGCCAAGAGAGTTCCTCAGACTGAAGAACCTCTCAGTATCTAATGGTTTAGTGAACATATCAGCAAGCTGATTGTTAGTTTCTATATGTTCAATGTCAATAAGCTTGTCTTCTACCATGTTTCTCAGAAAGTGATGCCTAATGTCTATATGTTTTGTCCTAGAATGCTGAACAGGATTCTTAGAGATGCTTATAGCACTAAGGTTATCACAAAACATAAGTAAGGTATCACTGTCCAACCCATAGTCCAGTAGCATATGTTTGAGCCATACCAACTGGGTGACACAACTACCTGCTGCAATGTATTCAGCCTCAGCAGTGGATAGTGACACACAGTTTTGCTTTCTACTGTACCATGAGACCAAGTTGTTCCCCAGATAAAAACATCCTCCACTTGTAGACTTCCTATCATCAGTATCACCTGCCCAATCTGAGTCACTGAAACCTACAAGATTTGTGTTAGTATCATAAGAGTACCATATGCCAAGGGCCAAAGTGCCAGATATGTATCTAAGTATTCTCTTCACAGCAATCAGATGTGACTGCTTTGGACATGCCTGGTACCTTGCACATACACACACAGAGAACATAATATCAGGTCTTGAAGCAGACAAGTATAACAAGCTTCCTATCATTGAACGGTACAATGTTGGATCAACATTGACACCAGTATCATCCCTGGCCATCTTCACTGCAGATGCCATGGGAGTCTTACAAGGCTTTGAATCTGCTAATTCAAACCTTTTTACCAAATTCTTTGCATACTTTTCCTGACAAAGGAATATGCCAGTACCTGTTTGTTTCACTTGAAGACCAAGGAAGAAATTCAATTCTCCCATCATACTCATTTCAAACTGCCCTGTCATTGATTCAACAAACTTTTCTAACATAGAATTGTTAGTTGAGCCAAACACAATATCATCAACATAGATTTGAGCAATACAGATATGAGAATCTTTCTTTAAAACAAACAGAGTTCTATCTCCTCCACCTCTAACAAAACCAAGACTTAATAGAAATTCTGTAAGCCTTTCATACCATGCTCTAGGTGCTTGTTTAAGACCATAAAGGGCTTTTTCAAGCTTGTACACATGGTTTGGATACTTAGGATCTGTGAATCCCTTAGGCTGTTCAACATATACTTCCTTATCAATCAGCCCATTAAGAAAAGCACCCTTAACATCCATTTGGTATAGTTTTATCTTAAGACAGCATGCAATGGCTAAGAGTAATCTAATAGATTCTATCCTAGCAACTGGAGCAAAAGTCTCATCAAAATCTACACCTTCAACCTGAGTGTATCCCTGAGCAACCAGTCTAGCTTTGTTCCTAACTATGACTCCTTCCTCATTACTTTTGTTTTTAAAGATCCATTTAGTTCCTATTACATTTACACTAGGTGGTCTAGGTACCAACTTCCAAACACAGTTCTTAGTAAACTGTAATAGTTCATCTTGCATGGCATTAATCCAAAAGTTATCAAGAAGGGCTTCAGTCACATTCTTAGGTTCAATAGAGGAAACAAAACATGAGGCATTGTCAACAGTACAAGTGAAATTCATGCAGACACACATCTTGACCATATCACTATAGTCAATTCTTTCTTTGTTGCGTGTCCTTACCCGTTCAGTGATCTCACCTATTACCTGTGATGCTGGATGGTCTTTCTGAATCCTAGCTGGGGGGTCCCTTCTAGATCCAGTGACAGCTTCAATTTCAGAGTCAGAATCTTCTGCTGTTAGTCTAACATCAGATCTAGCTGGTGTTAGTCTAACATTGGGTTCTGTCTCCTGTTCTGCATTTCCAGCTTCATGGTCCAATGTTGGAGTACCATTGGAAGGAGTAACATCATCAATCTCCACTGTTGGTTCAACATTGGAGACATTAATATTACCAGTACCTGTATCAAGTATGAAATCATCAAACACAACATTCACTGATTCCTGAATTGTCTTCAATCTAGGATTGTAGACTCTAAAGGAAGTACTATTGGCAGAGTATCTTACAAAGATGCATTTTTCACTTTTTGGATCAAATTTATTAAGATAATCCCTGTCATTTAGCAGATAACAGTCACATCCAAATTCATGAAAATGTGCAATATTTGGTTTCACACCCTTCAAGAGTTCATATGGAGTCATGTTAGTTCCAGGTCTGAGGTACACCCGGTTACTAATATGACAAGCAGTGTTTAAAGCTTCAGCCCAGAGTCTCTTGGATATATTTTTGGCATTCAGCATGACTCTGGCCATCTCTTGAAGTGTCCTGTTCTTCCTTTCAGCAATCCCATTCTGCTGAGGTGTCTTAGGTGCTGAGTATTCATGGAAAATTCCTTTAACATTGCAATAGTTATCAAAACTAGCATTCTCAAATTCTTTACCATGGTCAGACCTAATTTTAGTCACAGAAGAGCCATATAAGTTTTTAATACTAGCACAAAGAATTTTGAACTGATCAAAAGCTTCTGACTTTTCTTTAAGAAACTTTACCCAAGTATATCTAGAGAAGTCATCTACAATAACAAAGGCAAATTTCTTACCATTCAGACTACTCACCTCAATGGGACCCATCAAGTCCATATGTAACAGTTCAAAGCACCTACTAGATCTAGGATTAGCATTCTGTACCTGTAGGGGGGCATGAACTGCTCTAGTTTGTTTACCCTTGAGACAATCACCACAGACAAGCTTACCTGGGCAAGATAGCTTAGGTAAGCCTCTTACAGCATCAACTTTTTGCAATTTCTCAAGGTTCCTGTAGTGAACATGTCCAAGTTTCCTATGCCATATAGATGCTTCATCTATTTTAGCATGGAAACACTCTGCTTCCTCTTGAGCTAGGTAGCAGTTGTCCTTGGACCGAGTACCTGTCATAACAAGTACATTATCACTATCATAAACATCACAAGATGAACTGTCAAATGTAACCAGCAAGTCATCATCACATAGTTGACCGATGCTGATTAAATTTGCCTGTAGCCCATCAACCAACAACACATCCTTCAGGGGTGGAAATCCATCAACATTCAGTGTCCCCTTTCCAATGATTTTCTCTTTTGTACCACCACCATAGGTCACAGTGCCAGTACTCACAGAAACCATATTCACAAGATTGTCAATGTTGCATGTCATGTGTCTTGAACATCCACTGTCGAAGTATCACTTACCTGAAAGGTTAGAATACACAGCAGAGAAAACAACATTGCAAACAACTTTAATCTTAGGGGTCTTAACTTTTTCTACCCATGTTCTACCTTTCTGTCCTGAACCTAATGTTGGTCTAACATCAGAAACTGTTGTTGTTCCAACATTGGGTTCAGTAACTGTTTTCTTACCACATTCTCTTATAAATTTTCTACAGAATGGTTTTATGTGGCCTGGTTGGTAACAGTATTGACAGATAAACGTAGGTTTATTTCTCACAGTGTTGATGGTACCTAAACTCTTAGAATCAGATTCTTTAACACAGCTAGAAGATAGATAGGCAGATTTTACAATAGAAGAGGAAGGTTTCTCAACAAATCCCAGACCACATGAACCTGAATTTCCCATGCTTAGTACCTCATCAAGTTTGGAAGTACCTGCATTCCATTTAGCTATGATCTGTGTGTCTTTCTTGAGTTTATCCTTTACCTCTTTCAACTCAGCTTCAGCTTTGTCAAGATCTCTTTCATAGAGTTTCAACATGTTTTTCAGACACTCGATGTCATGAGTCAGTGCTTTGTTCTTCTTTATGAGTTTCACATTCTCTCTCTCAAGCCTGAGGAATGTTGTGTGCAGATCATCAAGAATCTCCTCCTGGGATAATTCTTCTTCTTGGGAGTACTCTTCTTCTAGATCAACTGTACCATGAAAACAGTCAAAGTTAGTATCATCACAATCAGAGAGTTCATCAGAGATAACCTGGGAATCATTGCTGTTCCAGTCTCCAAAAAAGATTTCCTGCTTTGCTGTTGGTTCACCAATGTTAGAGTAACATTGTGATCCTAGGCAATTTCTGGAGTCTTCATTGATCCAGGTGATCCTTGTGCATAGCGCAGCAGTTTTGATTTCCTCTGAGTGTTCTTCGGTACTTGTTCCAGATTCAAAATCATCTTCATTGAAGTCATCTACACAAACCCAATGAGAATTCCCTCTTGTTCTGAGGGTGTTAGCACATTCATGTTTATAGTGACCATACCCCTTACATTCATAGCACTGAACATCCTTTAATTTTTCTACATCTTGAGGTGTGCTCTTAGATGCCATGTACTTAACAAATTTAGGGGGCAATTTCTTGTAACCGGGGCCATCATTACCAGTTAGTTTTTCTTTCTGTTTACCTTTGAAACCTAATTTACTAAACTTTTTGGTAATATTGCCATAGTTAGAAGATATCAACTCATATTCATCCTCATCACTACCTGCAGAATCTGAACTAGTTCCAAGAAGGGCTAAAGCTAATTGCTTGCTAGACTTTCCTAGGAATTCTAATTCAAATTCTTTCATAGTGTTCATCAAGGTCTGGAAACTCATGTTGGCAAGATCTTTAGACTCATTCATAGCAATTCTTTTGACTGTAAACTTAGAAGATAGTGTTCTAAAGGCTTTATACACCATGGTCTGATTAGGAATCACAAAACCTAAGTTCTGACATTGATTAGATATATCAAGAAGTTTCTCAAGATAACTATCAATAGTTTCCTCTTCTCCCATCTCAATCTTCTCAAAGTCTCTCAAAAGTTTCCTATACTTAGAATCCCTCACAGCCACATCACCCTCACAATGTAACTCAAGTGTTTCCCATGCAGCTTTAGCAGTATCACAAGTTTGAACAAGTTTAAACATATGATTACCTATCCAGCTAAAAATAGCATTGAGAGCCTTCTCATTGTAGTTGTAGAGAGCAATTTCAGCGGTTGTCCATTGTCCCCTTGGCTTTGGCACCAGGTCAGCATCTCCATCTCTTGGCAGATAAGGGATGGTATAGCCTTCTAGTACAGCTTCCCAAGCTTTGAGGTCGATGGATTTGATGTGGACTCTGAGTCTGATCTTCCAGTAGGCATAGTTGTTGGGACCTTCCAATACTGGCAACCTGCTGGTATTGGGGTTGGAGCTGTCCATCTTGTCGTATCAACGCCAAACACCGGTGAAGTTGGTGTTTGGCTCTGATACAAATTGAAATTGTGGATCGGGTTGATACGTTGTTGATGTTAACTTAACACTGAAGTTCTAACAGCAGTTTGTGTTCGCTGTTAGTTCGACGATGTTACTTTAACAGCAGACCAGAGTAACAGTTTGCAGCGGAATAAACAAACACGAATTTAAGAAGTGAATATAGGATTATATTAACTTCCGAGCCGTAGGCAAAATACCACAAGGGTTTAACAAAGGCGTTCTCACAACTCTCAAGCTCCTCACTCTCGAATTGTTCAAACTAAGCAAAGCACACAAGAGTTGCTTCGACTATCTCTAAAAGCTCCTCACTCTTAGATCTATTCTAACAACTTAAAAACTTTGCTAAAGCAAGACAACACTCAACAACTGTAAATTAATCTCTCGGATTGATTAGCTCTTGTCTCGTTGTTTGTCTTGATGTACTTCACACCTATATATAGGTTCTTGATCTTTGACTTCAAGGTGTGTTGTACACGGTTGGTAATTCTCTTTGTTTCCTTCTCGAACTCCTCTTCCTTGTTCTCGCAGTCCTTCTTGAATAAAAGTTCCTTCGCCAGTGATCTAGCTAAGGAAAGACTCCTTCTTCAATTCAGGACTTTCCCTTGGAAGCTTTCCTAGTCGCACTAGACTTCTTCTTTCCTTTTATAAGCCGTTTGCTTTAATTAAGGAAACTTCTCATCTTGGAAACTTTGAGCGTCCAACCTAATGCAAGTTTGTTTCCTGAATAATAATCAAAGACAACTACAACTGTGGAACTCAGTTAGTTAAGTGAATAAGGCAAAACAATAATAATAATAATAATAATAACTAGATTGTAAAACAGTTTCTGGACGTGCAATGTTACTCTAACATTGAAAATCTCAATGTTATCCTAACATCCAGAAAACTTGCACTTTCAAAAACGATCACTCTTAACTTTTTTATATGTTTGTTTGTGTATTATTAGATATTGCGGTAAATGCAACGAGGGGCGTGTGTGTGCAAACAATACTTGATCTAAGTATTTTCTACGCTACAACAAGTAAGTATTGACTTGACTTCTATGTACTCGTGTTTTAGAAATTTAATATAGACGATAAAGATATTGTTTGGTGGAATTAATTGTAACAATTTCTTTCTAGTTTTCTTAGATTAGAAATGGATTATCTTGCCGATAGATCTTGAATGTACGATATGATAGATAGTAACACTGGTTATTTGAATCAACATTACGTGGTTGGGGTTCGTGCATTCATACAATATGCCTCACAATACATAGATTACTTAGATCTAAGAAATCATATTAGGTGCATGTGCCAGAAATGCAACAATTTAAAGTTTCTTGATCGAAGCGTAGTCTGGGAACATCTTCATAAATCGGGCTTTACGTATCAATATTAGGTATGGGTGTTGCATGGAGAGGAGGCAAGCGGGGCATCCACATCGTATGTACCTGAATTACCGCCCACTAGTATTCACGTGGATAGTCTAGTTCATGTTAATACTTTGTTTAGAGAATTGGTGGTGGATGCATATGGGGGTTGACTTATTGAGGGAGATGTGCGCAACGAAGATTCAACTCCTGAGACGAAGGAGTTCTACAAATTGATGCATTTGGGAGGCATACAAATGCACAGTAAGAAGTCGAAGACTGCGCTCCAGTGGTTTTCCGAGTTCTCGACTATCAAGACAATGCACATAGTCCCTAATGTCGCTTGCGAAAAGTACTTAAGGTTGTCTAAAGATCTTATAGACCCAGAGATTGAGGAAATATTACCTAATACAGTTCCAGGCATGAATAAAATGCTCGCGGGTTTGAGTTTAGAGTACAAAAAGATCAACGTTTGTTGGAATTTTTGTTTCTTGTACTATGGCGAGAATGCCAACAAGGATCTCACATCGTGTCTGATATGCAAGACCAATAGGTACGAGGCTGGTAGAAAGTCTCGGGTCGCAAGGAAGAAATCGTGGTACTTCCCCCTAGGCCCTCGATTACAAAGGATGTTCTATACTGTAGGCACTTCAAGACATATGACTTAAGATTTGAAGTGTCGACATTCAACCGATAGAATGATTCACCCAACTGCAGGTGAGGCGTGGAGACATTTTGATCGTACGTAACCGGACCTCACAACAAAGCCTAGAAATATCTGACTCAATCTCTGTACGGATGGGTTCACATCGTTTGGGCAATCTGGGAAGAACTACTCTTGTTGGCCCATATTTGTGACCCCTTATAACCTCCAGTCGGATTTATGCATGCGATCGAAGTTTATTTTTGTGAGCCTTATATACCCGGGGTCCAGAGAGTCCCGGAAACCGGTGATGGATGTTTTGCTGAGATCGGTGATTGATGAGTTGAATGATTTGTGGAGTAATGGTTTGTGGATATATGACAGCTCACGAAAGGAAAACTTCCAAATGCGAGCGACCCTAATGTGGACTATTAGCGATTTTCCTGCTTATGGAATGTTGTCCCAGTGGAGCACGCATGGGAAGATGGGTGAGACATATTATTTTACACTTAAGCATGGTGGAAAAGCCTCGTGGTTCGATTGTCATCGTCGGTTTCTATCAGAGCGTCATGAATGAGGTACAACAAGAAGGATTTCTACAAGGACAAAGAGGTACTTGCAGCGCCTATTCGAAAGAAATCAGGAGTGGAGATGAGGGCAATTGAGGGTAGTCTACGATCGGTTGGATTTGGGCCAAATCCTACAAAGCTTCCGAGTTTTAATACAACTCATAATTGGTGTCGTCGAAGCATCTTTTGGGAACTACCTTACTGGTCCACAAACTTGTTTCGCCACAATCTAGATGTCATGCATTGTGAGAAGAATTTTTTTGAAAACATCATCAACACGGTGTTGGACGATGCTAAGTCGAAGGACAACATTAAGTCGAGGCACGATCTTAAGTTGTTCACAAACCGCTTCTAAATTGTGAAGAGCTTGACCAATGGGTCGAGTAAGTTGTTGTTAATCATCTCTAGAGGCTCCACCACCCTCATCATCACCACCAAGATCGGCAGCATCACCATCGGGAGTGTCATCAAGATCGCCATCCTCATAGTCATCCTCGTACTCAGGCTCATACATCATAGCATCCGGATCAGTAGGGGAAAATGGATCACCAGGGGGGCGATGGTGAGAGTTGGGGTGCCAGCACAGTACCCTGGTAGGCTCGACTAGCATGAGACGTGAATCCAGTAGGAAGAGGTCAAGAAAGAGGAGTACATGCCACATTGGTGATGTGCTGGGTCAAGTGCTCTATGTGATCCATAATGACGTCAACCCTTCGATCACTAGGAGTCCTAAGACGACGGTGTCTTGTCTCACACCTTCTTCATCTGGAAACCAAACTGATCGTGACGTGTATCTAAAGGAAGGCATGCAACCTTCCCCTTCTTCACTTCTCGAGACGCCCTACTGCACAACTCCTAATCCATGAAGGGTCATTTAGTACGATCCGCCTCGTACCTCTCGATCATCAAGTCTATGTAGGCCTCATGTTCATTTTGATAGAATGGTTAGTACATAATTAATAATGCATATGTTAATATAGTAATTAAAAAAATGCTTTACAAATTAAATACTTACGTAGATAGCCCTATACACGGGGTGTACCCAAACGCGGCGATGTCAAACTCCCTCTGGCAGATCATCGGGAACATGTGTATACTGATAATGATACATCTCATCGCGCTGAGGCGCAGGGGCCCATGGAAGTCTTGAACGCGTCTGCATATTGATATAAGTTTTTTGTAAAACTATTTAAATTTTAGACAAAAGTTATTCGTATAGAATCGAATTTAATAAGACATACCATCCTACGTTGGATCTCAGTGTAGCTAATGGACCCACTACCCTGAGTCCCTCGTGCAAGACGATCAGGGTGTGGGGTCTCTCCTCTTCGCATGTTCTTCTGTCATGTCTCTGATTTCTTCTCATGGTCCTCTGACTCCCAATGCTTCACAAACTCAGCCTCCAACTTGTCGTTCATCCACCCAGTCCTCGGACGCCCCGCCCACTTCGGATCATCCTTCCTGGCATAGTAGTTCTTCTTCGCATTGTACACCACTTCCTTGTAACTCTTCCCAACCTTTGCCTCGTAGGCCGTATGTGCCAGGCCCAACTCATCCGGGCCAATGTTGTATGTTTTCTGCAACTAATTAAAGTTTTTTATGTTTTGAGACATAGTTTTAATTAAGGTTCTGTTAAATAAAAATCTTACTATATGTATATATATATATATATATATGTTTCGAAATCTCACCCTAAACTTAGTCCACATCTGCCCTTGGACACTTGGATCGAGCGCATTATATGAAGGAACATACTTTGTCATAAATGTCCTAATGATCTCGGTAATGGTCGTCGATATTTTGCGCCCCTTCAAAAATACGTCGTGCTCATCCAAAATAACTCTACGACGGCTTCTACCGTCAGACGGAACCTGATCGCCTTTAGACAAGCCTCGACCCGGTCACTGATGCGTCTCTATAGAGGGTCCTGCATCGGCAACTTTTGTCGGGGAAGAAGTACTGGGACCTGTTGTTGTAGACTCAATAGATGGTAGCCTAGGTGCCCTACGCCTCGATCCAGATGATGTATGCGACGTCGATGTTACGTGATCATCATCTAGTCGATGTGGTACTACTCAATCTGTTGGAGTACCGCCGCTCGATCCAGTAGTACGCCTACGTGGATGGGAAGTAGAAGGGGACTCGGCATGATCGGTAGCAGGGGCATCGACATGACCGGGTGGTGTAGTGCCAGAATGAACAAATCGAAGACGGGGACCTAATCTCGGTGGAGCACTAGGCCCTCCGACACTCGGTGGACCACTACGCCCTCTCTTCGAGGGCTGACCATGGCCAGTATCATGAGACGAGCGTGGAGAATCGCTCGACATGTCGTCAACTAAAGTGCTACGTACTAAGTAAAAGCATCTAAGTTAGAATATTTTTAATTATAGAGATGACCTAAATTTAATCATTACTAAGTTATATAGTTTTCATAAAGGCATGAACTATGTTATAAAAATTATCATTTCTAAGATATCTAACAACACTTCATAAAGTTAACGCCATAATAACTAAATTAACACATATAAAAATCATATAAAATAATCATTTCAAGTAGATATAAACATATATTTCAAGTAGATATTCTAAAAATATAATCATTTCTACTTTATAGTAATTCCCTAAAAGCATCATGAATTCTAATTTATAAATCGATTTCCTTAAAGGCATAAACAATGTTGGAAGTTAACAATAACACAATATCAAATAATTCCTAAAGACTAACAATGCATAAAGAAAATACATACTATTTAAAGTCTAATTGCATAACATTTCCTAAAGGCATAAATAATTACTAAGCTATAACATTTCCTAAAGCCTAACAATTTCTAAAGGTATTTCTTAACTAAAGCCTAACAATTTCTACAATATCTAACAATTAAACATATAAAATAAATATTAAAACAATAAATATAACATAAAAACGAGAAAAGACGGAAAAATTTACCGGATCCGGATTTCCGACCGAAATTCGGTAGGGAAAAGGGACTTGTCGTCGGTAATGGGAAGGGGGAGAGAGAAAGAGAGGAGTGTGAAATTAGGAGGAGAGAGGTATTTATAGAAATACATGCGGTTGGTAATGCCATTATTACCTACCGCATTGCGGTCGGTAATACTCGACCCAACTGCGCGGTCCAACTGAGGCGAGTTTAGGGCGACACCTTTTGGCGAAAATTTGTCCCACCAACGGGTCCTGACCGGATCCCGGCCGGAAATAAAAAAATTTGACCGAAATCTGGTCGGGAAAATAGAGATTCAAATTTCCGACAAGGAACCCGGTCGAAAGCTTTTGAAAAACTTCTTGACCGGATTCTGGTCGGAATTTTCCGGTCGGAAGAACAGATTATTTCTTGTAGTGACAAGCCACGCTTATAGTAAAAAGTTGGAATAAAAGCACCATACCCCCTTAGTATGGCTTATATATTTCGCAATTTATTCCATAATTTTTAAAAAGAAATTTGCCTCTAACCTTGTAAAAACATGCGAACTCCACCATATTTTGCAAAATTTTAATATATGATTTGCAAATATGTCGGCATTTTCTTGCGTTATACTCAACGGGAATCCACAAATTTCAAAAAAAAAAAAATCTCAATTTTAAACTTATGAAAAGTAAAATGCAAAACATGCCATACATAGTGTCTCATGTTTATTTCTTTTTAAATTTTGATAAAATCTGTTAGTAGATCGCGCTGGATCTAGTCCACGAATGGGTTGGCGTAGAGTTGGAGAGATAATCTTATTTATCAAATTAACTATATACATTTTACGAAACTTAGTCGCTGGATCGTTTCCAATTCCTACTCATTTCTAAATATTTTATCCACCATGTGTGCCAACTCGTTCCATTTTTATTCAATTTTCTTTTTCGTTATTCCAATGATCCAATCCATGACGCATGTTTAATATTGTTTATCAATATTAAAAATATAGAAACAATGTGACTAAAATAGAAAAAAGCTTGAAATCCAATAACCAACCAAAAAAAATGTTATAAACTTATGATCAAAGGTAACATAGTCGGGTTTCAAACGCTGTCGTTTTTGTCCACGTGGGACCAACCAGAAATGGTCTCGTGAGTTTTAATAAGCCATGATAAATAATATTACTACTAGTCTACAGATAGCATTAGCATAAACTAAGTTTTTCTTTAAAAACAATTCTCCACCAAACAGGGACAACTAATTGTTGAACATATCAATACAATTAATAAATATCAAATACTATGGAAAGAATTTCCCGTTTCATTTTACTAAGGATCCCGTCCTTGTAGAATTATGAGACGTTATTGTCGGTAATCAGTGTTGTAACTTTTAGTTTTTAAATAATAAGTTACAACATGTATGAAAATAAGCTTTGTGGCCAGTTAGCCTAATTTTACCCTGTTTGAAGTTTTTTGATTTGAAAAAAAAAAAAGTTGAAGGTTTCAGCCTTGGAGTGAGTAATAGGGTTCTTTTACAGATATAATGTCACGTGGTGGAATATATGATTGGCCAATGGGTATTTGGTAATTAATTATTTGTTGTCTCGATTTTGGGATATAGAAATGAGCGAGTTGACTTGATTGTGCCAACTTGTATTGTACTGTACAAGGACTAAATTTTAAGTATCATCTGTTACATTTCACAGTAAGTATATGATATATATATATATATAATATAATTAAAATTCGTTTCTTCTGTTACTTTTGTCTATTTTGCCAGCTAATCAGTATGTTTGAAAGTCATAAATGAAAATAGTTATGCCAGATACTAGGAAAAAAGTACAATATTCAAAAGTAGCAAAAATAATTTCAACATGATTTCTGTACCAACACATACAAAACACGCTCTATAATTATTTCAAAATGCAAAGGACAATATATAGTACTATACTAAACAATATATCTGTCTGAAAGAAACTATATATATGGCGTGCAACACATGTTAGTTAGTTAGTTATACATATGTCTTAACTCTAACCAAAAACGCGCACACACGCGCTTGTTGTTTTGTTTGTTGATTGATCTATAAATTCTCTTCTTCCCGTTTCCTCTCTCACATTCTCACAATCATCCTCAAGGTCAGTTCTTATTAAACTCTTGACTATTTCATTTAGCGGGTTCTGTTTTCCATTTCATTTTTAGTTGTTTATGATTGGATCTAGTTTTTTGCATAATGTAGTTTCTTTCCCATCTGCTATAGCTGGTAAAGATTCAGTCTTTGTTTAGTTTCACTTATATTCTCGAGCTCTTTGTTTAGCTTCAGCAAATGTGCTATTCTTTCATCTCTTAAAGTACTTTATTTAATTGTTGTTGCCTAAAATTCAATGGTTGGAAAGGTAGGTGGAGGTGGGATTTAAGATGTTAAAGTTGAGGAGGATATCTTTCATGAATATGTTTTGCTAAACTTGTTGACTTTTAGGATAGATTATGACCAGAGGCATTTGTTTTGCTCATGAAGCAGAACACCATTATTTATTTTGGGGGTCTAATTTTGAGATCATCTCTGGCCAATGCAACATATTTTTGATTAACAGAACTTTTCTTTTTTCTTTTCTATTATTGGTTCTTATGGGTGAGGATGCTGATAGGTGTTGTGGCTTTTATTCTGGTCTCAATATGTTACCTCTAAATGGTTAAGACCATAGCAATTTTGGTACTCAGTGTTTCACCTTTCATGGTGTTAATTTATGTCATCAATTACATTTTTATTTCCATATTGGAGTGCTATATATTAGTAGCTATAACCATACTGGAAGTTTTGGCTTCTGGGATTCAAATTTGTGTTAACTTCTTTACGTATATCGCCAACTATCTGTTCAACAAAAACAGTTAGCCAGACACATACAAAAAGCATGCATATAGAATGGATGTTTTTGTGGAAGTTTTAGGCATTTTATCGGGTATTTATCAGTGTTGGTCTGATGTTGATCTTTGTATCTAGGTACGGAGGATTTCTGGTGTAGAAAATTGTAACAGATAATGGATGGTCTTAAGGTAATTGTGGATGACACAAAGGATGGAATTGATGGGAAAAAAGAAGCTGGGCTTAAACATGTGAGCTCTCAGAACTCAATCTCCGAAATGGATAATCATGATTTCACAAAAATTCTTGATAGGCAGAGATCGACCCTGGAGAGGCAAAGATCATTTGATGAAAGGTCACTCAGCGAGTTGTCCATTGGTTTGTCAAGAGTCCTAGTGAGTTACGGAAATGCGTATTCACCCGGTCGATCAGTGGTGAATACACCTAATTCGTCTGCTCGGAATTCTTTTGAGCCACATCCAATAGTTGCAGATGCTTGGGAAGCCCTGCGACGTTCAATGGTGTATATGCGAGGCCAACCGGTTGGGACCCTTGCTGCTTGTGATCATGCATCTGAGGAGGTCTTAAATTATGATCAGGTAGGAAATCGGTGTATGATTCTATTATAGCAATCACTAATACTGAAAAAGATCTCATGTGTTATGTCAATAACCTCCCGGTTTTAAAATGGTAGATCATTGCCTGAATTTGCAATTTGTTTATGTGCAGGTCTTTGTTCGAGATTTTGTACCTAGTGCACTGGCCTTTTTAATGAACGGTGAGCCAGAAATAGTTAAGAATTTCCTATTGAAGACACTTCTGCTTCAAGGGTGGGAGAAAAAAGTAGATAGATTCAAGCTTGGGGACGGTGTCATGCCGGCTAGTTTTAAGGTTCTCCATGATTCAGTTCGGGGTACAGACACGATAGTAGCCGACTTTGGTGAGTGTGCGATTGGAAGAGTGGCTCCGGTTGATTCTGGTTTCTGGTGGATAATTCTTCTTCGCGCCTATACAAAATCTACGGGAGATTTGTCGCTGTCTGAAACACCGGAGATCCAAAAGGGGATGCGACTCATACTGACGTTGTGTCTCTCAGAAGGATTTGATACGTTTCCAACCCTGCTCTGTGCTGATGGTTGCTCAATGATTGATCGAAGAATGGTGAGATGACCTTATGATCTCTTTATACACATATATTCTCCTATCAAATTTTGATCACATCTGTGTATTTGATCATTGAGTATGTGTATTGTATCATTTGCTTGAATTTGATTTGTCAGGGAGTATACGGTTATCCAATTGAGATTCAAGCACTCTTTTTTATGGCTTTAAGATGCGCTTTAGTTCTATTGAAGCCTGATGAAGAAGGCAAAGAGTTCATCGACAGAATCGTCAAACGTTTGAATGCCCTGAGTTATCACATGAGAAGCTACTTTTGGCTGGACTTCCAACAACTAAACAATGTATATCAATACAAAACCGAAGAATATTCTCATACTGCAGTGAATAAGTTTAACGTCATTCCAGACTCAATCCCAGAATGGTTATTCGACTTTATGCCAAAACGTGGTGGTTATTTTATTGGAAATGTTAGTCCTGCAAGAATGGACTTTAGATGGTTCGCTTTAGGTAATTGCATTACGATATTGTCTTCTCTGGCGACTCCCGAGCAAGCTTCTGCTATTATGGACTTAATTGAAGCAAGGTGGGAAGAGTTGGTTGGAGAAATGCCTGTAAAAATATGTTATCCGGCCATGGAAGGTCAAGAGTGGGAAATCATAACGGGATGCGATCCGAAGAATACGAGATGGAGTTATCATAATGGAGGATCTTGGCCAGGTTCTTCCATTGTTCTTCAACTATATTTTCTTTCCAAAGTTGTTCCTTTCATGTGTTTCACAGTTTATGCATTTAATTTGACATTCTTTTCATTTGGGGTGCAGTGCTTATATGGTTGGTAACAGCTGCCAGCATCAAAACTGGAAGGCCGCAAATTGCGAGACGAGCAATTGATCTTGCAGAGAGCCGGTTGATGAAAGATAGCTGGCCTGAATACTATGACGGGAAATTAGGACGATACGTAGGAAAACAGTCTCGAAAATACCAGACGTGGTCCGTAGCTGGTTATCTCGTGGCCAGAATGATGTTGGAGGATCCCTCACAATTAGGGATGATCTCTCTTGAAGAAGACAAGCAAATGATGAAGCCTGTTATCAAGAGATCCGCCTCGTGGACTTGCTGAAAGTTCCATTAAAACATCAAATTGTTACGCAACTGTTTTGTTTCGTGTAAAAAAGGTATCCATTGGTGATCTCCATTGTTTGAAAGTGTGATAAAAAGTTTAGCAGTGTTGTAGTGTTTTCTTTTTCCATTATGAGAAGAAATTTGATGTATTTTTGTGCTTCATTTGCAAAGGGCTTTTTAGATTTGAATCTTGATTCACTGTGAACTTTCATTTATACTCCAAGCGCGATTGCTATAATATATACTTCCTCGACCACTTTAAGACAGATCGATCTTAAGAAGATCATAGCTTACTCCTCAGTAGCTCATATGAATCTGGTGACTATTGGTATGTTTAGTCGGGCGGCGGCCGTTAGGTCACCTATTTTGAGTTATGAACACACAAGGCCAAAACATGTGGGACGGGCGTGCGACCCATCAACCTACTAGCAATGGGGGAGAAAACATAGCATGTCGCAATAAAAGCTTGATTCGAGGTGTCAGCAAAAGACTGTCGTCTGTTCCAAAAACAAAAGCCCCTTAGCGCCCCGGGACGGGAGTGGAGGGCCTACCCCAATTGTTGGTTTATTGGCAATAGCAGGATCCATATTTGATAATTTTTCTGTCTTTAGTTTCTCTTTGCACTTGAAATTGTTGGATGATACTTTTTTCCCAATGTTATGATACCACTAGATACGATGTTATCTCAACATCCGTTAACAGCAGTTAACGTTAGGACCAATCTATTTGACAGAGAATATAATGCAGCGGAAAAGTAAAAAATACAAGTAAATAATTTTAAGAAGATTATAAGAGAGCAAATTTTAAGAATAAGCTCGGAGCAAATTGTACCAGTTTCTCTTTATTACGAGAAAACATCTCATTCTCTTTGAAATCGTTAACTTGTTTAAACATCTTTATAGCAAACGCGTAAGCCACAATCTTCCCCGGTTTGTGGATGAGTAACGTGCAATCGTAGTTCCTCAGTACCAACCACACCCAAAACCAATAGAGGCCCAAACTATGGATCAAGAACAATGCTAACAACCATCGAGAATAGTCTCTTTGTAATTCAAACACCACCACCAATTGCTTACAATTGTGGTGTGCAACACAATGCAAAGAGTCGTTCCACTCAATGTAGTTTAGACTATAAGCAGTGTTTCTGCCACCATTAGGAACAGAAACTACTGGACATTCTCCTACAGTGCTCTTGTCCAAATCGAAAAGGATTACAAAATTGTTGTATCAGGCCGATTTTAAAAACACTAAGAGCACGTTTGCTTCCCACTTTAGATAGTTGGCTAATTTCGAGTCTGGTCATTAATAGGCCCACGACTGTTTTAAATTGGACGTTTGGATCCGTTATATTAGAGGCCTTATATGCTATGTGAGGACGTTTGGTTTGCCCCGATTTGATCCCATATAACAAAGGTTGCCTTCAATACCCTCACCTAACATTTTAACACTCATTAAATAAAAGCTCTTTATTTTCCTCCCAAAGCAATTCGTACCTCAAAACCCTTCTTCTCCCTCAAAATATTTGGCGAATCTATACCACTGCAAAATGTTGATGTACTCCGATATGGAAATAGGAAAGAACTCGCGTAACTTTGGGAAAGCTGCCCTCGTTGAATGTTACTCCGGTGACTGTTGTTGCCTCGATGCACCACCCGGAACATGCATCCTGCGAAATGGTGATCGAACGGTTGGGCCAATTCTGAAATATCAACTCCTTTGTAACGATCATTCAGCAAGGAAGGTATGTTACCAAAACCTAATTTTGGGATGATTACGGATAATACACAGGCGCTGAATATAGTTAATTTTCGTTTTGAAATTATCAGGTATATGTTTTGGTCTAGATCCATTGTTAAGACTAGATTTATACCCTCTTTCGTATTAGTTATTATGTCATGTGGATTGTCCTTGATTTTACCGTTGTGTTAGAGTGTAAATTCCACGATTTTAATGTGCATGCCTTACCTTTAAGAAGAATTGACAGATTATTAGTCTGTGGATTTATGAAATTATCCTAAAATCTGATTGTGCGGTAATACATTTCCCAAATACTCTGTTTTGATATATTCTGTTGTTAAATTATTAACACATTTTTTATAATATAATGTGTGAATGATAATCCGTGCTAGGTGTTTGTGGTTTGCCTTAAGAAAATTGCGAGAATCATAACATTACACGTAAACTATTGAGTGGCCGTAGTCTGAGAAGTTAAACCATTACGTTGTTTAATTAGGTTCCTTACATTGTGCTTACATTGTGCAATAGAAACAGCCCAAACATTAGATCAAAGTAACATCAAAATTGTGTTTGAGGAGTCGATTATTTAGGATGAACTCATCTGTGTTGCTTTTAGATAAAGTATTTGTACTAAACTTCAATGCTACTACAGTTATTATTCTTGTGTATTAGTTATAAAACCAGGGTCTTACCTGCGAATTCCTTTAAAATGTTATGCAGCCTTCGTTGTACGTTAACCATGACGATGACAATATCGAGGCAGAGCAATGGAGTCCCTACTTAGAAAATGCCCTATATAAATACCTTGAGACCTATTGCCGCAACAATCCAGTGAACACCGTTGCCGGGCTGGAATTGACCATGGAGACAGCATCCGACTATCTGACAAGTAATGGAAGTCTTGAATTTCCAACAACGCGGGAGGTCCGACACAAAGTTATCAGAATGAGGGCTAATTTTCTGGAGCACTGGAACTTCGTTGTGTCTCATATGCTTCCTTTAAATTCACAAATTATGGTATTAGGTTTATTGTAAACAAAAGTGCCAATCACTAAGCAATCCTTTTAAACAAATTTTTTTCCTACTGGTTACTAGCCTATAATAAGTTTTGCAAACTTCTGTCCATTTTCATATCCTATAATAATTGTATTAAATCTACTTGCCGCAGTCGATGAGTGATTGCAGAAAGGACTTTTCACAATTTATTACTTACATATGAACTACAACAACAAAGCAATACAACAAGCCATAAGTCTCTAATCAAATATTAACATGTTGACAACATTTTTTTTCCTACCTAAAATCACTCCATCAACATAAAAAACACCTGGACCAGCATTTTAATAGGTAGTGAATGTGTTGCAATGCACGTAAGAGGTCAAATTATTACAAAAGACATAACACCAAAGAAGCATTGAAATTAGACCCATACAGCCCAAAACAGCAAGAGAATCACACTTTACATTACATAACATTTAGATCAATTAAAATAGCAAACTATCTACTGTTACAACAAGCAACATGATACACAACTGTATCATATAAATATAATAATGATGATTTTCCTATGCCCTACGACGCGCAGTCCACTCGTTGTACATTTCCATGGCCATGTTGTCACGGAAATTGGTCCACTCCTCTGAAGGTTCAACAACATCAATATAATCTGACCCTTGCTCGTGGTTTGACGGTGATCTAGGATAGTCGTCTTCTAAATGTGAATTAGGAATATTCTTCCGTATGAAGTTATGAAGTAAAGCGCACGCCATAACTATATGGTGATGGCGCTTCAACGAGAACCACGAATGTTTGCGCAAAATACCCTATTTCCCCTTCAAGGTAGCAAAAGTACACTCAATGATGTTACGAGCACGCGCATGCTTCAAGCTAAAATACTCTTGGTAGTTTTGTGGAGTTAGGTTGCTAGATTCCCAATCCCTAAGGTGATAACGGACACCGCGATAGGGTACAAGAAATCCCTCACCATTCGTATAACCACCATCACCGAGGTAATAACAACCTAGCAATGGATTGTTAAGTAATGTTATTTAGGTGATTTTAAATAATTTAAATTAGATATAATTAATGGTATATACATAAACAAATATATCTAATCTTAATTACCAGTTGGGATTTTTAATCCATTAGGTCTAGTGACTGCGTCGTGAAGCACTCGACTATCGGCGGATGTCCCTTCCCACCCAGCTAGGACGAACACAAACTGCCCATTTCTATCACACACACCTAGAAGATTTGATGCCAAAACTCCTTTTCGGTTTCGGTATCTACCTTGATTGACCAATGGGACACGTACTTGAATAAGAGTACCATCAAGTGCTCCTAGACATCCCTAAGTCACCACGTTTAATTTGTTAATATGTCAAGAACTCCAACCATTTATAAATATTGAAATAGATTATTTAATCCAAATTTATACCTGAAATGGTTTCCATGTTGGGTCTAGATCGCCTGGTCCTATTGGATCCGGTGTGGATAGTAGGACATTGTGGCATTTTAACAAAGCTACGGTTTTGGTGTGATGGGAAAGAGCATGAAGGAACATTGAAACTCGACAAGAAATACCAGCATACTTACTTTCTTCCAACCCACCGTAGCTATGTAACAAATAGCATAGTTTCATGAAACAATCCCTATTCATCCTAAGAGCATTTTTAACACCGACGTCACCAAGGTTCAATAGCTGGTCTAAGTATTTTATTTGATACGGAATGCGGCGGACAATGCTATACCTAATGTTGGTACGACGGGCTTTACGACCTAGATAACCATTCTCATACAGGAAAATTAACACAACAATTAAAGCAAAAAATGACACCCTAAACACTGCTTGATGCATTGCAAAAAGTAGCCACATCTGCTCCTTCGGACCCATTCACACACCTGCTATTTAAGAACACAAAGCAGCAAATCTTAACTTGGATTTTTGTGTAACAAAAAATAGTTCAAGTCATGTTTTGTAAACCACTCATTACTACTACAACACTTCCCACATCATATATTAACAGAATTGAAAAACTGCGCAAATGGTGCCTAACAAAACCTGACCACAAACTCAACTATATGTTTCTTGATCATAGTAAACAAAAAATAGCAAACATGGATGTATAATTAGAGCAAGCACACTGCGCATTTAGATAAACCAAATTATATATTAGCTAGCCATCAAATACATTTCAATCACCAGATAAGAAATGACCCTTTCACCCAAACGTAGGACTGTGACCACAACATTTAATCACTCAATGTGTGAAACAGGTTCCAATTTATTACAAAATATAGTAAATACAGCAAAACAAATAGGGAAATTGCCCTAACTCTGTATAACATTGGTAACTACCACTCAGAAACAAGTAATAAGCCCCTGCGAACATTATAAAGGATGAAATGGTGTTTACCAGAAAAATAGCCCTAAATCGTCGACCCAAGTATCTTGGAATACATAAACAAGACTGAGTTGTTATTATCTTGCACAAGAAACAATGAAACACAATACACGCAATAATATACAAGAATCGTTTGATAGGAAAAAAAATCCAAAAAAAATTACCTTACGATTTTCGTACTCTCGGAATCGCCGTGCTCTTCGAAACCCTAGCCGCTTCGAATTTGTATTTGAAAAAGTGAGACACTTCTCCCTTTAACTTGATTTTTGGTTAGATATTAAGCTGGAATGGGTCACAACGAATTTAAGGGCATTTTTGGAATTTCACATACCTTATCTTGGCACAACTACAAGTTGGAGGGGGGTAGTTCAAGATTATATGTTGGGAGCAATGTTGTCAAAAGCGCGCTCCGAGCGCGCCTCGGGGCGCGCTCCGAGCGCGCCTCGGGGCGCGCTCCGAGCGCGCCTCGGGGCGCGCTCCGAGCGAAAATCGAAGAAAAACGCGCAGGAGCGCTGCTGTTGGGCGTGTGTTTCCTAAAGCGCTGTTAAAGCGCGCCCGGGGCGCGATCCAAGCGCTGTTAGAGCGCGCTTGGAGAGCAAGTTCAGCTTTTTCTCTTTTTTTCCTTTTTTTTTCGTAGCACAGCTCAGTTCTGCTTTCTTTACCAGTTTAGAGTTTAACTTTAGCCCAATAAAGTGTAGGCTACGGAAAGAAATAGTGGGTTGTTCAATTAAAGCCCAAAACCTACATTAAATGAAGTAGAAAAAAAGGGTTTGTGGCAAAAAATGGTTCACAAATTGCAATTTTATGTATTTTTTTAATATATTTTTTTATATTTTATATTTTTTGTGAAAGCGACTATGAATGATCTTTATGGATATTTTTGAATCTGAGAAATATTGGTTTTAGACTTTTAGTTGAAATATGTTTTTGAACATTCTGAAGATTATATTATTTGCATCTTTTTGTTCTAGTCAATATTTTTTTTAATGTTGTTTACGTAATTATATTTTTATATTTGAAATAAAATAAAAATGCCAACATTTGTGGAGCTTACGCTTAACGTCTCTTAGCTTACGCTTCGCTTCTAAGTATGAAAAACGCTCGCTCGACGCTTTTCGCCTTTCACAACACTGGTTGGGAGACAAACCCAAGAAGTGACACATATCATGTTTATTTCATTTTAGACTCATGTCAACCAAACACAAAATAAGCCCCTCATTAGTAATTTATCTTGCCTTATTTACCCAAGCAAAGGTGCTCTAAATATAATAATAATTTGTTGACATGATAATAGATTGACCAGAATTTTACTAGCGGAAAAAATTTCAAGTCAAACAAATTTTATTTTTTGATTTTTTTCTGCGTTGCATTACGCAGGTCACAACCTCTCAGGATATAAGTTTACACTTCAAGAGAAGAAAGAATCAGCTATGAAATATAGACCACGTTGTCAAACGAAACAAAGAGACCTCGGATTCAACAAATCCTACCACGTTGAATACAAACGAAACATGTTTGTTACGACTTCTATAGATAGATTAATGAAGCAGCATTGGAACAGCTAAAAGGAAACAAACTTTAAAAAATTGCAAAATAATTGAGTTGCACATCTGCAACAAAATCGAAACCAACAACAAAATGAAACATATCCAAATATATTATTAATTTTGCACCAAACAAGATAACTATTTCCAGATAAACAGAAAACACTGAAAACTCAGAACTGATTAATCTTTTGAAACAATGAATTATTGCTTTTTTCTACAGTGAGGCATTTCGACAAAGTCTCTGCCACTGCAGCAAATGAGCCTTTAACAAGAAAATTAGCCAGATGCGGTCTTCTTCTGTTGGAAGACGACTGCAAAAATTGGAACACCAACACCAATGCTGAACGCAGTTAAGACACCGAGGGTCATTGTTAATTTCTGGTTCTTCATTCTATCCAGATTGTACATGTGCTTTGCATGAAGGTAATAAGGCTCGTCATGTCCATGGGCGTGTCCTCCCATCTTTTTTACACCAGTAGAGTGAATCCCCCTGTTAACTGTCTCATTAAGGATAGAACTCTTTGTGAGTCATAGCAAAGACCATCATAACAGATTTGAGATGTTACTAATTTTAACTATACTGCTTGATCATCATCAGAATGCAGATACTATCTGAAACCAGAATTTTCCTTATATGTAGTTGCTCTACATGTAATGAGTCTACAGGTTCAGCAAACACAGAACAACATTATAGTCTCACAATGTATGTTTGACCGTCACAGAAGGGTACATAACTGTCTTGCTATGTGCTTGCATCATACTACCTTACGCATCAAGAATGTCATACATAGGTATGGAAGTGGACATAGGTAAATTGTGCAGGTTAGAGGCGTATCCTACTGACATGAGAATCAGAAGGAAAAGAGGTGATGCAGAAATTTCACAATGATGCTGAACTGGGACAAAAGTAAATCTGCTCAAGGGTTCTCACTTAAAGGATGTCTCAAATGGGCAGAACAAAACACAGACTGACGAAATACGTAAGAACTTTTGTTTGAATGTTAGCATGGGTGACAAGTAAGTATTGGCAGATCATTAGTACTACTTTAAAGAATGGATAAAAGGATGGCATGTACCAAACAACAAGATACCAAGTTCATTATGCATCATAACCAGTATGAATGCAAATGGCAATTTACTTGCAATTTGATAAAGGGATAGAGAGTGAGGTTGGTTCTCATGGTGCCATTTAAATTTGAGAGCAAAAGGAAATAAACAGAAATATAACCTAGATCGTTATGCCACAAAACCTGCCCAAGGTACATGAGGCACAGCCATCAACAGAAAATAAAAGTGTCAAGAGTGAAACTGACAAAGACAAACTACTACATCGTTTGAAGCTTATCCTAAGCATCAAGATGGACACCATACTTTGATTTGATCGCCTAATCGCGATATCTGTCCTAGAACCATAATTTGGCTGCAAAGGATAAGAAACAGTAAACGCAACATCCTCTATCTAGTTATATTTCATAATTTCTAGCAGGTTATTGCAATTATAAACAGTGGATAACAACACATAGGGGCATGAAATTTCATATCAGAATTGAGTGGCACTTCTTTCAAAACCGATTGTAAAGACATCAATAACCGATACTCGGGACAAACACATGAAACCTACTGCTCAACACAAGACACCCTGCTCTTCGATATACACAAACGAAAGGGTAGAATTCTGCTGACCATGATCCTTTAGCAACTTAAAGTACGTCTCAGGTCTCCAGGTATGTAACCACACGAGGCAATAGAAAATTGAAACAAATTACAATTATGAACACTTGTTTGCTCATCATTATTAATTTTCCGATTTCTTGTAGCAAACAGCTGACGAGTATCATAATCTCTTAGATCTAATCTCATCTCGCAAACAAATATTATTATAACGATCGAAAAGAAAGACAATAACAGTAGTTAAGATCCGATACGACGTAGAAATAAATAAATAATCGAGAAAGAAGGCAAACCTGATTTGGGGAGGAGTGATGGGGTAGAAGAATTGAGGATCTTCGAAGCGCATGATCTCATCGCCATTACTGAATTCCAAATGTTTGATTGTTTGTTGCAGACAAAAATGAGAGCAAATCGAATCTGTTGGATAATTAGGGTTAACGACGACTTTGCGATATGACTGATTCAGGTACGCGTGCGGATTGCACGTGAGAGGAGGGATGGATACTTGTTGGGCTCATGGAGATTTTGCTCACAAGGAATTTAATTAGTCAGTATAATGTTGTTGAACGTAATAAGGCCCAATATTCTTTCTATGTGCTAGCCCAACTCATGTTTGTTCATTGTCAATTTGTGATTCATCCTAGTACAGTAGTACTCTCGAATCTCGATCCAACTGCATTTAAAGCACCAAAACAAAATGTATTAGATAATTAAGGGGCTAACGAGGTGATGCATATATTCCAAGATTATTAGTTGTGTTGCACGGGGGCATGGTAAAAGGTGCGAGAAAAAAGTCCTCCCTCTATTGAGCACAAGGTGCCTCTTTATAGGCGAACGAAAGCAGCTTGTTCATATGGGCTTTGTCGAATGAGAGTGTGCCGGGTGGTCACGGGCATGAACACCTTTGCTTACTTGGTGCATGCGTGTCTTTCGTGATTGCTCGTGCGTGCAAGCTTTTTACATTTTAATATCTCATCATATATTTGATGCACCGTTTCATATACTCAAACTTCAACGCATATATTTATGTTTGATAATATGCATGGAGGAAATCATTAAGTAAACAACAAGTTTATAGTCCAAATTTTTAACGTGTATTTTACTTAATTAAATGTATCATCAAACATTAATATAATGGATATATGATATAAGATTATTCCATAGCATGATGTTTATCTAGAAAACAATAATTTTGGTCCATTAACTTGGCCTCTTTTCGATTTTTATCCGTTAATAAGTTGGCACACCTCGGTTTTTATCCCTCAACTTGGCACTTTGCTGCAAGTTTAGTTCCTCATCGGCCCAATTTTTAAATTCCGCGTCAAAAGCCCATGTGGCACCCGTTAATCTGGATTCTATAACGTTTAGTTAAAAAAAATTAATAGGTGGCACACACATGGCGTCCACGTGTGGTTTCAGGTGCTGAAATTGGTCAAAATCAGGAAAAAAAAAAAAAAAAAAGGTAAACAAGTGTCACATGGGTTTTCCACGCCAGATTTTTAAAATTGAGCCCACGAGGACTAAAATTGCAGCAAAGTGCAAGAGGCCAAGTTATTGGATCAATTTTTTTTTCTTTTTCATGTTTATTAGTTGTCCGCAGTCAGGCTAGTTCTAGAATAAACGAAAAATAGGGGGCAGGCCAATAACTTATTTTCACTTGTCACTTCTCAAATAGATTGAAAGACCTATACTCTCTCTCTCTATATATATATATATTGGTTTATTTTCTTTGCACTAATGTCAATTAAACTGAGAAAAGTTAGGTTGGCTTACTCGTACTCAATGCAACAATTCATTTAATGCTTTGATAATCACTATAAATCCCAAATGGTCCAACAAACTCATAATTGTCAAACCTTGCCTTCTCCTATTAGCTAGGTGAACTATAGAAGATGTCAACAACTAATGTGTGGAGGCCGGTAACTTTCGGATCATCACACGAGAGAACAATATCTACAAGGTTTGTTACACTCGACATGTGGATACAGTCACACAGAACTGTATCTAGGTGCATATATTGATTTTGTAATTATAATAATAATAGGCGTCAAAGTAACTGTCGTTGTCTCATAGACCCCAGGAATTGAACACTTAATAGAAATGCAAATTAGGTAAAGTTCGTTGCAGTACCTAACGTCGCTCCAGCTACCAACCACTACCAATGCCCACCACCCCTAGTTTCACGTCCCTTCGCTTTTTTTATTTCTGTTAATTACGTAGTCGGTAGTACAGATGTACAATTTATATTCCAAAGTATACGAACTTACGACGTACAATTAATTTATTGTAGTTTAGGTATTTATTTTTCAGGTACGAGTTACTGTGGCATCTACACATTTTTTGATTTGAAAGCTAACGAGGTTCTTAAATATGACTGTTTCTCTTGGATTCACTTTCCATGCATTTTTTTTTTCGTAGGTTCTGCTGTGAATTGGTAATGTTACGTTATACATGCCGATGTGATACAAAAGTGAAACTAGGATTACTAGCTCTGTGACACAAATTGAAATAACAAATATTTTCCGAAAGAAACAATTTCGAAAGGACTAATCAATAATTTTGCTAATTAATTAAATAAAATATAGGAGATCTTTTACCAAATCAGAGAAAGGGAAACAATAATTGGCACATGCAGAAGAACTTAACAGCGCCGCAAAGTAGATTAGTTTGGTAGAGGGCATGTGAATATTAGCGCAATAGTTTTTACATACATTAACATATTAGTCTAATTAATTACAACTGTTTCGGTTCATACAAGAAGTTGAATTACATTCTGATAAAGAACTCAATTGGTCTTTAACGTATAACAGGTGTTTCTGCATTTGTTGTAATATATATCGTATTTGTATCGTGTCATCGTCATAAGTTTGAAATTAAATCTCAATATACACTTTGGAAATTCAATGGACAAATTAACATGATGTATCGTTTTTGACAGTGACATGGATCGAATATGTAGTGATTTCACGGAGTACGAACCAATGTGTTCAATTATTCTAAATGGAATTATTTATTTAGGATTTTTGGAAAACAGATTTTGATCGATATATATCACCAAAAGTTAGATATTATTATTTAGCATGTACACAATGTTTGTTTTCACAAAGCAGATAGAGTGTACGTTTTGTTTTCCACAATAAAGTTAGAGGGTGTTTGGTTTTGATATTATGTAATACAAAGTTTTTTAAAAGGGGTCTTAAAAAGCATCTTATAACTGATATAAAATAGTAACAGGTGGGGGTAGAGATTATAATATCACTTTTTATTTGAGTTTGTACAAATCCGTACCGGGCTTTTGGTTATTAGCTAAAAAGCCCGAAAATTTATCACACAAACCAAACGCGATATTAAGTGATATTATATTGCTAATATTGAGTGGTTTATATATATACCACACTTAAAGCTAGTGGTGGTACATGTAATATAGAAAAGGCAGAAATGTCAAAAATGCCCATTATCTTTTGTCAACTTTACTTTTTGCCCGTTATCTTTTTAAGCTGCCGAAAATGCTCACTATCTTTGCCAAAAATGCCCGATTTACTGTTCATCCGCCTAGTGGCAGCCATGTCATCAAATATTGGCATATGTGGCCAAAATGTGGCTGCCATGTCATAAAATATATAATTATTAATTATCTTTATTATATAAATTATAAAAACTCATTTATAATTCTATTTTAATAACTATTTTTAAAAAAAATAGAAAAATATAAAAAGTTAAATCTTTATAATTAACTTTATTATTTAAATTTTAAAAACTTGCTCTATAATATATTCTTTTAATATAATAAACTTTATTCATTTAAAGTATAAAACTTTATATATAAATCTAATTTCAATTACTTAATTTTTTAAGAATTAAAAAACTTAAAAAAAAAGAAAAATGAAAAAAAAAATTAGGTCATCACTTTCCCTGCCCCCACCCCCCCACCCCCCACCCCCTGCCCCCACGCCCACCACCACCATCTCCACCTGCACCGCCGCAGCAGCACACCACCACCTCCACCACCACCTCCAATTGCACCGCCGAAAACCGCGACACATCAACACCACCACCTCCACCTGCATCGCCGCCGAAGCCGCACATCAACACCACCACCTCCACCTACACCGCCGCAGCACATCACCACCACCACAACATCCAATTGCACCGTCGTCGCCGCAACACATCAACATCACCACCACAACCTCCAATTGCACCGTCGTCGTCGGCTGGTGTGTGGGGGGTGGGCAATGGGGCGGGGCGGGGTTGGGTTGGGCGGGGGGGGGGGGGGTGGTGGGGAGTGAACGACTGATAATTTCATTTTTTTTTAAATTTGAATAAATTGGATTTAAATTTAATAAAAATCTAGGTGTACTAAATTAATGTGGAGGTGCGATTTTGCCACGTTGGACGTGATTTATCAATTTGGCGGATGAACAGTAAATCGGGCATTTTTGGCAAAGATAGTGGACATTTTCGGCAGCTTAAAAAGATAATGGGGAAAAAGTAAAGTTGACAAAAGATAATAGGCATTTTTGACATTTCTGTCTATAGAAAATACTTAAATCGGAATTTTTCACAAGCCCGTGTTGTGATAAATAGTCAATACTTGTGCATGTTGATAAGTGGATAACTAGCCAGTGTTAGAAATAGAAAAGTTAAAGCTAGAAAGGAATATGTATTATAATGTTTAGTTGTATATAACATGCATTGTTAGGCTGCCTTGAAATTCCTTTTAGGATTCCACACACTCTACACGCTTGGTGCACATGCCAGTCTCACCCATCCTAAAATTCATTTTAGAATTCCACACGCAAAGCTATATGTAATACGAATTATATATATATATATATATACTATAAACTTACGTTAATAATTACATCCAAATCACTTAAATTTGCCTCTATGTTTTGAGCTACTAGAAAAATCACTTTCATAACACATATCATACGATCGACCTTTCATGTTGTAGACGATGCCTATAATGATCTACACATATCCGGAATAACAAAGAGCAAAGATCTCACACGACTATTAATCTTGACGGACCAACCCATGTAACCCCTGGGCCAAAGGTTGTGCATTAGGGAATAAAACTCAACCATACAACCCTCGCCAAAATCAACATTAAAAGCGATAGATTACACATGTAATCAACCATATATATGTGGCCAGTCTTGCAATATAACGCAAAGCATGGAAAATATAAGTGTCCTCCAATAATAAGATGTGTGTCTATAGAACGGCTTACCCCTCTAACACACTTTAAGTATAGTAACCCACATTCTTCACTTCACATTTCACAACAAAGAGAACTTGTCTTGTTTGTATTTGAAAAACGTCTAAGCATATACATAAGTCAAGAAGCTTGAATTATACGTGATTTAATATCTTTTTCCTTCGTATAGCTAGTAATTATCATATGTACCTCATGAAATTTTAAAATGAATGTAAAAACAAGAAACCTACCTAAAATTTAAGAACTTTTGGAGGTATTTCTATAATTATTCAAACGTTAAAGAGTTTATGTGTAAAACAAGATTTCCATGGGTGTAATTGGTTCAATTATTCTAAATTCCGGAATTTTCTGAAAAAAACAATATCCGGTGCCACAGTGCCACTAACTGTAGCCACCTACTCATAACTAACCAATTGTTTTCTCGTAGTCTTCTTTGCCCGACCTTTACTTTACTATTTGTACTTAAGCATGCATGTGTAATTTATATACTCCGCTACCTACCTTCCAAACATGTCACATGCTCGTTCTTCCCATACCTATTTATCTAATTTTTAAATTTGTAACAAGCATTAAAAGTTGACTCACTAATCAAATGCTAATGGGCCATTTACTTTCCACGGAACGGAAGTCTTCGTAATTGGAGTATAAATGAAGGTAACACACACATATATATTATATGTATACATATATATGCATGCATGAACATTTAAAATAAATAAAAAGTTAGTCCACAACCATATCAAATGCGCGCGCGAAAGAAAAGCCTGGCAAGCCAATAAGACATCTTACAGAAAATCCTTTTTGATAAATATAAACTAATTAAGGAAAGGAAAAAAGGAAATAATCTTATATCTGGAGACCTACAGATTTAATCGCGTTATCTATGATTTAATTATAATAAAACGATTGAAGAGTAAACATCTTTAGAGGAATTCAAAATACAATTACGTATTTGAATGGCTCAAAGAGAACGAATTGTTTATAGAGTCGACAATCGACATATTAGTCTGTATTTATATATTGGTCACTAAACACTGTACGTATCTCAGATTGAAGAATAAGATCCATGGTGGGAACATAGGTACAAGAATTAGATTCCAAAAGCACCGGTGTTATTTCTAAATTCAACTAATACCATGTGCACTTTAGTATGTTCATTCTAATTGTTCAAGGGCCTTTGATTTTGCAAGAAAACTTAGTAAGACCAAACTATGTTTTGGTCTTATTTCGTCACGGTAATAGAACACAATTATACAGTACAAAATGAGATTAAACAATGCTATCCAATATTATTTACGGACTAGCTTGGTCCGGAACACTTAATACAAGCTTTCTAGACTGAATAACTAAATTACAAAGTCAATAGTACGTATCGAATTTCAAGTATTCGATACTGACGTGTCGAATGAGGATCAATTCGATGCGGTCCAGTTATCACTGAATGAAAGGCAATCTGATATGTATCGAATTCGATACGTGTTGTGAGTGTCGAATTCGATGCGTACTTGGGTATAGAATTGTGATACAGTGTTTCTGTGCGTCTCGAACTGGAGTTGATTCGATATGGACCGTGTCGAACGGTGCTGATTCGATGCCGACTGTACTAAGCTGGTTCAGATCTCAAAAAGGTCCCTTTGAACACAAGGGGACGGGCTATTTATAGAACCCGTCCCGTGGGACCCACAATCCAATAGAGATAGCCGTATCGAATCGTGGTTGTTCGATACGCGCATCGAATCAGACGTATTCGATGCGCTATTGGGCCGGCCCAGTGGGGAGAGCTTATAATACTAATTCGATGCGCGCCTCGAATTCTCCCTATTCGATGCGCCTTTGGGCCGGCCCAATAACGTTATATTGGGCCAATCCTAAATTACACCCATCATATAGTCCCCCCAGTTTGGGAGACGATATTAATTTAGAGATCGACTTCCAAACTTTGCAAAATATAATTGTACTGATTTGAGATATTTCTAATCATAGTAAAATCGGATCGGCTCATCGCTCTTGTGATAATAATATAATTTTAGACGCATCGAATATCTAGCTATTCGATACGTCAAATGGAGCGCATCGAATTTCAGCTATTCGATGCGATTATTCGATGCATCAAAATAGTTGGGCCTGGTGGGCCTCTCGTCCCCTATATAAGGGGGGTGCTGCCTCGGCAGAATCATTATTCTGCTATCAGACGCCGCTCTTCAGGTAAGACGCATCGAATCTGCGCCATTCGATACGTTTCGCATCGAATCATAAGTGATTCGATACGCTCAGCATCGAATTGTAAAAATTCGATGCGTTAAAAAGCTCGCTCCTGCTCACTACGAGCTTACTGTTGCGTGATTTTGATTTGCCGTTTATACTTTGTGTAGGATATAAGCAGCAAGCAAGACTTTCCTCTATCAAGAATATATTTGAGGTAAAAATATTTTGTTTTTATTGTATCTTATAATTTAGTTTTTAACACGTTCAGTATCGTATATATATGAGTGATATACGAGAGTGTGTAGTGACGTATGCGTCCTTAGTCGGTCTCGTTTTTTAAATATATTTCAGTTAACTCTCATCAAGGATGGTGAGCATTGAGACCCATTCCGGAAGTGATTCGAGTTCAGGCTCTAGTGCCAGCTCGATTAACAAAGAGAATCTGTCAAACACACCCGCAGTTCCAACCACAGGCGATGCAGACGTCTATGATTTAATAGACAGAATAACCATTGATTCCCCCGCGGATAATAATCCTGTATCAGAGTTGAATCCAACAACTGAGGTCAATAGCAATGAGTCTTCGCCCTATAGAGATAATCGTGCTCCGAGCGAGGGTGAAGAAGATGTAGATTACATAAATAGGGAATTTGACGATCATATCGAGGTCCCAGGAATGACCTATGATCAATACGTGTCTCGTCTCCAGCATAATCGTAGGGGATTGCGCGAAAAATTTAATATTCCTGACAAATATAAAATCGTCATTCCTGGCCCACATGACCGGATGCATAATCCACCACCTGGTCACATCACTGTGTTTGTCGGCCAACTTTTAAACGGATTGCGCTTTCCCATTCCTTATGAACTGAAATGGCTTCTGCGGAAGATAAATGTCGTTCCTGCTCAACTCACGCCAAACTCTTACGGGAGCATGATTGGTTTCATCATAGTGATGAAGGCTCTGGGCGAACGACACAGTCCTAATGAATTCTACGCGTTATTCGAGATTGCAAGTCGCGAAGAAGGCTTCTACCATGTAAAAGCTCAAACAAACCGAAAGTTTTTAAACGGTGGGGCAACCGGGTACGGAAAGGATTGGAAAAGACGATACTTCTTCATTAAGGAGAGTTATCCAAATGAGTTTTTGGGATTCCGCCGGGAGTGGTTCACCGGTTCAAAAGTAACAATTCCCAGTGGGGTTGCCATAACCCTGTGGAATTGCGAGTTCATTCCCTCCCTAGTTAGAGAACATCAATTTGATGTTAAAAAACTCGTTGAAAATCGAGTTCTTTCTTTGGCTGGGTTGTCACCAGTGAAGTACAAGGGAAAAATGACCCTTGGTATATATCTGATCTTTCTGATATTCTTGTTTTACGTTTATTATGTATTCTAACGATTTGTCTTTGTTGCAGAAATATACTTCATGAGTCGACACGCAAGGATGAACCGGGTTCTAGATGCGGATATGGAAAGTTCGCAGACCGAGACTGCACGTACCATTCCGCCTCCGCGGAAGAGAAAAAGTAAGGGTAAAAAGAAGGTTTCTGAACCCTCAACTGGTACTGCAGCAGCTGCTGCTAGTTCTTTGCCAGTTGACGCTTTCGAGGACTTACTGGGAAGTAATCCTGAGGATAATCCAGGCGGTGGCGAGGAGCTGGAAAGCAGAGCAACCGAGACTGGCGAGGATGTCGGTAATCTTGTTCATCGTAAAAGACGAAGAATGCCGCAAAATTTATCGCAGACTGCTGGGGTTGCTGCTACGACTAACCAAGCTGCCAGGCCAAGTTCCTCTAACCCTCCTGTCGGTGCATCCGGTCCAAGTTACGCGGCTGGACCTAGCCAAGGTCCTCGAGCTCGAGTCGCTGGGTATCAACTATCGGAGGCCGAGACCATCGAGCATCTGAAGGCAATATTGCCTGGTTTGTCCGTCCCTCTTCCGATTTCCGACGAAGAGAGAAAAAGGCTGGAGCGTAATACACTGCATCTGCTGACAGCGGTAATGACGTCTTGTTTGACTTATATTTTCTGTGATACTGCTGTGCAAATCTTTTAATTTAATCATATGTTTGTTGTTAGGCGGGCGGTTTCGTAGATGTTATGGCCTCAGCTTTAATGGATTTCAAGGAGACTGCCAGTAATGCTGATAATTCCGCACTTCAAGCTGCCCTTGACGCCAAAGAAAAAGCTTTGCAAACGGCCAAAGAGGCGCGAGAGGCAACTGAAAAGCTCAAAGAAAATCTCAATCAGGAAATTACTAAACTGAGATTAGAGCTTGGTGCAGCTAGGCAAGAGGCCTTTGATGCCGATGCCAAAGGTTATCAGCGTGGGCTCGAGGAGGTAGATTATATGTCCTTACTTGTCATTTTCATATTTCCTCTACCTGTCATCATTTTAATATAGAATTTCTTATAGGTTTCCCCTGAACAATCATTGAATATCGCCGAACAATTCCTCCAAAGCCGTACATTTCAAGAAATGTGCGCTCGTCGAGATGACCACGTGGCTCGAAATACACAGGCTCTGACGGTGCATCAATTCTATGCTACGACGTATGTTCGTGGCAATTTTAAACCAGAGTGGTTAGATCTATCCCTGGGGCCAAATCTGGAGAAACGTCCACCACGTCAAACTTCTGAAGCGACAGAACCTGATGAGTTTGCCTCACTGCTGGATAGGGAGGATCTCGTTCTTGGGGGACTATCACCGCCGCGAGAATTGCCTGAGCCATATCCCTCATCGGAGGATGAAGATTAATAAATTTGCAATGGCTATTATGTATTTCCTAATTTATGAACAATTTCTATTCGTAAATTTAATTTGCGTAGGGCGATGCGTCGTTTTAATGTGTTTGAAACAATTTTTTAGATCAGTTGCTTACTTTATGGGGTATTGACTGTTGTCTTTTATTTCAATTTCTTATCTCAGTCCTTTACTTTATTTTGACAACCTGCTGGTTCATTAATTTTCTTTGAAAATAATTTATCGATATTTTTCGTAGTACCTGCCTTCTACTTCGATGAACTTAGTCATTTTTGGGCAAAATGTTTGTTTCAATTTGTTGTTCGTGATTTTCCGAGTTTGTAGTAATATAGCACGTCCCTTCCTTATTTCGTTTTAGGGTTTTATGGTACCTCATGCCACCTCGGCCAGGTTCTCATTCTTCTTGTCTTGAACTTTAATTGGTATTTCGTGCCTCTTTGGGGCAGAGTCTCCGTTCTTTATGTCTTTTTTGACTTCTACCGGTATCTCGTGTCACTTTGGGACAGAGTATCCGTTTTCTTGATTGATTTAGGGATTTTCGGTATCTCTTGCCACTTTGGGGCAGAGTTTCCGTCCCTTTGTTGCTTCTGGCTTCTTTCGGTATCTCTTGCCACTTTGGGGCAGAGTTTCCGTTCTTCTGATCTCTTCGGAGATTTTCGGTATCTCGTGCCACTTTGGGGCAGAGTTTCCGTTCTCCTGATTTCTTCGGAGATTTTCGGTATCTCGTGCCACTTTGGGGCAGAGTTTCCGTTCTCCTGATTTCTTCGGAGATTTTCGGTATCTCGTGCCACTTTGGGGCAGAGTTTCCGTTCTCCTGATTTCTTCGGAGATTTTCGGTATCTCGTGCCACTTTGGGGCAGAGTTTCCGTTCTCCTGATTTCTTCGGAGATTTTCGGTATCTCGTGCCACTTTGGGGCAGAGTTTCCGTTCTTCTGATTTCTTCTGGGATTTTCGGTATCTCGTGCCACTTTGGGGCAGAGTTTCCGTTCTTCTGATTTCTTCTGGGATTTTCGGTATCTCATGCCACTTTGGGGCAGAATTTCCGTTCTTCTGATTTTCTAGACCTGCACTGATTACAATATGCAAAGTATATAAAAAAAAAATTTATATAAATCAAGTAATTCGACATAATCTTCTTTGAATAATTCAAATTAGATTATGTAAATCGAACTGAGCTTTGATCATTGCTCATTGGCATGACTTCCAGTGCTGTCCTTCAGATCCAGGATTGGTGGTACCTGTTTTAAGTTCATACATTTTTATCCCTCATGCGTGTTATAGCAGAGAGAACGAATAAAAACTTGTTCAAAATATTAAAAATGCTAAAAAAGCTTGTAAATTTAAACAGAATATTTATTCAATCTGCTCCATACGCCCCGGAGCCAAAGCTATTGCTGCGTTTTCTTCTGGTTGTGGCCGCGTCCGGAGCGAGTTAACATAGCACTTCCAACCTTCAATGTGATCTGCAATGACTTCTCCCGTGCCAGCAATGGTGGGGAATTTTATCATCTGATGGTAGGTTGATGGTAGCGCTCGAAATGCATTCAATGTCGGTCTTCCTATGATTCCGTTGTATGCGAAGTGCATGTCAACGATTACATAGTTCTCCCAAATTGTCGTTCTCTTTGGAGCTGTCCCCAATGAAGTTGGGAGCTTGATCATTCCTAGTGGTACTATCGCTGGACCTCCAAAACCATGAAGCGACGTTCTCACCGGTTCCAGTGCCTGGTTGTTCAATCCCATTTTGAGCAACGTAGAGTTGAATAGTACATTTACGGAACTCCCGTGGTCCACAAACATTTTGGTGACTCCAAAATTAGCTATATCAACAGTTACCACCAAAGGGCAATTTAAATCCGACATCTGTATAGCTTGTGCACTTAGTTTCCGTAGGTCTGCAGTGGAGAAGGTGATCTCTTCGTGTGGCATTTCTTCGATTCTTAACATATCAGCCATATGAACATAATTATCTGCTTCAATAAACCTCGTGATCTTTCTACGACCGTTGGTAGAGTCTGCTCCTCCTGGTCCTCCTGCTATCATATTGATGATGCCTCTCCTGGTGTTTCCGTCCTCAATCTGGGGATATCGAAAAAGTTGCGGTTCATCGATTGCTCTCTGCTTATCTTTCCTAGGAGATGGAGTTCTCTTACGGTTGAAATTGTTTTCTTGTTCTTGCACTTTCTTGACAAACTCTACCAATTTTCCATCCTTTATCAACCGTTCAATCTCATCTTTCAAATTTATGCATTCCTCTGTATTATGCCCCTTCTGATTGTGGTACTGGCAGAATTGATTTGAGTACATTGTAGCCTTGGACTCTCTCATCGGTCTGGGATCCTTTAACCATCCTTTCTTCTTTGCTGCCCCAAATACTGCCATAATGTGAGCGTTTAGCGGGGTGTACCGTCGAGGCGAACTATCCCTTTTGTAATTTCTATTCCTGTTGCTGCTGTTGTGGCGATTTTGATCTTCTTTGCCTCTTTCTCTCTCTCTTACGGCTACATTGTTAGGAACTTTGGTTGCCATCATTTCCTCGAAATGAACCACATCTCGAGCTATCTTGTTTATTTCTTCTACTGTGGTGGGTTTTCGTTTCAGTAACTCACCGCCAAACATGGTGTTGGTAGTTGCACGAAAAACTATGCTTGCAACCATTTCTCCCGTCGGACTATCAATTCTCAATAGCTCTGTGTTGAAGCGTTTCATGAAGTCCTTTAGACTTTCATTAACCTCCTGCTTCATCGTGTATAAATGGGAGTGATCCAAAACCAGTCTAGACTGACTAGAAAATTGGTCCTCAAACATCTTTCTCAACTGAGCATAACTCTCAATGTGTCCATGAGGAATTCGATTAAACCAGTCAGCAGCCACTTCTGATAGAGTCGTTGCAAATATTCTAGTTTGCATATTGTCCCTGAAACCGTGGAGGGACAGTCTCCTGTCTAACTGGAAGAGATGATCTCGGGGATCAGATTTTCTGTTGTATGTTTTTAATTCTGGGATCTTATCTCCTTGCCCTAAAATTTCCGACTCTATTTCTCGGCAAAAAGGACTGCGATTCATAGAATTGTCCTCCCTTGCCGTTCGAGTCTCGGCTATTGCTTTCCCCTTTTCCAACCTTCCAACGTTCCTGCTTATTGTGTTATGCTTGCCATGCAAATCAAGACCTTCTGGCTGTCTTTGGTCATCTCTACGTTTTCTTCTCCGCGATTCCTCTCTATGATCCTCTTCCTCATTCCTATCTTTCCTGGAATTACGACTCTCCGACCGTCTTCTGTCTTCTCTTCTACCTCGTTCAGCAGCATATTCTGCCTCTCTTTCCTTTTGTATCTTCTCATGAGGCCTTTTCGATTGTATCTCTACAGATACTAGCTTCTTTCCTCGCTCTTCATGAACTGATTTCCCTTTGCTGTTCATCCTTTCCGAAGTATGTTTGCTTCTTCGGTCGTCTTGCTGTGACTTTTCCTTTTCCTTCCCATTCTGCTTTCGGATAGCTGAACCTTGTTCTCTCAAGTTCTCAGAATATTCAACAGGAGATGGTATCATAGCGGGAAGTGCGGTAGGGAGCACCTCAGCCACGACTGCTTTAATCATTGCGAATAATTCGCTCTTGAATTTGTCTGGAATTGCAGCACTTGTTGCTGAAGCTCCAGTCACCTCGGCTTCATTAATGGGTACCTTTTCAGCTTGAGGTCCTTGATTTTCTCTCCTAGCCGGAGTTGGTACCGCCTGAGGTAACGTTGACGGTCCAGCTATATCTGGCATACCCCGTTCTGGTGTATCCGGTAGTTCTTCTCCCGTATTACCTTCTAGAGCCCTACTCTTGGACCGAGTTATTCTAGTCATACTGTCTATCAAGCTAATATAATTTGTGTTCCCACAGACGGCGCCAATGTTTTGGTCTTATTTCGTCACGGTAATAGAACACAATTATACAGTACAAAATGAGATTAAACAATGCTATCCAATATTATTTACGGACTAGCTTGGTCCGGAACACTTAATACAAGCTTTCTAGACTGAATAACTAAATTACAAAGTCAATAGTACGTATCGAATTTCAAGTATTCGATACTGACGTGTCGAATGAGGGTCAATTCGATGCGGTCCAGTTATCACTGAATGAAAGGCAATCTGATAGGTATCGAATTCGATACGTGTTGTGAGTGTCGAATTCGATGCGTACTTGGGTATAGAATTGTGATACAGTGTTTCTGTGCGTCTCGAACTGGAGTTGATTCGATATGGACCGTGTCGAACGGTGCTGATTCGATGCCGACTGTACTAAGCTGGTTCAGATCTCAAAAAGGTCCCTTTGAACACAAGGGGACGGGCTATTTATAGAACCCGTCCCGTGGGACCCACAATCCAATAGAGATAGCCGTATCGAATCGTGGTTGTTCGATACGCGCATCGAATCAGACGTATTCGATGCGCTATTGGGCCGGCCCAGTGGGGAGAGCTTATAATACTGATTCGATGCGCGCCTCGAATTCTCCCTATTCGATGCGCCTTTGGGCCGGCCCAATAACGTTATATTGGGCCAATCCTAAATTACACCCATCAAACTATTAATTTTTTGGTTTATTGTATATGTAATTTGGAATTGAGATATTTCATGTTTGTCTCTTGAAAGCTCGTACATCGCTGATTGCACCCTATTTGCGCGTCTCTCCGAGGTAGGGAAGTTTTAGATCAATAGTATTTTGGTCTTATTTCGTCTAGGTTACAATACACCGAGAAATCGATACAGTGGGGCCTGACTTAACCAAAATAATGCTATCCTATTACAGTGAATAGACTAGCTTGGTCCGGAACACCTATTACACATAGATAAATATAAGGTTACAGGAAGTAATCCCTAAATGGCCAAGTTGAGGGAACAGTCGAACGTGAGAGATTTGTTACTCTTTGATTGTTGACTTGCGGGCGTTAGGTTCTTATGATATCGGACTGAACTTGGGAACTTGCCAAGCTGCCTACGTATCCCATTAAGGGAATCAAGCCGAACGTAGTTCAATTGTCTCTTTTGAGCTGCCTCTCTATGGTCGACCCTTGATAGGGCTGCTTGGTTCATTTGGTTCAGCATTGGAGCGACTGCACGGTTTCGATCATATCTCTTTGTAGGATGATCGAAACCTCATTCCGCTTCTTGATTCGGAACCCTGACTCTCTTGGCTCTCCGGGCATGTAAGGCTTAGATCTTAGCACGCATAGAATTGGCTTGATTCGATGCGTCCATGTCGAACAAGGTGAATTCGAGACTGCTTTGCGCGACTTCACGGTTTCAATCATATCTCCCTAACGGATGATCGAAACCTCATTCCGCTTCTTGATTCGGAACCCTGACTCACGTAGCTTTCTGGGCATATAAGGAATCGAATAGGGGCATCGAATTGGGGCATCTAATAGGCGCATCGAATAGGTGCATCGAATAGGGGCATCGAATTGGGGCGCATCGAATAGGCGCATCGAATTGGGGCGCATCGAATTGGGGCGCATCGAATTGGGATGCATCGAATTGGGACGCATCGAATTGGGGCGCATCGAATTGGGGCGCATCGAATTGGGGCGCATCGAATTGGGACGCATCGAATTGGGACGCATCGAATTGGGACGCATCGAATTGACTTGGATTCGATGCGTGGCATCTCCGTCGGTCCCCCTTACTTGTGAGGAGTGAGGGGGTATATATAGGCATGATTAGAGGGGCTTAAAGGTCATTTTAGGACCGCATCGAATTGTACAAATTCGATGTGGTCAATCCGCATCGAATTGTGCAAATTCGATGTGCTCTGCGCAGCTTTACTATTTTGAGCATAACTTTCTCTCTGGACCTCCGAATCGCATTCCGCTTGTTGCGTTGCGACCTAGACTCATGTAGCTTTCCAATGACATATTACTCAATGTCTAATTAGCTATATAAATATAATGGTGACCGAAATACGGCTAAGGTAACTCTACCTCTAAGACTTCTCGACACACACCGGTCAATTTCGTGCCATCGTGGCTTTTCTTCGACATGACACATTATACCATATCAAATAGATTATATATACGGTATGCCACAATTTGATGGTTAATAATTCTAAAACTTATTGATATTCATAAACATTTATGCTTTCATCTTTATATCTCATTGAATTACGGACGTTGTAAATATTGATATGTAACTTAAGTGGATTATTTTTTATATATATATATATATAACTTATCTTAATTGATTTTGAGTTTGGTGATTTCTTTTTAAATTTAGGTTTTTGTCGTGTAAGTTACTGATTTCAACTATATGATTGTTTAAACATGAGCATCAAAATATTATATAGTATGTACGCAAACAAAAAAAAAAATCAAAATATGCTATATATAGTCACAACAAGAAAAACGGCTTTTTCCGACGGATGAAAAATCGTCGAAAAATGTTATTTTCCGTCGAAAATGGTCTTTTTCGACAGCCTTAACCGTCGAAAAAGGCTTTTCCGACCGCACAATGCCGTCGAAAAAAGTCTTTTCCGCCGGCCATTGTTCCGTCGGAAATACTGACGGCCTTTTCCGACGAAACAAAGCCGTCGAAAAAGGTTTTTTTCGACGGCTTTGTACCGTCGAAAAAAAAACCCGTAAATTTTTTTAAAAAAATTGTTTTGTAATATACATAATTAAAAAAATATGCAATATTTAATTTAAATACGTATTAAATATTTTGAATACGTATTAAATAATTTGAATAAAAAATAATAAAAAATTATATATAAATATTATTTCCGGACGGCATGGTGCCGTCGGAAATAATATTCATTAAAAAAATTGGCACAATTTTGTGCTTTTTCCGAAAAATGTTTTTTCCGAAAAAATTGGGGCAATTGGCACAGTAGGCGGAGAAGCAAAGTTGGCGTTCAGAAGAGAATAGCGAGGACACGTATGGGCACCATGACCATTCGCACCGCACAACTGACACGTGATCGGAGGCCGTGAGTCAAAGGAACGGTTGGAGTAGCCGTTCCCATTAGAGGGTCGCGGTGGATTGGAGGAACCACGACCACCACAGTTGGAGTTGCCCCGATTGCGATTACCCCCGTTACTACGGTTGCCACGATTGTGATAGCGAGGTTGTGACGTGGTAACGTTGGTGGATGCAACAAGGGTGGAACCCTCACTTTCCATGCGACAGAGTAAATCTCCTTGAAACTCATTTCGGTAGGGTTGGTGCCTGGTGAGTACAACAGAGTCCATAGTAGGATTAACAGAAGAGTAAATCTCCATTTGATTCTCTTCTTGTAGTAGAAGAGAATAAACTCTAGAAAGAGCAGGCAAAAGAGTCATGATCAAATCTGACTCCTTAAAGCAGAGTAATAATTATTCAGCCCCATCAAAAATTTGTGCACACAATCTGATTGTTGCAGAGCAAGTATTGTGCCATTCACATTACAACTGCAGAGTCCACGAGAACATGCCACTATTGGTATGTGACTCATAAACTCATCCCCAAAGATTTTGAAGTTATTGTAGAATTAAGTAAGTGAACTGTTGCCTTGTGTGATAGTAGATAAAGACTTTAGCAACTGATATACCCTTGATCCATCAATTCTTTCATACATTTGTTTTAAATCATTCCATAATTACTGAGCAGAAGTGTGGAAAAACAGACTTGACGAATTTTATACACCACATAGTTTAAGAGCTAGGAAATAACCAATCCATTGGCTCTATTCCAACATGTGACTAATGTAGGATTCTCAAGGGATTTTGCAAGTGTTCCATCAATAAAACTCATCTTGTTTCTCATAGTAAGAGCCATTAAGATGCCTTTACTCCATGAAATGTAATTTTTTTTCTATTCAACTTATCACTAACAATCGAAGTGCCAGTGAAATCATTTGAGCCAAGAAAGTACATAGAACTGAAATCCTATGATGAATTCTTAGTAGGCACATTAGTAGAAGAACTTGTTGGTTCAATCATTATTTAAGAATGCAGATCAAACAAATCTAGGTTTATAATTGATGAAAAAAGGGGAGAAATCAGTTTTCACGCAATTGAGTACAATAACAAGACATCAGACTACACTGAATCCAACAATGATTGGCATAGAGTCAACAAGATCGCAATTCAGATCAAATGTGCGGTTAAACACAGTAAAATGCAGCGAAATTCAAGATCGGCGGTAGCCAACGATTGATACCATGTTATTTTGGGTAAAATTCTTCCAATTAACAATCGACGATTTGAGATCAAAATGAAGAACACTTTATTCGATTATCAAACGCTTAAACCAACTTAATGATTAAACTTGATGAATGTTGAATACAATGGTTGATCGAGAGAGATCGTGTTTTTCTTAGTTCTCTCGTTCGAGAATCGCCTCACACAAATTGTAATCACAAAAAGTAAGTAAAAATAAACAAGCGGGCACTATGTCTAGTACTCTTGGCAAAGATCATATTAACATACCTAAAAGCGCACTTTTAGAAATGCGATTTCTATTTACAAAAACAAAATAAAACTAAATTAACTAATATTTGAAAATATGCTATTTTTGGAACCCGATTAAAAGGAAGTTGATAATTAGCATTTTGATGTGCTAATTATCAGCTAACATAAATTCCAATATTTAATAATACTAAATCCAAAATTCTTTATCGCCAAGGAGACAAATAATAATCAAAAATCAGTAAAAGTATTTGCTGTTTTCTGATGGAAGTATACATTGATTTGCTAATTAAAATTACAAAAATAGAAATTATCTTATCATTAACTAAAAATAAAACAGGGGTAGTTTTTCCAATCTACCCGAATGGAAAGGCGTTCCTAAAGACAGCTCCAAGTCAAGCGCGGTGTCAGCTTTTTCCACAGGTGGCGGCGGTGTTCGCACATGCTCCTCCGTTGTGCTGCTGTTTTCCTCAACCGACGATGACGAGCACTTGTAATCCGGTGCAGGATCGTGTATATTCATGGTGCGCACATTCATTGGCAATACGGTTTGAATGGAAGGTGCTGGTGGAGATGCGTTTCTGAAGTCTAGAGAATTGTTGGTGGCCACGACGGAGGTGGAGTTGAGTGGACGATGGGTTTGGGGGTCGATGCCACGGCTGATGAGCTTGCGTTTAATGTGCGTGTTCCAGTAGTTTTTGATCTCGTTGTCTGTTCTTCCGGGCAATCTTGCAGCTATGAGTGACCATCTGTAGAACAGATTTTCGCATATATATTAGATAAAATTAATACACACCAAATAGGCTTAATTTCTTCCCCTGTTTATTAAGAATAAAAAGAATGTCAATTCAAAAGTAATCGTTTTTGGCACAAGCACTAATGTTGTAAATTGCTAATTTTTCGTGTGCTCACTGTCGATGATATATAATATACTTATGGATCAGAATTATCGAAACACTACAAAAAAAATATAAAAATTGAACTTCATTCATGGGTACAATTTCATATAGGGATAAAGAAATCAAAACCCCCAAACTTATTGTCACTTTTGGGCGTCGCCTTATGAACTAATTTTATAACTTAGGGGTCTCTGTTCGATTTGTCCCACCGATATATTTTCGGCCATTTTTGTGCTAAAACTACTATTTAACTATAGATAACCAAATGATTTTATGACACACGGAATTAAATTAATATGCAGTTACCTCTATAACTAAAAGGAAAACAAAAATTGTTTTCCATTTCAATTCTAAGAATTAGGTCTAAAGGAATTATGGAAAGTACATAAATAAAAGGGCAGAAAATTAAAGGAGGGCCGCACCGCACCGCATTACACACACTTACTTATTTCCAAGAAGGCTGTGTAATTTAATGATGATGTCATTTTCTTCATCAGTAAAATTGCCTCTCTTCAGATCAGGCCTCAAATAATTTATCCACCGCAATCTGCAACTCTTACCACACCGTAGCAATCCTGTTCCAACAAAAAATATTAATTAATTCTAATTTCAATCACAAACAAATAAAGTCTCTTTCTTTTATTACTACAAGTGGTTGGGTTGTGTTGTGTTGTGTTGTATTGTACCTGCCGCTTTGGGGAGTGAACGCCAACAACCTTCACCATGAGCACGGATATGATTTATGAGGCGCTGATCTTCTTCCTTAGTCCAAGCCCCTTTGTTTGTGTGTGATTTTTCACAACAAGGAGAACGACCCATTATTTCAAATCTATTTTTAATTCAAACTTCTTGGAAAGTGAACAAGATTAAAGGTCCAATATTTTTTAACTACCCTTTTTTCTTGTTCTTGATGAGTAGTATATGATTGAGGAAAATAGATAGAGATGAATTGTGTATATATATATATATATGTATGTGTGAGTGTGTGTGGATAATATATAGTGGAAAGAGATGGGAAACTGAAGGGGGGTGAGTAAGTGAGTGAGTTATTATGAGTAGTGAGGTTTGTGTGTGAATATAAAAGAGAGAGAGAGAGAGGTGGAAGGGTATAAAATATAAATGGGTAATTTTTGTAATTTGACTAAGTTGGTGAGAAAGACAAGTAGTTAAATTGATGGGGTATGATTTGGTGGGTAGGTACACTTTAACGGATGAGTGGGGCCCTTCTGTTGTCATGGAGTTATTGTCCGTTCTCTAACGTGCTTTTCATTATTTTCTGTGGTTGGATAAAATTATTTTAAGAAAATTATATTTACTATTTTTTCTTTTTGGATAAATTCAAATCACTTGAGTAATATTGGAAATAATAACTTATGAAATAGGATAAGAGAAAGAGAAATATCAATGTGATATAACATTCATTAGTCATATAACAAAGTACGTTGTATTCGGGCACGTGTCCAAGACGAGATAGTGTGATATGTAAATCTTGTTGTGGAATGAAAATATGCTCCCGATTTAGATAGGAAATACGTTGCTTGATTGATTATGTAGCAAAAGTTGATCACGTAATTGTCATAAAGCTAGTGATCGATTGTAGTTTACATTGCCACGCGTAAAAGATCAATGAGCATATACAATACAGTTTCTACTTTTTAATCGGTTGCAAAATACCACACATATATATAAGAGTGTTCTATTATATTACAACATTGTATTGCAGTTATATAAAATTTTCATTATACTTCTTTTTTTGATAGGTAATTTCGCATATACATAGAATATAAGAAGGTTTATATAGCTGGACATGTTAGTGTGTGAAAACTAATTTACATTTTTGTCTTAATTTTGTAAGCTGTCTTACATTTTTTTGTGGTTGCAAAGTTGTTGTCTTGTAATATTATTACAGAACTGGAGCCATAAAAATTTATGGATTTGATATTGGTAATGCGCGTCATTAATTCCTTATCTAGGCCATATAATAAAATTTCGTCTAGTGAACATTCTTGTAATGTTTTATTGGTGAAATTTTGGTTGAAAATTGTCATGTGTGAAGAACATCAAATGATCACGAACTAGCTATAATTAATTATTGTTCAACTTATTATTGAAAGAACTTTTTTCTGCTAAACTTTAGTTGAAATTTTTGGTGTGAAGCGTTATGTCGGTCAATCAAATGTATAAATTGAAGGACCGATTATATTAAGTAACAAACTAGCAAATGTAGCACGCGGTTCCCGCGAGCATAATTCTTTTTTCAATATCATTCTATGCGAGTTAAAGAAGAAGATTTATCTAGATAACATGTCCCATAAATTCTGAGTAGAACAATGGAAGAAAAACAGATTATGGGAAAAGTAAGTCATTAATTATAATTAGTAATGTAATTAATTAGTCTAACTTAATTTGTAAGGCTATTTTGGGGATTTAATAAGAAATTTTCACAATATAGCTAAAACACAAAGGTTAAAGTTGGAAATCAAAAGATTGGTGTCACAATGATGATAATATTTCCTGGTTAGTGTTTTGAAAAACGAACTTATTAAGTAACAATTAGACATTAGTAATGATAATATCTTCTTACACGTGTTTCTGGTAGACTTTTTACCTAAAATAAATATAATAGCTGTCCTTACAAAAAAAATATATTCTTACAACGGATCTGACACTGATATCATGAACAGGTAATACCAAACTCCATCTGAATATTCTAGATCAAAATTGTATGGCATGTTAAGATATATGACATATATATCTGTAGGGATGAAATATATATATATATATATATATATATATACTAGCAAATGTAGCACGCGGTTCCCGCGAGCATAATTCTTTTTTCAATGTCATTCTATGTGGGTTAAAGAAGAAGATTTATCTAGATAACATGTCCCATAAATTATGAGTAGAACAATAGAAAAAAAGCAGATTATGGGAAAAGTAAGTCATTAATTATAATTAGTAATGTAATTAATTAGTCTAACTTAATTTGTAAGGTTATTTTGGGGATTTAATAAGAAATTTTCACAATATAGCTAGAACACAAAGGTTAAAGTTGGAAATTAAAAAATTGGTGTCACAATGGGTTTCTTTATATAATAGTATATAGATATATATAAATACACTAATATTGGTAAAGTAAACATGTTTATGTAACAAACATTGAAAATAACAACTAATGGAATGAGCTTAAGCCCATAATATGCAACAACAAAATATTCCTTCAAACCGTTACAACGCGCATCTCCTTGTGTTTTTCTATCTACCGTAAGTAGGGGTGTTATGGGCCGGGGTCCCGCCGGGACGGGACCCCGGCCCATCGGGATCTTCCGGGGCGGGAGCTGCTGAGCAGCTCCCGTCCCTCCCGGCTTCCCGGCGGAACGGGACTCCCGACGGGCAGTATCCGCATTTGGGGCTGGACAAACTGAGACAATTCTTTCTCACAAACTGAGACAATTCTTTCTCTTCGTCATCCCAAAAGAACACAGAACGACGACGCTCGTCGTTCTTCTCAGATCCGCTATCTTTCCAGTCGCTCGCAGGCATTGAGACTGACCGTTGACTAATATCCTTCTTGAAGTTGAAACATTCACACTCCTGCCAAAATATCACAAAAACTTTAATTGTGTGTGTGTGTGTAAGGAATAACAAACAAGAAATTGAAATAAACACATGCCAGCAAAAACCCAGATGCAGAGATTGTGGGGGTCTACTGGTAAAAAGAGAAAAAAACCCATCTTCAGAAATCACTAAATGAACAAAACCCAGAAAGGATTTTAACTCACAAGCTCCACTTTTGCTAAATGCAACACCACCACAATGTACACAATATGATACACACATATTGTGTGTTTGTGTGAATGTGTGTGTTAATGTGTTTGTGACTGTGAGACAGCAAACCTAATAAACAAAAAAATAAGGGCAGTCCCTACTGTCTCCCGGGATCCCGCGGGAGGGAACGGGATCCGGTTCGGATCCCGTTCCCTCCCGGCGGGAACCAGACCGGGACCAAATTCCCGGTCTGGCCGGGAGGGTTTTTTCCGAGTTTTTCCCGGTTCGGGGAAAACCCGCCGGGTCGGGTCAGACTCCAAAGTCCCGACCCGGCCCAAACATCCCTAACCGTAAGCCATACCATAAGGCCCATAACCCATCCAATTCCGGTTGCCCATTTCCACCCACCCCAATCAGATGCCTCTCCCTCATTTCTTTACTTCAACTGTTCAACATGTATATGTATATGTATATGTATATGTATATGTGTATATATATACACACATACATAATATTAAACAATATCATTGTCTACATGTTTCTCGACTAACACATATTTTAATCTTATGTACATAACCAAATTAAAACTCACAATGACGATAAAGTTTCATATGTTAGCAGGAAAATTTACTAATAATTACTAGGTAATAGTCTAATAGATTTGGGTCACCTACCATGTACATGTGGGGTGTTGTTTTACAAGTTCTTTTTTTATGACGCGAAAATTTGAATCGCTATCTTTCGTGTGCGTATTAAATAAATTCATGGGTTGACACGATAGACTGGAAATCTTGAACTTGAGACCAATGAAAGAAATCTCTCATATTTTATAGCCAAGTAGATCACTTAACACATCTTGTAAGCATAGTTTAAAAGCAAAACAAAAATACAATTTGACTATTCACAACTTCATCAATTAACTCATTTTTGTTAAATAATGTGGGATATCTTTGTAATTGGGCGACTTGGACGCACTCCTACTCAACTAAAGAAAGACCGTGCACAAGCTTCGACTTGTAATGGAACTACTTGGCCTAAAGCCCTAAACACACGTGAGTATCTAAGAGTCTCCAACGTCAAAGGCAACGATAAAGTTTATTTGGTCGATTATTGAATGAGTTCTAGTAATAATATGTAATCTTTTTCATCGTAAGACGAGGTTCATACTTAAGTATGGAAGTTTTGGATCAAGGATTGTAAAACATTTAATTTTATAAACTTATGTATATTTCTTATGATCAAATATACAAGAGGATGATGTAGTCTACAATTAAAGTAAATCCTTAAACAACATGAAGTTCTAAAATTCAAATTCAACAACTGCATAACTAACTTCTTGAGATGAGGAATTATCAGCGTGATCGTTTATACGTCCCCTCAATATGGATAAGAGATCTCGAGCATTCAGATTATGAGTGATAACTTGAAAACAAGTAGTGGACAAGGTGTTGACTAGCTAATCTTCTGTTAAATAAATTGCACATACAACTTTTAATTTTGAATTTGATCCCATAAAACTGGAAATCAAATTCGATATGTTTTGACCTTATATAAAACAATGGATTTGATGTTAAACAAGTAGTTCTAATATTGTCACACCCCAAGACATGTTATTGTCGAAGTGGATGACCAATCTCGAAAATGAAGCGATTCTACCCATTGAATTCCAACACTTTTATTTATTAACAACTTATAGTCAGCTTCTATGATACTTCTATTTATAGTAGTTTGTTGTTTACAACTCCACAACACAAAGTTTCGTCCAAAGAATAGACAATAAACATCCACAATCGACAATCGTCACGATCACCCCAATCTGAATTAAAATATGCTTGAAGGGTATGTGAGCAATTATATGAGAAGAATAATCTCTTAGAAATAGAGTGTTTCAAGTAATATAAGATATGCCTAATAGACCGCCAATATAATTAAGTTGAATTATAGATGAATGTGCATACTTTATGTATGGACTATGGAAAATACAATACAGGTCTTGTAAAAGATAGATATTGTAAGCTCCCAACAATGCTCATGTGCCTATTGTGGATTGTCATATTGACTACTATCATCAGCCGCAGTTAGAGAACTTGTTGTCGCCATAGGATTGGTATATAGTTTAGCATTTGACATGTTGAACTTCTTTAACAACTCGACAATGTATTTTCTTTGACTTAGAAAGAGTTCATTGAATGTATGGAAAGCTTCAACTCCAAGAAAATAATTGAGATCGCCCGAGTCCTTGCCTACAAATTCCGCACATAGAGACCAAACAATTTCTTGTAATAACATTTAATTAGACCTTGTAATATCATCACCGTAAATGAGACCAGAACAATACGATATTTAATGCACCAAATAAACAAACAAACAAGTATCAAGGGGATCGTTTACCACGATGAGGCCTAATTTAACATGACCAGGCCCAAAATCAACATAATCCTTATCAAAATTTTAATTTACATTACATTCTCATTTTCTTGTTCTGAGATAAATTAGAGTATCTCAAATTAACTTATCAAAACATAAAATTTGAGTATATCTCACATTAGTCGTCTAAGTCACAAGCTCATATAATAAAATCAAATAAAAGTTAAAGTGAGATATCTCAACACATGACTCGTATAACCAAGCAACCTCTAGATATAGAAAGAAGGATGGTAAATAACTAAATATAAAGTAAAAAGAGGGTGCAAACTGCAAACAAGTTTCTTGCACACAAAACACTTCCGCGCCAAAAGAAAAAGAAAAGAAAAGAAATAAGGAAAATGGAAAAGAAGACCTCGTCGGAGAAAGAGAAAGAGCGCCATCGGAGAAGAGCTGGAAGCAATGAGACTGCTTCAGATAATGTCGGAAGCTTCAAATCCCTTTTTTCCGTCATTTTATCCCCTCAGGTTCATGGGTTTTTTTTCTTTCTTTTTTTCCCGTCATTATTATTATTATAGGAGTTGTAATAACCCTAGGCAGAATTTAAATCTAACTTTCTCAACACTCAATTTCTTAGATTTGTAATGGGGTTTTTTTACTTTGAAAGATAAGTGGTGTTCAGATTATTGAATGGTGAGGTGAATTTTCGTGACTTGGTTTCATATTTATGAAATAAAGTTACTTACTTTAGTAGTAATTAGCTTGTTAAGCAACTTTTGAATGGCTTTCTTGTGACATTTCAGGGAATAAAACCATTGGCGTTGAAGAATTTGTATCGCTTACTTGTCGTGTTATCGTTGAAGCCTCAGTGGACTATGAAGGATGGAGTTAATACTAATTCACATGACTTTGACCTCGAAATGCACCAAGATGGGATTTATGTTACGTATGGAGATATTTGTGAACTCTCTAACGTATTCTTCAAAGAATTAGAGGAGAGGTTTGAGCAGACCTTCTCAGCTTCGAGTGACGTTTCTGGAAACAACGATATTGGAGAGAGTAGTGCCATTTCGGATTTTTACGCTGATGTAGAAGTAGTTAGCTTGCTGTTTCGATGTTGCTTGCTACTATTGCCTTTGCTCGCAGCCAAGGTGAATCTTATGTTGGAAAAGGGGAATATTCTCTTAAGGATCCTTGCAAAGTCTGATTTGTCAAATTTGGTAAAGAAGACTGGGAAACGTTCTTTTGTGTTTGAGAAGTCAGTTTTTCGTGAATGTCCTCTACCTGATAACGGCTGCAAGACATCCACTGCTGAGGACTTCAGTGCTTCCTTGCACTTTGTGGAGCCTCACAATCCTCTCCTTTTGTTCCTGTCCACAGTCCTAGAGGTATATTTTTCTTTATTCGCATTTTCTTGATCTATATCTTTCCAAGGAGGAGATGAAATTTAACATTATTGTTCTCTTTGTTGTATACGAATCATATTCACCATGTCTACACCTGTTGAACGATTCTGGGGCACTTATTCGAGAGAGGGTTATATCTGTGTCCACCTGCTGATGACCTATTATGTTCATCCTCCACATTTTTTGTTGTGCAGTTTCACAGTAAATATTCAACTCTGTTTTACCCTTTTCGTGACGCGACCTAGCTTGCTTTCTTGTTTATATATTCACATAAGATACTTTTTTGTTTCTTACACTTAGAGCAACTATAGAAGGATTCTTCTAAAGTATGTTGTTTCAGAATTTCCAGGTGCCTTTTGTTTTATACCCAATTCTGGTATAATTGGGTGTAACTATTGCTGGTTACTTTAAGATTTCATTTCGTTTGTAATCCAATTGACTCTGTTCACTAGTAACTGGATATTTTCATTTGTAGGTTTTTGTTGATGAGCTGATGGTGCATGGGCAAATAAAAGGATACTTTGTTAGACTCATCTCTGTTGCTTACACAAATGATTTGTCATTTTATCAGCACTCTACTCAAGGTGGTATTGGCTTGGTGGCGGATGCAATCTGCAATCATTTTATCCTCACATTTTCGGATAAGCAGACATCTGAAGATTTCCTTGGTCGACTATTTTGTTCACATTCTAAAAAGCTTGGATATCCATTGGGAGCCCCTGCTTTAAGTGTGACGGCTGCTGTATCATTACTTCTCAGTCCTATCATGGCTTCTGCACCAAAATATATGCAAGCACATTTGTTTTCATTGGTTTCAAAAGCTATGGACTGTGTGACAAATTTTAAGAGCTTGAAGCCAGATCACAAGCTAATCAACTGCTTTCTGTCAAGTTTTGAAAAGTCGGTTATGTTGTACATGGCACATATGTCGTGGTTGCAGTTAGATGGTTCTCCACTGACTACCCGGGGGCCTGCTGTTACTTTCAGTACCTCACATAAAATATTTTGCCCGTCATTTGAAACATACATATCATCTGACATGAAAACTAAGGTTTATAGCCTGATTAATGAATTAGATCATTCTTCAAATCAGAATCTGCATGAGAATTTCTCCACAATGAGATCTGACCTGGTTAGTACTTCCATGACATTTTTGAAGGAGTGCCAAGATAATTATGATATCTTCTTCCAAGATAAGATTATGGCCATCTTAAGTTGTTTAATCCTCAAAGCTTCTGAAAACTTTGATGCTCCTGCAATACGTCATATTGAGGGTACAAATTTGCAGCATATATGCGTTATAGCTTCTGTCCTGAAGCTAATGAGTATCTCATTGCTACAAGCTGTCTGGTGTCTTAGACACAGAGGTGAATTTCCTTGTCAGAAAACCCTGAAAGACTTCCCTCTGTGTAAGGAGTACGACTTCATTGTGGGAATCATAACCTGTTTTAGAGATCTGGACAGCAGTTTACCTCTGCAACAAGTCCTATCCAACACCATGTCAAGCCATTCGGAGATCCACGCGGGTTCCAAAATGATGTTTTTGCACTTCTCAGGCTTGATGTCACTAAGTTTTGCCAGTGGCCTTGATTGCTTAGTGAAAGGTTGTCTGTTGACAATTCTTGCACTGTTGAATTTGTTTGTTTTTGAGGAGGGTAATTTGGATGCATTACAATCAATAATTGATTCCAACACAGAGTCTGTTTCATCTAGACCAATGGTAGTCAGATTGCAGGAGGTTGTTGTTTGTCTCTTCCTTTCTGCACATGCATATAACATGTTTATCAAATTATCAAATGATCAATTATTTTTCCTATGGCACAGGCAGTAGAAGGGCAGAACTCTGCCCGTGTGATTGCATCAAAGTTTCAGAAGATACGGTCTCTACATCTGAGGTGCCTTGATGTTTCTTTCTATACATGTTATGTAGCATGTTACTGATGTCATTAGTCTGGTAGAACATGTACCTCTATGTTGTCATCTCTCCCTGAAAAATAACAACCTGCATTTCAGGGATGTGTAATAAAATTATTCGATTGTTTAGGACTTCTTGTTGCAACTGTTCTTCCCCATGTTCATGGTTCTTAGTACAGAATCTATATACAGCTCTTGTAGATCAGGAAAAATTAAGCAAGTATGTCTCAATTAGTGTCGGTTTACCTAAGGGTGGGTGCAGTTTGTGATCGTACCTGACTCAATATATGCGTCCTTGGTTTTTAGTAGCTTCATATTGATAGGTAATTGGTTTCTTGTTTGGAGGAGTCAAAGATCCAGCAGCTGTTAAGTGATAATTAGTGATCTATATGAATCTCTGTGCTAAATATGCATGCAGTTGTCGACATTGCTTCTCTGGTTTCGACACAACTTATATTGGGTTAGAACGGCGAATATCAAGTTTAGAGGTTGTCCAGTACTTGTTTAATAAAACTAGTCAAAATATATTCTTAAATATCAGATTTTGCTGACACACCTATGTAATACAAGAGAGAACATTTGTCAACAATTCGGCAAAAAATAAATAAAATGTCCACCATATTTTCATGGACAAAATAATGACGTTTCACTATTCAAATTTTTGGGGTTTTGTTCACTTGCTTATCAATTGTCATTTTCTGCAGCGGGATGGAAAATAAATATAATGGAAAGGGAAGTATTAGTTCAGAGGCTTTATCAAGTGCCTCGGACATGGAGCTAGCTTTGCCATTGGAAGAAGTCTTGGAAGAAGAAGAAACAGTGGAAACGAGCAACGGGGAGGTATTTTTTAACTGCTTGTTGAATGTGGGCCACAAGGTCTCACATTTTGATGATCTAGTCGGTTTTGTCGAATGTAAAAAGCAAAAAGATTACAAATCTTGGTTAAACAATCGCCATAAATATCGTAAGCAGAAGCTTGAGAAGATGGCTGTTTTGAGGTGGAAAAGAAAGAAAAAAATCTGGAGAACCTCAAAAGGGAAGAAATCTGCATAGTGTCATATACTTTCACGGGATATGCGACCTGGATCTGTAAGAAGCTTCTGCCTAATAGTTTGTTGTCAGGATAGTGGATAGTAGCAGACAACCTCACAATCTTGTAAATCAAGGCATATATCATCAGTTGTTTTCCTTGCTTTTTTGTCATAACTCTGCATTTAGATGTGCAAGGTAAGGATGATGTTTGTTATAAAAGTGATATTGTGTTTTTGTGCTAATAATATACATTGCCCGATACAGCAAAGGGCCTGTAATCAAGAATAAATGCATAGTCCATCAGATGATGCGCAAAAGCTTGCATGAGTTATGAGTATAACTTAAATTAGCCATTAATACTAAGCTCTGGATTTACATGCAGTAGCATAAAACAAGTCCTTCAAATAATCAGTAAGACACTTCTATCTCACGACTGGCCTACCATACTAAAATCTTGCTGAGTGACTCGGGGATGACAGCTCTTAAATTGTCTAACCCTGTCAGATCTTGATCGGTTTTCATACAGAAGTCGTAAAAATAACAAGAAAAGTGAGTGAAAGGAGGAACGGAACGAACAAGCAAGAGTTCATCTGTGACTCTGGGCTAGTAATAAACAGAGTCTTGGATTTTATTATTTACATACGAACTGAACCTTTGCTTGAGCTGGAATCCTTGTCGTTCATTCGGAAACTGTTAGATGAATCAAGATCTCTACTTCTGTTACGACGTTGTCTGGGATGCTGTGGCTTCTGTTGCTGATTGTGCATCTGCATTTGTTGTTGATGATACACATTTTTCAACCTTCCAATTTCTCTTTCTAGCATCTCCTGCTCCCCTGCAAAATTTTGAGATATTCAAAGTTATTGTGTTTGAAATAGTTGGTTTCTCTGAAGCGGAAAAGTTGTTTATGGAGGAGGGAATATATTACATTGTTTGATGAGCTGCTCCTGGGATATACTCTCTAGGCGTTGCCTCAGCGATCTATTTTCCATGATCAAGATTATATTCTGCTTTTCTAGGAATTCAAGCTCAGCCGAAACTTCAGAACCTTCATTCTGTTGTATGAAACATTGGTGGGTCGGGGCAGAGTTTTAGTGCCATAGACATCCAAATACAAACAGGCATGATAAATATATTTATAAGAAGAGTTACCTGTAAAATTTGGACCGTCCTTTCAAGATGAGCTATGTATTGAAGTTTCCTAACACGCGACCTATGAGCATTGTGCCTGCATGATAGTGTATCAGATTGGTAAGCATACTGTCACAACTATTCGGACCAAAGAAATGCGCTGAAAATCGACAATAAGCGTGCAAGATAACTGTGAATTGAAGGCCAAAGATAAATGTCTGAACGGGAAAGAACAAATTTTGGCTGATAATACTCTCATTTTTTTATTTCTCACAGTTGTTATTATCATAACACATTCAGGTCAGCCTACATGAAAATCAAACTATTGCGGCCATTTTTAAAGAGCATGCTAGATGGTACTTTAATATAACATTTCAAAGTTCTTTGACAAAGATACGAGGCGGCGGTAAAATTCTTACTGTTTAGCTCTTTTGGCATCTGATTTTGCTGCAGAAGGCTTGACTTGAGAACCACTTGCTCTATCAGCAGAGCCCTCACGAGGGTTTTGTGAACTATCCTTTCCGCTTTGCTCTACACCTAATTTAGATAATACTTCTTCTGATTCCTGAAAAAAAAATGAAAAACAAGAAATTTATCTTGCATGTTATCTTTAACACTTAATTAACGATTCCCAAATACGCGATTTCAAGGAATTGGTTCAAAACCTGAATAGTTTTCTCGCTAAAAGAGCTTGTCTTGGTATCTACAGAAATGCTTTCAAAATCTTTGTAGTGCACAATGTTTCTTGATCTAGTAGAATTCCCAGTATACACATTCTCGTACTTGGATTCTTCGCTTAAGTTAAATGCCTCGGATGCTTCAAAGTAAGCGTAAGAATCACTCGCTGAGCGCCTGTGACCTCTATGCACAACGGTTTCTGACTCGCTTAGAAGATCTTCAACCCAAGGGGGTTGCTCTTCCGTAAGAAAGCTCTCTGAGGAGCAACGTTGGTGGTGAGCTTGAAGCTCCAAAAGCTTAGGATTCACCTTTGGTTTAAATTCTGAAGAATCTGGGCAAGGTGCGGTTAAGGGGAAGGGGAAAGGAGAAAGTGGCGCATTTCTGCCAGTGTATGTGAAGTTGTTGAGGTTTGACAGCTCATTTGTGCTTTCCATTCCCTGAACAAGAGAGCCTGTTGAAAGATGTCAATGCAATACAGTGAATGAGTCTTCTCAATAGGCAAGAACACAATGTAAAACTTCTCGCAAAAAGAATGTGTACAAATCATGAAAGAATACCAAAAAAGGATTTCTTCCTCCCCTTTTTAATATGTATGTACACGAAAACAAGAAAACAACTTAACTAATAAACCTAACCGTCAAAACAAACCTTTTTTCTCCCATGATGAATCACACGGATAAGTAAATGTACATATCATAGATTTATTAAAGTCACAGAAACCTCTCTTCACATTTGAATAGTAACAGAACTCCTCGAAACTTCAAAATATAGAAAACGAGGAGCCTGTTGTAATAGTTTTCCAAATTTCATGAAAATGTGAAATTATTCAAACCGGCAAGAAGCATTTCTATTTCTGCAACACCCTTGTTTTGACATTTTCAAGAAGTGCTTAACTGTCCATGATTAATGAAACGGTGCGTAACTATTCACACAATAAGAAACATCTAAATAGAAGACAAAAAATCAACATCAAGGGGTGTATCCCTAAATTATAACATCTCAGGTGACTCGTTGCACGATGAGGTAGACACAACCAATCCATTATTGTCACCAATACACGAAAGGTTGTATATAATAATTCTTCGCTAAACACGCAGATTACAATATTTAACCAACAACAAAAACACATGCTCGCATACATAATAATTACATACAGATGGCAGAATTGGGCGGGAGGTGGGGATGGAAGTCGGCGATTCCCCACCACCCAACTCCGATTTTGGAATTGGGGGAAAATAAAAAAGAGATAGATAGAACAAATCAGATAATTAGGTAGCAAGTGATAGAGATAATTGAAAACAATATTTATTGCTTTTGGTGTTAATGAATTTGTCCTTGTTCCTTCAGCAGATGAAGGAAGAAGAAAGTAAGAGAGAGAAAGGAGTGGGAGTGAGATAAGCAGCACATTCCACGTAAAATGCGCTCCTTCCATTTTTCGTATTCTCTTTGCATGCATGCAGCCCCACTTTCATCGGAACCCAATAATCCAATCTTTTGGTCAAATGCAAAAAGAATTCTTCCCGACCACTTGCCAATGTTAGAATTCATGCATACTTCTTACTCCACCGCTATTTTACAATTTTTTTAAATAGCTCTCTTTCTCTCTCTCTCTCTCTCTCTCTCTCTCTCTCTCTCTCTATATATATATATATATATATATATATATATATAAAGTTAATATAAAGTTCGCGTTTTTTTTAATAATTATAGACTTTCACTGATTAATTATTACAGGGGTTCAAACAATATTTCGATAAAGCGCCAAGATGGAATCATTAACAAAATTAATGAATTCAATCGGGCAGCAATTAGCGAGCTAAGGCCTTCTCATGATGTGATTGATGCACGTGAACACATCTACAATCGATTTATTAGCAACTTTAATGATAGTACCAGAATTTCAATTTGTTTCTTAATTATATTTAACTTTTTATTATATTACTGTTTTAATACATAACAACTTACTATATCAATTTCTCTTTCTTTATCCGTTTTACTGTATTTGTACAACATAACGCGAACAACATTTGCACTCAGAATGATTCTAATCTTTAAATGGGAACTTTTTAAAGTCCTGAAATAACATTAGGCAAAAAGGGTATCTCAGGTCAATACAGTTTTCGTGAACCGGGTTCATCCCGGATTATTTCTGACACAAAAATGGGCCTTCTAGGTCAACTTTAATCTAAGATAATTTCTTCTCTGATTATAAACTCTAACCACCATCACTTCTCTAGGCTACATAATTACACTATCCAATTTCCTTTTACTTTCGGATCCGTGGTACTGGTGACGTTATCGCTGTGCAATTATTAGACACCACACGATTCAAACTACAGAAAAAATAACAAAAAAGGAAACTAAACCTGTACAATCACAACTTCAATTACGTCTGTTTCACATCACAAATCATTCTTCAGTATGCAGAGTGCACAACCCCGTTCATGAATTGATTCATCAACGTAATACTACACATTGGTAGAAGTTCTAACATGCGCATACTAACATATACCAACCATAAGATTCCCCAGGAATGTGCAGACTGAAACATATTCACAGAAGAGAGTTTAGATGGTCCACAACATAGAAACGAGGCAGCAGCATTTAATGTTTGCCACCGCTCTTGAGAAATCTGGGCAAATCGAAACCTTCACCCTGACCTCCACTCAAGTTCCTATTCTCCAAAAAGGTAGCAGTAAGCTGCCTTATAAGTCTCTCGAGTCTAGACTGCATGCATGATGTCGGGTCTTTTAGGTTAGGATTTGTGGATAAAATCGCGGCATTCACTGTATCTGCCAGAACTTCCCGTTGAGATTGTTGAAGAAGATACCCAACAAAGGACTCGCCTGGTTTTTCATAGGCCAGTAAAGCAGCACAATCCTGGTAGGAGAAGAAAACGATTCCACTTATTAGTAAAAAGAAACTTCATAGTTATGCAGGTATCAAAATACAACTCAAATACAGAAGATCAATCAGTAAGATGATTCTTCGCATACTAAACTATTCAATAAAAGCTTATTCATGTCCATAGAAATGGTGCTTTCTATCATACAGCATAGTGGCGACCTTTTGAAGGTCTAACCTATACTATTGGAGGTCAAGAAATAAAGAAACAGAAAATCCACCCTACCCCCTTCCTTTACAGAGGCATAGTAAATAAAATAGCCATGCAGCAGTCATCTAGTTTAAACCCCGTGCTACATTTATATTGAGTTAGTAGGCTAATCTAATCAGTCCGATGCTGCAAATGCAAATTGAAACATGCACTCATTCCCTACATGCAAGCTAACATGAATCAGGTTTACACATTGTTCTGGAGTTGGCCAAAAAAGATACTTTTGTAGCAATAGAGGTCAATAATCTGGAGATGATGTAAACGACAAGTGTCTTTTCGTCTACCTTAACTAACTCATCAAACTCTGATGATCTCTTCACCTTAAAAAATTCATTCCTGCCAAACTGAATAGCTTCCTCTAGTTTTGCAACCTGCAAAACCGTGTGGCTCAAACAATCAAAATTGATAAAGATATAATCAGTAAAATAATCATTAAATCCGAATAAGCTGTATAAGCACACAATAGCTTTATAATGTTAGTTAATACATCATATATAAAACACAAACAGGGCTGTTTGAGCAAACATAGGCCACAATGATGACATAATCTGCCAAAACAGATAATATCGGAACTAAATGTTAATTTCCGTTAAGCCCTGCTACCCTATCAAGTAACACAGGGCAGTTGTATTTCTTCTATTTAGGTGAAGTATCTGGAGCTGGTCAAAATTAATACAGAAGACTTCCACATAAGACTGCTTTCACTCATGGAAGTCACATTCAAGCAAACCAATCAACACCTGACGTAGTTCATTTATTCAATGGATAAACTTGGGTAATATAGAACAAAGATTTTACTCGTTCCATCAATAAATATCGATACCACAGATCTTTCACCTATTTGACTCCTGTCCAACCTAACGTATTGAGAAAGAACAAGAAGAAGCTGTATATATCCATTAAATTCAACAAAGAAACTGTAGGCAGTATACACATTCAAGTCCAATGTTTCATAACTACACAAGCGGAAGATGAAGTACCCGGACAAGCTCGATAAACTTTTGACAGTGCAGCAAAAAGCACAGAGTAGAGTTGTCACCCTGAAGAAAGCCAATTGTCAAGAGATTGGACGAATAAATATTAACAATAAAAGCTGCAGAAGATTATAATGAAAATGTTTCCTGAACAAATGAAGGATATAGAAAGTAATGTTTCTAAGTCCTTTCCACCATACTATTAATTCATTACATTAAACAATCAAAACCAGAATTCCCTGAAGCAAAAGTTTAGTAAGGTTACCTGAACAACCTCAGGATACCACTCATTAAGTTTTGTAAGCGCTTTATCAATCTCGCCAAGCCTTATTAACTGCAGAAAATATTATAAATCAATTTGGTTGTATACAATGATATTGATTCATGGGCCAAAAAGTATAGCAGATGCAAAACGATATACAAATAAAAATATTAACAGAAGTTTAAACTTTATCAACCAACTCATCAACTTAAATTTTAACTATAACACAAATTTGGCTAGATACTAAGAACTACGGCAGTGACCAATCAACATAATTATGTCAACACTAATAAAGAGGGAATGTATGACTTAACGAATCTCAAGCACCTTTTGTTATATGATTTCATCATGATGGCTATAAACGCTTGTCTATTTCTAGTTTGAGTCCATTAAAATGTTGTTTAACATAGAGTTCTGTGATTGAAGAGATGTACAGTAAAAAGAGAAAGAAAAAAAAGTAGCGTCTACAGCTTACTGCTTCTTACAGTAGTTACAGAAATACAAATTAGATTTTATTCATACCTGACGAAGAGTCCTCCTGTGGCTCAATGCATACATGGTCTCTTCCTCATTTGAACCACTCTCTGTAGCTAAGGCAATGGGAGGAATGGTACTTTTACCAGCAATATCAAATGCATTAAGAGTTTCTTCATATCCATAGTATTGCAAGTAGGATCGAACTATTCTGGATAACAAAAGACAGAATGTGATTAACAAAATAATATTAATTGCAGACCCCAAAGTAAATTGATCTGCTAGCAAAACAAAAGTAAACTTTATTGCCTTCTCCTATAAAATCTTGCAGATGAAAAACCAGGAATTTGATGTTGAAAGTGAAAAATTGAAGTTCCGTGTGTGAGAGGCATCAATATCTTGGTGGATGATATAAAATACGCATCAGTACTATAATGGAGATGACAATGATAAAATCGCCTGAGCCTATAAACACAGGGCCATTCAATAAAGAATAAGGTTTATCTTTAACCAAGAAAAGACATACGTGAGTCCCTCCATCCTACCATAACCATAAGCGATCCTCAACTTTATCCAATAGATTTGACTTACCCATAACTAGTTTCCTGTGGCAAACGCAAACCGTCAATTGTCTTTTGTTGATTTGCTCTTTGTTCTTCTTCATATGCCTGATAATTAGAAGCAGCAGGACATGAGAGACCAGAATACTGAATAAAACAATACACTAAGATAATGGTTGCAGTTCTAACAGTAAATACTTCTCTTTTCTTCACAAGTAATATGACACAAGTAGTTGGTATGTACATTGAGCAATTAAATGGCACTTTATACTCAAATGTTGAAAAAGTAAATGTACCATAGTGCTTAAAGCAAACATATTGTAATAAACTAAGTTAAGGGCAAACCAGCTGATGCACTGAAAAAAGGAGTTGAGAAAAGAAAATAAACTTACTTTAAGATCAAAAGTAAATGGTTCATTTCCGAAGTTTACAGTCACCCTGTCATTATGATATAAACATCAAAATAGAGAGCAGTGAGAACCTATATTCAACACTGAAGAATTAGATCAGTAAAATGACCTCCTTGAGGACATGTATTACCATAACAAAGGGGGAGCAGCACGCACACACAACAAACATGGAAGGGAAAGAAGAAACGATAGGAAAATGTTTCGAGATGATACATACTCCTCATTTAGGCTATGGACAGCAACTGTTGGGAAAACTGGACCTTTGACATCCTTATACACACTTCCTACTAGAACCCCATTTTTCCTGGTAAGATAAATAGTTCATAAGAAGAGAGATTCACGATTGGACAAATTAGCCAAACAGAGTAAGAGCAATTATAGATCTGGAAAGGCACAAATTTTAAAACAAATGGGGATGATAAATTTCTGTTCATCTGTATCTCAATGGAGAAGCCCTCCTTCAACAATCAAAAGCACATAGATTATGGAAGAATACATCTCGATTGATTCTTAAACTTAAAGACCCAATATCTTACGTGAAAAAGAATTGTTGGGTAGCATAATTGATACCGCCACCAACTATATCAGCAGTCGTAAAGGTTGGGCCAAATGCTTCTCCCTTGCCGTGACCACGATAAAGAAGCCCATCATCCCCATGATACCCATAGCTGTTTGCTTCCCATCTATTATACAAAAAAAACATCAACAAGGGCTTTAAAATCAAATAACCACAAGCAAGTCTGATATAAAAGCCAGCACTCCATCATAAGCTCTCAAACAGCGTTAATAAAATAGAACTAGGACTTTTAAAACAAAGAGAGGATAAAAGAAACTAGGATTTTCTAGGAAAACTAAAATGTAAAGAATTTTCTATTCTTAATCTTTGCTATCAATTCTATCTTTTCACGAGAAATGGTTACATTATGAAAGACACTCCCCTTTCCAAATCAATCAAACATCCGTCGAAGTTCTCTAGATACTTTCAATAAATTCTCATATCAAATTAAGTCAAGTAGATGGATCATTTATGACTGTGCTATACATTTCAGTATGTAAATTCCCACCCAAACTTCTGATTGGCAACGAAAAAGAACCTAAGCTTGCAAATCAGTACAAATTTCTACAGTTGGTAAAAAGATATCCATCATTTCATTCCTACTCTCGCATATTTCTTGCAGCCAAATTGAGTCAACGAAAAAATACAAGCAATTACAGAAAATAAGATAGGACCGGTTCTTGGACGGACATATCCAAACAGCATCTTAACACTCACCCAAAATCATTAATCAGTCTCCGAAACATGCGTAATCATGAATTCCTTTTAAACATTTCAAAGTACAAGAACATAAAACAGCAAGCAGGATAAAACACACACAACCGTGCAAACGCAAAACTATAAACCTTCACCCAAAACTAATTACCAGTCGCACAAACATACATAACTACATAATTCTCAACACTCATTTCTATACAAGAAAACGAAACACAGCGGATGAAATAAAAGACGAACAAAGCGCAGAACTATGAATCTTCACTTTCAAACTAATTACAAGTCACGCAAACATACACAATCATAACCGCGTAAAAAATAGGGCAAAAGCGTAAAAAATATACCCAGGCTGACGCCGGAGCTTGAACGCCGAAGTAGTGAATCCAATCGCAATCTGTCCTTTAGCACCGGCGTTCTTCACAGTAATCTCGAAGTAATACAGCATACGTTTGTACGGCGCAGGTCGATCGGCCTGCACAACTCCGACATCGTGTCCGTGCAGATTCTCACTCGGATACTTCACCGATAACTTGTCGGAGCCGACTACGACGAATCCTCCGGAACTGTTCACCGTATCGAGCGCCTTCGGAGATTCGTCGCCGTCCTCCTCCGGCGACGGGTCTAGGTTTTTGGAATTCTTCCACAGGCGGAGGAAGTAGGAGCCGATCGGATCTTCCGGCGGCGGTTGGCTTTGCGACGTCGTTTCTGACATTGTTGACGGTTACGAAATCGCGATTGCTTGTGAGGAGTGAGAAGAGTAGTGATGATGATGATGATGGGGAATTTTAAAATGAGGTTTTGTGCACTGAACTGAATTTCATTTTTTTTATCTATATAATACTAATAACAACTTCGCTTTTACTGTTTTCTATTTTGTTACGGTAAATGGCTAATTTCACTTTTGCATCCTCACAAATAATAAAATGACGTTTTACCCCACGAAAAAAGTGAATATAATGACAACAAAACAAACAATGAACGCAACCCATGAAACACTAGCATACGCCTTGAAAAAACGTTACCCTCTTTCACCTTCTCATATGTCTTAACACTCAATGTTTGTCTTTTCTTGTTGCTCCTTCGACTTCGTCTTCTCCATAATTTGTTTGAGATCCTCGATAGTCGATACACTTTCTTAGCTCATGAACAATGTCAATTAAACTAGTAACTTTGTTATGCAAATTGTTAGCAGTATTATCAAGTTCCGACATCAAATTCGTGGAAGCTCGACCGCCTCCCACTTGGAAAAAAGCAACGTTCTCCTTATTAGATAATTATTTATGATTTGTATGTTTAGTTTCATATGCAGTTATCGACGTTTGAAATGTGCAGTCATCGACGTTTGAAATGGAAATGTTATAATTATTTTAACAAAGTAGTGGATGCATATGCAAAATTTAAGAAAAGACGAAACTTGATAAGGAGTTGATCATTAGAGAACTACAACTATAAAGGCTATAAATAAAAGACGAAAACTAAAATTGAACATTGTTAGAACACGTTTTGAATTTTTTCTCTAAATCCAACCGTATCATAAAATAGTCTTTTATTTTGCGTAATACAATTCAAATAAAAATAGAAATACAAATACAAATGTCTCATTTTAGCATAAGCATAACTTTGAAAGTAAACATAATGACAACAAAACAAACAATAAACGCAATCCATGAAACAAATAGCATACCCCTTAAGAAAGCATTATTTTCTTTCATTTCCTCAAAGTTCTTCGCCTTTTCAACACTCTCCTTCGTCTTCTCTTGTTGCTCCTTTGGGTTCGTCTTCTCCATAATTTCTTTGAGATCTTTCATACACATTTTTAGCTCATGAACATCGTTGATCAGACTGGTAACTTTGTTATGCAAATCGCTAGCATTATTATTAAGTTCCGGCATCGAATCAGTGGAAGCTCGGCTGTGTGGGGGGTCATCCCCCTTGGAAAAAATCACATCCTCCTCTCTGTTTTATACACACCAAATCAGTTTTAAAAACTCTAGTTAACTACCAATCCAGTCAATTACAGGAAGCAAAAAAGTTTAAAACCAACACCAGCCGTTAACTAGTTGTATTATCATTTAATTAACACACCAGTTAATTAACACTCTAGTTGATTAAAAAATACGACAAAGAATATAAAATAGCCCTTCAGTAACTAAAATATAATGTAAATTAACATGCCACTTACTTAACCATCTAAGTAATTTAAAGATACAAAAGAAAAATACAAAAAAGAACCACTAGCAACCTTTATAAATAACTATAATAAAATTTAATTAACTAAATTTTGATGTAATTAACAGGCGAGTTATTTAATGATCTAATCACACTTGTGTTTGGGCGTTCAGTCAAACCAAATATCAGGTTAGGACTCCGGCAGGTCATGTGTGGTGCACATGATGAAATTCGGTCAAAATTGAAATCAAACTGATACGAGGATTAAATTCAATATATGGTATCAATAGCAGACCAAAATTAGTAGATTTGACTTACCCATAACTAGTGACCTGGGGCGGATGCAAACTGTCAATTTTCTTTTGTTGCTTTGCTCTTTGTTCTTCTTCATATGCCTGATAATTAGAATTAGTGGATCATACGAGAACAAAATATTGAATAAAACATTATACTAAGGTAATGGTTACAGTTCTAACAAGAAATACTGCTCTTTTCTTTTGTTCACAAGTAGTTAACATGTACATCGAGCAATTAATTGGCTCTTTCTACTCAAATCTTGAAAAAAAGATAATTGAAGAAGCTTTCCTCAGTTCAACAGATCAGTATCAGACGTAATGAACACTCTATTCTACAAAACAAAAGGTTAAAAGACCACCCAACAATCTTTCTTTAACCTGGATGCTAAAAATAAATACTAATGATCATTCAGTAGCATTCTCGAGCTATACGTGTGCAATGCATAACTACCAAATAATCACAAAGGCGATATGAATGAAGTATATATAGCTTTTTGAGAAAGAGTAAAATGCAAAAACCTACCGTGTTATTTTGAATTGGCAAAAAAACCCCTGTGTTATTTTTATTAGCAAAGACCCCCTCTGTTATTTGATAATTTGCTCACTTGCCCCTTTTTTTTTATTTTAAGCTTTGACTGGACGTCCAAAGACGATTCTGCCCTTCTAAATTATCAACTTCTTATAAAATTTACCTATTTTCTATTAACTGTTTATATCATTTATTTTTTGATTAGAATTTTAAAAGAGAAACATGAGTATTTCTATAATTAAACTAATTTTTTCTCTAATGGATGCTTCAAATGTTAAAACGTTTTTCTGGTTTTTATTTTGTATTTTTTAGGTCAAAATTTAAATAGAAAGTAAAACAAAGAAAAAGAAAATAGAGAAAATAAGTCATCTTCTCCACCTTCTTTCCTGCACCACCCACCCGCAGGCACTTTGGCCTGTCACTGACCGTGTAGGACCCGAACCCGAGCATTACCCGCGAATAAAAAATTCTCAGGTCCGGGTCCGGACCCGAACTGGACCCAGACCCGTACTGGACCCGCGAATTGTCTCTGGACCCGTTCAAATGTCCTTTTTATTTTTCTTCTTTCTTTTACCTTTTTTTTTGTTTCTTCTTTCTTTTACCTTTTTTTTTCTTCAAATATTCTTTTTTTTCCCGTTGTCTCACGTATTTTTTTCTATATATTTTTAGCCAATTAATATCTTTTAACAAGCATTTTTATATATAACTATAATATTTTTATGTCATACCAATATTAAATAATATAATACATATTTGCTAATGAATAAATTGCACAAAAATGTTGTTTTGCAATTAAATTTTTTTAAATAATATAATATGTATTTGCTAATGAATAAATTGCAAAAAATGTTGTTTGCAATTAAAAATAAGATAAGGTGAGTCTAATAATTTATACAAAATAGCTATCGTGACAGGCCTACACCACCCAATTTTAATAAAAAGTAAAATAAAATATGGTACATATCGAATATACTTTGATCCGGTGTTTCACACGCATCCTTAACAAAGTACGACACACAATGTGCGAAATCAAAAACCTACATGGAGAAAATGAAATTGGCATAGCTTAAGAAGAAAGAAATGCAAGCCCCACAAAAAAAAACTGAAATTTACCTTATTTTGAATCAATTGAGCATCGAAATGCGAAATATTATAGTTTTGAATCGGAATAGCAAATTTTCTTGTGAGAATTTTTCAAATGAATAAGAAATGAGCAATTTGTTTTTAAAGCAAGATTGTATTTATGATTGATGTCCAGTAGCCCGCAGCTTGTATTTTATTTTTCATGTTTTTAAGTTTTTTTTTTTTAAAATACAATCGGGTCCAGGTCTAGACCCGAAGGAAATCCGCGGGTCTTTTCTGACCCGATGACTGTTAAGTCTTCGAGTTCGGGTTTGGGTCCAAATCATTCGGGTCTGGGTCCGGGTTCAGACCTGCAAAAATATTATCGAGTCTGAATCCGACTCGGTCCATGACAGACACACACACATATAATTACAACAACAACCACAACAATTACAATCCCCAATCCTCACCTCCCACCACTTACAACCCCCAGGCCCCCGCCGTCGATCCCCCCGCTACCGCACCCAAATTCGAGTTCCAATCCTCCACCCCTTAGCCCCCGCAGTGCTCTTACGGCTTCTCCTCCGCCGAGGAAGCCGCTGCCGAGCGTCGTTGTCACAAGCGTCGCCTCCGCATGGAGCCCCCTCTCTACACTCTCCGTTCCAGCTCCCCTCCCACTCCTCCCAATCCAACCGACCCCGACAAGCCCCGTTTACCTGACTCCACCTCTGCTGACCCGACGCGCTTTCCGGTACTGGCTCCTTTTTCTTGTGCTGCTCTTCTTCTCGTTGTTTTTTCTAGTTATGCATATATATATATGTATGTATATGTATATATAATCAAAAGGTTAAAAATTGAAGATCTTAGGCAACTTTGTAATTTCACCCGATAAATTTCAATCATACCCGCACAACAATTCAAGGGTTTAACTTTTAAGGGCCTTTTTGCCTTTGACCAAATAATACATTGGGTCTTTGCTAATAAAAATAATAGAGGGGTTTTTTTGCCAATTCAAAATAATTCAAGGGTTTAAGGGCCTTTTTGCCTTTGACTAAATAACACAAGGGGTCTTTGCTAATAAAAATAATACATGGGTTTTTTTGCCAATTCGAAATAATACAAGTAGGTTTTTGCATTTTACTCTTTTGAGAAATGATATATATGAAGCACCAACATGATTTTAGCATATAAATGAGTAATAAACTAAGAGCTTGTTTGGTTACTTTTTCACTATTGAACCTATTTTGTTTTAGTTGCTACTATAATTCATTTTGACGCGGATAAAAACTGCTTTGGTTGGCAATGTTGTCACCCTTATTAAGATGTAGGTCACATACTTCACTTTACTTTGGTAGCACTTTTATCTACCCATTTTAACTCATATTAAAGCAAAATTCCAAATTTAACATTTGATAGTAATTTTACAATGATCTTATCATAAAAGTCAATTTTCATCAAACATACACTAAATAAAATTATATATTTTGATGTATCATATTTAAGTTTGTTTGAAATTTTACTAAACCGTGACATTAATTCCAAATTATCAGATCCATGCTCATCAATAAGTTAAAGATTATAGATAATAAGTATGGCTTCTGCACAAATGAAAGTCAAAATTACTCAAACAAAAAACATTCAATTATTAAAATAGCATGTCTTTTCTTCATAAAACATAATAAGAGCATTATTTGATTATTTAAAATAAATAAAAATATTATATAGTAGTTGGGTCCTAAGGTGAAAGTAACAAAAACTCACAGTTTACATTGTAGATAACCGTTATTTAATCTTGCGCCTAACTTTATTTTAATTGCGAATATTTTTTTGTAAAACTCTTGTCTTTAACTGTACGACACTATAATATGCATTTTCTCCTAAAAATGAAAATATAGTACTTTCTCCATAAAAATCTATAATAATAAGTCTCCCCCCTCCAAAAAAACAATGAATAAGCAATTAGGCTCCCTAAAATAATTTTGACAAATTTACTTGGGAGTCAAATTGGTACCTTTTACAAACTTTTCAGGTCTAAAGAACTTATTTTCTCATTTCAAGGGGGCAAGGTATTAAATTTATAATTTGTGGGGGCAAAGTACTTAATTGTCTTAATTTTTAACTTGCACCACATGTTGACACCGCATTAAGGTCTCTCTCTGTTTTTTTCATTTCACTTTTCTTCTTCTCTTCTTTCTTTCTTCCCTTCCCTGTATTCCTCTGTTTCCCTTTTCTTTCAGTAATTTTTTTTCTTTTATGAGGTGAGAGTGGTGAGAGTCTAATACCACTGATGGAGTTGGGGTTTTGAGAAAATATGTTTATCTCTCTTATTATTAAATATTAATTAGATGTTCGTCATCTCTTTTATTTTTCTCCATGGCTACTTTCTTCTTCAACTTAATTACTTGTAGGAATTATGCAGCTTAACTATGTGAGACCGTAAACTCTTAGCAACAACGGGTTTTGCAATTTCGGTGAAATGATAAGGCCAAATTGCATACTGTGGCCAGATGAGTTCAAAATTCGATCCGTTAAATTTTGGGATAAATAAGTCTTTTACTTTTATCTCACTTTATACTGTTACACCCGTTTTCCCAACACGAGGAGGGGGGGGGGGGTCATTTCAAATCCGTGTTGAATCCCGGGTCAGTCATTTTAAACATGACTGATCCGGGTTTAAAGATAGCTTACCAAAGCTATTTTTTTCTGTTCAACCCTCTTTAAAAGCCATACAATGACACTGTATGCCCAACCAAATGGGCTATAAGTTGTAGGCAAACCAGCTTGTGCTCGGAAAAATAAGTTGAAGAGATAAGAAAATAAACTTACTTTAAGATCAAAAGCATATGGATCATTTCCAAAGTTTGCGGTCACCCTGTCATCATAATATAAACATAAACACCGAGAGCAATGAGAACTTATATTCATCCCTAAAGAAACATATATCAGTAAAATTAAACTCCTTGGGACCTAACAAAGGGGGAGCAACACGCCCACACAACAAAAACTCAAAAGTAAAAGAAGAAACAATAGGAATATGTTTCGAGATGCTACATACTCTTCATTTGGGCTATGGAGACCAACTGTTGGGAACAATGGGCCCTCAAAATCTTTATCCACAGTTCCTACTAAGAAGCCGTTTTTCCTGGTAAGGTGATAATTCATAAGAAGATTTTAAAGTTTAATTTATAAGCAAAGTAGCCAAATATAGAGCTGGAAAGACAAATTTTAGATCAGAATTCTGATTGATCAGTATTTTCTATTTAAACGCATCTCAATGCATAAGACCTGTTTCAACATTCAAAAGCACTCGGAACCAGTGGCGTATCCAGGAATCGCAAATGAAGGGGAGAGGTGGGGGGGGGGGGACTAATTTTTTTTGCAACATGAAGAAAATAAGAGAAGAAAAAATTGAATAAGAAGTGTAGTAAAAATTTGTTGTTTTGAATCATGTTTTTGGTGATTTTAAAGAAGATGAATGCATACAAGAGCTTCTCTCTTTTTACTTTTTTTTACTACCTTTTAGTTATTAAGCGAAAAATATACTAATATATGTTTTAGTATGACTGTATGACAGTATTGATAATCAAGGATATTGCATATTTTATCAAATACATATTTATCCGGTGTGTGCTATTTTTTAACATTACAATAATTTTTTTTGCTACTTAAAATAACAAATATGGTTGTTTTCTTAAAGATATATATAACAAAAGGGGGTTTTGTAATTTACCAAATGTTAGATAATATCCAAATAATAACCAGAGTATGGCTTACTTATATAATGATATATGTTCTAATCTTTTCTATATTGTGATAGGATTGCCCAATGGTTTTTATTCTTTACTTCACTATATCTATATATGTATGTATATATATAATCAAAAAAATGGGGTGGGCTACTGGCCCCCAGCCCCTAAATAGATCTGCCAGTGCTAAAAACATCAAGTTTTCCAAGGGGGATGGAACTTGGAAGAATACAGTTCTATTGATTCTTAAACTAAACGACCTAATATCTTACGTGAAAAAGAATTCTTGGGTAGCATAATTGATACCAGCACCAACTATATCACCAGTTGTAAAAGTTGGGCCAAATATCTCTCCCATGCCGCTACCACGATAAAGATGTCCGTCATCCCCATGATATCCACAAGTGTTTGCATCCCATCTATCATGCAAAAAATCATCAACAAGGACTTCAAAACCAAATAACAAGAAGCTAAGGAACTCTGATATAAAAGCTAGCACTCCATCATAAGCTCTCAAACAGAAAATGATAAAACTAGACCTTTGTATACCAAAAAAGAATACAAGAACTAACCTAGGATTTTTTAGGAAAACTAGCTACAATGCAAATAACTGCTTCTTATCGTTGCTATCAACCGGAGTTCTCTTCATACTTTTCACCTCAAATTAAATCAAATATATGGATCATTTCTAGTTGTGCTACGAATTTCAGTGTGAAATTTCGCACTCAAACTTCTAATTAGCAGTCAAATGGAACTTAAGCTTGCTAATTCGAACAAATTTTACTGATAAACATTATTTGAACCCTCTCTTCAATTGGTATAAATATTAGCTGAACCGGAGTTAACAGAATTCACAAATTCTGTTTACATTTCAAAACTTTCCGTTTAAGGAAAATATTCAAATAGTCGTTGTGACCGTTAGTTAACGGTCTGCCGTTTATGACAAGTTTCAACCGTTTATTATTTAAGAAGCTAGCTTTGTAATTTTAATTCACATTTTTGGTTTTACAATTTCAACACGAACGGGGATTCTCTCTCTACGATCGAGAGAAGAATCAACATCAATTGCAATCGTCAACTCCCATTTTGATTCAATGAAGTTTGCTAAATCTTTTTTGATTTTGATTCGATCATGATGTTGATAATTCGACATGGTATCATTCGACTAAATTTTTTTGATAGCTCATTTCCGCGTCTCTGATCTCTATTTTTTGCGATAACTTTGAGTTGTCGCCTATCTGCTTTTGTTCCTATTAAAATTTTCAGCTGCATTCACTATACCGCTAATATTGTGACTGATTTGTGGTCGTTTGTTGGTCAATGTTGGTATTGATCATCTGGTTTTGTTGAGTAACTTGACAGCATTGTGTTTTCCCCAAATCTGATTGCCCTAATTTGAATCTAATTTACAATCTTGCACACAATGACTACACCTGCTACTGTATCCACTACATCTACTGTGATTCCACATGTTCCTTGTGAAGATTCTAACTTTATCTACTTTTTGGTACTTATGACTATACTGGTAGTTCAATTGTGAGTGATGTGTTCAATTGGAATAACTACATATATTGGAGTAAATGCATCATTATGGCTCTTAACATCAAGAACAAAATTAGGTTCATTGATGGCATTTTACCCCAACCATGTATAATGTTGTCTTGTTGGATTCATGCTAATACATTGGTTCTTTTTTGGCTGGTCAATTCTATTAAGAAACCACTGCGCAAGAGTTTCTTGTTTTTTTGATAGTCCACTGGTTTTATGGAATGACTTGAAGCGGAGTTGTGAAAGGTATGATGGCTCCAAAGTTTACCAATTACAAAAGTCTATGTCCACCATCAGTCAAGGTTCTCTGAGCATGACTGATCACTAAAACCAATTCAGATCCCTCTGGGATGAGTTTTTCTAGTCAGAGACCTATAGTGGCTTGTTCTTGTGGCCAATATGTTTGTGAATGCCAATAAAAAGATGATGGACTTGCAACATACTGATGGAGTTATCAAATTTTAGGTTTGCCTGAATGACTCTTTTGCTGCTATAAGGAGTCAGATACTGATATACTCTCCCTTGCCCCCTATATCCAAAGTCTATTCCCTTCTACTACATGAGGAGCATCATATGACCTTGTAATTTTGTGAACACTTACTTAGACTCATTGGCTACGTACTCCAGACATGGTAATGTTTCAAACATTCAGAATAACAATTCCTAGAACAAAGGCACTTCAAACTTTCAGACTGCTCCTTCTCAGACTTACAAATCTAGACTTACAAATCTAGGCTGTCTAAGCAGGAGAAAAAGAAGTTGCACTGCACTCGCTGTGGATATTCAGGACACATTGTTAAGAAGTGATTTTAGTTGTATGTCTACCCTTATGGATGGGAAGGACCCACTGGAAAGTGGCCACCTCCAAATCCATATGTTAACTCTGTCATGGCTCCTATTGATGCCTCCAAATCCATATGTTAAATCTTACCCCTATGGTTTTGCTTTTAACAAGGACCCCTTTGATCAATTCATGGCTTTCAAGAAGGCATAGGAGTATCAACATGCTGCCACTTATGCATCTCACCAGAATATGCACTATTCTGCAGGGGCAATGACTGGTATTCCTAACTCCAGTGTATTTTCTTCTTATTCTTTAAATAGAAATAGTAATAAAGATTCATGGATCATTGACATTGGTGCAACATACCATATGATCTGTCAATTTGATTGGTTTGTCTCTCCTCCTCAACCTATTAAAACTATCATTCACCTGCCTAACAATAGTATTACTCTTGCTACACACAAAGGCAATGTGAAGTTAATACATGGTGCTACTGATCATAATGTATTATTTGTACCAAGATTCAAATATAATCTCTTATATGTGTCAAATTGACTGGATTCTTTAAGTTTTCCCTAACCTTCATGTCTGACTTATCAATTGCAGGACCCAATCACCAAGAGGATGATTGGTTCTATTGAGCTTCAAGTCAACCTTTATATCTTACCTGCTTATATGTAGTCCTACTCTATCTGTAATAAGCCTTATAATCCTACTGTAATGTACAATGTTATTCCTTGTATTGAAAACACTTGACATGTGAGATTAGGTCATCATTCTATGGAAATACTTAATGGCATATCTAGTATTTCTATTCCTCATTCCAATAAGAGTGTACACCGTGAAGTTTGTCACTTAGCCAAGCATAAGAAATTGCCTTTTCGTGTTAGTCATACCAATTCTGTAAACTGTTTTTAATTGATACATTGTGACATATGGGGCCCTATTGCTACTGCCTCTCATGAAGGATATAGATATTTCTTGACAATTGTTGATGATTTTTCTAGATGTACTTGGATTTACCTTATGAAAAATAAGTCTGAAGCTAGAGATCACTTGATCCATTTCTTCAAACTGGTTCAACTCAGTTTAATCTTAAAATTAAAGTTGAAGGACTGACAATGGACCTGAATTCCTCATGCATGATTTCTATTCTACTAATGTCATTTTATATCAAACTAGTTGTGTTGAAACTCCACAACAAAATGGTCTGGTAGCACGCAAGCCCCAACACCTTTTGCATGTAGCTAGAGCCTTGAGACTTTAATCTGGTGCACCTAATGAATACTGGAGCAACTATGTGAACACAAAACTTTTCATCATCAACACACTCCCATCCAAAGTGTTGCAGAACAAGTGCCCTTATGAAGTCATTTTCAACAAAACCCCTGACTACTCTCTACTCAAAGCATTTGGTTGTCTCTGCTATGCTTCTACCTTACTCAAAGCATTTGGTTGTCTCTGCTATGCTTCTACCTTAAGTGCTAAGAGACACAAATTTGATTCAAGGGCAATTCAGTTAGAAAGATTTCTGGCCACCCTAGAGGCACAAAGGGTAGCTATTAATGGACCTCTTGACAAACAAAATATTTGTTTCTAGGAATATCATATTCCATGAAACTATATTTCCATTAAAAGCTAAAGGCAATACCCTAGAATCTGAAATGGCATCTAGGAAAACTCTAAGATATTGAACTGACTCTTTCATCAACATATCAAACAGACCACGACCTTCTCCAGTAGCACCACCAGTCATCCCGCCAACTACACAAGCCTTATCAGGCCAGTCATCTGACAATGAAATATCCTATTATATTCTCCTCACTCCAGATCAACAACTATACAATGAAGCTGAAAGCCTGTCATCTCCTTCACAAAGTCATACGATAATTCGATCAACTGATAATGTACAACCAACTCAGGTTGTACCAGGTACTTCTGAACCTATCAAATATTGATACTCCTGCTTCAATGAAGTCTACTACAGTACCAACTTTATGTCATTATCTAAAGGTTTATGCTATTGATTTACCAAAGTCACTCCATAAAGCTAAATGTTCTAGAACTGACACCTTGAATTTCAAGTGCAAATACCCAACCGCTGTACATATGAGCAATGACCACTTATCTTCAGCACAAAAAACCGTCACCACTGCCATCACTCATAACATAGAACATAAAACCTACACACAAGCCAATAAATCCATTGAATGGAAAAAGATATTAAGGTTGTGTTGTCTACTCTTGAGCAAACTAATACTTGGGTTTTAACTCCCTTACCTGGTCAACGCACAATAGGTTGTAAATGGGTATTCAAAATAAAACACAAAGCTGCTGGTAGCATTGAAAGATTCAAAGCCAGATTATTTGCAAAAGTCTATACTCAAGAAGAAGGCATTGATTATTTTGATACATTCTCTCCTCCTGCAAAAATAACCATTGTCTGGGTTCTCTTAGCCATTGCTGTTTCAAAAGAATGGTTCCTTCAACAACTAGATGTCAACATTGCTTTTCTGCATGATGAATTAGATGAATATATATATATATATATATATATATATATATATATAAACCCCTCCAAGTTATTGCAAAGCAGGACACAACATAGTATGTTTACTAAAGAAAAGCTTATATGGATTAAAGCAGACTTCTAGGAAATGGTACAACAAGTTGGCCAGCTGCTTACTCAACTATGGCTATCACGAAGCAATCAATGACTGCTCTCTATTCATCAAGCAATCACATGATTCATTTGCAACTCTTTGTATCTATGTGGATGACATTATCTCAACTGGCAACAACCTCGTGGAAATCACAGCAATAAAGCAATACTTAGATGATAAATTTACAATAAAGGATATGGGAAACCTCAAATATATTTTGGGTATATAAGCAGCAAAAAACCATAAAGGAATCAACATTTGTCAGCGCAAATATGCTATGGACATCCTCTCAGGTTCCGGTTACTTAGGATCCAAACCTAGCAACATTCCCATGGACTCTAACACTAAGTTAGAAGAGAACGATTCTGCTCCATTACTTGATCCATCACTCTATAGGCGCCTAGTTGGGAGACTTATATACCTCACCATCACAAGACCCGATCTCTCATACAACATTCAATGTTTAACACAACATATGGCTAATCCTACAACACAACCCCTTGCAGCCTCTCACAGTCCTTAGATACCTTAAAGTTTCACCACAAAAGGGACTCTTCTACAATGCATCATATGAACTACATGTTAAAGCATTTTGTGATAGTGACTAGGCTGGATGCCAAGACACGAGAAGAAGCATCACTGGTTACTCTTTATACTTAGGAGACAACATGATCTCTTGGAAATATAAGAAACAACCTATAGTGCGTAGGTCACCCGCTGAAGCTAAATACCGTGCCACTGCCACCACAACTTGTGAAATCATATGGATTCAACAGTCCCTCTCTGATCTTGCAGCCCCATCAACAAGAATTCATATTTTATATTACGAATTGATTGTTTCTTCGTGCGTGAACAAGTTCAAAAAAGAAATGCTCAAAGTTCTCCACATTCCAAGCCAGTGTTTTCAGAACCGGACAGGTCACTGAACCAGTGAAGCTATTGGTTAGGGGTTCAATCGGTCAAACCGATCGAACCATTGGTTGAACCGGTTAGTCAACGATCAACGAAATATGTAATCCAAACTTCGATTATATTACAAAATACTCAATTTGTATAACATTGTGAGAAATATTCTAATTGACTAATATTTTGTTATATTATAAGAAATATAAGAATATGGATACCACAATACTAGGAGTTGAGCACGTGAGTTTTTGAAAAGTAGTGGAATTCATTGAGCTCCACAACAACGTAACAAATAATCCAATAAACCATATATTTAACAAAAGCTATAAAATTATTTTGGATTTTTAAATGTTGGCCAGCCGTATCACAAAATTCAATACAAGAACAAGAATATATGACACTAAAATCTAGTAAATAAACCACGCATCGAAAGAATTACTATGCATGAAATTCTAGGATACATGCTCGTTTCACTTTAAAATCAAATTAAGGGTGGGAAATGGCACTTTTTTGAAAATTATGTGGCCCAAGCTGCCGTCGCTAGTTTGCAGTGGATAGGTCTCGTCGAGATAACCCAAATAAAAAAAATCGTCCAAAACAGACGCTTTTGTGCAAAGTTATGGCCTTCCAAAGTTTGCATGTTTTTCCTTCTTTTAAAAAAAATAAATTCAAGGCAGGTTAGTAATTGGCAAACAAAAATTAGAGGCTCGTTTGCAGTTGAAAAAAACTAATTTAAGAAAAAACAGCAGACCGCTTCCCGTGTTTTTTTCTTCTTCATAATCTGCTTTCTTTATCTTTTCTTAAAATTCTACAAAGTGCAAATAGAATATTCATTCATTTACCAGTTAAATACATTCATACAATCATCATCAAATTTCAAGAGATCCGTAAATTCGTAAGTTTATATTTCTTCATTTAGTCGTTTCCATTATTATTAGTTAAATTATGGTAAAGTATCTTTCACATTAATATTTTTTGATATTTTAGTTCATAATAGAATAAAATATTTATAAGAAATGTATTAAAGAAAGTGTTTGTTTCTAACTTGAAACTAAATTTCTAGATTGTAGGTTTGTAAAGATGGGCAAAAAATGTCATCATGCAACGACAAGTCAATACTAAAAATGACTTTGGGGCAATGTGCTAATAGCCAAATAATATAAAAAGAAGGATTTTTTGCCAATTAAAATAACAAAAGAGGATTTGCGCCAGTTAGAGATAATAATGGGTGGTTTTTGCATTTTTCTTCTTCAGCAAATTTACTAGATTAACTAACAAATGCACGAATTTGAACTTAATTGCAAGTCTATGGACTCTAATCTCTATTAACTTTAGCTGTGAATCTAAAGAAGGAATTTTGATGGTTAATGACCGAACATTTTGATGTATTATATGGGTGTTTTGTTAAGTTTTACTTTTAACAAAAGAAAAAGAAAGAAGAAAGAGCGTTTTTTGTAACTTTGGTCGTTTAAATATACAATTTCTTAAATTGGGTTATTTAGAGAAGCAATGCTCAATTGTAGTCTTTTATTGAGACAACATGCTCAATTTTGATCCTCCGGCTAAATTGATTTTAATTTTGGCTGGAAGTCGTCACGTGGCGTGCACATGACAATTGAAATTAAGATTTGACAACCGGAAACTACACAAGCATACATAATTGGGTCAGAAGTTGTCACATAGTGTGTACATGACAATTGAAGTTTGGGTTTGACAACCACGTAATACACAAGTATACATAATTGGGCCGAAAGTCATCACGTGGCATGTACATGACAACTGAAATTAGGGTTTGACAACCGCGTAGTACACATGCGTACATAATTAAGCCGGAAGTCGTCACGTGACATGTACATGACAACTGAATTAGGGTTTGACAACCGTGTATTACATACATAATTATAAATGAGGATAATAGTATCAAACTTCCATATTATGACCCATTTGGCAGGATACTCCAACCAAAATTTGGTCGGGGATTGTGCACAAGCCAAAGGTTAGGGGAGCATAGCCTAAAGGTAGCACAAATCAATAAGTTAGTGGTGTGTCGTTAGTATGTCTAAATAAAAACTACCCTCACCATGAAACGTGCTACATACATAGCGAATCTTTGATAAAACCTTTGGCTGAGATGTTGACTGCTAAAAAACAAACTTATGGAAGTACACTGCTAAACATGTCATAGTAGAGGGGGTTTCAAGCTTTCATTCCTTATAAAATTCTCGAAACTCATTATTATACTACGCAAGAAAAGAAACACAATAGATAAGATCAAGGGCCAAGCCATAAACATACCCAGGTTGACGTCGGGGATTGAAATTAGAGGTAGTGAATCCTATCGCAATATATCCCCTAGCGCCCGCATTCTTCACAGTAATCTCAAAATAATAAAGCAAATGCTTCGATGGTGCAGGGCGATCGGCTTGCACCGCTCCCACATTGTGCAAGTAAGAACTTGAATACTTAATTGATAGCTTGTCAGTACCTACCACAACTGACCCGCCGGCACTTTTAACTGCATCGAGTGCCTTTGGAGTTTCATTTCCCTCCTCATGGCTCTGTGATGTCGTTTTTGACATTGTTATAATGACGGGTGGAAAGTTCGAAAGGAAAGATTGCTCAAGGGAAAATTGGGGGAATGAAAAGTAGTTATGAGACGATTTAAAAAATGAGGTTGGTTTTATATATGCACTGAGTCCATGTATCTTTTCCACAAGGTACGGTTTTAGAATTTTTATTTGGCGGGCGGCCAAAGCAACAATAATTTGATTAATCAACTATTAATTATTATATAATTAAATACCTATTGTTCTCTTTCTTCCTAATGGTCGATTCTTTCCTCTTTCTTAAACCATCCCAAAGTACAAACACAAGGAAAGAATGTCTCTCTTTGTACTCTTGGGACAACATGCATACATAATTGATATGACGTTTTCAACATTTCCTTTTTGCTTTTTTTTCATTGATAGGACAAATTTCTAGAATGATTTGGTCTCATTTGTACTCCATATGATTCGTGGTTTTAAAAAAGTATAGCACAGTTCAAAATTACAATCTTAAGTGATAATTTGCAGCGAATATATATATATATATATATATATATATATATAAATATATAACACATATATTATACAACTTATATATCTCTCGACATTCATTTATGATGAACATAAATTGAAGAAGGTATAGGTCGCTAAGGGTGTGATATGTTCTAGAATTTACCCATTTTAATTTTAGTTGATATGGCTTTAATTTCTTGTTATGTAGTGAAAATAAATAAAATAGCAAAAATGGCTTCCGACTATAGTATAAGAGATGTGAGAAAAGTGATTAATATTATTAGGCAGAATTAGTAAAAATATTCTTTAATTTAGTTTTTTTTTTCAATTTTCTTTTTGTCCTAGCGGTAACTCTTCGGGCCGTCTTTTTGCCCTGTAACTTTCAAAAAATCGACTAAAACTGCCCTTCTTCAGCTCTATCGGGTGTTTTGCACCCGTGGCATCCACGTCATTGCCACTTGAAATGTTAAATATGCCCTATAACTTTTTAGATATGTTTTATAATTTTATTTATAATTTTTATATTAAATCTTTAATAATTTAAAAATTATAACGGAATATTTTTAAAAAAATATTTAATAAATATAAAATTAAGAATAACATCATTTTAAACAACAAAAATACTAAAAATTAACAGTAATATTACCTTAAACAACAAAAATACTAAAATATTTATATATTTTTCTTAATTCATAAATATATTTAATTTTACTATATATATATTATCTACATCATAAGAGACTCCTTGTAGAATTTCAATGTAAGTAAAATGCTTATCTTAAAATATTTAATAAACTTGTATTTAATACTTAATATTAAACATGAATATGTTAAAATAATATATATTTTTTCAATTCATCAATATAATTAACTTATTTATCTTAATTGTAGTTTTAATAACTTAATAAGCTTTAAAAAAAACTGAAAACTGAAAAAGAAAAATTATACAGTCCGTACACATCATGGTTGAACCGTCTTCTGTGTTTGCTATGTTGGTCTTTTCTCGTAAATTACGTCTGCAAGTTCTCTCTATTCCTGGGTCGTAAAGTAGTAGTGTCACGTTGTCTCTTCGTGTCATGCACTACACGTACTTGAAATGCGAACAAAGTAGTAAGTGTTTCTCAAAAATCAACAACAAACAGATGATTGCTAAAAGATATCGTTACTCCCAGGCAACGGCGCCAAAAACTTCTTCACGTATTATTAATAAGAGTAATACACACTTTTGCAAGTATACGTGACAAGTCATAATGAAATGGTGAATTTCAAGAGAGTGTGAATCTTTTATTAAAAATCCGAATTGTTGAAAACTTAAATGAAACACTGCCTTGAGTACTTTTGTGAAGTAGAAAGACTAATTGAATTATGACTAAGCTACTTTAACTAAACTAATTTAGCTTAGACATAATTGAATTGATTGATTGATTCATTTATTTGGTTGTAAACAGTTAAAGAAAATTTATCTAGGAGGTGGATTTCGTTAATCTCGAATGCGGGGTATTTCATAGACAAAATACCCTCGATCCATATGTAAGTTTCTTTCTATTGATTCTTGTTTTGTCTCACGTTGACATGATAATTTAAGCACACTTTTGTATCACCTAAAAATCCTTTAATTCCTAATGATGTCACGCCGTTAGGCACTTTCTCCCTCCAGAAGTTCACCACGCCATAGGATTCATATAGAGTTTTAGAAGAGAATTTGAGTTGACAAATATAACCTAGATTCCTCGATGGACGCTAGTGTTGAAGGTATAGAGATTTATTTGCTTGATCTACTATGTTAGTGTTGCATTAACTATCTCATATACATAATTCAACATAATACAAGGTATTTCAACACCACTCTATCAAATTATAGAAACACGCGTGTCAAACATACCAAGTAGCATAAGGAACCAATAATATCCAAAAAAATAAGGTCTTCAATGGAATTAATCAAAACATAGGTTCAAGGTGCATCCATGTGAGATAACTACATCCTCTCTCAGACACAAGAGATTTAGCTACTAATAATCATATTATTAGAACAATAATTCATAATAAAGTTGTGCAATAAAGAAAAGAAAAGATTAAACTCTTGATCTCGGTGAGATTTCGGCGTGTCTTCTACTTTTGATTCTCTGTTGCCTTCATTTACTTGATAACTTGCTCCTTTGATCACCTTTCTCTCTCAACAATGATCGCAATACTTCGAACAATAGAATTTAGATATGAATGTGTTTGCAAACTATGAAGAACTCTTAATTGCGATGCTCTAGCTACTGCTCGTCATTCTTTGTTTATAGTTTTCTGCAGCTCCTATGGTTTCTAAGTAAGTTGGCCAAACTTTTTGTCGTGTACCATGTCACACGTCTACCTTCGTGACTCGTGGATGTTTCTCTAGCCGTCGCGCATTTTTCCCAAATGGTTGCTGCGATGGTCTGTGATGTTGCGCTGGTGGCACGACCGTTTGTCCTCTAATGTCGTCACGCTGCTAGCTGTGCCGTAGCACTTCTTCCCCGTGTTTTCATTCTTGTGCTAAAACCCCTTCAATAAGCCTTGTTTTGCTCTGATTCAACTAACACTACAAAAATGACAAAACAAGACTATAGCAAGTAAAATCGCCACAAATATTATGCAAGAGTATAAGAAATTCGGTACTTAAATCGCTATAATTTATCGCTCATCAAATACCTCAAACTTAAACCATTGCTCGTCCTCAAGCAAGACTCTAAAAGAAGAAATTAAGTTCTAGCAATAACAACATCCGCATGTTAAGATTTTGTCTCAGAATGCCACTTACGCTTGGAAGTTGGAGTAGTGAGAATCATATGAGTTAACTCATTGCACACCAAGGTTAATCAAATTGTCTGCATGTAGAATCTCATTGTGCAACGTGGTGTACTCATATATGCATAAGTATAGAATATAAGACTCTCATAAAAAAGTCATAAAATCACAAAGTTTTACACATAGTTACTACGCCCTTGCTCTCTAGTTTTTCTCACTATTTTCCCTCCATGTGGACTTTTCATGTTAAGAATCTTTAGGACTTTATTTGGTAGGCTCGGGTGTGGAATATAATGAGAAAATATATTTATGAATTCTAGAGATGTACATAGTAATTCAACTCATTTGTTTTTTTTTTCTTATCTTATTTGTGAAATTATTCTTTTGGCCATACATTTTAGACTCTTCTGCATATTTTCCTTGCGTTTTCATTTGCACAAGTCTCAAACCACCCTATACTTCATAATTTTTTTTCGAGAAGCACCTCCAAACTTAGAGTGTTCATAGGGTTATTTGTGCTCTCTATTATGCTCATACTCCTTTAGCCCTTTTTCTTTTCATTTTTCTTTTAGGCTCATTGATGGGCGTATATTTGAGGTGTAATAGAATAGAATATATCTCAACATAGAATTGTTACACCTAAGTCCCACTATGTCGCAAGTACATGAATCAAGTAATAATAAAATATAAATGTAGTTACGAACCAAGTATCGTATTACAAGGGAGTGATGGTTGTATATACGAATCACTTAAATACAAAGCACTAATTACTGTCACTATCTTTTCTATTATATTTGCAAAATGTAATGAATGCTTATGGATGATTGCTACACTAAAGATGCTTTGAATGTTTTTTATGCTAAGAATACTTAATCTAGAAAGCAATGAAATGAATCTAAGAACGCATGAATGATTAAATCTCTTTTTAGATTTTTGGTTTTGAATGCCAGAAAATAACTAAACTACTTAATATAATGAAAGCAGTCAAACTAAGAAAATTGGGAAGATGAGAGTGATTGACAAAGCTAAACTAAAATAGAATAAAGAACATAATTTAATGATTGATTGATTGCTTTTGGGTTGTGATCAATAGTTGGAAAGATTGTTTAGATGTTGGATTTCACAACTTAACTTAGTAGTTCATAGACAAACCACCGATATCTACTTACAATACTTGAAAGTTATTTGATGTTTGTATGTCTAATGGATCTGTGATATATGGCAGGAGTTATCCCAACCATATCTCTATGAGTCTAGTAACCTACCGTGTTAACAGAATCAAGCCAATTGTCAATTGTTTTAGAAGAGATATCAAATCTGCAACTGAATTAACTCATCGAAATTATACTAACAAAACGTACATAGTCAAGAGTGATCTAGTGTGATCTAAAGGTTGCGCATCAGTTGCTTTCGCAAATTCAAAGTCACAAATCGCGCGCACACACACACACACACACACACACACACACACACACACACATATATATATATATATATATATATATATACATTAGCATTCTACACTCTGGGCGGACCCACTTAGATTCTTTTGCTTTATCCCAGCGAGAGTAAGGTTAATCACACAACCTTATTAACTATTCAATCTAGACATTCAACTTCATCAAACACACATAAGTAAAGAAAATACATATATTCATAGTATCAGGGTTACTCTCATACTCTAAACAACGAGTAGGTTAGCTCCTCACAGTAACGAGTTCAACAATCAACAAATAATTAAATATCATAGACAAAGTAAAGAGATAAAAAAAAGGTTCTCGGATTCGGTGGAACGTTGTTGCTTGACCCTCTTCTTACTCCCTTTGATGGTGTTTTCTCTCTTGTGACAAACTCTCAGGGTTTCTTCTCTCAAAAAGTGGTTGTAAAGGCTATGAAAATGACTGTGAAAGTTGTTGTGCATCGTTCCCCTACTGCTGAAAATAGCCTACTATTTATAGTTTTTCTACTCTATGCTGGCTTTTAGGGTTTCTAACTTGCGGCAAAATTTTCCTCTGATCGCGCGACCGCCACCCGCGCAATGCGGTGGTGATCACAGTACCTTATGATTTCTTCTTTGCGGTCTCCTGGTGTCTTCTCTCCAATCGTGATATGTTCAGTATTTTACCTTCTTGTAGTGTCGTAGCGCTCCTGTAGTGCCTGAACATCTCGAAATAGTGTCTTGACCATTTGTTGTCCAAAACATCTATATTTTCTCTCGTTTAGCCTCGTTTAGCTTTGACTCCTTAAATACCTTAAAAAATATAAAATAATACTCAAACAAGTAAATATGCTATCATAAGTATACAAAAGCATAAGTAAATTGATACTTAAATCACGCTAATGAGACGCTTATCAAATACCCCAAACTTAAACCTTTACTTATCCTCAAGCAAACTTACTTTTATGGCTTGATCTAAATTAGAATGTAGTCATTGACATGGCAACATGCATAAGCGAGAATTCTCAAAATGCAACCTAGGGTCAAAACAAGAGATGAGATAGAATAGATAAACACGAGCACATCGGGTTTAATATTGTCATATTCACATCCGTTTTATGTGCTCTAACAGTGTGTGCTACTATTGTTAATGCATAAAAGTTATTTTCATATTGCAAACTTATAAAAGCATAGCTCTTAACACGTAACCACTCCTTTTTTCACTCTTCACTCCTCTATTTCAATTGACTCAAGTAGATTTCATATGTTGAGGATCATTTAGGACTTTGTAAGCTTGTGATGTAGGCTCGGGTGTGGGCTATAATAGAAAAAGTCATATATGAGTTCTAGAGATGTATGTAGTAAACCACACATGTATTACTCTTTCCTCCCTTGTTTGTGCCTTCTTCTTTTGGCCATACATTTTAGACTCTTTTTGGCATCTTTTCATTTGCGTTTTCATTTTCACAAGTATTCAAACCATCCTATATTTCATGAATTTTTTAGAAACACCCCCAAACTTAAAGTTTTTACACGGGTTATTCGTGTTCTCTATTATATTCATCTTTTTTTTCTATTTAAGTTTTTCTTTTTAGCTCATGCTTTTGTTTTGAGCTCATACCTTATTTCCTCTTGGATCTACTACATCCATCTCTAAGAAATGGGTAGGATATAATTTTTTCCTTTTTTCCGACTCATGGTAGGAAAGTAGGCTTCATAAACAAAGGCTTATAGAAAAGGCTTCAGTGGATTTTTGTGGATAATCTTATATCCATGAAGGGTTCTTGGCTTGAAAAGGCTAAAACTCAATTATTTGAAATGATAGCCTATTTCATTTCCTCAACGCATTTACATCTGCCTTTATCTCGAGCAATAGCCAAGTAATTTGTTCAAGAGTCATAATCACATGCTTCATTACCATATTATCATAAATAAATAACATTCTCTTCCCAATTATACACAACATTAGAATGAAATGTGTATATGAAACTAAAACATGCTTTTAACCATATTACCCAAGATGACCAAAGGTATCCACGTATCCCTTCATCTCAAATTCGTACAATATTATGCATATATTGTGACGATCGCGCCCCACGAGTCATGCTCTAATCCGAGTTGGTTCGGTGGTGATTCTGTTGTTGGAATAAATACTTTATCATGAATTAAATCACGTATCCAAGATCACCACATGTTAAACCATAAAGAAATTCATAAGTCACGAATCGAGAAGCGTACCTTGATCCATACAGATAAGCTTTTATGCGGGAACGGTGAGGCTTCGGTCTTCCACAGACTAATCTATCTCTCTTTACGGGTCTCTCTCTATTGATGGGAATGGAGGAGAAGAATAGTCATAAGATTAGCCTTGGGGACCAAGACCCTATAACCTTATATAGTATTCTAACTAGAGCCCCATAAACCCTAGTTAGAGTACAACAGGGAATTACACATTACAAAGCCCACACATATTAAGATACTAATTGGACTCTTTAATTAGATCACTTAATTAGTCCAATATAAATAATTAGCCTTTTAATGTAATTGTCTTAATTTGTAAAGCCCACATATTAGATTATTAAATATAATCTAACAATCTCCCACTTGGGCTACAAATTAAATCCAAATGACAATTACATCTGATAACCTTAGGTGTACACAAACTTTGCTAATTGCCGAAGTATCTTCCTTAAACAATCTCGTCCATTTCATATACCAACATGGAACCAAAGCGGCCTTTGTTACATTAATCGTAACTCGACCCTCAATGATCACGCATACCAAATATACTCAAATGACATAGATCATGTATGGATGTGTAACATAGAAATTACATGCAATGTGATCATAAACATGCCTATTTCCAATTGGTCCTAAATCTTTCGTGAGATCAGCCTTAGTCTTTCAAACCTTATGTCAAACCACAATGAAAGATAAAACAAATAAAATATTCAGAGCTATAATAAGAAAACCATCAACCTTTTCTGCAGAAAACTGAACATACATAAACCAATGTATCGTGTCAATAAATGAGCCAAACACATGAAACAAACTCCCACTAAAACTTCATATCATAAAATAAGACAACACTCGTGTAAGCATTATGCTCATGAAAGACCTTGAGTGTCAAACATTTATAAGTGGGTAAGCTAGCATTACGTTTGTTTCTATACGCTCATTAAACACTAACTAACTCTGAATTCTCTTATAACAGTTAGGTACTTCAATGTCTATGTGGCTAGACCTTGACGAAATCCTATTGTTCAAATATATAACTGTAATATATTGTCACCATAAACCTTTAGTGGTCTTTCAAAACTTATCCACAACTTGCAGCCTTGTGACAAATTTCACAGTCATATCATAAAATTGGTTACCAGATGACAAGTTATATACTATAATGCTATCCTGAAAGAACCTATAAGTGTCTGCTGAACACCTTCCCAGAATATAGCTTCATTTGATAACATATAGAAATAACAAGAATTGGATCCTTTGGCAACCCCATATTGTAGCCAGAATACCAAATGATCTCCTAACTTTCTGACTTACAATTGATGAGTATGTAATCTTTTATTCTATTAAGTACCTTATAACCCATTTGGCTGCAATCCAACGATCCATACGGGTTCACTTAGGTAATTGCCCAACATATCAATTACGTACGCTAAATATAGATGCATACAAGCTTGAGCATACAAAAGTTTCAATTTCCAAAGAAAAATGAATCTTTTGTATCTCCTTTATTTAGAAAATGATGTCATTAACACCGAGCATAAGGAGTATAAATTACTCCCACTGAACTAATGATATACACAAGTATCAATTGTATTAAACTTAAAATTGCACGAGGCAATGATTTGATGATACTTGTGATACCATTGACATAAATACTTATTTGTATCACATAAGTGACACATCCTCTTGAGGTTGTTGTGTTTGCTCTTTTGAAGCAAGCTCTTAATACTAGGCAATGATTTCCATAGGTGAGTCCTCATTGTTGTCTTGCAAAAAACAACACTATCTCCCCCCTCAAATACAACATCCTCAAGACATCTCATATTTCATGTCTCAAAGAAGGACTTATTTATACTACAGACTTTTAGTGCCTCTTGATTTTATTTGCAGGGTTTTATTAGTTGAAGCAATTGTTTTGGCATACATAGTTTATCAATCAAGGTACTAGTCGCAACCAAAACAGAATTAAGTAAAAGACTAAATTTATTATTTCTAAATGAACAAGAATTACCAAATTTGTCCAAAAGAAATAACCATACCCGTCTACATGACAGAACTACATAAGTCTTTCTTAATTCAACTAAATGACTAGTCTCAAAAGATATTCTAAGAATGCCAATTTCTTCAACCAAAAACTGTTTTGTCATCGCCCCATATAGATGATTCTTTCATCATCACTTGGCGATTGACTCTGAATGCAACCCTTTCTTTGCACGCCATAAGACGTATTTGACATATTTGGAACAATCCTTCTTCACATGGCCAAGTGTCTCGCAAAAGAAACCAACAAATTCTTTATCTTGAGTCTTGGCTTGTGAAGTTCCCACTGTAGTAACCTTATTTTCAGTCCTCTTTTGCTTAAGTCTCTTGGAGGTAATTGCAACTCGAGCACCTTTAATATTTTCGTGCTTCAATCTATCCTCTTCTTGCACAGAATATAAATGAACCATTAAGAGTCCATTTATCCTTATTAGTATTATAGTTAAACTATAAACTGACCAAAGTGTGCAAGAAAGAATATAAGTGCCAAATGCACAAGCAAGTGATCAAGCTAGTGCCTAAGCAATGTTAGACATCTCCGGAGTGCGCTCCATAATGTTTCCTTCATCCTTATACTTAATGTGGACAAATTTAGCTAAAAGCTTGCTTGTCACAACCCTTTCGTTCTTTACAAAACGCTTTTATTTTATTGAAGGAAAACATTCACAAATACCACATATGACATACCGAACATAAATACTTCTAAAGCACCGTATATTCAGACTCAAGTGATTAGAACCTTCCCACTTCTCAAAGTTCACTTTGACTTGAATGGAACTTGTCTCTGTAAGAGAAGTATGTTGTTCTATCCTTAACACTAAGTCTAAATTCATGCAACAGAGAACTAACAGAATGCTCTCTTTCCAGCTCTTAAGTTGTGCCGTTAAGCACCAGAATTTAGATTATGTCGGCAATAATATTGACAACAGAAATAATAACTAATAAAAGACAAATAGATTACATAAGCTCACTTAATAGAAATTCATATCATAACATGCAAGGTTTACTAAAATAATCATGTAAGACATAAATTTCAATCAACCGAAGTGTGGTGGGCCCATTGAAACAAGATACCTAGCACAACATCGAAGTTTAGTCTTTGGACAGAAACATCAACTTGTAAGTGGTACTCTCCACGCAGAAATCAAATGCTGATAATAAATCCTGTCAAACAACAACCTTCCTTTGGGCCGGCATGTTGTTCACATGGAAACTTTATAATCATCACACACCATTTCCACATGTGCATTCCTTATTTGGCCAACCAATGACCTTCCTTTGGGCCGATCATCAATCACATAAACAAGAAATACACCCATCCTGTTATCCCAAAATAAATAAATTCAAGCGTAAGAGGTTACTTTGGCAATATTTTACTTAAATTCACTTATCTCAAAATATAGGACATAGGGTTTTAAGAAAGTGCCCAATCCAAAATACCAAATTATGACTATAAAAATATAATCATGAACTGTAGCATGTATCATTACCATACACCATAATACATAAAATACCCTTATGCATAATTAACAAGGACATGCATCATATCTCAATTAGCAGATACATAAAGTACAATAATTAAAAACATAAAACAAGCAACATGCTTTAACACACATAAAAGGGCACTTAATCCGAAAATATAAATTTACTTTATTTTATGCAACCTCACAATGATAACACCAATGATTTGAATTATGTGAAGAACTGAAGTTAGGTGAATCCTTATGAGATACCGAACACAATCCTGAAATTTTGTCTTTAGACAAAAATAACAGTTGTAAGTGGTACCCTCAAAACTAAAATAATAAATATTGATAATAAATTTCTGCCAATAATACATCTTCTGTTGGGCCGATATACTATATGCATGAAAAACCTCAAATATCAGATATTTATTATTCACAGTTAATAATTACTTGACAAACAAAATCCTGCCAATAATTTAACTTCCTTTAGGATGAAAAATTATATGCATGGATAAATCCTAACTCGTCAAATCTTTATTAACTAATGTCGTTATTTGGCCATAAAATTAATCTTCCCTTGGGCCGATTAATCTCTGCATAGATTTTAGACATTATACATAAGTCACATAATTTAATCAATGTACTTTCCCAAGTTAAACCGATTAACGAAAACTTTAGAAATTTGGGCTGAAAAATGGATAAGTCACCGTTGGGATCAACGTTTACCGAAATTGAGCTTTAGTTCTGAATTGAAGCAAAATAAAACTCAATTAGTCTCTTAAAAAACACTGGATTTCCTTATGCCCAAATTAAACTGAACCGGAATTTTGAAAACAAAAATCCCTTTCCAAAGTAAACAAAACCAACCATTTAAAAGAATAAATACAATTTTCTTTTATGGAAAAGAAACTGAAGAAGGTTGTTTCGATAGTATGAAGCAAAAGAATTCCTTAGAGTTTCAATTGGCAAATTTTCACCGAATTTGCAAAGAGAAAGTAATCAATTTTGATCATCGTTCATCGGGTAGCTTAACGGGTAATAAAATAAAAGAAGTTATCAACCAAAATAGTTGATTCTCCAACCTTGTGCAAAAACATGCACGTCATTAGCAAGAAAAGAAAAGGAATATTATTCTTACATAACTCTAACCAATTCCTGTACATATGGTTCAGTGATGGAATAAAAAACTTAGTAACAGAGCATGAAATTTTAATTTCCTTCCCAAATACCACATAACTTCCATGATCCACATGGAATATAAAAGCATAAATTTTAATCCCAAGAACACTGGCGTAGTTTTAGACCGAAACCAAAAATCCTTTTCCAAAATTATGAATCAACTTAATTATGATATATCACTACAAGATTTGAGGCCCTTTTGGGACCGCAAATTTTGCAACCGCAAAGCGGTTGCAAAATTTGCAACCCCAACGCGGTTGCAAAAACCATTCAGCGACTGGTTTTTGCAACCGCTTTGCGGTTGCAAAAACCATTCAGGGACCGCAACACGGTCCCTGAATGTCCATTGAGCATCTGCAACCGCAATGCGGTTGCAAAAGCTAGTATTTGCAACCGCATTGCGGTTGCAAATACCAGTTGAGCATCTGCAACCGCAATGCGGTTGCAAAATCAGCAACCGCACTGCGGTTGCAGAATCTGCAACGGCATTGCGGTTGCAAAAGCTAGTATCTGCAACCGCAATGCGGTTGCTGAAAATATTCATACTTCAAAATGATTTTTTTGATGATTTGAGGTACCATGTTGTTAGTTTAGTTGATAACTATCCTAATAATTATAAAAACAACCATAATTTCAATATCTCATAACAATTTCAAGCGTTATATATGTGGGACAAGAAGAAATATGATGATGAGTAGTAAATAGAACATACAATATGTTCATGCATGGTCTAATAACTCATTCGATCATTTCAGATTCAATCTACTCTTTCATTCCTCAATTACTTGTTTTGTAACCATTTATTAGTTTATATCATATGTAGCATTGAAGTTTGTTGTTAAAAATCAGAAACGCAATGAGAAAGTCCCATAAATTGCGATTTAAATGTATTAATATTTTTTGCAACCGCACTGCGGTTGCAGAAAGTGTCTATTGCAACCGCGTTGCGGTTGCAAAAGCTAGTATCTGCAACCGCAATGCGGTTGCTGAAAATATTCATACTTTTAAAATGCCATTTTTTTTATGATTTGAGGTGCCACATTGTTATTTTGGTTGATAACTATCCTAATAATGATAAAAACAACCATAATTACAATCCTCATAACAATTTCAAGCATTATATATGTGGGACAAGCCGTGATATCTATGATTTCAAACGATAACGTTCGTATACACACACACATATATATATATATATATATATATATAAATATCATCACTAGATACATATAGAAATAAACGTAATGTGAAAAATTTATCTACTAATTCAATCAATTAATCATATTATTAGTGAAGCAAATCATAATAACAAGAAGAAATATGATGATGAGTAGTAAATAGAACATACAATATGTTCATGCATGGTCTAATAACTCATTCGATCATTTCACATTCAATCTACTCTTTCATTCCTAATTACTTGTTTTGTAACCATTTATTAGTTTATATCACATGTAGCATTGAAATTTGTTGTTAAAAATCAGAAACGCATTGAGAAAGTCCCATAAAATTGCGATTTTCATGTATGAATAGTTTTTGCAACCGCAGTGCGGTTGCAGAAAGGGGCTATTGGGACCGCTAAGCGGTTGCAAAAGCCAGTATTTGCAACCGCAATGCGGTTGCAAATTCCTATAGGAGGGCATTTGCAACCGCTTTGCGGTTGCAAATTGTTCAAAATTTTTTAAAATTTGGGCGGCCTACGGGGGGAAATTTGAATTTTCGCGAAAATTCAAATTTTCACCCCATTTTCTATATATACCCACCAACACTTCTCTTATTTTTCCAAATCCATATACCCACCAACACTTCTCTTCTTTTTCCAAATCCAAAAAATCACCAACACTTCTCTTTTTTTCCAAATCCAAAAAATCACCAACACTTCTCTTCTTTTTCCAAATCCAAAAAATCACCAACACTTCTCTTCTTTTCCCAAATCCAAAAAATAAAAAACAACCCAAACTTCTCTTCTTTTCTTTTCCAAATCCAAAAAATAAAAAAACACCAACACTTCTCTTCTTTTCTTTTTCAAATCCAAAACAAATAACTCCTAACACTTTATTTTTTGCTTTTTTATTTCTCTTCTTCTTTATGTTTTTTTGTTCAACTTTTTTTCATTTTTCATTTCATTTTATTCATTGTTTTTCGTTATTTATTTATACTTGTTCTTGTATATTCACTATATTGATTTACTGCCATTATCAATTTGTAATTTTAACAAAAATCAATAATATTTCGGTAAATTATCGGAATATTATTGGTTTTTTTTTTATTTTCGTTCGCAGGTCATTTGCAACCGCGTTGCGGTTGCAAATGGGTTGAATATTTTCTGCAACCGCGTTGCGGTTGCAGATGCTTACAGGGCTTTCTGCAACTGCAATGCGGTTGCAGATGCTTATTCAGGGTCTTTTGCAACCGCATTGCGGTTGCAGAAGCCCAGTAAGCATCTGCAACCGCGAGGCGGTTGCAAAATTTGCAACCGCGATGCGGTTGCAAAATTTCTGGTCGCGGATGACAAGTAACCGAGGCTTTACGAGACCTCGTCATCTGCAACCGAATCGCGGTTGCAAATGACTATTTGCAACCGGATTTGGGCCTTTTGCAACCGCAAATGCGGTTGCAAAAGACCCTGCAATCTTGTAGTGTATTAATGGGTAAAACCATATGCACCAGCTAATTTAATCCAATCGCTCCCCAAATTCACAAATTGATAACAAACTGTATTATGCAACATAATAGCAATTAGGCACCGAACGTCACAATTATAATGCAGATTTGGAAGAAATTGGTCCTTGAGATATCAAAATAAACTGGGCCAACGTAAGAGAATTAATGAACTTAGGCCAACATTATCTTAACGAAGGTACGGAAATAATTAATTACCTATCGTAAAAATAACAATCAAGTTTTAGAGCATTGAATTCATGAACAAATTCTAAACTCAACATGAAAACGGAATTCGCAAAACGCACGTATTCATATGATTAGTCATGAATTTCTTGAACCAATTAACCACTAAGTTATGAATAAAAATCCAACATAATAAGGAATAATTATTCAATCTCAACAATAACTAATATTGTTCATCCACGGAAGAATAATCAACATGAATTCCACAAAACTAAATCTCGAAATTTCGATATGATTTAACACGGTGGCTCTGATACCACTTGTTGGAATAAATACTTTATCATGAATTAAATCACGTATCCAAGATCGCCACATGTTAAACCATAAATAAATTCATAAGTCACGAATCGAGAAGCGTACCTTGATCCATACAGATAAGCTTTTATGCGAGAACGGTGAGGCTTCGGTCTTCCACAGCCTAATCTATCTCTCTTTACGGGTCTCTCTCTATTGATGGGAATGGAGGAGAAGAATAGTCATAAGATTAGCCTTGGGGACCAATACCCTATAACCTTATATAGTATTCTAACTAGAGCCCCCACAAACCCTAGTTAGAGTACAACAGGGAATTACACATTACAAAGCCCACACATATTAAGATACTAATTGGACTCTTTAATTAGATCACTTAATTAGTCCAATATAAATAATTAGCCTTTTAATGTAATTGTCTTAATTTGTAAAGCCCACATATTAGATTATTAAATATAATCTAACATCTGTCACTTTACCCAACTCAGACTAAGGCGTAACTCATAGGAAGATGTCTCACTTGTCCAGGATCAAAACCATTCACGTTTTATAAAATATATTTTGATAGATACAGCGGAAGTCTTGTATTACAAACAATGTGACTTTTATAATGGTTATGCACTAGTGACAAAACACGAATATTCTAAAATGCACGCTTGAACAATTATTCACTTGATTCATGCTGTCATGTTGATTTTTATCCTGAGGAATGGACAGAAGAAACGAGGAATAAGTCTTTAATGATTTAGTGAGATTCATATAAAAGAACCGGCAATGCAAGAATTAATTGTTGTTTAATGGATACATTTCGAGGAGTGATCTTACCGGTATAAACAATTCAACTAGATAATTTGATGTAGCAATGGTACTGGAATTTTCATAGAATAGTTAATGAACTTGTGCTTAATAATAAACGAACCCAACCTTATGACTTCTAATATTCTACCTTATACCTCCCGACGAGGAGCGAGCTCGTAAACAATCAAGAGACATCCTCGAGTACATGTCGATCCAGCACGTGAGTTACAACCAACTTCTGACTGCAAGCGGCGCCTAGATAGATGGGTATCAATCGAAATTACTTAAATCGATAGTCCTTACTGCCTAGTAGTAACTAGATTCAATCCCTGAGCCCAACTTCCTAAAGGCGTCCCAATGGGTATAACAGATAAATAAATAAGCTAGTAACCATATAATATCCGTTGCCCCTTGAGCTACATGTCCCAAACATAGTTCGTTGCTCTTTGCACAATTCAAGAACCAGCAGATGAGATTAAAATATTAGAGAATTACCATGATTATGAATCAATATGATAAATAATAAACTATTGGATACGATTTAACGATGAGTAGGAAAATGATGTTATGGGAAGAGATGCTAAACAAAATTATGATGGAATATAGGTTGTTCGAGGTTTGGTAACGGAGTAGTGGGTTTTCTGTCCAAGTTCCCCAAGGTTGGATGCCAAACGGGGCTAGAACAAATCAGAAATGGAACCTCACCTTTACTCGTGCGGGGAACCTTGAGGTCATTGATTAGTTCATCAAACTTTTAACAAATTTAAATAACATTAATCAACTGAATGTATAATTCACCACAAAAAATATTAGTACTTTTTCTTCAGTACTCATGTTGGTGAGATTGAGAACGTTCTAGTGAAAAATGCTAGTAAATAACACATAAGCTTAATTTATGTTATTACACAAAACATGAAAATCCTAGATGATGAATTAAAGAAAAACATATGCTTCAATTGAATATTGAATATCTATTGTTTTAACCACCTTATTTATAACTCAAAATTATATTAAAAAACCATACGTTCAAACTTATGACTATGAGTATTCGTGGTAAAGTCGTCGTTGACTATAAGTATTCGTGGTAAAGTCATTCCGACGACAAGTCATGGTAACAAGTAAGATTTGATTAACTATCCAATTTGATGCATAATCAATCCTTAAAATATATTATTTAACCAACTCTAGGAAAACTCGTCTTTTTAGTCTTTAATCAATTCTAAACTTTTAATAACCACACAACAAATAAGTATCATACGACGTAACACCTTAACATGTATAACTTAGTCATTATTACTTTATTTTACATAGTAAGTTTAAAATGCATTTACTTATTTTATAACTTAAATATAAAGATATAAACATGGGAGATTTATCAAAACATGTGATAAGGAATGTTTATTATGATAAATAATCTCATTTGATGGTTAGGTCATGAAGTGGCAAGAATAATCTTGTAAGACTTATGAAAGTAGTATGTTAAACATGATAAATCTACCATTTAAATGCTATAAATAAAATCAAAAAAATGTCAATTCATAATTATAAATTATAATAATCTAATTATAACTAATACTATATCATGTAAATTCACATGTGTGATAAATACTTGAATTATGATAGTGATTTAACTTATAAACTAGAAAAACAAAGGTTGTGCCAAATAAACTGAAAAATCACCACAATTTTGGTTTTACCTTTGATCGGACATCCAAATGAACTTGGTTTTCAAATATTTTTATGGTTTATGGTTTCTAGCATCATGAGAGATGTGGGAATCCAAAATTTTGTGAAAACACAAAGGTTTGTTATGCTAAATAATTCTTGCAACATAAGAGTTGCTATCGGATTTCTTGGTAGTAGTTCACGGTTTATGTATTATGGCCTTCTAGATCATATTATTTTGGAAAGATGTCTTCATACAAAGATAGAAGATACCAAGAAGGATATGTATCCAAAAATAGGTAGTAAAATAATGTTTCTACTATTTTATATGATTTTTTCAAAGGCGTAAGGGAAGAATCGTCATTTCCTGCACATTAAAAGTTTTAGCATCTTTTTGGGTAGAAAATCTGAAAAAATTGTTTTCCGAATGAAAACACAAAAATGAACAACTCTTATTTCAGGGAAAATTTTCAGAATCAGATGATTTTGGGCTTTATAAAATATTGAACAATGATGAGTATTTATATGCAAAAATTATAGTTTAATAATTAATATTCATGTCCCATCATGGTTATTTTAAAATAAATCACAAAAAATCTAACTTCAATCATGCTCTTAAAGATGTCATGGCTTACCTCATCAAAAAGATGTCATGGCTTACCTCATCAATTGGTTAGTTGCATATCAAGTCCCTCAATTATTTATAATTAAAATTCAAATAGGTATAATTAGATTTCTTTGTTACATACATATTTACTTATGTAATTTTTCTAGATAATTCGATCATCTTGGTTAATATTTAGAATTTAAATATATATTTTAGGATTAGAGACCTATAAAAATAATAAAAGACTAACTTTTAAGTTCAGGGATTAAAAGGCAAATGTTTCTAAACATTTAGGGTCAAAAATGGAAATTTTTAAAAGTTTAAGGATTAAAGTATAAATTTTTTTTCTTCTAAATTTTTTGGGGCGTTACATATACTATCATGGATTCCTACTTATTCATGCTTTCATGCTTTAAATTCCATTCTAATGACTTTTTTGAAAAAATAAACTCGAAAACTATATAGCAAAATAAGCAAAACAAATAGCGTAGCTACCACCCCACCACCAAACTTAAAATCATACGATGCTCTCATTGCTTAAAAATAGAAAGAATTTAAGTAAAGATCAGAGGACTCCCTTGATCGAGCTCAAACGACACTCGTCGGACTAGTGGTGGTGCTTTCTTCTTTTGCAAAATTGTCTTCAATTTCTCTCAACTCTCTCTAATGAAGAGCGTTGTTGTTCTGGAAGTGCTCCTTGATTTCTTCCAACTGACTTACTAACTCAACATTATCCTTTCCTAGTCGCTCTTTCACCTCTTGCAATTGCTCACAAGCCGACTTTTGTCTCTTCGACGAAGGTGATAGAGTTTCTTCAATTGCCTATATTGTTGATCTCTCGTTCGTGGGGAATGTAGTTTCTATCACTTGCCTCGCAATGTGATTGATGGGATATGTATTTCGATGATGGATGTTTGTATCAAGCTCTGGACAGCCTTTCTTAATACATAGTGCTGTGATGAGTGCTCCAAAATACATAAAGCGTGGAGGACAGTTGATGATGTGATCCTCGATAGCTTTGATTATGAATTCGCCTATGTTTGGAGTGTCTCCTCGTTTGATGCATATCATAATCTTGGCTTGTTCCCATGAAAGTTTTCCTTTGTAATCAGGTGGAAGTATCCTTGAATAGATAAACAAATATGGTTCCTTACAAAGTGTTTGTAGATTCACGTAATCAACCTCCAAGTCACCATCGTGGTTCTCAAACATGAGGCCTGATTGTAGGAGATGTCTGGAGGCATGCTCTCATGTAATCTTGCGTTGTGAGCTTAATCCCAAAGTAACATCTGATCTGACTTCAATTTGTAGTATTTGTTTATGTCTCTCTCCGTGACTGCAACTGATCTCCCCCTAAGTCAAACATTACCATCGCCTTCTTCATAATGAGCATAGTATTTGCGAACAATAGTGTCGTTCACAATACTCGGTCTCCTCATCATGCGCCTTAATCATGCACTCTCCCGTGTCTTTTCCAACCCTTCTACTTCTTTTTCATCAACTAAGTGACTTTTTAAAAGTTCCTGATACAGGTTGAAACAGTTGTTGCTGAGAAATCGATAGCGGTCAAATGTCGGTTTAGCAAAAGAGAGTTTTGATGCTCTTCTTGGTGTTCTAGTTGCTGGCTCAAAAGTGTAGTATCTTCCAGATGCCATGTTCTTCTACAAAGAACAATTAGAAAAATAAATTTTTCTTTCAAGATTTTTTTATTGATAGGAGAAGTAAATAAGAAATAGCCTTTTGAATTCTGAGAGATAATAGAATTGTATACGTAATTAGAGTTATAAATAAGAGAGTTCTTAGTTAGAATTTTGGAATTTTTTCATCAAGTTGCATAACTCTCCTATAATAAATAAAATCACAATGGGAACAACTCATGTATCAATGAAATTTAATCATAAGGGCAATATAAGTATGGTATGAAAGGTAAAGATAGAGATTGTTCAACCAAATTCCGTAGATTCTGGTTTCTCATGTCTCCTATTGCCCTACCAACTGAGAAACGTGTACTGCACGAAAATGTTGGCGCACGATGAAGCCTGATCGCGCGTCCTGATCACGCGGTTGAGGTGCGATTAGAACTTTGACGCGATATTGGACGCAATGTCTTCTGGAATGTAAGAGTAAGAAAAATGTTTGGACCTAGACCTAATCCAACTCCAAGTTCTAACTTTAACAATCTATGCTAATCTCTCGAGTATCTTGACAAAGTTTCGAATGTTTTTGTTAGATCGGCAACAAAAGGGTTTGGAGTAGGTTCAGAGATGCCTTTTGATGTAAAAATGGCTATTGAAGATTTTCTATGGTTGTGCTGTAGAATTACAAACAATTTACTTTGACTCTGGTACCACCTTGGAAAAATCAGAATGCGTATGTTGATGATTTTATTTCTGCTATACGCAATATATTTATAGATGTTGGGATTATCTTTAGTTACTCATTCTACCATACCTACTATTCTTACCTACTTTTTCGTACCATTCATCCATCACCCAACGTTATTATAATTAGACAAGAAGGTATTACATTATATTTTTCCCTTTCTACGTACACTAATTACATTTCCAACAAGATATATAAGAGTCTTTAATTTTGGATATAACAACTCAAATAGAAATAGGAATACAATTTTCACAAAACTAACATAAGCACAACTTTGAAATCTCATTGAATGATTCAAGCTACACGAAAAAAGAAACAAACAATGAAAGCAATCTATGAAAGAAACAACATGTTCCTTAAAAAAATATTATTTTCTTTAATCTTCTCAAAGTTCTTTATCTTCTTGACACTCGCTTTCGTTTTCCTGTCATACATACTCTTTCGAGATCGTCTTTTCTATAATTCTTTTGATATCCTTGATACACTCTCTTAGCTCTTGAACACTATCGATCGAACTTGTAATTTTGTTCTGTAGGTAGCCAACATTTTTCTCTAGATTCAATATTGAATTAGTGGAAGTTCGGTCATTCAGAGGGCCCTCCCCCTTGAAACAAACGACATCCTCCTTTTTCACGTCCTTCTTTCTCACACCAAAATAAAATTTAATTAACAATTTTAGTTAATTAACTCTCTAATCAACTAAAGAAAGACCAAAAGATCAACACGGCCCTTAATTATTTGTACTATAGTATAATTAGTATACTTGTTAATTACTTTCATTAATCAAAAAATAATATAAAACAACCCTTAATTAACTATAATATAGTGGGAAATATGTTGCTTAATTAAAAATCATTAATTTTAAAAATAAAAACACCAAACATTCAACTTAATTAACACATGATTAATTTAAAAGTACAACAAAACAACCAAAAAAACAATTATCAATTAACTGGATTACAATGTAATCGACACCATCTTTAATTAATAATCTAAGTAATTCAAAAATGCAAAATATAAACCATGACATCTCTTGATAATTAATTATTATATAAATTACTTAATTAAAATATAATATAATTAACAAAATAGTTAATTAACAATCAAGTTATTTCAAAAATTTTAACAAAGCCAACTAAAACCGCAATAACTTGAAGCCTATAAGTGGGGCTTACCTGAAAACGTTGTCCAACTTTTTTCTTCATCGAAGATGGCCTAAACGAAGTCGTCATCATAGTAGCACTTTTAAATGAGTAGATTCGCTTGGGTCAACTTCATTTTTAAAATGGGGCGAGTTAAGTTGCCCCATATTTGAGGCGAGCTATTACAACTCTTCTCATTTTTAGACGATTCGAAACGAGCTCTGCCAGATTAATATGGACGAGCCCGACTCGTGTTCACATCCAGCCCATTTTTAAAATTGCCCAATATGGGGACCTAAATAGAATTGCTTGGGCCAACAACAACAGCTAATGGTGATAGGATTTCTCCTTCGTATTTTTATTTTTCTTAAGATGGTTAGAACACCTGTTTTTTAGGAGAAAGGGAAAAGAGGCTTCAGATATTAACACCTTGAGAAAAAAGAATGGTTCCTTCGGGGGGAGGATACTAAGATTTTGCGAGGGAGTATGAATAGAAATTCTTAAGGAGAGACTTTTTATTATAGAAATTTTGTTGTTTTATTTCAAAATGAGGCATTCCTTTTATAGGTAGGCTCATAATCGCCGTGAGTCGTAATGACCACCTCATTGATTACAATCCTTCTTTTTTGGGTAATTATATATTAAGGATAAGATCTAAGGGGATAGGCATGCCGTGTCATTCCTTGTCTCGTAATACGAGGCCGCACCTCTGGACGGCCCGATCTCTTTTTCTTTTGAAACGGGGTAGTAATTTTTGGGGCCAAAAATTTTATACTTGGATGAAGGTAGTGTGATGTCAGGGCCTCGTATATTTCGGTATTCCCATATATATTATTCAATTTCTTTGTGGAAAAGGGCCAACAACCAGTGGCCCAAACTAAAAAATATGGGGCAAGTGCATGAGTGAGTGCACTGCTTGCCCCTTCAACTTCAAATTTTAATTTGAAGAGCGCTAGCCACAACGACTGTGAGATTTGTAAGAACCGTTAATTTCAAATGGCTCTCTCTTTTCAGAACCTATGTAGCCACACTTTTATTTTTAAGTTTTTAAAATCTATAAATAACCCCTTAAAATCTATGTTACCCCACTTACTTCATGTTTTTTTTTTATGAATCACTTACTTCATGTTTTTTCTCATGCCTCCTTTGTGTCTTCTATAAACTTATATTTCTAAATTACAAAATTACCTTGTAATACAACAACTTTAGAAGAAGATTTTGTTTTTATTAATAAAATATCAAAAGTAATGATTAACAATCTTAAAGAGTTTTAAATTAAAATGCAAATAGGTTAAGAAAGATGTGTGATTCGATATATAGTATGCGCCTCACTCTGAGGAACAAGTCAAAAGTCGTAGTTGTTTTAACAAATCCCTTTCTATTGCAACTTTTTTTCTTCATCAAGCTGTGGGTTTTCGTCGAGGCAGAACCATGAATGATTTTTACCTGGGCTACAACAACGAGATGGACAATTATTGATCGTTAGACCCATCTCAATTAGTTTTGTATTCTTTTTATTTCTACTAGAATCTTACATTATTTTTATTCCATAAATAGAAAAACTAATCAAGCAAGACTTTTACAAGGATTTTATTTCTTTTAGACTGAAAATAGTAGATTTTTTGGTGTATAATAAAGAATAGAGGGCTGAAATGACATAAAATATTTTTTTAGTGGTACAAATTATAAAGTACAATTCTTATATGCACTGAATATGCAAAAAGCCACCAGGGCTGGAGCCCAAGTAGTCTAGTACTTGGTTCCGTCCCTAGTTTTTGTGCCCTACATACATCATATTTGAGTTTTCGTGTCCCATCACAATCGGTTAAGTCGGATACGACATTGAGTTTCGTATATAATGCAAACTACTAATATTTTCTAAATTTTTGACATGGATTTTTTTTTGCTACACCTTTATGGAAGGTTGGTTGTCGAGTCCCATATGCAAACTTACATACGTCTAAAAACTATATTGACTATATTGAAAATAAATATAACTTATGCGTTGATGCAAATTAAAATTTCTACACACGGTATCCACGTGCATCAGGCACTAGTATATAAATGTGGAAACCCTTGCCCCCCTTCATTTTCACTCTCACGCCGCATTTGCGCAGCCACAGACATTCGCTCATCATCTATGTTGCTTGATTGCATCCGTGGCTCACTGGCCTTCCTCTTTAGTCTCACATCATCTCCATCGCTCATGTTGCCTATCAAAATTCACGTCGCGCCGCATACCATCATATTTTTGAGAACTGGTATGTCGCTTTGCATTGTATTTGAAGTTTAATATTTTAGAGAATTGCCAATTGCATTAAATTTAATCGAAAGTAGATCTGTAATATAAATGGTTAAATTTAAAATAATTATAAATCCCTAATGAACATAGAATATATGTGCTTTTGCTCGATTGGAATTGAAGTTGTCAAGCTATTAATATTTAGTGTAAACGAGATTTTCTTTTCGGATATCGACCAAATGGTCTTATATATATGCTCGGTTTACATGCTGGACTTATCTCATTCAGAACTATGATTGTGTTAGTATGTATGCGGGACTTTGATTGTGTTAGTATGTATGCTTCGATCATGTTTGCTTAACTCTTTTTAATTGAAAATGAGGAAACTGATATTTACTTGGAATCTTAACTTGAAAACTTGCATATAAGCCATAATCTATGAACTTGTTGATATATAGAACTAATAGCTAGTGATTATTATTTAGAAATCCTCATATTATATATATATATGTATATATATATATATATATATATATATTATACACAAATAAGAATATATGATGCATGCTTGCGATCGTCATTTCAACATTAAAATTATCTGTAATTAAGTATACTCGATTTTTATAAATTGTACTATTTCCCCTTGAAATGTGTGATGAGGCATATTAGAAGTATGAAAATCAATACAAAAAGGTGAAAGGGTGGTCAACGAACAATAAATTACTTACTCGCAAAAATGAGTGAATTCACAGATTTGGGGTATATGATTCCAGATATATATGTAATATTCTAATCATATTTAGTGAATCCTTACATATTACACAAGTTAGGGAAATGGTTTAATACATTTCCCGAGACATAAATTTTCTACTAGTATATAATCAAGACCAAGTCTGTAGCTTTATTCAAATTAACTTGAAAACAAAACAAAAATTCAATAATACGAGCTGTTTTGCAGTACTAGCCACAAGTTTTCGAAAAATGTCCATCAACCATGACAATGAGAGCTTTTACAATATCATTTCACCTGACTCTTGGACTACAGGATTGGTAAGTTTTCTCTTTTTACATTTGTTTGAGATACAACTCCAGTATAATGTATATATTGAAAATCTCGATCCAAGATAAAGATTGATACATCGTAATGTAACTTCGTTTCGCTTACGGCTACAGATCTATTGAAAATTAAAATTAAAAAAATAAACCTGTAAATGATTTTTTGGACATCCAGTGAATTTTATTCTTTTTGAAAGACATCTTATGATTTTAAAGTTGTCTTTGAAGTTTTCCCTTAGGTTCTGAACCCTAGTTGCTCATTTCTTTTGTTGAGATTTTTCAAGAGTAATTTAAATTTATGTTAGCACGCTTAGACTGAAGAGGCGCGAGATTTCACGCCTTTTAATTTGTTTTTATTTTTATTTTTGTTTATAAAACTAATGTTTTCAGCATTAGATTTGATATTTAGAAATGAATGTTTAATTATATATAGTATCCGAGACATGAACAATGACCAACATTCCATATTTTATTGATTGTTATTTATGTAAATTTATTAGTATCATTCACAAAATTCTAACTTTTAATATTGTAATCTCTTTATAGAGAATGCCTCGCGATTTTCTTGAAGAAGAATATGCATCAGGTAGTGTTGCGACTATAAAATGGTTCGCACGTAAATGGAAGGTCAAGTTATCCAAAGAAGGAGATGACATATATCTTAAAGGTGGCATCGACAAGTTTCTTAATGACAACTCATTGGACATTTACGATATGTTAATCTTTACTTATTATGGTGATTTGAAATTCAAGGTCACAATTCATGGCAGCGATGGATCCAAGAAACTGTGTCAAGAGGACGAAGAAACTTTTTGAAATGTATTTGCTCTTGCTTTTTATTTTGTCGCGGAACATTAAATTTCATGTGTCGTCGTGTCTTCTTTTCATTTGGTCTTCATATATAGTTGTTTTGTTATTTCATATGTTCTTTAGCTTTATTTCTTTGATAGATGTAGTGCTTGATTGCTGTTGTTTTTAAATAAAATATGATTTGTTTTTCCAAATTACTTTAGATTAAACAATATATAAATCATTGTATAGCTAATTAAAGATAAATATGTGTCCGCGTGTTGATGAGAACAATGCTAGGCGACATGACATGGAAAAATATATTCCTTATATTATTTTATGATTAATAGTATACTATATTCTATTCCTCAAAAAGTTTAATAATTTTGTGAGTCAATTGCCAAAATAACACTCTACAGAAAATTACTATCTCAATAACACTATTGAAAAAATAAGTTCCAAAGTATCACTGTTTAGAAACAAAATACTATTATAACCTTCCTTTCATTTTAACCTATAATTTTCAAATTGATCACGATAATTTTCTTAGCAAAAGCGAAGTCCTATAATAATCTATATATAAATACTTTTTTTAAAAAGTTTATCAGAAAATTTGTGTAAGGTAACAAAATTTAATTAGTTATGAAAATAAAAACCCATTTCACGGGTTCAACTACCTCCTTCGGCCTTCCACCACACTTCTCTTCTACAATCACAAAAGAAATTCTAAAATAGCATAATTCACATATACACACCCTTTTTTTGGGATGACGTGGGAACCCTCAGCCGCTACCTTTCGGGTGCGCACTAGGTAAATCCCTGAATCGACGAAATAGCATGCAAACCTCACCAACCAAGTTAAATCACACTAGACTAACCATGTGTGACAACTGACAGGTTCAGACCAGGAGATATAGAATCAATTCGCTCACAATAAGATTCGAACCTGAGACCAAAAAGAGGAGACTCCTCCTCTTTAAACCAACTGGACCACCCACAAGGGGTGCATATACACACTCTCGGAGGTTTATAAATCACAACAAAATATTGAGACTTTTTTATCCTGTTGCCAGAAAAGACTTCCCTTAAGGTACGGTGAGGAATAAAATAAATAATAATTACTAATTGAATGAGTTATTGTTAAAAATTACTATTTGAGTGTATTATTATTTTGTAGTTTGTGTGTGGCCGTGTGCATCAGAGGTGGAGAGTTAGATGCAAAAGGGTGTTCTATACTTTATTTGTTTAAATTTCTAATATGTCATAGTATTATATTCGTACAAAGATAATTACAAGTCACAAGAAAGAAAAAAAGAGAGGTTAAAATAGCAATTTATTGTTGAAGAGTGATATTTTTTGGATTTGTTTTGATAATAGTGTTAGAAATTATTTTCTTGATAGTGTTATTTTGGTGAATTGGTGACAGAATCGCCTCCTTCTTGAATCTGACCCAACTTCAACTCCAAGTCAGAATACATTTGACTAAGAGCTCGTTTAGTTGGCCGATGGAGATTAGTACATTTTGAATCTGCCACATGGTATTAACTTTATTGTACATGACTTATTAGCTGCATTGCACGGACACGGATACGTGGACACGTATCGGACACGGATACGGATACGGGATACGGATTTTTTTTAAAATCACATATTGAGATACGTCAAGGATACGTCGAATATTTAATATTAAAAAACTATATATATATATATATATTATTGAAGTAAATATGTTAAATAATCAATATTAAACACTTATACAATTCAAAAAATAATCAACATATATAGCAATATACAAAGATCCACCATTCCACAAACTCAAATATTAATTGATAAATATGTTCAACACGAATATTACAAAGTTTCATAATATAACAAATAAGTTAAAAAAAAACAAATAAGTTTTGCCCCTAAAGTTTTCAAAAATTAATATGTTAATTGATAAATAATATAACAAATAAGTTAATTGATAAATATGTTCAACAAATAAGTTTTGCCCCTAAAGTTTTCAAAAAAAAAAAAAAAAATATTTTATTGAGGACACGTATCCGATACGCCTCAGAAGCGTATCCGATACGTATCCCATTTATTTAAAAAATAATATTTAAATAGGATACGCCACGTGGCGTATCCGACACGTATCCGAGGCGTATCCGAGGCGTATCCGTGTCCATTTAGTATCCGATACGGGATACGGAGCCATTTTTGGAGTATCCGTGCAACATAGCTTATTAGCTTTGGTTGCATATTTTACTCCTTGAAAAGGAAGCTGAGGCCCATATTTGGTTGCATATTTTACTCCTTGAAAAGGAAGCTGAGGCCCACTTCAAAACAGGCTTGGTCAACACCTATCAGTGACGTATCTCGAATCTAATGTTGGGGTAGGCTAAATTTTTCTGAAAGAACCCTAAACTAGAAACGAAAAAAAAAATGATAAAGAATCAAAGGTTTTTTTTCGATCTCTTAATATTAAAAGCAGTTTTTGGTAATTCTTACCACTAAAATAGGCTTTTTGCTAAATTTTTAACATCGAAAGGGATTTTTTACTAGCTTCTTATCATTAAAATGTTATTTTTTCTGAGATTTTCATATCAAAAATGATTTTATGCTAATTTTCTAACACCTTAAGAATTTTTTTCGCTAGTTCTGTAACATCAAAGGAGTATTTTTTTCCTTCGTGATTTCTTAAAATTAAAAGAGTTCTTTTGCAAATTTCTTAACATTAAAAAGGGGATTTTTACTTATTAGAATAACATTTGAGGTTATCTTATAATTAGACATAATATAGAGCAATTTTTGTAATTTCACAATTTTAGATATATAAATATTAATAAATATTTTGAAATCTAAGTGGGGGTTGAAGCCCAAGCAAGCACCCCCTAGATACGTCGCTGACACTTACACACCTACATTAATATCAAAGTTACGAAATTGTCCTTACTCTTTCTCTTATTTCTAGCAAATCTCAGTTTTTCTATTTGTACGACAAGTCAACAACCCAAAAAAAAACTTCTAATTGCTAAGTTTCTTCGTCTTCTTTTGGCGGTGGTAACCGTAGCTATAATTCGTACTTTGACCGACTGACCGCAAATGTGTGGAAACGAATGAGCTTTGTATTGTATTTGTTTGATAATATGCTCATGCCCATCCGTGAACATGTTGCATATGGGAAGTAATTCTTTTGCTTTTGTTACTTTTGTAGAAAAGTTGATTCTCTTTTGTAGAAAATATTCGACATTAGAGAGAGAAGAAATTGTAATAATACTCATAACCATGTCCTTTATACAGGATGATCATGACATGCGCACCAATCCCTCAATGGGACCACACGCCTAGGTTACAACGTTAACTGTCATAACGGAATAATTAAAATACTAACGGATCCCAAAACGGCGTCGTGACTTGCCTCAACGCTTTAACAAACGCGACTCTACTTAACAAATATTTTGAAATATAAAACTACATAAACTAAATTCAGAAATTGAAATTAGATCCCCAATTCGATCAAGCTTGAACCCTAACAAGTCTCTATATGACATTGCTATCTCCTTCTCACGAGCTTGACCTCAAGCTCGCCAATTATGGAATTTCTGCTCAAATTCTTCAAACTTCTCCCATGTAGCTTCTGAATCTGACCTCCCCTTTCCACTTAATTAGCCAATCAACCCTCGCTGCATTGTCGTGCTTCACAATTTGTCGCACTAATATTGCCTCTAGTTCCAATTCTGACTCGTTCTCTTCAACTGCAGATATATTAGGGGTCAGGGAGTCCAAAGATCCAATCTTTTTCTTCAACAAGGACACGTGGAAGACGGGGTGCACCATAGAGCCCTCTGGTTAGGCTAATTTATATGCCATTGCTCCAATTCTTGCCACAATTTGAAAGGTCAAGCATATTTGTGACTTAGCTTCCATGATTTATCTTGCCTGATAGAGTTTTACCTATAGGGTTTCAATTTTAGGAACACCCAATCCCCTTCAGTGAAATTCCTTTCACACCTCCCTTTATTTGCTAATTGTTTCATTGTGTCCTCGGCTTGAATCAACTGTTGTTTGATGAATTGATTAGCTAACTGCCTCTTTTGAATTAAATGCTATACTCCAGCTACCTTGAAGTCCTTATAGGGTCCTATCCCCAGTTGGGATGGTTTGTACCCAAAGAGGGCCTCAAAGGGTGTCATCTGAATGGTGGTATGGTAATTAGTATTGTACCACATTCAGCCATGGCCACCCACCTTGACCAGTGCTTGGGCTCCCCCTAGTCATACACCTAAGATATGATTCCAAGCACTGGTTCACCCTTTCTGTTTGTCCATCTGTTTGGGGGTGGTAAACAGTGTTGAGTTGTTGCTTTACCCCCAAACATGTGAGCAACTCCTTCCAAAAGTCACTTGTGAAGACTCTGTCTCTATCAGAAGTAATACTTCTAGGGAGACCATGGAGTTTGTAGATGGAATCTAGATATAAGTTCGCTAAGTCTGCTGTAGTGTAAGGGTGGGAGATAGGGATAAAATGTGAGTATTTGGTGAACCTATCCACTATTACCCAAATAGCTTCCTTACCTCCAGGCTTAGGTAACTGATCTATGAAGTCCATGGTGGTGTCTTGCCATGCTTCCTCTGGGGGTGGTAATGGTTGGAGTAACCTTGGGTATTTAGTGTTCTCATGCTTGCATTTCTGGCAAGCGATGCATTGAGACACCAGGTCCTTAACAAAAGCCCTCATTCCTGGCCATAAGAATATAGCACTAACCCTTTGATAAGTGGCTTGAATGCTTGAGTGTCCTCCCACACTACTGTCATGCATTAGCTGAACCACCTGCTCTCTCAACTTAGTAGATACCCCCACATACAATTTACCTTTGTACCTCAAGATACCCTCCTGATAAGAGAAATATGACATGTCATAAGGTCTCATCATTAACTCAATAATAGCATATTGTGCTTCCTCATCACCATAATAGCTCTCATGTAATTCCTCAATCCATTGTGGTTGAAAGGCACTGATAACCTTGCATTCCATTTCCCCCACCTCTCTTCTTGAGAGAGAATCAGCAGCATTATTATCCCTTCCCCTCCTGTACTCTATCTTGTAATCAAAGCCCAACAGTTTAGTCAAGTATTTCTGTTGCATAGGGGTGGAAATTTTCTGCTCTAACAAATACTTGAGGCTCTGTTGGTCAGTTCTGATGATGAACTGGCCTTGTAGCAAGTAACTCCTCCACTTATCAATAGCCAACACCACATGTAATAGCTTTTTTTCATAGACAGACAGTCCCATGCTCTTGGGACCCGAAGCTCTACTAATGTAATCTATGGGGTGGCCCTCCTGGTTCAACACAGCCCCTAAGCCATAATAGCAAGCATCAGTTTCAACATAAAAAGTTTTTCGGAAATTTGGTAGTTGAAGTACTGGAGCTGAGGTCATAGCTTCCTTCAATGCTTCAAATGCCCTCTCTACCTCCTCACTCCACTTGAACCCTCATTTTCTAGTCATATCAGTTAATGGCCTAGCAATAATCCCAAAATGCCTTATAAATTTTCTATAGTACCCTGTCAATCCCTAGAAACCCCCCAATGCCTTCACATTCTTGGGCTTTGGCCATTCTAGCATGCATTGTATCTTTTTAGGATCTGCTGCCACAGTCCCCCTTCAATTATGTGTACTAAGTATTCCACTTTGGATTGTCCAATGGTACACTTTGTCTTCTTTGCAAACAATCCATTCTCTCTCAAGACATTAAACACAAACTTCAAGTGCTTCTTGTGTTCTTTAATGTCCCTACTATAGATCAAGATGTCATCAAAGAACACTAGTACCATTTTACCTAGCTGATCTTTGAAGAGCTTGTTCATAAGGTTCTAGAAGGTAGTCGGGGCATTAGTCAGCCCAAATGGCATGACTTTAAACTCATAATGCCTTGTAGTAGTGACAAAGGCAGTCTTTGGAACATCTTTCCTCCTCACTCTAATCTAGTGGTAACCAGCCCTTAAGTCTACCTTAGAGTAAACCCTTGTCTGTCCCAGTTCATCAAGTAGATCATGTTGATACTCCTCCAATAAGTCCCCAAGTTCTTCATTGACCTCCACTATTGGCTGTTCTTTCACTGGAGTGATCATGAATAGATAAATATAGTTCACTTGGGTTTGAGGTTAATTAGGTAAAACTAATGGGGCTGCTAAGGACACCGCAAATTTTTTTTTTTTTTAATTCTTCTTTCAATTTCATGGATGTACCAAATGTATTTTGACATATGTTTTCATTATAACGATTGAAACTTCCAATTTTACATTTGGAGGACGAAACACGCCTCAACGAACTCAAGCAAATGTTATCGGAGACATAATTAAATTAGGACTACCGGTAGAAGATGAAAATTGTCTTTGAGAAACTGAATTTGTGAAAGAGAAAGATTGACCTGAGTAAATTAGGAAGACTTTGAAGGATAAATATGTAATTGTTTGGACTTGTATTTTTATTGTTCAACCCATTATATGTGAAAGCGAGAGGGGGAGGTCAGACAGAAATTCTGGATGAAACCCGGGCCACCCAACATTAATCACGTTGACCCTGTAATAATTAAAATGCATACCAAAGTTGTCAAGAGCCGGATTACTAAAGATTATTTTCGGAGACCCGGCCTATAAGGATGTACCAAACGAGCTCTAATATTATTTCAAAATTCTTTTGGAGTAGAATAACACATGTAGTTGGAGCTTATATCGTCCACCATGGAATTGACCAGCCATGTCATAATCATGGCATTTTCAGCATCCCAACTAGCATACATTAGATCATCATTAGTCCTAACCTTCTTATTGCCACTGGTGTAACCAATTTTCCATTGCCCACGAATATGCATTCGAACAGATTGTGACGTAGAGAAAGCTTATAAGATTGGAATAACACACAAGAATCAAAGACTCGTAAACCATGCAGAACATTGAGAATTTGATGCAAAAAGAGAGAAACTCTCAAAAAATTTATTTAATAATCAACCAACCGTCTTCTTAGGTGTACACAGAATATATACCCTAAAATCATTATAAAATAATTAAAATGTTTTTTTTTGGAGCAAGATAATATTACTATTTCCAAAAACAGTTCGCGTACAAAGCCGATCAAAAGGATCCAGGTTCAAAACTCAGCAAACCATAACCAATACCAAACTACTTATCACTACATCTATTGTAGCCTATCACAAAGATGACTAAGGCCTCTATGGCGTGTAGCTCGAGCTTTCACCACTTCAATGATCTGCATGCTCACAGTAGGATCCAAAGTCAGAGGCGTGTTGAATACCATTTGATTTCGTTGCATCCACACATCATAGATTGTCTCGGCTGTTACCAACTTCAGGAGTTTGCAATGCATACTCTTACCTTTGCACTTCTCGATTAGCCACTTCAATTCAGTAGACCATTCTCCAGGTCGATGAGGTATATTCATCCAGTTCAAGACATCATTCCAAATTTTACATGTCACAGGGCATTTGAAAAATAAGTGTTCCATTGTCTCATCCTCTTTACAGAATACACACTTGCTATCAATCTGTCCTCCAAAGCGTGTCATTCTCTCCTTAGTATACAATCGGTTTTGGAAGCTCATCCACATAGTAAATACAGCTCTTGGCCTAGCAGTATTCCTATAAAAGAGTTTGCACCAAGGAACCTTGCTTTTTTCACCTCTAATACACCAATAAACTTGCCTTGTCCCATATTTTCCAGTATCAAGAGCCTTCTTCCACCCATCATTGAGTAGCATCTCTTCTCTGTATTTGAACATTCTCCTGATAATCCATGAACATCCATTCCCAGGTGTGAAGGTGAGCCAAGTAGAATCTCTCAAGTAAATACTATGAATCCATCTGACCCACAACTTGTCAGCTTTTTTTGCAACATTCCACAACATCTTTGCTATATTGGCTTTATTCCATGGCTCTAGTTCAATCACATTCAGGCCCCCTTCATTTCTTGCATCACATATATGTTCCCAAGACACAGGTGCTTTTCTACTCTTCATATCCTTTCTTGTCCACAGAAACACTCTGCACCTTGTTTCAATAAGTTTTAGAACAACTTTAGGCATAGGGAAAACTTGGATCCAATAATTAGCCATGGAAAAGACGACACTCCTTATGAGCTGCAGTCTGCCAGGGTAACTGAGTAATTTACTGCTCCAATGATTAATTCTAGCCATGATTTTATCTATGAGAGGGGTGTACTCTACCAGTTTCAATTTACTACTAGCCAATGGCACACCTAGATACCTGACATGTAGTTTTCCTTGTTTAAACCCAGTCATCTCCAATATTTGCTGCCTTTCTTCAATCCCTGTGCCCCCAAGATACACACTACACTTTATAGGACTGGATTGCAACCTTGTGGCAGCTGAAAACATCTTGAACTTCTCCATCATGAGCTGCACAGACACATCATCACCTCTACACAGTAGCATTAAGTCATCTGCGAAGCACACATTTGTTATCCCCAAGCTCTCACACCTTGGATGGAAATTGGAGTTAGGATCGAACTTCAACTCCTGTAACAGTCTATGGAGATATTCCATGATTATGACAAAAAGCAAGGGTGACACAGAGTCACCCTGTCTCAGTCCCCTCTTTGCACAAAACTCTTGAAGGCACCCCATTCACCACATATTTATAAGAAACAGATGAGACACACTCCATGATCCATTTTACAAAAACTCCAGGGAACCCCATTTCAATCATAATCTCTTCTAATGCCCTCCATTCCACAGTGTCATAAGCCTTCTGAATATCCATTTGAATGAGACATCTAGGTGATATTCCCTTTCTCCCATATCCTTTAACCATTTCTTGTGCTAAGAAAATATTATCATGAATGTTTTTCCCAGGTAGGAATGCTGATTGACTATCATCCACAACAATGTTAATAGCCCCCCCATTCTCTCTGTCAAAATCTTTGTGATGATTTTCAGCACTGTTGTACAACAAGAAATTGGCCTCATGTCTTTAACAGTTTTTGCCTCAGGTGACTTGGGTATTAGAGTCACAAGGGTGCAATTTACTGCCTTGTACATTTTGCCCTCCTGAAAAAATTCCTTGACAGCAACAATCACATCATGGCCTACAATACTCCATGCTTTTTTAAAGAATAAGGCATTGAAGCCATCCAACCCCGAGGCTTTCAAGTCACCAATTCCATTCAAAGCCTGTAAAATCTCTCTATCATCAATTGGTCTTATCAATTGCAGAGCCTCCTCTCTATGTAGAGTTCTACCTTTCCTTAGTACAGGGATTTCCACTCCTTGGATCCTGTTAGATGCCTCCCCAACTAACTCCTTATAGAACTGCAGAATTTCATCTTCAATATGTCTTGGACTGGTTAGTAGATCTCCTGTCCGGGACACCAATTTGTGCAGGCCCTTCTTTTTATTTTTTTCCTTAACAGACGCAAAAAAGTAGGCATTGTTACCATCCCCAAGTTGCAACCAGTCAACTTTTGATTTCTGCCTTAATACATCTTATTCTACTTGATGATGATTGAGTAATTCATCCTTTAATCTCTTGACCTCCTCTAACAACACTGGATTAAACATATCCCCCATTAAAGTTTTTTGTGCCCGTTCCAGCTGTGAACTAGCCTCCAATATTTGTTGGGACACCCTAGCATATTTTCTGGCTAACCTCCTCATAGGTGTTTGTAATCTCTTCAGTTTCTGCCAAAGGCATTGCATAGCTGAACACCCTTTGACATCTTTTCTCCAGCTTCCTTCCACTTCTTGATAGAAGCAACTATCTTTGGCCACTATATTCAAAAATCTGAACATGGAGTGTATCACACTTTGTCTCCCCACACATGTACCCTTCACCATGGCATGATCTGATATCCCATTAGCACATATTTCAAAAGATACATCCTCAAATTTAGTAAACCATTCTGTGTTGGCAATGGCCCAATCAATTCTGGAATAAATTAGTCCATCAACTTCATGACTATTAGACCAAGTATGATGTGGTCCAGTGGTTTGGGCCTCAAACAACTCCAGGTTGTGCATCATCTGTTCAAATTCAGCAAACTCATGGTGTTTAACTCTACTTCCTCCAACTCTGTCCTCCACATGTAAAACATTGTTGAAATCCCCCATACTTAACCAAGCACCTTGTTGTCCAGAACTAATGGCTTCCATATCTCTCCATAATGGCCGCCTCAGTTCCAGTGTATTATATGCATAGACAGCCGTTAGCCAATACAAAAAATTCCCACCTATGTCCAGAACCTTCATATGCATAAATTGATCTGACTGGGTGATCACTTCTATGTGCACTTTACTTGGATCCCAAAGACACCAGATGCGCCCATTAGGATGCTTATTGTAGTTATCTACATAACACCATTTTGGATCAAAACTTCTTCTAATCTTATTATCTTTTGATTCCTTAACCCTTGTTTCTACCAATATGACAATTGCACAATGTTGTTTTGAGATGCAGGAGCTAGCCTCTCTGTGCCTTGCCACTTTATTCAAGCCCCTTACATTCCATGAAAGAATCATGGTACAGGGTCTGGTTCCCCAATAAAGCCATCTCCAAGCCTTAAGGGGCAAATCCATTCTGCTGTAAGACTCCAGCTGCTTCACCTCTGCTAAAGTTCTCATTTCTGTTTTCTCTTGTTGATTTCTTCCCAGAGCTAACAACACTCCAGTTAGCCTCATCATGTTTTGCCTGATAAGTCAGAGCCCTTGTAGTATTACTAGAGCCATCTTGGCCAGCTTTGGTTTCTTGGTCCCTTGGCTCGGTTGTAGTACTACCCTTCTTACCAGTCATTTTCTCTTGCATCCCTTGTTCCCCCTCAACATTAACATTCTTAACACTAGGTTCCACATGCTGTGTGTCCTTCTGTTCTTGCACCACTTTCCTCACCTCTCCAGCAGGCTGTTTTGGTGCCCAAACTTTACCATCTTTCCTCTGCACAGGCTGCTTCCCTTGTTTATTTCTTTTCATCTCACAGTTATGACCAATCTTCAAACAGATATTACAGTAATGAGGTTTGCATTCATATACCACTTTCTGCTTAAATTTTCCTTTCCTTGGGTCATTTAGTGTAATCACTTCCCTTAGCGGCTTAGATACATCCACTTCCACCATCAATCTAGCATAAGAGACCCTGAGCTTTTTAGAAGTACATTCATCTGTGACCATAGGTGACCCAAGTGCACTTGCTATCTTCCCAATACTCGTCTCACTCCAGAGATGCACATGCAAATGAGGTAATGTAACCCAAAGAGGAACAACTTTCATCTCCTCTGATAGAACAAAGCCTGGTTCCCACTTTTTCAGAAACATAGGTTTCCCATAAATTGTGAAAGGACCCTTAGATAAAACCTCATCCCTGTCTTTACTATTCTGAAATCGCAACAGAAAGTAGCCAGTGTCATGATAGTGAACTTCCGGCATTGCTACAGAACTCCAAACTTTCTCAATGAAAAGCCGTACAACATTCAGAGTTAAATTATCATTAATCACATACATGATCAGAGCATTTTCCCAATATATTAGTTCAGATGCAATATCTTCTTTATCAATGTCAATTTCGATTTCCCCATCGACAATTTTGGGCGCGTGGAATTTAATAGTAGTTCCATGAGAAGGATCTCTATTACCTGTAATTGCATCAACCCAAGGTTTTGAGGAGCCTATTGCTGGATTCACTGCTTTCTCAATCCGAGGCTCAATTGGATTCACATCCCTATTCAGAGGTGGAAATTGAGACACCATATCAATCCTCACTATATTTTTCGGTGGTGGTGATCTGCTATTAATCGGTGATTGTTCCCCTTCTTCCTCCCCATTTGCGATAGCTTTTCCCCTTTCGCTACTCTCTGTTGTCGTAGTTCACACCTGTAGTTGGGAGCGTGTGGTGATTGTAGACCCCGACGGATGCTGTTGCGTGGCCACCTTCTTCGGCAGACGGCCCACGCGCCGCATTATCTTACGTCATCTCGCCACTCTCTATGCGGGGAAGTGTGTGAAAATCGCACCTAGTGGAGGTGAGAATCGCACCTAGTGGAGATTTAATGACTTTTTAAAATGTTTTTTTTTTTAAAAAAACAAATGTAGAAAATAAAAGTGCCACTCACGTGGAACATGCCCACCAAGCAGAATGCAATACGAGTACTATAGAAAAATATGTAACTAGACTAATCACACATTATAATGGACCGAGTCAAAATCAACCTCTAATCTTGGGATGATCGAGTTTCTTTACCACCTCCAGCGCTTTCTTAACTGTATCAAATTGCGACCAATGTAGGAAGTTATCACCATTTAGGTATATAGTGGTGATCTGGGCATAATGAGAGTTCGAGTATTTTGACTAAGTTTCGAATGCTTTTGTTTTATTTGATTGTTAACAAAAGGATTTGGAGTGGGTTCAGAAATGCCTTCTGATGCAGAAATGGCTATGAAGATTTTCTACGGTTGTGTTATAGAATTATAAATAATTTATTTTTACTATGGTACCACTTTGGAAAAATAAATAATGGACAAGATATAATAATTAGACAAGGAAGTATAACATTATATTTTACACTCTCTACACTAATTACATTTCCAACAAGATATAAAACGAAGAGTCTTTTTATTTTGGGTATAACAACTCCATTTTTATTTTGGGTATAACAACTCTACTAGAAATAAGAATACAATTTCACAAATTAACATAAGCATAACGAATGATTCAAGCTACACGAACAACGAAACAAACAATGAATGCAATCCATGAAGTAAATAGCACGTGCCTTAAAAAAATATTATTTTCTTTTATCTTCTTAAAGTTCTTTATCTTCTTGACACTCCCTTTCGTTTTTCCATCATATTCTTTCGGGATCATCTTTTCTATAATTACTTCGATATCTTTGATACACTCTCTTAGCTCTTGAACACTATTGATCAAACTTGTAATTTCGTTTTGTAGGTAGCTAACATTATTCTCGAGATTCAGCATTGAACTAGTGGAAGTTCGATCGTTCGGATGGCCCTCCCCCTTGTGACAAATGACATCCTCGTTTCTCAAATCCTTCTTTCTGTTGCAAACACATCAAAACAAGTAATTTAATTAATATTTTTAGTTAATTAACCATCTATTCAACTAAAGAAGAGAAACGTATCTAACACCAACCTTTGACTAGTTGTACTATAATTTAATTAGTATACTTATTAATTAACACTCCAATTAATCAAAAAATACAAAAAAAAAGAGACCTTAATTAACTACAATATAGTGAGAAATATACAGGTTGCTTACTTAAAAGTCTAATTAATTTTAAAAATTAATTCCAGTAACTTAATTAACACCTAATTAATTACAAGTACAACAAAACAACCAAAAAACAACTATTAATTAAATGGACTACAATGTAATCAACATTGTCTTTAATCAACAACCTAAGTAATTTAAAAATAAACCACGACATCCCTTGATAACTAATTATTAATGACTAATTATTATATAAATTACTTAAATAAAATATAATGTAACTAACAAGCCAGTTAATTAACAATTAAATTATTTTAATTTTTTTTTCTAAAATAAGCTAACTAAAGCCGCTATAACTTGAAGCCCATAAGCAGTGCTTACGTGCAAACATTGTCCAACTTTTTTCCTCATCGAAGATGGCCTAATGAGAGTTGTTTCGTAATTGTAACACTTTTGAGGTGATTGATTCATAGAGAGGAAAGACATTATGAGGCGATATGAGCTGAGCATACTAGCGAAGGCCAAGTTCATTTTCAAAATGGGGCGACATAAGTTGCCCCATAATTTAGGAGAGTTGTTTCAGCTTGTCTCCTTTTTTAGACGATTCAAAACTAGCTCGGCCATATTAATATGGACGAGCCCGACTAGTGTCCACATTCGGCCCATTGTAAAAATAGGCCAAAATATGGACCTAAAAAATAGCTTAAGCCAACAACAACAGCTTGGCCCAAAATGCAATAGATTCCTTCTTTTTCCTTTTTGTTGAAAAAAAGTCCCAACAATCGCTGGCCCAAATAAAAAGATAGGGGGCGAGTGCACTTTCCCCTCCTCCAAATTTTGATTTGAAGAGCAGAGCAGTACAATTATGAGATTTGAAAAAGCAGTTAATTTCAAATGACTCTTTCTATCCAGAACGTTGAGCAGTCATTTTTTTTTTACTTTTTGTTTTAAAAATCTATAAATAGCCTCTTAAAATCTATGTTACCCCACTTACTATATGTTTTTTGATTCATTTCACCTTGTGCAAATTCAATCTTTTTACGTAGTTTTTGACGTGTATTTTATCGTTCACTATTCGCTTTTTTGAAGTGGTGCCTTAGTAAATTGTTTTGCCTTCAATTGGTATCTTATACATATATATACATTCACCTTTTATCTTTGTCAAATTTGTATATAAATAGCAACAACGAACTTATGGGGCCATGTATATCATAACTATTCAAAGCCTTACATGCTTTCAGAGTTTTACCATCATACTCCTCACCATAGAGCAAACTCACGTGAGAATTAGGTTAGGACTCCTCTTCGGCGGACTTGTCATTACGATGGTACCCCTTGTTTCACCATATGAGCAATGAAATGATGATACATATGAGTTGGTGCTAGAACACCACTACAATATCGGGAAGTTCTTCATAGAAGATGTGCTTGGTGCTAGGGGTTTCTTTCTTATTGGGTTACAATGGTCTTTTATATTTTGTATTATCCTATTATGTTACTCTGCTTACATTATGATTTTTGTCGTGTCTGCTTCGTGTCTTCTTATATCGCTCTCCTTTCTTCAAATGGATATAGTGCACCGTTGAGCCCCAATCATCAAGAGGGTTTATGATGCATAAAATTCCTTCGAGCAAACCATGGGCCAACAAGAGGGTGGAGGACGAGAAAAGTATGGTGTTGGAGGCACTTTTTCTCTCAAGGTGGTCTTGAGAAGGGGCAATGATGCCCAAGTTGGAAGAGGACTAAAGAAGGTGAAGTGTTGGGGGAACTACTACAAGGCATAATTTTATCCTGCCACCTGGGTAAGGTGCTACTGTTGCCCTTACTCCACAGGTTAGTGCCTACATTTCTCGTTATTATTTAAGACCCCCACCTCAAGAGCATGAGGTTAACACCAAAAGCAAATGTGTGAAAGCAATCAACTTAGCCCATTCTAATTGATTTTAACTCCCTATTGAGCTGGTCACTGTAGAGCACTCTACTTGGTTTAACCCCTACGGTAGGAACAACAGAGGTTGCTCATGCCAACAAAAAATGTGCGCCTAAGCCTTCATTAAAAGAGATAGCTCATCACAAACTCGTCGCCAGGGTTTTCGGTTTCATTGGTAGGGCATAAATTGCTAAGGATCTTACTCTAGATGTGGAGGATCTTGTGAGGTTTTCTATAAGGCTTGGCTTTCAACACCTGGTTGATGTCGTGGGAGTGGATGCGTTGTGCAAATTTTTCCCTGACTTTGATCGTAAAAAATACTTTTATAATCTAGGCTCGGGTCGAGGGAAGCAACTATCCCGGAGTATAACATATAAATTCATGAATTTTTGGCTTACCTTTAATTTTCTTTAGTTCTATATTTAGATTCTTGCAGTTTAATTTTGATGCTTGGTACTACAAACGCTCCATTCACAAGTATCTAGTAGGAGTTTGCCAAGGCCAACATTTCAGCAAGCCAAGCTCAAGATTAAGCTTGTACAACTATAGATACATACAGTGAATAATAGGAGTTTGCCAAGAAGTGCCAAGCTAAGCATGCATGTAGCCATGCAAGTAGCTGGTGAAAAATTAATTGATGCGGCTAACAAGGCGCATCTAGCAAATGCAAAACTAGAGGATAAATTGGTGTTGGTTGGGGAGATTTGAAAAACATTGACGAACAATTGCAAGTCAAAGAGAAAAAATGTGGGGAAGTTTGCAGGCTGAGTTGACAAGCAGCTAGGCTACCATTTTGAAACTCCATGTCGTGAAGGTCGAAGAAAGGCTCTTGATGTGGCCTAGTTGCTATGAATTTTGTCCTATTTCTTCTCTTTTGTATTTCATCTTAGTCCATAGAGTAACCTAATAGTTCTAATTTCTACATTGTACACATTAGTTGAGCTACTACCACAAAGTGGCAATGGGCGTGCAAACTCTTCAAGTGCGCCATGTGTAGGGTTGGCCTAAGTCAAGCTCCGAGATTAAGATTCAATGTGGATTCTAATGTGCTTAGGGAGCTGTGAGAACTTACCTGTAATGCTAACTAATGAGGTTTCTAGGATAATTGTTTCCTTAACTACTAGGGTGCATAAGACAAACTTTTAGTGGGATCGGGCTTCCAGCTTAGAGCATCAAATCAAAATTGTCTGAACACATCAAGTCGGCCTTTAATGGAGGTTCAACCCAAAACTCTAATGAGGTTTCTCTGATATGGACCGGAATACATGTTTTAACCTTGCTGCTTAGGTGGCCGATTGTGCCTTGCGTCATTAAGTGGCCGATTAACGCATCCTTTCCAAATTGTGGCACACCAGAATAAACATTGTTTTGGACGCCCCTACCTTTAATGCGAGAACTCTTTATTTTTCAATTAATTCCAACAACGACAACAAACATTATCCACGTGATATTTATTGGTGGATGATATGAAATATGCATTAGTACTATAATGGGAACCGTCTAACGACAATGATAAAATCACGTCAGCATATACAAATAGGATATCAATAACTTAAAGGTTTATTTCACCAAGAAAAGTTAGTATCAGATTCTTTGTCCTAGAATAACAAATAGGTTATCCTCAACCTTATTCAATAGATTTGACTTACCCATAACTAGTGACCTGGGGCGGATGCAAACTGTCAATTTTCTTCTGTTGCTTTGCTCTTTGCTCTTCTTCATATGCCTGATCATTTGAATCACCAACATGATTAAGCAATGAAAAAGTAGTAAATTGCGTTAAGAAGTAAAATGGATGAAAAAAGACAAAAAGTAGTTGAACAGAAAAATAAACTTACTTTAAGATCAAAAGCATATGGATCATTTCCAAAGTTTACGATCACCCTATCATCATGAATAAGTATGAGTAGTTAGAGTAGTGAGAACTTATATTCAACTCTAAGGAAACAAATTAGTCAAGAGACCTCATCGAGAACATGTATTACGATTACATTAACAAAGGCGGAGCAGCACGCACACACAACAAAAATACAAAAGTAAAAGAAAAAATGAGAGGAAAATGTTTCTGAGATGATACATACTCCTCGTCTTGGCTTTGGAGACCAGTTGTTGGGAAAATTGGACCCTCAAAATCCTTATTCACGGTTCCTACTAGGACGCCGTTTTTCCTGTAAGGTGATAATTCATAAAAAGATTATAGATGTTAACTATGGACAAATTAGCCAAAGAGAGCACGAGCAAATCTAAAGCTATATATATACAAATTTTAAACATAATATTTATGAAGTATTTTCTGTTCAAACGTGCGTGTCTCGACGCAGAAACCTTGCTTCAACAATCAAAAGTGGGGAATTTTTTCAAAATTGATCATTTATATTGGTTGTATTTCAAATTAATCCATTATATTGGCAAGTTTCAATCATGGATCAAAATTTCGGTTTCGTAATAAGTTTCGGTAAGTAAAATATTAGAAACGTTTCTAAATATTTCGGAAACATTTCGACAAATTTTGAAAACATTTCGACAGAACAATATTCTTAAAGAAAAGCCAAAATATGAAATAAAAGTCATAAAATTGACCAAAACAATCACATTTTAATTTATTCATTTAATAAGTAATAAAATCGATATTTTTATTTTAAGTAATGGACAATTATTGACAACTTATTATACATAAAACTGGAAATATCATAAATATAATACATGACAAAGTACTAATATTGATTAGAAGATTGGGTAGTTTTGATTTTAAAGCACAGAAAATAGATTAGATTTAATTAATTATAATGATACGAGAAAATAAAGTTATATCTTTAAAGAGTTTACTGAATATCAACATTCCAAATTTAAAAAAAAAATCAAAGACCAAACATTTTCTACTATAATGAGTTGTATTGATGGACACATGTTTAATTGCATTAACCTTCATCAAATGGTGGAAACTGGATGTTTCCTTTGTTTCGGCACAAACCACCATAAAATAATATTTTTCGGTGGAAATAAAGTCATTTCGAAAATTGTTGTGCATTTCGTTTCTGTCAGAAGAAATACCGCAATTTTTCGGTAGTTTCGGCCGAACCGTACCGCAATTTTAATCCATGGTTTCAATTTATAAGTCCACTAAATTGACACTAGTATCAATCTTGACACGAGTTTGATACGGGTTCTCAAAATTGCCACCCAAGCAGCGCGTGATCCACAACCACCGAGCCACACACATATCTCACAATTGCTAGATTTTTTCTTAAAAAAAAAAATTAAAGTTGGCCCACTATGTTGACACTATTTTAATTTCAACCCACTATATTTCTTATTCCAATCTGAGTCCGCTAAGTTGGTACTCAGTGTGGGTAACGAACTGCTTGCGTGGTAATTATGAATTTATGATGTGTCAAATTGGGTCAGAATTGAGACTAGTGCCAATTTAGTGGACTTAAGTTGAAACTAGAGAATATAGTTGATTGAGATTAAAATGGCGCCAACATGTTGGTCAACTTTGAGAAATTCCCATCAAAAGTATCCAGGAAATCAAGTTTTCCAAATTGTGATGGAAGAATACAGTTTGATTGGTTCTTAAACTTAAAGATCCGATACTTACGTGAAAAAGAATTCTTGGGTAGCATTGTTGATACCACCCCCAACTATATCACCAGTTGTAAAGGTTGGGCCAAAAGGCTCTCCCGTGCCTTTATTACGATAAATGTGTCCGTTGTCCCCGTGATACCCACAACTGTTTGCGCCCCATCTATACACAAAATCACCAAGAAGGACTTCAAAATCAAATAACAAGTAGAGGTAATATTATAGCCAATACTCCACCATCCTAAGTTTTCAGACGGTGTTAGTAAACTGGAACTAGACCTTTTACCAAAAGAGGATATACGAAAGGACAAATTAATATTTCTGCCCTGTAAGTTTATCCGTTTGATGAATCTGCCCAATAAGTATCGAATTTTTAAAACTAACCCACGAATTGGCTTTTTTTTCAATTTTTATGCCCACCCAGTGACACCTAGGAAAAAATGTGCTTACGTGGCTGCCACATGAAAAAAAATCACACGCCTCATCAACATATTTAAAAGAAAAATATATTTTTTGTCTTATGTGGCTGCCACATGGATTATATTTAAAATAAATATATATATATTTATATCCAGAATATATATATAAATATATAAAAAAAGGAAAATAATCATAAATAAAAAAACGAAAAAAAATTCCATTACTAAAATAAAAAAAAACAGTATTTTATTACTGAAATAAAAAATAAAAAAAAAACAAAAAAAAAATTAATCGACGCTGCCACCGCTGCTACCGTGTTGCATCGGTGGGGGGTGGGGGTGAGTGGGGTTAGGTCTATTTTTTTTTGTTTTTTTTTTTAATTTCAGTAATAATTTTTTTTTGTTTTTTTTTTGTTTTTTTAAAATTTCAGTAATATTTTTTTTTTTTTATTTATGAATTTTTTTCCTTTTTTTATATATTTATATATATTCTAGATATAAATATATTTTTGGTTTAAATATATTGAATGTGGCAGCCATGGCGTGTGCCTTCACATCAAGCTCGGCTGCCCCGTCGGATTTTTTTCCTAGGTGGCACTGGATGGACATAAAAATTGAAAAAAAACCAATTCGTGGGTTAGTTTTAAAAATTCGATACTTATTGGGCAGATTCATCAAACGGGTAAACTTACAGGGCATAAATATTAATTTGTCCTATATGAAACTAGGATTTTCTAGGAGATTAAAAAGTAAGTAATTGCTTCTAAGAAAAATGGCTGCATTATGAAAGTCACTCTCCCTTCCGAATTGATGAACATCAATTGAAGCTCTCTTCATAGTTCCATAAGTTTTCACTTCAAACCAAATCAAGCAGATTGGTCATTTATAAATGTGCTACGAATTTTAGTGTGCAATGTCCTCTAACATACTATTTTTTGTGTTTGTTTGCCTCTTAACCTCGCTCATTTCGAAAGGGCTATCAAGCACAAAAATAGAACGTTGGGGGACCTTAAGATACTATTTTTCTAACGACTAAAGGTGACCGACGAAAAAGAAAATGCGACCCATTTAAAAAGCCAAACTGTGTTTTACAAACTACAGTGACAATGCAAATTAACATTTTAAAACCAAATAGTGTTTTACAAACTACGTAAGTGACAAATTAACGTCAAATCCTTTTTGAAGAACAAGAACAAAGTAATAACCGTGTGTCCAGCAACCATACCCAGGTTGACGTCGGAGATTGTAATTAGAGGTAGTAAATCCTATCCCAATATATCCCTTGGCGCCGGCATTCTTCACAGTAATCTCAAAGTAATAAAGCATACAATTTGATGGCGCAGGGCGATCAGCCTGCACCGCACTCACATCGTAGCCAACCCCCGTATACTTAACCGATAGCTTGTCTGGGCTGACCACAACAAATCCTCCTGCACTTTTAACCGTATCGAGAGCCTTCGGAGATCCGTTTCCCTCCTCTTGGCTTCGCAACATCGTTTTTGGGAAGTTTAGAAAATCAATGAAAAGTAGTGGTGGGAGAATTTAGAAAAATGATGTTTTGGTTTTATATATGCAGTTATGCACCGAGTTCATATATCTTCTCCACTACATACGGTTTTGGTATTTTTATTAATTTGGCGGGCTGCCAAAGCAAGAATAATTTGATTAGCTAACTATTATCTAGTATATAAATTAAGGAATAATTGTTCTCTTTCTTTCTAATGGTCGATTCCTTCATCTTTCTCAAATCATCCCAAAGTATAAATACATAAACACGGAAAGAATGTCTTTTTTGTACTCTTACAGTTATGTCGGTCATTTTTCAAGATTTTGTTGCTGTCTTATGACAAATAAAAGTTTTAGTAAAACCTTTTCAACAATTTATTTATTTCTAGTAAAACTCGTGGTTTTAAAGAAGTATAGCGCAGTTGAAAAATACAACCTTAAGTTATAATAATTTGCAGCTAAGCAATACATATATTATATATGTCATTTATATATCTCTCCACATTTATCTGTGAACTGTGCTGGACGTAATAAATCGGCGAAGGTATATATATATTTTGGTGCCGCAGTTTTGGAGATTTCATTTGTAATTAAAAATGACAACTGCGAAGTGAGTTTTTCTAATATTAAGGAGGGACTATGGTAATCAAATTGAGTTATAAATGTCCAACCTTAAGGACAAAGTTTGCATTCTATTATTCACATGAACCCTTCGATGACTTATCGGCTGCTTTTTTGAGGAATAGTTTCACGAAAAAGGGGGATGAACAAGAATAATGTCAGATCTTGTTTCTGAATTGAGTAGAATATGAGTATCTAATTATTTTGTGCAAACTAGGAGATGGGTATATCTTCATGAAAAAAGGAACAACTTACGTGTAGTTTGTAATTTGAAGTAACTGTTAAGATTTTTTTTCAAATAAATCTTTCTCTTAAAAGATTTCTTCATACAAAATTCACTCTTTATAGAAAGATTAATGGCAAATCTTATTTCTAAAAATACAATTGCAGAGAATACTTTTGAGTTTTGTAAAATTATGCAAATTTCGAACTGTTTGAATAATTACGTACCACGAGAAGCTTCAAAAAATTGTCAAAAAAGTTACATCCTTAAGATTATTCAAATCACATAGAGTGAATCTGTCTGTTTATCAAATTTCAAGGTGCCTTCCTCTAGTTTTTTAAACAGCATAGGTCTGTATCTGTAATTAGAGTCCAAAAGTTTATTGTGCAATACATAAAAGAAAGTCCTTGTACAAGGGCTTTTATGACTTATCCCCTGCATACATACATTACCAGCATAAGCAAATTCTTACTCAATACTTGAAAATCTCTCCAGTAGAAACTATAAAGTACTTTATAACACATCAAGCTGTTTTCACTGTAGTGATGCTCTTCAGAAGCATCTTAGAGACCTCCGGGGTCACTTTCGACGCCGTTTTCTTCAAGATTTGAATCTTTTCCTCTGTTTCTTTGTCGAGCCTTTTCACCGTTGAGTCGGAGCTCCCGCTAGACTACAATAAATTCAACAAACAAACAATAGTATTGAAATTACAACCCGTTGCTAATTGTAGAAGAAAAATCATAGAGTATAGTCATGAACATGAAATGCTGATTATATAAATCACAAATGTAATGTTATAAATTTGAGTATGAAGCTAAAGCCACCTCAGAGATACTCTTCTGGTACTCGGATTCCAAATGGGCTCGGTAGTTTGCCACTACCATCTCAGCTTCTTCCTTAGCCTTCCTCAACCGCGCCGTTTTCACTAGTAAGTAGCACACAAAGAAAACACATTAGAGTTAAAGTAATGCTTTAACCACACCCTACAAAGTATAAGGAAAGAAAAAGAGGCAAAAGAGCATGAAACAAAGTATCACACATTTGAGTCACACAAATACATAGTACTAGGCTGTATAGCCCATACGAAACACTATTAGGTGTGTGGCGAGATCGACACTTTCTCTTATCGGCAGCACATTGATAAATAAAATAACAGAGGATTTGCTCCAAGATTCAACTTTTTTGGAGTTAAATTTATTTGAAAGTCTATTGCATGATAAAAATGAGTATAAGGCAAAAGCTTACAATTTCTTGCAGCAGTGACAATTTGTTGTGCCTCCTGCTCTGCAGTAAGCAGCATCTGAATGCCTCCTTGCCCTCTCATTGAATCCATTTTGCAACTATTCAAACAACAATCAGGAGTCCCAAAATACCAAAAGAGCCTTTGAAAATGCAATATATATATATAAAAAAATAAATTAATGTTAAGTATCAATTCAATATGATGCTAAAAGAAATGCGAAACTTAAAACTCAATTTGCGTGTGTTTGGAAGATTATAATAGATCAGATTGATTCACATGCATAACTTAAGGAATTTACTGCTAGAAAACAAAATAAACATTTACATTTACTATCTGAAATTCAGTAAACTGACATACAAAATATGAAATTATATTAATTAAAAAGAGAGGAAGGTATTCAGAGGAATTACACAGATCGGCTTAGAATGTCGAAAACGATGAATATAGAATTTAATTTCAATAGGAACAAAGATAAAAATGAACTTGATGTATTTCAATATATATATATATATATATATATATATATATATATATATATATTTTGGTGCAGTTATCTAAAGCGTGGAGTTAATGATCATGGAAGAGTAGCAAATGATGTTGAAACTGAGCAGATTGTCCTTGACGAAGAAGCTGGATCGTGCAAAGGCAAAATGAATTCTGTCGTACAAGTGAGGGGTTCAATTCCTCTTTTCTGGTCACAAGAAGCATCTAGGTTCAGTCCTAAACCTGATATTATATGTGAGTCATATTCCTGCAAATTTTGTTCTGAGGCTTCTTTAGTTATTGGACTTTGAATTAATATTTCGTCTGTAACTTGAAGTGCAAAGATATGATCCTACATATGAGGCGACCAAAATGCATTTTGAAGACTTGGCAAAGAGATATGGCAACCCAATTATTGTTCTTAATCTGATTAAGGTTCGCACTTGAATTTCGCTCTGAAAATTAATAAGCCTCCCCTTCCCCACCCACGCACATATCGGCGGAAATTAAGTAACAAGTATGTAGCTGGTCCTATAGTTTAAGTTTGCTCGTCAGAGCAGGAATCTCATTCTATCCTTCTAGAAATGCATCTCAAGCTGGTCGTGCTAGTTGCAATATGTGAGCCATTGCACTCATGTACATGTGATGTGAATTTTTCTGTGATGATAAAACGAAAGAAAATGAGTTTGCTGAGGTGGATTTTGATATGATAATGGTTTGACAGCAGACTATAGGAGTAGGATAGACCTGAATAAGTTATCCTGGATACCATTGAGGTGATGAAGAACTCCAGTTGTATCCTTATCATGGCTCTTTATATATTGTAAATGGCTGCTTAATAGTGACATCATGTTGAGATTGTAATCACATATATCACTTGTAATGTAAGTGGTTACAATGTGAACCGTTTTTTTGTCAATAATATAGGTATTCCTATCCATCATTCAAAAGGTACTTGCACTTTTGTTATTTTGTTAGTTTAGGCGTTAGTTTGTTTTTTTAGTTTTTCATTTGCTGATTTTTGATCTCTTTAATTGCACCTGTACGAATGTTTAGTTTATCCCCATTTGGGCTGCTTCAAAAATTGCAATTAAGATGACTCACTTTACAGGGAATCTTCTCTTCGAGATATAAGAGCCAGCTCAGGAGAGCTTTCGAGGATCAATAGTAGCACTGAAGCTCTGAATTCCTTAATAAAACTAGAGAAGGAGTTTGAAAGTTATCAGCAAAGTACGAAAGCTACTACTGGTAAATCAGCACCACAGTTTCAAAGTGGAGTTCTGCGTACAAACTGCATTGACTGCTTGGATCGTACAAACGTTGCCCAATACGCTTATGGCTTAGCAGCTCTAGGCCGACAACTTCATGCACTGGACTTGACGGACAATCCAAAAGTCGATGCTGATAGTAGCATTGCTGCTGCGCTCATGGATATGTATCAGAGCATGGGTGATGCCTTGGCACAGCAATATGGTGGCTCAGCAGCTCACAACACTGTATGTACTGCTGCTGGAGTCTAAATATACATTTAATGAGGATATAGTATGTACCTTATGTCTGCTTTCTATGATGGGCACATTTTTTTTAATTAGTTGGTGCATTTGTCACAATTATACAGGTGTTCCCAGAGAGGCAGGGGAAGTGGAAAGCTACAACCCAGTCTAGTGAATTACTGAAGTCTATAAAGCGCTATTACAGCAATGCTTACACAGATGGTGAAAAGCAGGATGCAATAAATTTGTGAGTTATGCATCAAATTTGGTATTGATTTTTTGAACTCCTGAGAGCATTTGCATCAGATCCTTGCATTTTCTGGTCTCATCTGTCATGTTATTGACTGTCTACCCATGGTCCACAGATTTTTAGGTTACTTCCAGCCCCAGGAAGGTAAACCCGCACTGTGAGAGTTGGATTCCGATTATTATCTTCACGTATCAGGGATTGGAGATGATCTCATTCCTCAAAGGTGTGCCTCATCCAGATTTCCAAAATATTGTCCTATTTTTCTCGCTTAGTACTTCCATAGTGTCGGATCATATGCTTCTCGTTTATGTGTATTTATTTTGCTTTCTGTTATATTGTATCACACTTTGAATAGGAATGGTGTAAGGATTCTAAGTGGAACATTGGCTTTCTATCTTTTATATTTTGATGTGTTTTTTTTTTTTTACTTTTACAATCCGTTTATTCAGAAACAATATTTATTTACTTATTTTTATTATTTTTTATGTCCAAAAGGATCTGTTGTATCCAGTGTGACTTGTAGGGTGTGGGCCATAAAAATTCCATTAGATCCCTAACTATCAGAATACGCTTATTTGTATGAACCCATTCAGCCAAAGTGGTGCTTTTCTCAAACCTTTTTGCGTCCTTATTGCTTTAAGCTATCTTAACTAGCATTACGTGATTAATACATTTTTACGTAGTTCAGTTTTGCGAGTTAGGAAAAAAATGTCAAAATTTGTTGTATGGCTCTAAGTCGTATCATCTTACTTAAATCGGGGAATTAGAATACTGTCAGACACTTACAAGATTGAAATTTTCCTTCAGCTTTTTGATCCTTGGAATAATTTTTTTTCTGTCAGTCTCGACTTTCCTGAAGATGATACAAAGCATCTACCAGTAGCCCCTTTGGCGCCAATTCCTGCTTGTCGAGAGGACTTCTCGCGTATGAAGCTAACGTCCTTTGATAAATTGATAGAAAGAACATGCAGTTCGATCAAAAATGTACGACTGTGCAGTGAGCGAGATCAAAAATCTGGGAATTTTGGTGTCGCGCCTGATGCAGCGTAAGTGGCTGACCAAACCAGGACTTTTTTTTTGTCCATTAGCATTTGATAAATCTCAAGGATCATAAAATGTTAAACCCTGCTAGACTATTTCATACTTGTAATGCTCGACACATTTCTTACCTTTAGCATACCTGAGCTTGAATAAAGTCCCATGAAGTGAATTGGCCTGAACAACTGGTCAATTGTGAACTAGCATTGAAATCCATTTCTCTTGTCTGGTGATGTATACACAATCTTGTTAATGCACACATCACAGACAACGGTTTTCAGAAAATTAACAATTTCTGTGTGTCACCCAACTTTGGTGGATTGTGTCACAAAACACTTGTGTAGGGCACTGGATAGGAAATGATTGGCCTATTGGTAAGAAGCACGTATGAGGGGCTGAGGTTTCTATTCTTCTTATAAAATTTTGTAAATGTTGATAGGATAAATTTTACTTCTCTAGTATCTCTAATGAAGAAGCAGATTAACGGCAATTATGTCAAGTTTACTTTTGAAGCATCATATCATACTCTGTTGAAAAAGCCGCATTTTTTGTTTTTATTTTTTTTTTTGGATACGGATTAATCTAGTTATTACCAAAACTTGTGCATTGCAGCGAAATACAGCTCAAGAGTCCTAATTGGCTTTTTGGCCAAAGGAAGTATGAGGATACTAGCTCTGCTCCAAAGTTGCCTTCACATGAATTTGAAAATGGGGAAACCCGGGATGAGAAAAGAATTGATGGCCTTTCAGACCTAAACTTGTTCTCCCCGACAGTGGAGAGCAATGAAGAAGATGTTTTCCAACAGTAAGTTTCTGGCTCCTCTTCCATGTTATTTCTTTTACTTTGTCTGTCTATTCTCCTGGAAAGTTCATTTTCCTTTTGGAATGGCCATTTGACTTGGTTCTTTGCTGGTTCTCTGCCTCCAACATTCTTTGGTTGAGTTTTTAGTCCATGTTAAGCTGCAATTTGTCGTGAGAATTGATTATGTTCTTTTCTTCAAGTCAGTCTACTTCTTTCGTAATTGCCCTTTAGTTTCTACCCATCGTTCAAACGTGATCTGAATCCGTGGAACTGTCACTTGATCTTGAACTTCTTATTCATTATGATTGTAATGATTATGTGCTCCTGGTATTACAATAAACTTCTGCAGATTCTGTTAAAGATTTGAATATTGGGATGGGCGATTCATTGTGTGCCCTTGTGCTCAGAGATAGTTAATTTGAAGATTTTCTTATTTGACCGAGGTTGATACCTTGTATGAAATGCTTTACTGATTGACCAGATGCATTATTTTAATTCTGTGAAAGAATCAAACTGGATAAAAACCAATTCTCTTTGTAGGGTTCTCAGTAACTGGAAAACCATATTTGGTGGCTATATGCAATTTATAGAAAGGCGATTTTGTCTTTGTTTTTGTTCCCAACTTTTCTTTTGCCCAGTATGTTATTATTATACAGATAAGGTGAACTCTTACTTTGTGTGATTTAATCACATTCATTATTTTGTAATGGGTGATAAAGACCCATCTTATACCGTTTAAACTGCAATAAATGGTAGGTTAACTTCTTGTAACTCCATTTATTATGATAGTGATACATGCCAAATAGGAGCCATCAAAGCTCCGGATGCTTGACAGTGATTAAGATTTTAATAAACTTGATAAGATTGTTGATTCCCTTATTTCCTGTTCCCCGGACTCCATTTACTATACCATAATGTTTGAATTGTTTCTGCGTGTCAACTTATGGCTGTTTTGCTGTTAGGCTGACTCCATATGTTATCAGGATTTTTTTACAATAGAACCCTTCATCTCATATCTTTAGTTTCTACTCAGTTGATACTAATGCATTTAAGAATCATATGCATGCATATGTAGCGAAAAGATTTTATGCGGACAGCCAGTGACTCTGGCAAATTATTTTTGCATACGTACTATTTATCCGTGCTACAAAGAATGATCATCTGAAACTGTTTTTGTAGTGGAGAGAATCGTCTCTATTTTCCTTTTTGCATTTGCAAGTATTGTATCTCAATAATCCTCATACAGCTTGACTAGACATTCCAACTATTTCGCTTCTTTGCAGATACCTCGCAATGACTACAGGGGATGAGTCAAATGGTTGGTATGGAGGTACACTCTTGGGCGATCAAGATGAGAACAGCGAAGTTTATCGGCACTATACTGAACTTATTCAGGTACATAAGATTGTAGTTTAATATGGGATTTCGGTATTTTTCAATGACTACAGTGAAATTACATGTTGATATTATGTTTTATACAAGGTCAAGTTACTTTTTTTGTTCAATTGATGTCTCATTTCAAAGATCACAATGAATTCATTGTGCCCGGTGAAGAATATGTCAAGACATTTGGAGGGATCTGGGTAAGGGGAGAAATAAAAGGGGAAGGATGTATCAGGTGTTCGCGTTAAAGTAGTAGGCATTTTTGGTCTTTTTAGGAATATATTAAGAATCTGAAATTTTATTTTCATACTGGCAAAATCTGTAATTTTGCAAAGGTTATATGCCAACAAGAACTTCACAGGAGGTATTTTGTAAATCAATAAGTAAGAAAATGTTAGTTTTATAATTTATTCCATCGTTAATATGCAAATCTGGATGATCATAGTACTTATTAGTGCGTCTTTCATCGTACTCAAAAATTCTTATTTCCAGAGCTAGTATTTCATTCGTCTCTGATTTACCGTCATCTGCAGGGGCCTGCAATGGAACCTTTTCAAAATGATCTCGAGAAGGAAAAGTATTATACTGATCTTCTTCATGTGAACTTGATCGACTCCACAGACGATACTACTGTCGAGGAAGAGATGGATGCTGCTCTGAGGGAGTATGATCGAGTGGGTCTGGATCTTGGGATATTTCCCAAGTCATGTAAAGCTCTAGTTTCGGATCCAAGCCAGCTAACAAGATGGATATTGGGTGAAGATGTGTTGCACAAACTTTAAAAGTCACAAACCTTATTTGATGTTTGAAAGGCCTTTTTTATTTACATCAGTCATGTATAAAGATTATTTGACTGTAAAGTCTTGAAACCTACCCCTGGTGGGGGTGGGGGTGGGAGTGGGGAGTGGGGAATGGGGATCTTGCTTCTTAAGAATCTGTAGCATTTGTATTGTATGGATGCACATGTATGTATCATCCGACATGCTGTTGCAGCTGTCAACTGATCATTTGTTTCAACTTCTCGTGTCAAAATTTGTGTATCATATTAATTTGTCGCTCATTTATTAATGTGAGGTAAATATTTTCTGTATTATAGAGCGTACAATCTATTCTTACGTAATGTTTATACATGATCAATTCAGATGTGATACGGGGTTCTGATGCTAAATGTAAGAGCCCTTGTGAGTTGATATTTTCTGTTCATTAGCGTAACTCGATCTTAACTCAATCCGAAGCTGACCTGTTTGGACTCGTCATGATGTTCAGAACCTCAGAGGTGAACATGATGTAGACTAAGTCAGTCAACTCTAGCCTCCTATCGACCCACTTCCTGCCGTGATTCACATCCGACAGCCATCCACCAAAATTCATTGCTCCAATTATCAGATTATGATGGTCAAGACTTGGACAGCTTATCTACTACCCAATTGCCTATAAATGTAGCTGCATATGATCAAGAAAAATACACACAAAAATGAGAGAAACACAGAGAGAAAGAAAAGAAAACTCCGTAGAGTTCAAACGTGAGATTTGAGGGTTGGTTTTTTATTATAGTCGAGTGTGAGAGTTGCTCCTCCTATTGTAATTCGTTCGTATTGTTGAATGAAGAATTTTTCAACCCCAACACATGAGATGGATACTCGTCGGTACCTGGCCACTCGGGGTGAATGGTGGTATTGATTGTGAGAATGTGCCAATCTTGGTCTCGACACGGTGTTCCATTTTTTTGGCTAGGGAAGGGGAGTGTGTGGGAATGTTTCCTTAAATGCATGTAGAAGTCAAAAAGTGTATGGACAATCAAGTCTTGTTTTTTTTTCCTTTTCTTTTCTTATTGGATATAAGTTCATCTGCACATGAGGTTTACTTAATGTCTTAGCTCTTAATAAGTGTTCTAAGAACCAGACCATCGCTCAGTTCAACCGGTTTAACTGTGAATTGGTTGTTCATCCGGTCTGGACGAAGCCTCTCGCTCGTTTCCTCTAAACAACGTGTTGAGCCGCCGACCATTGAAAAACGTTAACCGTTTAACATATTTACTACTTTAGTTTGTATATAAATTCATATTACATATAGTTTTTAGGGATAAAAGCATCAAGCCCCCTGAACTATACACATTTTTGTGACTTGCCCCCTAAACTAAATTAATAAGTGTTTTGCCCCCTGAACTATCCTCGTCTGTTCGATTTGCCCCCTCGCCGGTTTCTGCCGAATATTCCTCGGAATATTCCATTCTCGTGCGACTCACGTGAGAGTCAGAAGGGAATTTTCGGTACATGTTATGGAGTGTAAAGTTCATGCATATTCCCCCTTACACTATGATTCTTAGTGCGAATTGCCCCTTAAACTATGTTATCGTACCCCTTGAACCATTGTGTTGCGATTTGCCCCCTGGGTTAATTTTGCACCTAAATTTACCATTTATTCCATATTTTGAAGGATCTTTTTTATGTCTTTTTAGTGTGTATTTTTGTGAGTTTGCAAACATGTCATTGAGCCAATTGCATTCATAACCATTCAGGCATATTACACCAAAATCCGAAGAATTCGAACATCACAACATGAAACAGACTAGATAAAATACATCCCGATCATTAACAAACTAGTCCTTAAAATGAAAAAAAACTACTTGTCCTTAAACAAGTCTTCATTCCATGAGCTTTGAAGCTATGGCTTTGTCCAGGAGGTTGGCGCTGCTCCTCATCATGTATCTTTTGGTGACAGATTGAAAATCTTTTGGTATCTTTTGGTATCTTTTGGTATCTTTCGTCCAGGAGATTGGTTCTTTGGAACATCATCATTTTCTTTGGTAGATTAAAAATCATCCGCAGCTTTGTTATTGTGTGCAAGAGATCCAGAGATGGCATAACTTATGTTTGAAGCATTTCCATCCCCGTCAGTAGCGACACTTCTTTCACACGGTTCTCCACCTTTACAACGATTGTCAAAAAAACCATAAAGTACTACTTCATATCATACAGCTACGAGAATCCACATAACAATGATTACCACACATAAAGCGGTTGGGTTAAGATAAAACAGAATAGTCATAAGCTATAGAGATTACCAAAGGATCGACAACAATCACATTTTTCTGTTTTCGCCGAAGTTTCAATGCTTGTCTTTGATCGTACATCTTCATCCACCTCTTCATTCATGAACAAAACCATTGAATGTTACTAAACACAGAACCACTAACTTTCAAAAATTTCCAACATTAAATCACAATTTCTCTACATACTAGGCCAAACGAGCGTGTCAAAAGCAACAACGACATTCTAGTTATCTATATTAATACGGAATAGTAGCCAATACAATCCAGTACCAGAAAATACAAGAAAAATAGACAGGAATACATACCTAGAGAGGAAATTGGCGAATCGAAATCCAAAAAACCGCTAAATAGCTGAGGAGAAGCATCCACAAACTTCGATGTCGTATCCTCTTCGACATTTCCTCCTCCTTCTCAATTCAACAAACACAACATCAGCTCTCTCTCTCTCTCTCACACACACACACAAACAAACACACAGTTACAAACATTTCTACTCTCTCTTCTAAAAAAAAAAAACTGACGATTATAAAATTACCTTGGGTGGAATTATTTGACCTGGTTTATTATTAGGTTGGGGCTTTGATTTCTGCGATTTTGACGAATGGAAGTGATTCGATAGAGAGTTTGATGAAGAACCCTAATTTGTTGGGCTGTTTTTTTTCTAAGTGTGGAGTGACGTTTCGATTTACCCTCCCTGAACTTAGTCCATTTTTTAATTTTTTTTAATTCGTGGGAAAATAAAAAAATAGAACTCACGAAATTCGTACTAAGAAGCATAGTTTAAGGGGTAATTCGCACTAAAAAGCATAGTTTAAGGGGGAATATGCATGAACTTTACACTCCATAACATGTACCGAAAATGCCCTTCTGACCCTCACGTGAGTCGCACGAGAATGGAATATTCCGAGGAATATTCGGCGGAAACCGGCGAGGGGGCAAATCGAACAGACGAGGATAGTTCAGGGGACAAAACGCTTATTAATTTAGTTTAGGGGGCAAGTCGCAAAAACGTGTATAGTTCAGGGGGCTTGATGGTTTTATCCCTAGTTTTTAATAATTTCAAACTATTTGGAGATTATAATGTATAACTACATTATTTCATCCCGTTTATATAACAAGTCAATATGTTTAATTTCATATTTACATAATCATCTAAATGATGACATATAACTCTAAAACTCAAATATTCACATTAGATCTTAAGTAAATATACGAATTCAATGACAACGACAACACATCAAAAATGACGCCAACACGTAATTCATAATAGTCAAGAACAACATAAAGAAATCGAATATCTTGATAACTAAGTTTTAGATGCAAGTACCTCATCTTTAAATGATATGAAACCAACAGCAAAAATGATAGCCCAAAACCTAATGAGTAATATTAATTGAGACACCTCAAGTACAATCAAAATCATCATCCTTTTTTTTTTTTTGAAGACGAGGGACTATTTATTTTAGGTGGGCATTTCTACTTCTTGAAGTCCTTAAAAGAGATATAGGAAAAACCGCGTCACATCGATCATTGACTCGCATACTAGAAGTGATTTGATTAGTTCTTGTATTTACTAGATTTTGAGGGTTAACAGGACACGACGGCTTGAATCGTTTCTATCTAGCTGTAAAAGTACTAATATAGCTTAAAAAGTAAAAATATAAGGAAGTGGGTACTTGTTAGGACACAGTAACTAAGATGCCATAGGTAAATATAAAAATTCAATGACAGTAACCAAACAACAAATTAAAGATGACACCAAGACACAATTCATAAGAGTGGTAATAAGTGTGTGATACATATGCATATCTTATAGATAATATATTCCCTCAATTCTTGGGAAGAACTTAAGAGTGGGAGCATCTGATATGTACCCACCCGTAGTGCCTCCTGCACTCCCAGAGGGGTGGGCCCTATATGGGCCCACGTGGGGCCCACCCATTTGCGAGTGCAATAAACATTATGGATAGGTACATATTAGACAAATTCGTCCTACGTAGCGCCCCTTTATTATTTATAATATTAAATAGCTAGCCCCAATATTTAGAAGTTAATTAATTTGAAAGCGGAGACTTAGAATTCATCATATCCTCAAAGAAATTAAGGGGGTCCATCAGCGAAAAACCATGTTGAGCTACATACCTACAAAAGTAAAGTATAAATAAAATAAAAATGAAATGGTGAAAAAAACGTATCAGACTAAATTATTTTGAGATGTAATAGAAGTAACAAATATACAGGAACTAATTTTTTTTTAATGGTTTACGGGAACTGATTACTATCTGTGAATAAAAAGAAATAAAAAACAGGTAACACTAGTTACATTACTAGAAAAGAGAGAAAATATAATAAAAGAAAAAAGGCACATACTCAAATATATTTGGATATTGATGCACAAAAAAAAAAACTTGGGATATGAATAGAAGTAATATGAAAAATAAACTAACTATTACTTAGTTGTTCCACTATGAAATTGTGGATCGGTTGATACGTGTGCGTTGTTAACTTCTCAATGTTACTTTAACAACGTCCAGAATAACAATGCAGCGGAAAATAAATAAAACGAAATTTAAGAAGTGAATATATTAATATTAACTTCCGAGCCGTAGGCAAAATATCACAAGGGTTTATCAAAATATGTTTCTTACAACTCTCAAGCTTCTCACTCTTGAATTGCTCGAACTCAACAAAGCAGATAAGAATTATTCTCTCAATTCTAAATCTAGAACTAATTGAACAACTCACAAACTTTGCAAAAGCAAGACAACACTCAACAACTCGTGAATTAATCTCTTGGATTTATTAGCTCTTGTCTTGTGTTTGTCTTGATGTACTTCACACCTATATATAGGTTCTTGACTTGGACTTCAAGGTGTGTTGCACACGGTTGGTAATTCTTCTAATTTCCTTGTCGGACTCCTCTTCCTTGTTCTCGGCGTTCTTTTTGAATAATAGTTCATTTGTTAGTGAACTAACTTAGGAATGACCCCTTCTTCAAATCAAAACTCAACTTGGATGTTTCCTAGTTGCACTCGAACTCTTCCTTCCTTATTTGTTGAGCGGTTAGCTTTAATTAAGGAAACTTCTCTTTATGGAAACTTTGAGTGATCAAGCTATGACAAGTTTGTTTCCTGAATAATAACCAAAGACAATCACAACTGTGGAACTAGATTAGTTGAATGAATAAGGCAAAACAATAAATAAAGATATTCATAACAAGTTTGTAAAATAGATTCTGTCAGTCAATGTTACTCTAACATTGACCTTCTAACATTGCTAGAATACTTGCACTTTCAATCTCCCCCTTTTTTCCTTACTTCACAAAACCCTAGAACCTGTTTAGTTAGATCAAATATTCAGAACAAACTTATTCAACCTTGTGGTACATCTACAGCAAGTAACTCCCCCTTAATATCAGGAGAGTCCAACACAATGTTGTTCTAACATTGATTTTCCAATGTTGTCATAACATCCTTCTGTATCAATGTTAACTTAACATTGACTTCAGTCAATTGTTCTAACATTGAATTTTCCAATGTTATTTTAACATCAGATATCAGCTAACACCTGCAGACAGAGTTAGTACTTGACAGAAGCTCAAGGTTTCATAAGCAAAAACACACAATACCAATAAGCAAAATACTTAATTATAGGCCATAACTGTAACAAGGAATACACTCCTTGATCAAAATGAAGAAAGATAAAGAAAATAGAAACAGTTCATGCAAAAACAGAAAAAGTTCAGAACAGGCTAAAAAAACAGAAAATTTAAGACTATTTAAATTTGATCTACTCTCCCCCTTTTTGTGAGGAAGGCAGATCCTTTAGGTTCTTTCTGAGGCTGTCAATCTCCTGCAGCCTAACTTGCTTTCCAGCAATCTCTCTTTGGGTGTCCTTGTACTCTCTGTCCAGCCACTTGAGGGTCTCTTCCACAAAAGCATCAGCTATCACTGAGCAGATGTCACCACTGGCTATGGGAACTGAAGAGGCACCAAACTTGTGTGCCATCTTCTTCTTCTTCCTGCTTGGTCCAGCTGCGTCCTCAGGATTTCGTGGAAGATCTTGAATCCTCACCTGTGTGAAGTAGCTTCTGGTGATAGGCATTCTGGCCTTGTTCTTGACCCACCCTATTGTCTTCAAAGTTTAAATCCATGTTTCACCAGTATGCTAGATATCAGAGAGGGATATGGAATGATTCCTTTTGATTTTGTTGTGACCTTCTTCATAGACCTCAACACCTTTTCTCCTATGTTGACATTCAGACCATTCTTCAACTTAAACACCAGCCTTGCAGACTCCTTAGTCATCACTGTTGTGTTGGAAGATGGTAGCTAGTTGTAGGTTGAAATCTTGTGCAGTACAACACTCAGAGAAGTCAGCCTTGTTGTGGGAAAGCTGTCATTCCATTTCCTGGTCAGCCCACCAGTGAGATATGTGATGATCTCATCCATGCTTGGATCCTCAGACTCTTCTGGATCAGGAAGTCCCCATGCTTCATTGATAGTAGAGGGGCTAATGTCGAAAACACCCTTCCTAACCCAAGCCTTCCCATACTTGGGAGAATTCTGGTGGCACACCCATTGAGAGAGGTTCATATAGAACTCTCTGATGACATCTGGAGCATAAGATGAATGGTTCATCACTGACCCAAGCACACCTCTAGCTTCCAGCAGTTAATAAATCCTTATTTCTTTGAAACTATCCTACTCTATTTCCCTTTCCTTGTGAATTACCCTTGCTTGATAAGCCTCCCATTGCTCTTCTGCTTCCACAGACACATAGAAGTCAGAATAAGGCTTCTCGGGATACTCTCCTTCCATAACATCACAGTACTCCTCATCATCAAATGTTGGAGTAACATCAGCATCAGCATGGTCTTCTGCCACAAGTTCTTCTTCATCCCCAGTTTCCTCCTGTTCCTCTTCCTCATTTTCCTTTTCTTCTTCTTCTTCAGCTTCTTCTTCAGCTGCTTCTGACTCAGACTCAAAAGCAACCACAACTTGCTTGGCCTTTCTCTTTCTAGCAGAAGTAGCTAGAGCAGTCAGAGTAAGGCTCTCTTCTTCTTCCTTCTCACTCACATTGTCCTCTTCAACATTATCAGCAGGGATACCCTCAGTAGTATCCAACCCAGCAACAGTCTCCTCCACCTGAATTGTTCTCAATATCAGAGGTATTCTCCTCAAGATTCACATCCTCCTCAGCCACAACCTCAACATCCTCCTCATTAACATCCTCAGACTCACCCACATCAACAACAGGGACCACATTCTCTCCCTCAATATCAACTTCAGTAGGTAAATTTTGAGTAGGGTTAGCCATTATTACCTCGTTTTCTGTGTTGGTGGGAGTGGAGGTGTTCTCAGCAGTTTTCGATGTTGAACCAACATTGCCTTTGCTGATTTCTTTACTTTGCGCCGTTGATAGGTATTTTTCCTTTTTGCAGCAGCGACGACGATCGATTCAGTAGATGCATGCCTGGTATTATACCTCCTTGGTTGCTCAATCTGCTCAACAGCATCTGCAAGGGCATCAATTGAAGACTTGCGGGCCATTGTTAGAGTAATGTTGAAGAGAAAAAGAGCTTAAGCATAGAAAATTTTGATTGCACAATTCTGATTCAAGAAGCGTGAAGAGTTAAAAGAGTCTATGGCAAATTATATAAGTCAATCGATTGTGAAGAGCGGTGTTAGTGGTATTGTAACATGTTACCAAAAAAATCGGACCACTTACACACGTTCCCGCGTACAGTACTTACCCTCGTGTCATTGTTAGATTAACAAGTGACCAGAGCAGTTTCCTTAATTGAAAACTTATAAGTCACAGCGTTGCAATGTTAGCCTAACATTGGTAAGTTAACAGCAGGTCAAGAAGTTGGAGGTGCATGGCTTTCATCCAACTAGCTTCATGTGAGAGCTTGAGATATTACTAAATACAGATCTGAAAATTTCATCAAAGCACATGAGTACACAAGACATAGTTTAAGATCATCAGTATAAGTAAGTAACACTTCTGACAGAAGAAACACATAGATAGTAGATATAAATATCCAGAAAACATTCATTCCCTTAGCATAACAGATCACAATCCAGTGTGTTTACATGCAGTATAGTCACCCAAAGTGCGTGCCTCCACACATGAAGTTGGATTACTACTCCCCTTAAGCCCAAGCCGACACAACAGTACCACGCAGAAAAATGAATGAGTGCAACAACGGTGGATCAACATTGAGAGATGGTAACCAAGTATTCAGAACTGTACTGACTGAGTCCAGGACATATCACTTATGAGTCTTTTCACAATTATCATGAAACTCTTTTTGAACTAAAGCTGTGAATAGGTAAACAAGGATAATCTCATCGCTGAATGTGGGCAGCATAGGACTCCACACACCCCAGCAACTTAATTATCAGCTACAGGTTAGGCAAGTACAAAGGAACTGAATGTGGACAATACACTTATCATATACTTCATCACCTCAACTCCTTATGCATACATGTTGACCAACCTGTTTACAAGAGAAACACCAAGTAATCAGTGCTACTGAATGTGAGGCAGTCGAAACTCCAAACATCCCATTAGAAAAGATCCCCATCATGCATTTCCTTGGCCAAATATAACAAAAACATGAAAATAAGCACAACTGAATCACACTGAAGCTCTCAACATCACGTACCTCAGCTTCTCTTCATGTTTTGTTTAACTTAAACATGGATAAGTCACAACTGAATAACACCAAAGTAGTGAACTCTGTGCATCCCAGCTTCTCCTGATGTTAGGTTAACATTCTCAGACCAACAACAGAGTTTCTTACATTACAAAACTTATGATATGAACCTGTTCACCAGTCAATTCAGTCAGTTGCATAGGTTAACCACACAACCCAAATGATGACAAACCAAGATGTAATATGCAAGAAAGAAGAAATGCAAAAATGAAAATAAAAGAATTACTGACACACCACAACCAATAACCAGTGCTAGACAGTGGTGTTATGTCAACCCTGGTGACCTGATATTCTTACACAATGCACATGCCAAGAGAATTCCTCAAACTGAAGAACCTCTCAGAATCTAAGGGCTTAGTGAACATATCAGCAAGCTAATTGTTTGTCTCAATGTGCTCAATGTCGATTAACTTGTCTTCAACCAAATTTCTCAGATAATGATGCCTTATGTCTATGTGCTTAGTTCTAGAATGTTGGACAGGATTCTTAGAGATACTGATAGCACTAAGATTATCACAGAACATAAGTAAAGTATCACTATCCAACCCATAATCCAGCAACATGTGTTTGAGCCGCACAAGCTGGGTGACACAACTACCTGCTGCTATGTACTCGGATTCAGCAGTGGATAGAGACACACAGTTTTGCTTTCTGCTATACCATGAGACCAAATTGTTCCCCAGATAAAAACATACTCCACTTGTGGACTTCCTATCATCAGCATCACCTGCCCAGTCTGAGTCACTGAAACCCACAAGATTTGTGTTAGTGTCAAATGAATACCATATGCCAAGAGACAAAGTTCCAGATATGTATATAAGGATTCTCTTCACAACAATCAAGTGAGACTGCTTTGGACATGCATGGTACCTCGCACATACACAAACAGAGAACATTATGTCAGGCCTAGAAGCAGATAAGTAAAGTAAACTTCCTATCATTGATCTGTACAATCTTGGATCAACATTGGTTGCAGTCCCATCTCTGGTGATCTTGACTGAGGCAGACATAGGGGTCTTACAAGGCTTTGAATCTGCAAGTTCAAACCTTTTCACTAAATTCTTGGCATACTTCTCCTGATTCAAGAATATGCCTGTACCTGTTTTTCTTATTTGGAGACCAAGAAAGAAATTTAATTCTTCTATCATACTCATCTCAAATGTTCGTGTCATGGATTCAACAAAATTTTCCAAAATAGAATTGTTAGTGGAACCAAACACTATATCATCAACATAAATTTGAGCAATACAGATATCAGAATTTTTCTTTAAAACAAACAGTGTTATGTCTCCATCACCTCTAACAAAACCAAGACTTAAGAGAAATTCAGTAAGTCTTTCATACCATGCTCTAGAAGCCTGTTTAAGACCATGCAAAGCTTTCTTCAACTTGTACACATGATTGGGGAACTTAGGATCAGTGAATCCCTTAGGCTGTTCTACATACACTTCCTTATCAATCAGCCCATTTAGGAAAGCACCATTCACATCAATCTGATATAGTTTTATCTTAAGACAGCAAGCAATGGCTAGAAGTAACCTAATAGATTCTATCCTAGAAACTGGAGCAAAAGTCTCATCAAAATCTACACCTTCAACTTGAGTATACCCCTGGGCAACAAGTCTAGCTTTGTTCCTAACAATTACCCTTTCCTCATTACTTTTGTTTTTAAAGATCCATTTAGACCCTATTACATTTACATCAGGTGGTCTAGGTACCAAGATCCAGACATTATTTTTAGTAAACTGTAATAGTTCATCCTGCATGGCATTAATCCAAATGTTATCTAGAAGAGCTTCAGATACATTTTTAGGTTATATGGCAGAGACAAAACATGAGGCATAATCAACAGTACATGTGAAGTTCATACAGACACACAGTTTAACCATATCTCTGTAGTTCAGTCTCTCTTTGTTGCGTGTCCTTACCCGTTCAGTGATCTCACCTATTACCTGAGAGGCTAGATGGTCTTTTTGAATCCTAGCAGGGGGATCTCTTCTCGATTTAGTGCCACCTTCAGTTTCTGAGCCAGACTCTTCTGTTGTTAGTCTAACATCCGATCTAGCTGGTGTTAGTCTAACATCAGTTCCTGTCTCCTACTCAGTGGTTCCAGCTTCAAGCTCCAGTGTTGGAATAACCTTCTCAGTTTCCAATGTTGGTTCAACATTAGAAAATGAAATGTCACCAGTACTTGTTTCCAAAGTGAAATCATCAAACACAACATTCATAGATTCTTGAACAGTCTTTGTTCTAGGATTATAGACTCTAAAAGAAGCATTGTTAGCAAAGTAGCCTACAAAGATGCATTTCTCACTTTTTGGATCAAATTTTCTCAAATAATCCCTGGCATTTAGCAAATAGCAGTCACATCCAAACTCATGAAAATATGCAATGTTTGGCTTTACACCCTTCAAGATTTCATAAGGAGTCATATTAGTTCCAGGTCTGAGATACACTCTGGTACTAATGTGACAAGCAGTATTTAAAGCTTCGGCCCAAAGTCTTTTAGATAGATCTTTAGCATTCAACATCACTCTGGCCATCTCTTGAAGAGTTTTATTTTTTCTTTCAGCAATGCCATTCTGCTGAGGTGTCTTAGGAGCTGAATATTCATGAAAGATGCCTTTAGCATTACAGTAGTTATCAAAGCTTGCATTCTCAAATTCCTTTCCATGATCAGACCTAATCTTAGACATAGTAGACCCATACAACGTTTTGATGCTAGCACAAAGAATTTTGAACTGATCAAAAGCTTCGGATTTTTCTCTAAGAAACTTTATCCATGCATATCTAGAGAAATCATCTACAATCACAAAGGCGTATTTCTTACCACTCAGACTGCTTACCTCAATCGGACCCATTAAGTCCATATGCAGCAATTCAAAACACCTACTAGTTCTAGAAGTAGCATTTTGTACCCGTAGGGGAGCATGAACAACTCAGGTTTGCTTACCTTTAAGACAATCACCACATACAAGCTTACCTGGACTGGATAGTTTAGGCAAACCTCTTACAACATCAACTTTCTGTAATTTCTCTAAGTTTCTATTGTGCACATGTCCTAGTTTCCTGTGCCAAACAGAAGCTTCATCTATCTTGGCATGAAAACATTCTACTTCTTCCTAAGCCAGATAGCAGTTGTCTTTAGATCTAGTACCTGTCATAACAAGAACATTGTCACTATCATAAACATCACAAGACACTTTGTCAAAAGTAACTAGCAGATCATCATCACAGAGCTGACTAATGCTAATTAAATTTGCTTTTAACCCATCAACCAACAGAACATCCTTGAGCGGAAATCCTTCAACATTGAGTGTCCCCATTTCCAATGATTTTCCCTTTGGTGCCTCCTCCATAGGTGACTGTTCCAGCACTTAGGGGAATCACCTGTTTAAGATTCTCTTTGTTGCCTGTCATGTGTCTTGAGCATCCACTGTCAAAGTACCAATTGGGCCAATTGAGCATCCATTGAGCATCCACTGGCTTTTACACATCCCTCTGTGTACTTCCGATAGGACCAATTGGGCCTCTTCTTCATTGAGGCATCGGGCGTGGGGGCAGGAGTAAGTTCTCCGAAACAACACCCCATCCTTGAGGAAGTACCGTATGGTTTTCTGAGACATCATCCTTCGTACGGTCTTATCTTCAGAATAGCCTTTGGGATCTTGCAAGTAGGCTTTAATGGAAGTTATCCAACTCCTCAGGGAGTCCATTGTGGCATTTATCTCTTTGCTCTCATTTTTCTCTGATTCACTTATTTGTAGTAAGGTGATTTTTCGAGTATGAATGGTGGCTGTTTGGGTAGCCATTTTGGACAAGGCGTCTGCCTCCTGGTTTTCCCCTCGGGGAATTTGGGAGACCTTGCACTCATCGAACCATCCTTGTCTCTGATGGACTATCCGAAGGTAATTTTGCATTCTTTCTTCTTTGGCTTCGTATGAGCCATTAACTTGTTGAACAATCAATTGAGAATAGATGTGGATGAGGATTCTCCGTATCCCGCCTTCTTTTGCGAGACTCATTCCAATGAGAAGGGCTTCATATTCGGCCTCGTTGTTGGATATAGGGTAATCAATCCTGATTGCGAAGTGGAGCATTTCCTCTTCTACTTCTTGATTTACTAAAACTATTCCCACTCCCTCATACGTACTTACAGAGGAGCCATCTACGTAGACGTGCCATAGGGGCTCTCTTTCCTTGGACCTGATGCCTGTTAGTTCCATTACAAAGTCCGCCAAGACTTGCGCTTTGATGAAGGGTCTCGGGGCAGAGGAAATATCGTACTCGGTGAACTCTGTGGCCCATTTTATCAGTCTTCCCGATGACTCGGGCTTATTGAGAATCGCCCGTAGGGGGTGCTTAGTCAACACAGTGATCGAGTGTGAGAGAAAATATGGGCGTAGCTTCCGCGCCGTAGTAACCAAAGTCAAGACGAGTTTTTCAGTTAGGGTATACCTAGTCTCTGCTCCGAGGAGAGTCTTGCTGACATAGTATACCGGATGATGTTCTCTGTCCTCTTCTTTGACTAATACAACACTGACGACCTCTTCTCCGACGGACAAGTAGAGGAAGAGCTCTTCTTGGGGTAATGGTTTTACCAGCAAGGGCGATTTCACCATATACCTTTTTAGCTCTTCGAGGGCTTCTTCACACTGGGGGGTCCACTGGAATTCCTTGACGTTTCGAAGTATCTTGAAAAAAGAGAGCCCATTTTCTGCCGACTTAGAAACAAAGCGGCTCAAGGAGGCCATTCGGCGTGTCCGCTTTTGAATGTCTTTTACTGTCTTCGGAGTGGGTAGTCCCACGATGGCCTCAGCCTTTTTGGGGTTGACTTCTATTCCCTTCTCCGTGACCATGAACCCTAAGAACTTTCCTCATCGGATGCCAAAATAGCATTTTCTAGGGTTAACCTTCATTCCAAAATTATCCATGATGACCAATGTCTTTCACAGGTCCTCGGGATGGTCTTCCACTATGTCACTTTTAACCACTATGTCGTCTACATAGACTTCCACCGACTTTCCGATGAGTTCAGCGAACATGAGGCTTACCAATCTTCGGTAAGTAGCTCCATCATTCTTGAGTCCAAAGGGCATTACTAGGTAGCAGAAGGTGCCTGCATCGGTGATGAAGCTACTTTTGTCTTGGTCAACTGCTGCCATCGAGATTTGGTTGTATCCCTGGTCTCCGTCTAGGGTTGACAACAGTGCGCATCCAGCGGTGGAGTCGACCAGTTGATCTATGCTGGGTAGGGGATAGCAATCTTTCGGATAGGCTTCACTGAGATTGGTAAAGTCCACGCACATCCGCCATCTTCCTTCATGTTTGGGGACTAAAATGACATTAGCCAGCCATTCGGGGTATATGACCTCCCTAATTTGCCTTAGGCTAAGGAGTCGTTGTATCTCTGACTGAATAATTTTGGTGCGCTCTGGCCCCATCTTTCTCTTTTTTTGTTGGACTGGTTTAACACCCGGTTTCACATTAAGAAAGTGTTGACATACCTTGTCGCTGATTTGCCCGGGCGGTCCTTCTTCCCACGCGAAGAGGTGATGAAATTGCTTGAGGATAGAAGTCAGTTGGGCTTCTATCGCGGGTTCCATGTTGGTGCCCATCTTAATCACCTTCTCGGGGTGTCCTTCTACCAATTCCACCATCTTTAATTCTTCCATGGGTTGAACCCATACCTCTTTAGTTTTACGCTTTTTATTATTTCCGAGGGTGAGTTCGTCCTCTTCCGAGGGGATAGCGTTCATGCGACATTCTCTAGCCTTAGATTGACTTCCTCGAAACTTCTCCGATACCTGAGAATGTGGGAAATTTTACCTTAAGATAAAGGGTAGAAGGGATGGCTTCGAAGGTTCGAATGGATGGCCTTCCGTATATAGCGTTGTACGTCCGTGACGAGGCCTCCACCACCTAGAATTTGGTGGGTTCCGTTCTCCGAAGGGCTCCTTCTCCCCATGACATCGGAAGGATCATAGTTCCTAGAGTACGACAAGCTTCTCCTGAGAAACCTACTAGGGGGACCTCAGCCATCTCCAGTTGTTCTTTCTTCAATCCCATAGCAAGATAGGTAGGAAGGAATAGGACGTCCACAGAGCTACCCGTGTCAATGAGGATCAGGTGGATTTCAAATCCGTGGATAGCAGCTGCAATAACTAAGGGGTCTTCGTGGGGGTAGATGATACCTCCTAGGTCCTCAGGTCCGAAGGTGATGCTAGACAGCTTTGAGCTTTGAACGGAGCATACGGGGAGTCCCTGTTCTACTCGCCTTGCTTCTTTCAAATATTTCTTCTTTTTACCCTGGGGCGTTATCCAGATATCTCCTCCCTCTATCATATTGATAGTTCGCCCTGATAGGGCGTTATCTTCGTACGAGTCTGGGGGAGGGGGTAAATTCTGATGCCCCGTAGTTCTTTCTCGTGAGCTCCGTCGACGTTCTGCGATCCATTCTCGGGACCGGCGGCGTTCCGCGGTCCGTTCTCGTGACCGTCGGCTGGGGGCCGCCTCTTCGTCTTTTGGTTCTCTTCGTTGTCTTTTCCACACATTCGCTTTGGGCTCCTCGGGATTATTCTCCTGAGATAGTTCTTCAAATATCCTGCTTCTAGGAGGCGGAGCACTTCCCTGCGTAGGGTAGTGCACTCCTCGGTGGTATGCCCATAGGTTTTATGATATTTGCAATACTTTCCCGTGTTCTTTTCTCTATTGGGAAATTTGGCCGGTGTTGGCCAGTGTAACTCATCGTTACCTCTCATAACGTTGAGCACTTCTTGGGGGGCAATGGTCATCGGGGGCAAAGGTACGGGCTGGAGGAACTTTTTGACTATGCCACCATTGTCTTTGCGTTGGGTGGGTTTTCCTTCCTTGCCCTTCTCCTTGGCATTTGCCTCTCGTTCGGCGCATTCATGGTGCTCGTTGTCGTCATGCTCCATGCGCCTTTTCTTGCCTTCCGCTTCCTCCATAAGGATGTACACTTCTGCCTTCTGCATAAGTTCATTCATGTCCGTGACATGATTTCCCATGAGGTATCGGAAAAAATCTCCTGTTCGAAGTCGCTGTGTTAATATGTCAGCTAAGATGGTTGGGATGACATTAGGGACATCTAACGCCTCATCCATGAAACATTTTATATATCCTCGCAAAGGTTCGTCCTTCTGCTGTTTGACCGTGAAGAGATGAGTGGCAGATTTGTGATATTGCCGATTGCAAGCAAACTGTCGCACGAATAGGTGGGCCAATCGGTCAAAGCTCCCTACGGAGTTAGGGGAAGGTGGGTAAACCAAGCCTGAGCTCGTCCTCCGAGGGTGACAGGAAACACACGACAGAGGACATGGTCGGGGGCGGAGGATAGATCCATACCTACCAAGTATTGATGGATATGATCATGTGGATCTCTTCCATCATCCTCCCCGGTGTATAAGGGGACATTAACTGGCCGCATCCCCGAAGGAATTGAAGCTAGGGCAATTTCGGGAGTAAAGGGGGAGGTTTTAAATGTAGGATCCTTTTTAGGGGCCATAGTTTTCTTGATATCACTCATTTCTTTGCGCAGTCCATCCAGCATCCCCCATAGGGTATGATCGTCACTCCTATGGTATTCCGAGGGATGTGGTATTTCTTCTCCTTGGCCCCTCCTCGTAGTTCTTTCGTAATTATCATACCTTAGTGATTCTTGCAGAGGCTCGCGGTGCCAGGAGGCGGGAGTAGGGCTCCATCTAGCACGGGGTGTGACTTATTCCGAATGGGGATTTCTTCGTCGAAGGGATTCGGAGGGCCTTTCCCAGAAATTCCCCGACCTTCGTGACGTCCTCCGAGCCGTAGCTTCCACGAGCCTCTCGAAGACATAGCGGGGAATGTTGATGAAATCTCTTATACGCCTATTGACGAGTCTGAAGACTTTCACTATCGAACAAATTATCCATAATAAACAACGCCTATTGAACACGCTCAAGGATAAATTCTATGGCGTTCCGACAGACGGCGCCATTTTGTTAACATGTTTGATATTATTTTCTGATTAACGGATTTATTTTGGGGTTGGAACGCCCTGTCCGTGGTTCAAAAGCTTGTAAAATTATGAAAATATCCCTCTTTGTATTCACTGAATTCCACTCCAAATTTTCTAGTACATTGGTGCATATGTGTGTGTGTGTTTCTGGATCTTGGTTTCTTCTTCTCAATCTGTCCCTCCTTTTATAGATGTTTTTTAGGGGCAGGTGTCGTTATGCATATTAAATAAATTACAGGTGTTGCAATTTGCGTACAGGGGAAGATATCTTTCAACTTTATCTCTTCGTTCTTTATCTACTAGGCACTGACTAGGATGAACTTTGATCTCTTCCGAGGACTTCAGGGAACTCCGATGGGTTGGCTTTATGGGGTTCTTGTCTCCGATGGGATGGATCTGTGGGGAAGGCTTCATAAAGTAGCTGGGATCCCTCCAATGGCATTTTAGTTTTGATAGGGGTCTATTCTTGTGTTGTTTACTTCGTGATATATGCTCCGATGGATTCTTGACTTTAATAGAGTAATGTTCTTCTGCTGGGTCTTAGGGAGGAGTTCTCCGATAGCATTTAGAATTTGACAGGGCATGTTCTTCCAGTTTTGGTCTTCGGAATGGGTTCTCCGAGGGCTTTTAAACTTTGATAGGGCATGTTTATCCAGCTCTGGTCTTTGGGATGGGTTCTCCGATGGCTTTTAAACTGTGATAGGACATATTTCTCCTGTTTTGGCCTTCGGGATGGGTTCTCCGATGGCTTTTAAACTGTGATAGGGCATATTTCTCCTGCTTTGGCCTTCGGGATAAGTTCCCCGATGGCTTTTAGAATTTTAGAGTGTTCAGTGAGGGGATATTCTCGCATTTTTTGGGACTCGAAGTCCGTTGTGGTCCCTCTTGGCGCATTTGATGTATATTGGAGTCGCGCGGATCCATCGAGGTTTACTCTTTTTCCGATGACGCGTTGATATCTTTTCTTTATTCATCGTTGACTTTCCAAGGGACGCTTTGGTGCCTCTTTGGGTGCCACTGCTTACCGTTTTGGGTTTGTGACACTCAATGGGCCTCCTCATCGGGACTGTACGTTCCTCATCGGGAGCGTATGTGACGATTGTATTGTCCAAGGGGTTAATCCGTATTTTTAGGGTTAACATTTGGGGTTTAATCCCTTCATTTTTTTTTTAGGGTTGACATGTATATATATATATATATATACATATACATATATATATATATGCAAGGATTTAATTGTGTCAATCCCTTTTTTTCTTGCGCAGCACAGCCATTTGGAGAAGACAATCAACTTACGGGCACAAGAGCCGACGAACGATACATCTTTTTCTTCTTCGTGCGGTAGGTGAATCAATTTTTTTTTCTTTTTTTTCGCAGCAGCAGCAGCATCAGTTTTTTTTATATTATTATTTGCTCTATTCTTCTCCGTCAATTGCTAACTTGTCTCTCTAACTCTTTTCTTTCTTTCTTTATGTTGACAGTTCACGCACAATGGTGAAATTCGGCCACGCCTATAATTCGAAGGGAATTGAGACTCTAACCATCACCGGCGATAAAAACCTATCGACCCAACGGGACACAATATTGGAAGTCGGCACCCCTCTTGCCGAAATTTTCACAAGTCGATGGCCCACTTTGATTAACACCATTAAACATAAAGACTGGACCGAAGAGTTTTCCAAGTCCTCCAATCGATCTATGTCGTCGTTCGTGCTCTGGTCTCCTCACCACCGAGTATCAAACGATGATCTTCCTTTTGATACTTTGGGGCGACGCACTGCCAAAGGAGATGTTACGGAAAGAAGGCTTTCTCAATTGGTGCAAGAGCAAACGACTTCCACAAAGATACATGGCAACGCTTGCGTTCATATTCACAGAAATTGTAACTTGGGGCTCATGAAAGCTTTATGCGTGCAACAGTATTTGACAAATTATGGATCTCTTGCAAGGAGAGGAGGAGCACACTCAAACCTTAATCTACGCAGCATCAATGGTGAGCTTGATGGAGGAGACATTCTTTTCACGACTCGGCATCAAAAACACCTTAAAGGAGACATTATCCTCAAGACTTGGTTTCAAAAGGCATCTGAAAAGAAGAGACTTGCTTTCGAGACTTGGCGTCAAAGACATTCAACAGGAGCGGACTTGTTCTCGAGACTTGGCATCAAAGACATTGTTTTCATGACTTGGCAACAAAGACGGCTTCAATGACGAGACTTGGCTTCAAACAAATGCGCACTCATCTTGTTGGTCATACTCATGCATTCTTCCCATTAAAGATGTCTGCTTCATTCGTCAAAAAAACATTCAAGATGACTAACCTCTTGAAGAACTTCGCAAATTCTCTTTGTTGGGCAAAGCGGAATGACGTACTTGTTACACCCCACCCTGAATTATCAAAGAACCTCGCCAATATGGGAGTGGTCGAACGACATACTTGTCAAACTACGTTCCATCTTCTCAAAGGACTTCTCTAGTTAAACATGCAAGACATATCCTTTTCATGATTGGAATGGTAGTTTGGAGGTATCGACTTTGATCTAACAACACAAAAGTGTCTAGTCAATGATCAAGTGAGCTTGGAGCACGATTGCAGCTATCCTCTTGGAGCGAAGTGTTTGAAGATTCGAACCAAGGAAACAGTAAAACATCCGATTGAAGTTTGCAGTGTCAACTCAAGAATCAATCAAAAGCTTGGAGTATGACTTCAAGGTCAACATTCAAATCATTGGCGTTCTTTATCTCCTACTTGACGGAAGCTTTACTCGTCTTATCAGCACATCATACCTCAAGGAGTTTCTTGTAACATCTTCAACTCAAGATAACTTGGTGAAAGGATATGACTGAACTCAGAAATTCTAAGCTGCCTACGTATCCAATAAAGGAATCAAGTTACAACGTAGTTCAAATTACATAAATTTGGTTTAGAGATGGTGCATTTTATACTCATGCATGCCAGGAGTAACGTGCAGTTTAGACTCGTGCGTCATGGAGCAATTGACTGAAGACTTGAAGACTTGGACACTTGAAGAACATGTAGACCTTTTTGCTCGAGTCTAGGAGGACTTGAAGGATTTCCAGACTCTTGACGTGTCTAGAAGACTTGCACATTTGGTTTGAAGACTTGAAGTATTTGTAAACTACTTGGCTCGTGTCTAGGAGACTTGAAGACTTGGATTATTACTTTGAAGACTTGGCTTTGAAGAACTTGCAGACCTTTTAGCTCGTGTCTAGGAGAATTGAAAACTTGGATATTTGGTTTGAAGACTTGGCTTTGAAGAACTTGCAGACCTTTTGGCTCGTGTCTAGGAGACTTGAAAACTTGAATGTTTACTTTAAGTTCACATATGCAAACAGTTTATACTCGTGTTAAGGAGAATGTTGATAGAATGATAGTTTATACTCTTATCAAGGAGTACATATTTTGGCACTTAATTTGGGGGTTTTAGATAGTTTAAGCTCGTATCAAGGAGCATATATTATGGCACTTAATTTGGAAATTTGAGATAGTTTAAGCTCGTAACAAGGAGCATGTATTTTGGCACTTAATTTGAGGATTTGAGATAGTTTAAGCTCGTATCAAGGAGCATATTGGTTGTAATGAAATTTGATGTCACGCCCTCTTCATCGTCATCATCGTCGTCTATATCATTACTTTCAATATCAAGGCCATGAGTTGAGCTTTCTTCTTTAATAGAGTTTACACTTTTCTCTATGTCATGCGCTCGCGTCGCCAATTCTTCAAAGTTTCTTGGTTTGATTCCTTGAAGTATATAAGAGAGACTCCAATTCATCCCTTGAATGCAAATCTCCATGGCTGAAGTTTCAGACAGTTTCTCTTTACAACTTAAGGATAAACTTCTCCACCTATTGATGTACTCAATCACTGGTTCGTCTTCTTGTTGATAAGAATTTGTAAGTCCAATCATGCTTACAATACGCCGAGTGCTTTAAAAGCGATTGAAGAATTCGGTTTGTATTTCGTGCCAATTGTCAATAGAGTTTGGCTCAAGATCGGTGTACCAATCAAATGCAAAGTCTTCTAAGGTTCGAAAAAACTCCTTGACTACAAGATCTCCATCAGTGCCGGCGATATTGCATGTCTCAATAAAGTGAGCAACATGTTGTCTTGGGTCTCCAATCCCAGCGAATGTTTGAAACTTTGGAGGTTGATAGCTTTTCGGCATTTGCAATTTCTCTATTCTTTGAGAATAAGGCTTCGTGTAAGATTTGGAAGTCTTGTGTTGAGCTTTATGTTCCTTGGCAACTTCTTCGATGAGCTTCTTCAATTGACCGGCAGAGACAAGGCCTTGCGGGGAAACTTGGATTTCTTTGCTTGAAGACTTAGAATCTTCTCCAACTTCAACATCTTGAATGTTTTTCTCACCAAACTTTGTGTGCATCATGGCGTATTGCTCTTCCTTCCTTGATAAATTTGGCTTGTGGAAAAGAGAAGTGGCTTGGATTCTTTAACTTAGGACTTCATCAAACTCTTGAGCTTCAAGTCCTTGAGTAGCATCTTCATGTGCCATGCTTTGATCGCTGCTTTCCACGAGCTCTTGCTTTTGGAGATGAGATGACACTTCAACTTCGTTGATTGTAGTCTTGATGCATCCTTGAACTCCAATGTTGTTGGTGACTTCTTCGGAATTTTCAACTCCTTCTTTGCGCTTTAGCTTTTGGAGAAGGCTATTCAAGTGGTGTTCACATTTTTGAGCTTGAGTTGTAAGATTCGCAATGGCTTTTATCAGCGTTGCAACTTGCTTTTCTAGTGAGGATGCTTTATCATCTTCTTTAGCATCATGTCTTGCCCCCGGTGTGAGTGTATCTTTCATCATCGGTTGCGAAGAACCTCCGCTTGTTGCCCCAATTGACTTGTCCATTGTTGAGCAACACGTACTTCTTGTGACTTCAAATTTGAGATTTGTTGGAAAAGAGATGAGAGGTAGAGATGGTCCCACTGGGCGTGCCAAATTTGTAACGACAAATTCTTGAATTCTAAAAATAAAAGACAAGAAAAGATTACAAAGTAAGTTTGAATTAATTTAAAGTACAATTCTGGTTCAATCTCTATTTAATCATCTGATTCTTTTCTCAAACAAGTGATTTTGGAATTTGGTTGACTTGAGTGGATTTGATTTTGATCTCTTCCACGTGTATTTGAGTTGAACATTAATCCAAGGGCGTTGAGCTTGATCTTGAATTGACGATCTACTTGATTTGATATTTGCGACGAACAATTTGATCTTCGTCTTGAACTTGTTGAATGTCAATATTCTTTGGAGGAATCTTGATCTTCAAAGTACTTGGATATTTGACAAACGTTGATTCGAGGGTTTGGCGGCTTGATCTTGGATCGAACGGAAATTTGATTTGGAATTTTACTTGAAGATTGATGAAGATTGGTATGATCTTCATCTTCAGTTCTTTGGATTTTTTGGGTTTTGATCTTCTTGAATGGGCTTCAATCTTCAAAAATGGTTTTTTTTAGGGTCTTACGACTTGATCTCAGATTAAACAGATTTTTGACTTGAAGACGAATGAAGAACGGTATGAACTTGGTTTTGGATTTGTTGAACTTCTTGGAGTTTGATCTTCCTTGACAGATGTGCTATCTTCAAAAATGGTTTTTGGATGGAATTGAGACTTGACGGCGGATTGAAAGGAGTTTTTTACGAAGAACACCTTCAAGACTGTTGAAGAATGCCTTGAATGACGCGAAGAATGCTTGAAGATGGATGAACTTGGTGGAACGAAAAACTTGGAGCTTTTCCCTCTTCAACTTGTGAATATTTGTGTGTGTCCTTTTACTTTATGAGAGGACCCCTATTTATAGTTGTAAAAACCTAGAGCTCCTCCCTTGTGATTGGTCGGTTTTATTTTCAAGATAAGCATGAATTTAATTTGGCTTGCTTATCAAGAAACACATCATATTTCCACATGTAATAATGTGATTGGTTGAAATATATCATCTTTTCCACATGGTCTTGTTTGATTTGTTGAATCACATCATCATTTTTTCATGTGGCTTTATTTGATTGGTTGCAATTCTCCATCTTTTCCATGTGGCTTTATTTGATTGGCCAATCAAATAGATATTAGAAAATTAATTAATTAACCTATTAATAATTGGAATTTATTTTAGTAAAATTCCAAATTAAAAATAGAAATAATCAATTTAATTTTTAATAATTAATTTGGCACTTGTCGAAATTTAATCGGAGGAGAAAAAATTAATTTGTCTATAGCACTATCCACAATGACTGTGAGATTTGTAAGAATCATTAATTTCAAATGGCTCTCTCTTTCCAGAACCTATGTAGCCACACTTTTGTTTTTAAGTTTTTAAAATCTATAAATAACCCCTTAAAATCTATGTTACCCCACTTACTTCATTTTTTTTTTTGATGAATCACTTACTTCATGTTTTTTGTCATGCCTCCTTTGTGTCTTCTATAAACTTATAGTTCTAAATTATAAAATTACGTTATAATACAACAACTTTAGAAGAAGATTTTGTTTTCATGAATAAAATATCAAAAGTAATGATTAACAATCTTAAAGAGTTTTATATTGCAATGCAAATAGGTTAAGAAAGATGTGTGATTCCATATATACTATGCGCCTCACTCAGAGGAACAAGTCAAAAGTTGTAGTTGTTTTAATAAATCCCTGTCTATTGCATTATTTTTTCTTCTTCAAGATCTAGGTTTTTGTCAGGGGCAGAACCAGGAATGATTTTTGATTTTTTTACCCGGGCTACAACAACGAGATGGATAATTGATCGTTAGACCCGTCTCAATTAGTTTTGTATCCTTTTTATTTCTACTAGAATCTTACATTTGTTTTATTCCATAAATAGAAAAACTAATCAAGCAAGACTTTTACAAGGATTTTATTTCTTTAGACTGAAAATAGTAGATTTTTTGGTGTATAATAAAGAATAGAGGGCTGAAATGACATAAAATATTTTTTTAGTGGTACAAATTATAAGGTACGTACAGTTCTTATATGCACTGAATATGCAAAAAGCCACTTGGGCTGGAGCCCAGGTAGTCTAGTACTTGGCTCCGTCCCTGGTTTTTGTGCCCTACATACATCATATTTGAGTTTTCGTGTCCAATCACAATTGGTTAAGTCGGATACGACATTGAGTTTCGTATATAATGCAAACTACTAATATTTTCTAAATTTTTGACATGGATGTTTGTTTTGCTACACCTTTATGGAAGGTTGGCTGTCGAGTCCCATATGCAAACTTACATACGTCTAAAAACTATATTGACTATATTGAAAATAAATATAAATTTATGCATTGACGCAAATTAAAATTTTTACACACGGTATCCACGTCCATCAGCCACTAGTATATAAATGTGGAAACCCTTGCCCCCCCCCCCCCCTTCATTTTCGCTCTCACGCCGCATTTGCGCAGCCACAGACATTCGCTCATCGTCTATGTTGCTTGATTGCATCCATGGCTCACTGGCCTTCCTCTTTAGTCTCACAGCATCTCCATCGCTCATGTTGCCTATCAAAATTCACGTCGCGCCGCGTACCATCATATTTTTGAGAACGGGTATGTCGCTTTGCATTGTATTTGAAGTTTAATATTTTAGAGAATTGCCAATTGCATTTAATTTAATCGAAAGTAGATCTGTTATATAAATGGTTAAATTTAAAATAATTATAAATGCGTATGAACATAGAATATATGTGCTTTTGCTCGATTGGAATTGAAGTTGTGAGTAGGAATCCGTTGGTGGTGATTAGCGCATTTAGCTATGGGTTTTTTTATTTTTATTTATAAAAGCTATGTGAGACTATTGAAGCTCCGAGTTTCAGGCACTATAACCAGGGAGTTCTTCTTTGTTTAATTCACTCCTCTTAAACAAATATGTCAAATAAATTATTGTAATCGATGCATGTAAAATAAATACATGTCCCTGAAATATTAGTACATATGTCGAGCATGAAATAATTCATTTGTTGACGCTGTGACCACTCCTCACCGCCCACCTTCTATTTAATTCAATGGTTTAGATTTTTGTAAGTGGAGAATCATTTGTTTGATAGATAAAAACTTACATGTAGTAACTCGAATAATTAAGGTGTGACATTAGCTCTATATATACATATAAATGTGTGTGTTATTGCAGCAAGTGCCATCGTTTTGTGTGGTGAAAGTTTAAACAAAAGCCAATGATTTAAAAATGGGAATATTGTTCTCCAGAGAAGATGATGATGAACAAGCCCTTACGCTTGATCTAATTAAATTGAGATATGTTATTAATTGTATTAGGGAGTTGATATATTTGAGAAATTTTTATGAATTTTCCATTTTACAAATGCATAGCATAACGTACTATGCATGAACTAATATTAGAAGCACCTTAATTTGAGTAAATTAAAGGGTAATGTAGGAAATTGGCTTATAATATGACTTAAAATGGGTAAGAAAATTTGCAACCAAAGTAGAGTATAACGTAGGACCCACTAGTAAGAGGAGAGTGCAACATAACCTACCAAAGGTGTTAAATCTCCAATAATATGGATCTTAGTAGGGACTAAAATGAAGAGCCATATGAGGCCCTCTTGCAACCAAACGAGCTATTTGAGTGTATTATTATTTTGTAGTTTTTGTGTGGCCGTGTGCATCAGAGGTGGAGAGTTAGATGTAAAAGAAGGTGTTCTATAATTTATTTGTTTAAATTTCTAATATGTAATGGTATTATATTCGTATAAAGATAATTACAAGTCACAAGAAAGAAAAAAAGAGAGGTTAAAATAGCAATTTATTGTTGAAGAGTGATATTTTTTGGATTTGTTTTAATAATAGTGTAAGAAATTATTTTCTTGATAGTGTTATTTTGGTGAATTGGTGACAGAATCATCTCCTTAATGAATCTGACCCAACTTCAACTCCAAGTCAGAATACATTTGACTAAGAGCTCGTTTAGTTGGCCGATGGAGATTAGTAGTACATTTTGAATCTGCCACATGGTATTAACTTTATTGTACATGACTTATTAGCTTTAGTTGCATATTTTACTCCTTGAAAAAGAAGCCGAGGCCCACTTCAAAACAGGTTTGGTCAACACCTATCAGTGACGTATCTCGAATCTGATGTTGGGGTAGGCTAAATTTTTCTGAAAGAACCCTATACAAGAAACAAAAAAAAAAAAAAAAAAAAGATGATAAAGAATCGAAGGTTTTTTTTTTCGATTTCTTAATATTAAAAGCAGTTTTTGGTAATTCTTACCACCAAAATAGGATTTTTGCTAATTTTTTAACATCGAAAGGGATTTTTTACTAGTTTCTTATCATTAAAAGGTTGGTTTTTGCTGATATTTTCATATAAAAATGATTTTATGCTAATTTTCTAACACCTTAAGAATTGTTTTGGCTAGTTTTGTAACATCAAAGGGTTTTTTTTTTCCTTCCTGATTTCTTAAAATTAAAAAGAATTCTTTTACAAATATTTTAACATTAAAAAGGGGATTTTTACTTATTAGAATAACATTTGAGGTTATCTTATAATTAGACATAATATAGAGCAGTTTTTTGCGGTTTCACAATTGTAGATATATAAATAATAAAAAATATTTTGAAATCTAAGGGGGCCGGGGTTGAAGCCCAATCAAGCACCCCTAGATACGCCAAAGTTACGAATTTGTCCTTACTCTTTCTCTTATTTCTAGCAAATCACAGTTTTTCTATTTGTACGACAAGTCAACAACCCAAAAAAAAACTCCTAATTGCTAAATTTCTTCATCTTCTTTTGGCGTTGTTAACCGTAGCTATAATTCGTACTTTGACCGATTGACGCAAATCTGTGGAAACGAATGAGCTTTGTATTGTATTTGTTTGATAATATGCTCATGCCCATCCGTGAACAACAGATAAATAGTTCAATTGGGTTTGAGGTTAATTGGGTAAAACTAATGGGGCTGCTAAGGACACCGCAAATTAATGTTCTTTTTTTTTCTTTTTAATTCTTCTTTCAATTTCATGGATGTACCAAATGTATTTTGACATATGTTTTCATTATAACGATTGAAACTTTCAATTTTACCTTTGGAGGACGAAACACGCCTCAACGAACTCCGACAAATGTTATCGACGACATAATTAAATTAGGGCTACCGGTAGAAGATGAAAATTGTCTCTGAGAAACTGAATTTGTGAAAGAGAAAAAGATTGACCTGAGTAAATTGGGAAGACTTTGAAGGATAAATATGTAATTGTTTAGACTTGTATTTTTATTGTTCAACCCATTATGTGAAAACGAGAGGGGGAGGTCAGACAGAAATTCCGGATGAAACCCGGGTCACCCAACATTAATCATGCTGACCCTGTAATAATTAAAATGCATGCCAAAGTTGTCAAGAGCCGGATTACTAAAGATTATTTTCAGAGATCCGGCCTATAAGGATGTACCAAACGAGCTCTAATATTATTTCAAATTTTTTTTGGAGTAGAATAACACATGTAGTTGGAGCTTATATCCTCCACCATTGAATTCACCAGCCCTGTCATAATCATGGCATTTTCAGCATCCCAACTAGCATACATTAGATCATCATTAGTCGTAACCTTCTTATTGCCAGTAGTGTAACCAATATTCCGTTGCCCACGAATATGCATTCGAACAAATTGTGACATAGAGAAAGCTTATAAGATTGGAATAACACACAAGAATCAAAGACTCGTTAACCATGCAGAATATTGAGAATTTGATGCAAAAAGAGAGAAACTCTCAAGAAATTTATTTAATGATTAACCAACCGTCTTCTTAGGTGTACACATAATATATACCCTAAAATCATTATAAAATAATTAAAATGTTTTTTTTAAACAAAAACAAATGTAGAAAATAAAAGTGTCACTCACGTGGAACATGCCCAACAAGCAGAATGCAATATGAGTACTATAGAAAAATATGTAACTAGACTAATCACACATAAAAATGGACCGAGTCAAAATCAACCTCTAATCTTGGGATGATTCAGTTTCTTTACCACCTCCAACGCTTTCTTAACTGCATCAAATTGTGACCAACGTAGGAAGTTATCACCATTTAGGTATATAGTGGTGATCTGGGCATAATGAGAGTTCGAGTATTTTGACTAAGTTTCGAATGCTTTTGTTTTGTTTGATTGTTAACAAAAGGATTTGGAGTGGGTTCAGAAATGCCTTCTGATGCAGAAATGGCTATGAAGATTTTATACGGTTGTGTTATAGAATTATAAATAATTTATTTTTACTCTGGTACCACTTTGGAAAATAAATAATGGACAAGATATAATAATAAGACAAAGAAGTATAACATTATATTTTACACTCTCTACACTAATTACATTTCCAACAAGATATAAAACGAAGAGTCTTTTTATTTTGGGTATAACAACTCCACTTTTATTTTGGGTATAACAACTCCCCTTGAACTAAGAATACAATTTCACAAATTAACATAAGCACAACGAATGATTCAAGCTACACGAACAACGAAACAAACAATGAACGCAATCCATGAAGTAAATAGCATGTGCCTTAAAAAAATATTATTTTCTTTTATCTTCTCAAAGTTCTTTATCTTCTTGACACTCCCTTTCGTTTTCCCATCATACTCTTCCGGGATCATCTTTTCCATAATTACCTCGATATCTTTGATACACTCTCTTAGCTCTTGAACACTATTGATCAAACTTGTAATTTCGTTTTGTAGGTGGCTAACATTATTCTCGAGATTCAGCATTGAACTAGTGGAAGTTCGATCGTTCGGATGGCCCTCCCCCTTGTGACAAATGACATCCTCCTTTCTCAAATCATTCTTTCTGTTGCAAACGCGTCAAAACAAGTAATTTAATTAATATTTTTAGTTAATTAATGATCTATTCAACTAAAGAAAAGAAACGTATATAACACCAACCTTTGACTAGTTGTACTATAATTTAATTAGCATACTTATTAATTGACACTCTAATTAATCAAAAAATACAAAAAAAAGACCTTAATTAACTACAATATAGTGAGAAATATATAGGTTGCTTATTTAAAAGTCTAATTAATTTTAAAAATTAATTCCAATAACTTAATTAACACCTAATTAATTTACAAGTACAACAAAACAACCAAAAAACAACTATTAATTAAATGGACTACAATGTAATCAACATTGTCTTTATAATCAACAACCTAAGTAATTTAAAAATAAACCACGACATCCCTTGATAACTAATTATTATATAAATTACTTAAATAAAATATAATGTAATTAACAAGCCAGTTAATTAACAATTAAATTATTTTATTTTTTTTTCTAAAAAAAGCTAACTAAAGCCGCAGTAACTTGAAGCCCATAAGCAGTGCTTACGTGCAAACATTGTCGAACTTTTTTCCTCATCGAAGATGGCCTAAGAAGAGTCGTTTCGTAATTGTAACACTTTTGAGGTGATTGATTCATAAAGAGGGAAGACAATTATGAAGCGATATGAGCTGAGCATACTCGCGAATGTCAAGTTCATTTTCAAAATGGGGCGACATAAGTTGCCCCATAATTTCGGCGAGTTGTTTCACCTTGTCTCCTTTTTTAGACGATCCAGATTAATATGGACGAGCCCGACTAGTGTCCACATTGGGCCCATTGTAAAAATAGGCCAAAATATGGACCTAAAAAAATAGCTTGGGCCAACAACAACAGCTTGGCCCAAAAAGCAATAGATTCCTTCTTTTTCCTTTTTGTTGAAAAAAAGTCCCAACAGTCGCTGCCCCAAATAAAAAGATAGGGGGCGAGTGCACTTTCCCCTCCTTCAAATTTTGATTTGAAAAGCAGTACGATTATGAGATTTGAAAAAGCAGTTAATTTCAAATGACTCTTTCTATCCAGAACGTTGAGCAGTCATTTTTTTTTTTTTTTTTACTTTTTAAGTTTTAAAAATCTATAAATAGCCCCTTAAAATCTATGTTACCCCACTTACTTTATGCTTTTTGATTCATTTCACCTTGTGCAAATTCAATCTTTTTACGTAGTTTTTGACGTGTATTTTATCGTTCACTATTTGCTTTTTTTTTTGAAGTGGTGCCTTAGTCAATTGTTTTGCCTTCAATTGGTATCTTATATATATATATATATATATATATATATATATTCACCTTTTATCTTTGTCAAATTTGTATATAAATAGCAACAACGAACTTATGGGGACATGTATATCATAATTATTCAAAGCCTTACATGCTTTCACAGTTTTGCCATCATACTCCTCACCATAGAGCAAACTCACGTGAGAATTAGGTTAGGAATCCTCTTCGACGGACTTGTTATTACGATGGTACCCCTTGTTTCACCATATGAGCAATGAAATGATGATACATATGAGTTGGTGCTAGAACACCACTACAATATCGAGAAGCTCTTCATAAAAGAGGTGCTTGGTGCTAGGGGTTTCCTTCTTATTGGGTTACAATGGTCTTTTATATTTTGTATTATCCTATCATGTTACTCTGCTTACTTTATGATTTTTGTCGTGTCTCCTTCGTGTCTTCTAATGTTGCTCTCCTTTCTTCAAATGGATATAGTGCACCGTTGAGCCCCAATCATCAAGAGGGTTTGTGAAGCATAAAATTCCTCCGAGCAAACAATGGGCCAATGAGAGGGTGGAGGACGAGAAAAGTATGGTGTTGGAGGCACTTTTTCCTCTCAAGGTGGTCTTGAGAAGAGGCAATGATGCCCAAGTTGGTAGAGGACTAAAGAAGGTGAAGTGTTGGGGGAACTACTACAAGGCATAATTTTATCCCGCCACCTGGGTAAGGTGCTACTGTTGCCCTTACTCTACAGGTTAGTGCCTACATTTCTCGCTATTATTTAAGACCCCCACCTCAAGAGCATGAGGTTAACACCAAAAGCAAATGTGCAACAAGCAATAAACTTAGCCCATTCTAATTGATTTTAACCCCCTATTAAGCTGGTCACTGTAGAGCACTCTACTTGGTTTAACCCCTAAGGTAGGAACAACAGAGGTTGCTCATGCCAACAAAAAATGTGCGCCTAAGCCTTCATTAGAAGAGATAGCTCGTCACAAACTCATCGCCAGGGTTTTTGGTTTCATTGGTAAGGCATAAATTGGTAAGGATCTTACTCCAGATGTGGAGGATCTTGTGAGGTTTTCTATAAGGCTTGGGTTTCAACACCTGGTTGATGTCGTGGGAGTGGATGCGTTGTGCAATTTTTGCCCTGACTTTGATCGTAAAAAATACTTTTATAATCTAGGCTCGGGTCGAGAGAAGCAACTATCCCGGAGTATAACATATAAATTCATGATTTTTTGGCTTACGTTTAATTTTCTTTGGTTCTATTTTTAGATTCTTGCAATTTAATGTTGATGCTTGGTACTACAAACGCTCCATTCATAAGCATCTAGTAAGAGTTTGCCAAGGCCAACATTTCAGCAAACCAAGCTCAAGATCAAGCTTGTACAACTGTAGATATATACAGTGAATAGTAGGAGTTTGCCAAGAAGTTCCATGCTAAGCATGCATGTAGCCATGCAGGTAGCTGATGAAAAATTGATTGATGCGGCTAACAAGACACATCTAGAAAATGCAAAACTAGAGGATAAATTGGTGTTGGTTGGGGAGATTTTGAAAAACATAGACGAAGAATTGCAAGTCAAAGAGAAACAATGTGGGGAAGTTTGTAGGCTGAGTTGACAAGTGGCTAGGCTACCATTTTGAAACTCCATGTCGTGAAGGTCGAAGAAAGGGTCTTGACGTGGCCTTGCTGATATGAATTTTGTCCTCTTTCTTATCTTTTGTATATCATCTTAGTCCATAGAGTAACCTAATAGTTATGATCTCTACATTGTACACATTTGTTGAGCTACTACCACAAAGTAGCAATGGGCGTGCAAACTCTTCAAATGCGCCATGTGTAGTGTTGGCCTAAGTCAAGCTCTGAGATTAAGATTCAATGTGGATTCTAATGTGCTTAGGGAGCTGCGAGAACTTACCTTTAATGCTAACTAATGGGGTTCCTAGGATAATTGTTTCCTCAATTACTAGGGTGCATTAGACAAAATTTTAGTGGTCTTGGACTTCCAGCTTAGAGCATCAAATCAAAATTGTCTGAACACATCGAGTCGGCCTTTAATGGAGGTTCGACCCAAAACTCTAATGAGGTTTGTCTGATATGGACCAGAATACATGTTTTACCCTTGCTGCTTAGGTGGCCGATTGTGCCTTGCGTTATTAAGTGGTCGAATAACGCATCCTTTCCAAATTGTAGCACACCATGATAAACATTGTTTTGGACGCCCCTACCTTTAATGCGAGAACTCTTTATTTTTCAATTAATTGCAACAACAACAACAAACATTATCCACGTGATATTTATTGGTGGATGATATGAAATATGCATTAGTACTTTAATGGGAACCGTCTAACGACAATGATAAAATCACTTCAGCATATAAAAATAGAATATCAATAACTTAAAGGTTTATTTCACAAAGAAAAGTTAATATGAGATTCTTCGTCCTAGAATAACAAATAGGTTGTCCTCAACCTTATTCAATAGATTTGACTTACCCATAACTAGTGACCTGGGGCTGATGCAAACTGTCAATTTTCTTCTGTTGCTTTGCTCTTTGCTCTTCTTCATATGCCTGATCATTTGAATCATCAACATGATTAAGCATTGAAAAAGTGGTAAACTACGTTAAGAAGTAAAATGGATGAAAAAAGACAAAAAGTAGTCGAATAGAAAAATAAACTTACTTTAAGATCAAAAGCATATGGATCATTTCCAAAGTTTACGATCACCCTATCATCATGAATAAGTATGAGTAGTTAGAGTAGTGAGAACTTATATTCAACTCTAAGGAAACAAATTAGTCAAGAGACCTCCTCGAGAACATGTATTACGATTACATTAACAAAGGCGGAGCAGCACGCACACACAACAAAATACAAAAGTAAAAGAAAAAATGAGAGGAAAATGTTTTCCAGATGATACTTACTCCTCGTCTTGGCTTTGGAGACCAATTGTTGGGAAAATTGGACCCTCAAAATCCTTATTCACGGTTCCAACTAGGACGCCGTTTTTCCTGTAAGGTGATAATTCATAAAAATATTATAGATGTTAACTATGGACAAATTAGCCAAAGAGAGCATGAGCAAATCTAAAGCTAGATATATACAAATTTTAAAACATAATACTTATGAAGTATTTTCTGTTCAAACGTGCGTGTCTCGACGCAGAAGCCTTGCTTCAACAATTAAAAGTGGGGAATTTTTTCAAAATTGACCATTTATATTGGTGGTATTTCAAATTAACCCATTATATTGGCAAGTTTCAATTTATAAGTCCACTAAATTGACACTAGTATCAATCCTGACACGAGTTTGATACATGTTCTCAAAATTGCCACCCAAGCAGCGCGTGATCCACAACCACAAAGCTACACACATATCTCACAATTGCTAGATTTTTTCTTAAAAAAAAAAAAATTTAAGTTGGCCCACTATATTGACACTATTTTAATTTCAACCCACTATATTCCTTATTCCAATCTCAGTCCACTAAGTTGGCACTCAGTGTGGGTAACGAAGTGCTTGCATCGTAATTATGATGTGTCAAATTGGGTCAGAATTGAGACTAGTGCCAATTTAGTGGACTTAAGTTGAAGATAGAGAATATAGTTGATTGAGATTAAAATGGCGCCAACATGTTGGTCAACTTTGAGAAATTTCCATCAAAAGTATTCAGAAAATCAAGTTTTCCAAATTGTGATGGAAGAATACAGTTTGATTGGTTCTTAAACTTAAAGATCTGATACTTACGTGAAAAAGAATTCTTGGGTAGCATTGTTGATACCACCCCCGACTATATCACCAGTTGTAAAGGTTGGGCCAAAAGGCTCTCCCGTGCCTTTATTAATATAAAGGTGTCCGTCGTCCCCGTGATACCCACAACTGTTTGCGTCCCATCTATACACAAAATCACCAAGAAGGACTTCAAAATCAAATAACAAGTAGAGGTAATATTATAGCCAACACTCCATCCTAAGTTCTCAGACGGTGTTAGTAAACTGGAACTAGACCTTTTACCAAAGGAGGATATTCGAAACTAGGATTTTCTAGGAGATTAAAAAGTAAGTAACTGCTTCTAAGAAAAATGGCTCTCCCTTCCGAATTGATGATGAACATCAATTGAAGCCCTCTTCATAGTTCCATAAGTTTTCACTTCAAACCAAATCAATGCAAGCAGATTGGTCATTTATAAATGTGCTACGAATTTTAGTGTGCAATGTCCTCTAACATACTATTTTTTGTGTTTGTTTGCCTCTTAACCTCGCTCATTTCGAAAGGGCTATCAAGCACAAAAATAGAAAGTTGGGGGACCTTAAGATACTATTTTTCTAACGACTAAAGGTGACCGACGAAAAAGAAAATGCGACCCATTTAAAAAGCCAAATAGTGTTTTACAAACTACAGTGACAATGCAAATTAACATTTTAAAACCAAATAGTGTTTTACAAACTACGTAAGTGACAAATTAACGTCAAATCCTTTTTGAAGAACAAGAACAAAGTAATAACCGTGTGTCCAGCAACCATACCCAGGTTGACGTCGGAGATTGTAATTAGAGGTAGTAAATCCTATCCCAATATATCCCTTGGCGCCGGCATTCTTCACAGTAATCTCAAAGTAATAAAGCATACAATTTGATGGCGCAGGGCGATCAGCCTGCACCGCACTCACATCGTAGCCAACCCCCGTATACTTAACCGATAGCTTGTCTGGGCTGACCACAACAAATCCTCCTGCACTTTTAACCGTATCGAGAGCCTTCGGAGATCCGTTTCCCTCCTCTTGGCTTCGCGACATCGTTTTTGGGAAGTTTAGAAAATCAATGAAAAGTAGTGGTGGGAGAATTTAGAAAAATGATGTTTTGGTTTTATATATGCAGTTATGCACCGAGTTCATATATCTTCTCCACTACGTACGGTTTTGGTATTTTTATTAATTTGGCGGGCTGCCAAAGCAAGAATATATATTTGATTAACTAACTATTATCTAATATATAAATTAAGGAATAATTGTGCTCTTTCTTTCTAATGGTCGATTCCTTCATCTTTCTCAAATCATCCCAAAGTATAAATACATAAACACGGAAATAATGTCTTTTTTGTACTCTTACAGTTATGTCGGTCATTTTTCAAGATTTTGTTGATGTCTTATGACAAATAAAAGTTTTAGTAAAACCTTTTCAACAATTTATTTATTTCTAGTAAAACTCGTGGTTTTAAAGAAGTATAGCCCAGTTGAAAAATAGAACCTTAAGTTATAATAATTTGCAGCTAAGCAATACATATATTATATATGTCATTTATTTATATATCTCTCCACATTTATCTGTGAACTGTGATGGACGTAATAAATCGGCGAAGGTATATATTTTGGTGCCGCAGTTTTGGAGATTTCATTTGTAATTAAAAATGACAACTGCGAAGTGAGTTTTTCTAATATTAAGGAGGGACTATGGTAATCAAATTGAGAAATAAATGTCCAACCTTAAGGACAAAGTTTGCATTCTATTATTCACATGAACCCTTCGATGACTTATCGGCTGCTTTCTTGAGGAATAGTTTCACGAAAAAGGGGGATGAACAAGAATAATGTCAGATCTTGTTTCTGAATTGAGTAGAATATGAGTATCTAATTCTTTAATTTGTGCAAACTAGGAGATGGGTATATCTTCATGAAAAAAGGAACAACTTACGTGTAGTTTGTAATTTGAAGTAACTGTTAAGATTTTTTTTCAAATAAATCTTTCTCTTAAAAAAATTCTTCTTACAAAATTCACTCTTTATAGAAGATTAATGGCAAATCTTATTTCTAAAAATACAATTGCAGAGAATACTTTTGAGTTTTGTAAAATTATGCAAATCTCGAACTGTTTGAATAATTACGTACCACGAGAAGCTTAAAAAATTGTCAAAAAAGTTACATATGTTATAAATATGCATGTGGCCTTGTTGTAAATTATGGGAAAATATTATTTATTAATAATAGTATTAGTTGTAAGATGATGGGGAATTAAATTCCCTTGTCTTTCTAATGCCTATAAAATGGCAAGAATCATGCATTTGCAAAGACACACAATTGAAACAAAATCTTGCTTATTCTTACACTTTCTTCTCTAAGTTCTTGAATATATTGTTACACCCCCAAAGTTTAAGTAAATCTATAACACGTTATCAGCACGATAGTGCTCGATCCGGAAGAATCCAGTTCCTTCGTTAAAGAAAACATTCAACGTCAAAAGGTATGAAAGTTTTATATTTACGTGTTCATCTATCTACATTATTATAGACAGTGCGGACTACAGCCAATCTATAATTTTATGATTAGATGAATATGTGTTTATAATTTTGTTGATTAAGTTTTATATTTACGTGTTCATCTATCTATATTATTATAGACAAGTGCGGGCTACCGCCAATCTATAATTTTTAGATTAGATGAAAATGTCTTTATAATTTTATTGTTATCTAACTCTAACGCTAATGATAATTTTAACACTCGTTGATGCTTGAGTTAACCCCAAGCTAAAAACGACTACTAACATTTAATTATTATGGAAGGTTTTACTTTTACCTCCTACTATATTGCTTAATTTATTCCACAAGCCCATGAAAGTTTTTAACATAGTAATGTGGCGGAAATTATTTACGCAATTAGATTATTTCAATTATGTTAGTTGTTTACACTATTCCACAAGCCCATGAAAGTTTTTACATAGTAATGTGGCGGAAAATATATGTGTATTTACTTATCGTAATATTATTCCATATGCCTGTTAGAATATCATTAATGCGGCGGAAATTATTTTACATGTCATTACAATTAATTTTTGTTGCTAAATTATTAAAGACATTACCGTTCATAAAACATGCCAAAATAAAGAAAAATTATCATTTTCTAACGGCTATAAAACGGCTACTTATAGATATCTTTCTTCTATAAATATGCAGATTTCATAACTCAAACTCCACACAAATCTTCATCTTATTTCTCTCATCTTGCAAAATGATCTCTACAACAACAACGATCTTGATCCTCATTTACCTTTCAATTTTTATGTTTATGCTTGTAGATGAGGACACTCATATGTTTGTCCCTATGATATTCCTCCCTTTTATCATAATAATGTTTGAGTTCAAGATTTGGCTAGAGATGAGATAATTATATTGTATTATTGTAATAATTGTGCTTGTGTGGTTGCGTATTAAAATAAAATGTCTTGATCCTAATTATGTTTGTTTTAATGTTCATTTAGCTGCAATATGTCTAATCTCTCGAAAGTAGATTTTACCGAACTCACTGTCGATGGTAAAAATTATATGCAATGGGAATCAAATGTGAAAACGCATCTTACTGCGAAATTCCTCGGGGAAACAATTGTTGAGGAAAATGAATGTACTAACCAGCAACGATGCGAGGCAATTATATTCCTGCGTAGACATTTAGATAATTTTCTGCAAACGGAATATCTCGATATTACAGATCCTTCTGAGCTATGGATTAATCTGAATGAAAGGTATGGCCACCCAAGGGAAACAATGCTTCCAAAAGCCATACATCAGTGGAACACATTAAGGTTCCAAGATTTTACATCAGTAAATGATTACTCCTCTGCCATCCATAATATCCGACAAACGCTAAAATTTTGCGAAACAGAAATTAACGATGAGGAAATGATTGAAGAAACTCTTTCTACTTTTCATGTCAGTCATATACTCATCCAAATGCAACACAGACTAGTCGGATACACTAAGTATCACGAACTAGAGAGAGTGTTGTTAACGACAGAGAATAATAATAATATATTGATTAAGAATTCTGAGTTACGCCCAACTAGAGCACAGGCATTGCCAGAAGCACATGCCATAGATTTCTCAAACTTCCGTGGACGAGGAAATTACAATAATGGTGATCGAGACAGAGGCCAATATCAAGGTCGGGGAGGTTACAGATGAGGATATGTTTCTAGAGGTGGTTGTGGCCATAGAGGTGGTCGTGGCCATAGAGGTGGTCGTGGTCGTGGACGTGGTCGAGGTAGTTATCACAATCCTTCGACCAGTGGTACGGTCCATAACAATAACCATCATAATAAAAGAAAAAATGCTCATAATAAATCTGAAGGTTACTGTTTTAACTGCGGAATGAGAGACTGGGCCAATACGTGTCGTACACCTGAACATTTTTGTAAATTGTACCAAGAGAGTAAAGGCAAAGAAAAGGAAGTGAACCTTGTTGAACAAATGCCTAATAATCCCACATATTTGGCAGCATCTGATTTCGCCGATGATCATGATGTTACTATGGCTTGATATGAACTATGTGATTCATGTCTACATGTTTCCTGATTTGATTTGCATTGCGTGATTCCTTGTTGTGTGATTTTTGAATTGATATGTATTTGCAATTTCTGCTTGTAATGTAATGTGTTTTCATTAATTGTGTTTCTTTATGTATCTTAATGAAACTATTTCCCTTTTTCTCAAATATATGTTTCGTTTATTGTTATATCATGTTTAACTCTACTTGTTTGACATGAAGCCAGTATGGAGCATACCGGTGATTTTTGCATCCCTGATAGCGGTACAACTCACACAATTCTCACAAGTAAGAAATATTTTACATATCTAAAACCAACAAAGGCAAAAATCAATACGATATCAGGTCCTACTGACCTGATTGTAGGATTTGGTAAAGCTAGTTTTATTTTACCAAATGGAACGCTATTTATCATCAGCGATGCCTTATTTGCCCCAAAATCCAGAAGAAATTTGCTAAGTTTTAATGATATATATCGTCATGGATATGATACCAACTCAAAAACTGAAAACAAAACTAAATATCTTTTTATTATTAAGTATATATCAGGAAAGCAACATGTATTTGAAAAACTACCAAAACTCTCATCAGGATTGCATTATACATATATTAATGCTATCGAGTCAAATATGGTAGTCAATGAAAATCCTGAATTATTAACTTTATGGCATGATCGTCTAGGTCATCCTGGGTCAACAATGATGCGAAGGATAATTGAAACTACACATGGACATTCATTAAAAGGATCCAAACTCAATTTGAACAATCCTAGTCCATGTGAAGCATGTTCTCTTGGAAAGCTAATTATAAAGCATTCACCACTTAAAATTTAAGACAGAATTGCCAACATTTCTTGAAAGAATTCAAGGTGATATTTGTGGACCTATTCATCCATCATGTGGATCATTTCAATATTTTATGGTATTAATTGATGCCTCGAGTCGATGGTCACATGTCTGTCTATTATCTACTCGTAATATGGCATTTGCGAGATTTTTGGCTCAAATAATTAAAATAAGAACTCAATTTTCTGACTATACGATCAAGAAAGTCAGACTTGACAATGCCGGTGAATTTACATCTTAAGCTTTCAATGATTACTGTATGTCAACTGGAATTACTGTTGAACATAATGTTGCACATGTACATACTCAGAATGGTTTAGCTGAATCATTAATTAAATGCCTTCAATTAATTGCTAGGCCATTGTTAATGAAAGCTAAATTACCAACCTCTGTATAGGGTCATGCAATTTTACATGTTGCATCACTAATTCGCATTAGACCAAGCTCGTATCATGAATACTCCCCATTACAACTTGCTTTTGGTCATGAACTTAATATTTACCATATAAAGATTTTTGGTTGTGCAGTTTATGTTCCGATTGTACCACCACAACGAACAAAAAAGGGACCTCAAAGAAGGTTAGGGATATATGTTGGATATGACTCACCATCTATAATCAGGAATCTTGAACCATTAACATGTGATGTCTTTACGGCACGTTTTGCCGATTGCCATTTCAATGAGGCAAATTTTCCAACCTTAGGGGGAGAAAAGAAGCAGTTGGAAAAGGATATATCATGGTATAATCCATCTTTATCACACTATGATATTTTAACAAAACAATGTGGTTTGGAAGTTAAGAAAATTTTACATTTTCAAGATATTGCAAATCAATTACCTGATGCATTTACTGATATAAAACGGGTAACCAAATCACATATACCAGCTGCGAATGTTCCTGCTCGGATTGAAATTCCGAAGGACATATCCAACAATAATAAAATAAATGCACGTAAGAAACGTGGTCGTCCTGTTGGTTCAAAAGATAAGAATCCTCGAAAAAGAAAAGGAGAAAATATTATTAACTCCATTATCGAGGAAACTATTAATGATGAAACAGAAAATGTGACAAATGAGATAACTCAAGAGATCACCGAACCAAATCCCAATACTGAGATCTCTGTAAATTATGTTAATTTAGGAGTTATTTGGAATCGAAATGAGATGAAAAATATAAGTGAAATATTTTCATATAATATTGCTTATGATCTTATGAATGAAAATGATGATCCCGAACCACAATTTGTGGATGAATGCCAAAATCGGGACGATTGGGTTAGATGGAAAGATGCTATGCAAGTTGAATTGAACTCTCTTAACAAACGAAAGATTTTTGGACCTATTGTCCTCACACCTAAAGACGTGAGACCTATAGGCCACAAATGGGTCTTCGTTCGAAAAAGAAATGAAAAAAATGAAATTGTAAGATACAAAGCTCGACTTGTTGTACAAGATTTTTCTCAAAGACCTGTGATTGATTATGGAGAAACTTATTTCCCGGTAATGGATACAATTACTTTTCGATTCTTAATCAGTTTAGCTGTTTATGAAAACTTAAATATGCATCTCATGGATGTTGTCACAGCTTATCTTTATGGATCACTTGATAATGATATTTATATGAAAGTCCCTGAAGGACTTAAAATGCCTGAATCATCTTGCTCTAAACCTAGAGAAATGTACTCAATTAAATTGCAAAGATCGTTATATGGTTTAAAACAATCAGGCCGCATGTGGTACAATCGTTTGAGTGAATATTTATTGAAAGAAGGATATATAAATAATTATTTGTGTCCATGTGTTTTTATCAAGAGAACATCATCTGGTTTTGCTATTATTGCGGTTTATGTAGATGATTTAAATATCATTGGCACTGACAAGGAAATTCATTCAACGATGTATTATTTAAAGAATGAATTGGAAATGAAAGATCTTGGTAAAACTAAATATTGTCTTGGTTTACAAATTGAGCATACTAAAAATGGTATATTAGTGCATCAATCTAATTATACCAAAAGGATTTTAAAACGTTTTAACATGGATAAAGCAACTCCTTTAAATCATCCTATCATTACTAGACCATTAGCTAAAGACAAAGATCCATTTCGTCCAAGTGAAGAAAATGAAGAAATTCTTAGTTCTGAAGTTCCGTATTTAAGTGTCATTGGAGCTTTAATGTATCTAGCAAATTGTACTAGACCTGATATATCATTCACTGTGAATTTATTAGCCAGGTTTAGCTCATCACCCACAAAAAGGCACTGGAAAGGAATTAAACATTTATTCCGTTATCTTCAAGGAACTGTTGATCTTGGTCTATTTTATCCTAACAATGCAGTACAAGAATTGATTGGTTATGCAGATGCAGGTTTTCTATCAGACCCACATAAATCCAGATCACAAACTGGATATGTATTCACGTATGGAGACACTGCTATTTCATGACGTTCTCAGAAACAGACACTTGTTGCAACATCATCGAATCATGCTGAGATTATTGCACTCCATGAAGCCAGCAGGGAATGTGTATGGCTACGATCAATGACACATCATATAAGAAGCACACCTGGCTTACCAATTAAAGAAGGTCCTACAACACTATTCGAAGACAATTTTGCATGCATTACACAGATGAAAGAAGGATATGTCAAGAGTGATCGAACCAAACACATACACCCGAAGTATTTTGCCTACACTCAGGAACTGGAGAAGAACAAATAAATTAATATCCAATATGTTCAATCATGTGACAATATGGCAGATCTCTTTACAAAGGCACTCCCTACTGTAACTTTTAAGAAACATGTTCAAAGTATCGGGATGCGTCACCTACGAGACTTATGAAGAATTGGAGATGCCAACTTGAGGGAGAGTTCACACGGCTGCACTCTTTTTCCCTTATTAAGGTTTTTATCCCACTAGGTTTTTCCTTATAAGGTTTTTAACGAGGCAGTATGAGACGTGTGCAGAAGACGGATCATATACATAACAAAATTTTCAAACGGCCAAGGGGGAGTGTTATAAATATGCATGTGGCCTTGTTGTAAATTATGGGAAAATATTATTTATTAATAATAGTATTAGTTGTAATATGATGGGGAATTAAATTCCCTTGTCTTTCTAATGCCTATAAAATGGCAAGAATCATGCATTTGCAAAGACACATAATTTAAACAAAATCTTTCTTATTCTTACACTTTCTTCTCTAAGTTCTTGAATATATTGTTACACCCCCAAAGTTTAACTAAATCTATAACAACATCCTTAAGATTATTAATTATGTTTTTGAATGACGTGGGAACCCGCAGCCGCTACCCTTCGGGTGCACACTGGGTAAACCCCCGGGTCGACGCAATAGCCTGCAAACCACGTCAACCGAGTTAAACCACACTAGGCTAACCATGTGTGGCAGGCTCAGACCCAGAAGGCATAAAATCAGTTCGCTCTCCCCCTCTGGGATTCGAACCTGAGACAATGGAAAGGTTCCTTTCCTCTTTAACCAACTGGACCACCCACAAGGGGCTGCATCCTTAAGATTATTCAAATCACATAGAGTGAATCTGTCTGTTTATCAAATTTCAATGTGCCTTCCTCTAGTTTTTTAAACAGCATAGGTCTGTATCTGTAATTAGAGGCCAAACGTTTATTGTGCAATGTTTAAAAAAAGTCCTTGTACAAGGGCTTTTATGACTTATCCCCCTGCATATACATACATCATTACCAGCATAAGCAAATTCTTACTCAATACTTGAAAATCTCTCCAGTAGAAACTATAAAGTACTTTATAACACATCAAGCTGTTTTCACTGTAGTGATGCTCTTCAGAAGCATCTTAGAGACCTCCGGGGTCACTTTCGACGCCGTTTTCTTCAAGATTTGAATCTTTTCCTCTGTTTCTTTGTCGAGCCTTTTCACCGTTGAGTCGGAGCTCCCGCTAGACTATAATAAATTCAACAAACAAACAATAGTACTGAAATTACAACCCGATGCTAATTGTAGAAGAAAAATCATAGAGTATAGTCATGAACATGAAATGCTGATTATACAAATCACAAATGTAATGTTAGAAATTTGAGTATGAAGCTAAAGCAACCTCAGAGATACTCTTCTGGTACTCGGACTCTAAATGGGCTCGGTAGTTTGCCACTTCCATCTCAGCTTCTTCCTTAGCCTTCCTCAACCGCGCCGTTTTCACTAGTAAGTATCACACAAAGAAAACACATTAGAGTTAAAGTAATGCTTTAACCACACCATACAAAGTATAAGGAAAGAAAAAGAGGCAAAAGAGCATGAAACAAAGTATCACATATTTGAGTCACACAAATACATAGTACTAGGCTGTATAGCCCATACGAAACACTATTAGGTGTGTGGCGAGATCGACACTTTCTCTTATCGGCAGCACATTGATAAATAAAATAACAGAGGATTTGCTCCAAGATTCAACTTTTTTGGAGTTAAATTTATTTGAAAGTCTATTGCATGATAAAAATGAGTATAAGGCAAAAGCTTACAATTTCTTGCAGCAGTGACAATTTGTTGTGCCTCCTGCTCTGCAGTAAGCAGCATCTGAATGCCTCCTTGCCCTCTCATTGAATCCATTTTGCAACTATTCAAACAACAATCAGGAGTCCCAAAATACCAAAAGAGCCTGTGAAAATGCAAAATATATATATATAAAAATAAATTAATGTTAAGTATCAATTCAATATGATGCTAAAAGAAATGCGAAACTTAAAACTCAATTTGCATGTGTTTGGAAGATTATAATAGATCAGATTGATTCACATGCATAACTTAAGGAATTTACTGCTAGAAAACAAAATAAACATTTACATTTACTATCTGAAATTCAGTAAACTGACACACAAAATATGAAATTATATTAATTAAAAAGAGAGGAAGGTATTCAGAGGAATTACACAGATCGGCTTAGAATGTCGAAAACGACGAATATAGAATTTAATTTCAATAGGAACAAAGATAAAAATGAACTTGATGTACCAGAATAAAATTAATGGAGTTTTTTTTTTTTTTGCACCGTTGAAGCAATGACAAATGTGTCACTCGCCCTTTAATCTAGGAGGTTTTGTTAACGTTACGCTTACAAAGTCAAGTGCACGTAATAACATCTGAATCTAATCTAATCTTTCATTTTTTTTCTAGCCCATTTAAATCCAAAACTCTATTAATATTTTGTATTTCATTAACAAAAAATTACGCGACGAGATATTTCTTTTCGTTTTTTTTTACTTTTATGAGTGAAAACAAATCAATGAAATCTTATTAGTCCCGATTTTTTTTGAAGTACTTACTGTTCTCGACTTGAATACATATGTTGGTGGCTTGTATATTAAAGTTGTAATGATTTGGCAATAATTAGTAACTCATAATATTAAGATATCACAATTCGGCCGGAGAAGCTGATAGACTCATAAGTTGATTGTGTTGGGAAAAAGAATCTAAAAATTAAAAAATATGTAAAACATTTATGCTGAAAATCATTATCGCTAGTTAAAAGAAGGCATATATATATACTAGCTCCAAAAAAGTATTTTTTTTTTCTTGTCATCCAAACACTCTAAAAATGCTTAAATACAATTAAGAGCTATGATATTTTTTTTTTTCTTTTTAAAGTTTGTAAACATCACCTAAATAGAAGTAACTAGATAAACGAAGTTGTAATTAAAACAGGTTTTTAGCAACAGCGACTTATAGTAGATGCTACTGCCTCTGTAACCGCGACTTTATACAAAGCAGCAGCAGCAAAAAGGTGAAAAAATGGCGGAAAGGAAAGGAAAGGGTATTCTAATTTATATACGTTAATTAATTAAATCAATCCGATTCAATTGAAGCTGCTCCCGATCGAAGCACGCAGTAGTTTAAAAAATGGCGAAATCTGATATCCCTAAATCAACTTCGGCGAATCTTCCGCCATCATTCGGGTCGAAAAATGACCCGGAGACCACGCCCGACCCGAATTCCTACTCCTTGGAGAAATTCCGCCTCTATGAAACCCGTGCAGTAAGTTTTTATTTGATTTGGTACTTACGAGTTATCAGTTTATAGACAGTTTTTGTAATAATCGAGTTTTTGGAAAGTGATAGTTGAGATCATGATGTATGAAAAAATAGCTGAAATTTGTTTGTTTGTTTGTTTGTTCGTTCAGAGGTTTTATCTGATTGGAAGTGATAGGAACAAGCGGTTCTTCCGAGTGTTGAAGATCGATAGAATGGAGCCATCCGACTTGAATATTAGCGAAGATCCTGTAGTTTATCCGCCGCAAGAGGTCAAGAGCCTGCTCCAGCGGATTGCTGAGGGGAATCGTGCAACCGGAGGGTTAACTTTTGTTGCTAAGGTATACGGCATTGTTGGTACGTCCAGAGTATTATCATTATTTGAGTTTATTATGTATTGCTGTTAAGGTGTGCATTGATCGCTTCATGCTACTTTCTCAATTTTGATTGTGCTTGTAGGCTGCGTGAAGTTCTTGGAGTCGTACTATCTGATACTGGTAACAAAACGGAGGCAAATTGGATGTGTCTGTGGGCATGCTATATATAGTATAGATGAGAGCCAAATAATTACCGTTCCACATGTTTCTGTTCAGACTGATGTTGCTCACTCCAAAACTGAGCTAAGGTAACTTTTATGTTCATTCTGTTTCAATTTCATCAGGCTGATGAGCATTTACATCCGAAAGTTGTTTGGGATTAGTTTGGACTTTTTGTTTTTGGTCCTTGATGGCTCAAATGGATTGCATTAGATACCTGGAGGCTTTTGCTTGATTCTGTTACCATTTCATTTTAACTGTCATTTTATGAGTTTGTTTGTATTGATGAGGTTTGCCTCTTATTTTTTGCAGATATAAGAAGCTCTTATCCAGTGTAGATTTGGCGAAAGATTTTTTTTATAGCTATACATATCCAATAATGCAAAATTTACAGAAAAATGTGTTATCAATGGGCGAAGAGTGGATGCCATATGAAAACATGTTTGTTTGGAATGCTTTCCTAACACAAGCAATTCGATCAAGGTGCAAGACCACCATTTGGACAATTGCCTTGGTCCATGGGAATTTTAAACAGGTGATGTTTAGGTTTTACAGTAAAAACTCAGCCCTTACCCTCTTGAAGGTTACCCATATAGAAGTCGTTGCCTTGTTAACTTTTTTGAACTATCATGTGTTAAGATTAAACTCTATATCGGGGACATTTACTGCATTTGACATTAAACTATCACTCGTGTATCTTATGAATTAACAACTTTGTTAACATGATGCTCCACGCTATTGGTTCCTTATACGAGTTCTGGATATCATACAGATGTTGTTGTAGTATGGAAGAATTATGCTTCTTTGCTTCAGATGATTACCTGTTTAGTTGAATTTATGATTCTCTCATCGCAGGTTAGACTATCAATTTTCGGAAGAGATTTTAGTGTTTCTTTGGTTTCCAGGCGATCTCGGCACTTTGCGGGCACACGGTGAGCCTATTTTTAGGCTTCTAGGTCAATGGCTTATCTCATATACTTACCCATTGCTTCAACTACTGGTCTTCTTCTAAACAAATAACATGTGGTGATACTTGGAGTTTCTTCACTGTCAGTTAAACTGCACCTGGTGTTCTTGGTTTTCAGTCAGATCACCTTCTGAAGTACTAGTATACATAGTTTTTAAGTTGCTTCTGTTAGGATAAAGCTGGGTCACAAGGGAGAAATTCTAACATCTAAAGCTTCGAGATATAAGAGCTGATGCAGAGCCCATTAAGAATGATTATATATAAACTGATTTAGCTTTTGAATAAAGTACATTTGTCAAATAACTATGTCACAAGGATCGTATGGACACCTTTATGAATGGTATTGTTATAGTTATCGATGAAAAACCAAATGAAGATATAACAAAAGAAGTGTGTACTAGAATGGATTTTGATGTGAGTGAAGTAACAATAAATAATATCATAATCTCAATTGTAACATGGCCGTCAAGATGACGTATTTCCAAATCCAGGATCTCAAACCATCCAATGGTACATGCTTTGAGTGTAACAAACAAGTCTGATCTTTAGCGACGTGGGGAATATGTCCTGGCAATGTCAATAAAATGTCTTTTTCCGGGAGGCTTTTCACAGCCCTAAGAAATTTGTCTTTCTTCATAACCTTGCTTGAATGAGAATGACCGAGATATCTTGTTCCTTTGTAGTTCTAATTTATTCGTGTATAAAGAATTCAATGCTTTATCTATATATATATATATATATATTTTTTTTGGGTGCAGTTATCTAAAGCGTGGAGTTAATGATCATGGAAGAGTAGCAAATGATGTTGAAACTGAGCAGATTGTCCTTGACGAAGAAGCTGGATCGTGCAAAGGCAAAATGAGTTCTGTCGTACAAGTGAGGGGTTCAATTCCTCTTTTCTGGTCACAAGAAGCATCTAGGTTCAGTCCTAAACCTGATATTATATGTGAGTCATATTCCTGCAAATTTTGTTCTTAGGCTTCTAAAGTTACTGGTTTCTTTAGTTATTGGACTTTGAATTAATATTTCGTCTGTAACTTGAAGTGCAAAGATATGATCCTACATATGAGGCGACCAAAATGCATTTTGAAGACTTGGCAAAGAGATATGGCAACCCAATTATTGTTCTTAATCTGATAAAGGTTCGCACTTGAATTTCGCTCTGAAAATTAATAGGCCTCCCCTTCCCCACCCACGCACATATCGGCGGAAATTAAGTAACAAATATGTAGCTGGTCCTGTAGTTTAAGTTTGCTCGTCAGAGAAGGAATCTCATTCTATCCTTCTGGAAATGCATCTCAAGCTGCTCGTGCTAGTTGCAATATGTGAGCCATTGCACTCATGTATACGTGATGTGAATTTTTCTGTGATGATAAAACGAAAGAAAATGAGTTTGCTGAGGTGGATTTTGATATGATAATGGTTTGACAGCAGATATGGGAGTAGGATAGACCTGAATAAGTTATCCTAGATACCATTGAGGTGATGAAGAACTCCAGTTGTATCCTTATCATGGCTCTTTATATATTGTAAATGGCTGCTTAATAGTGACATCATGTTTAATATCTCTTCTGTTGGATGTTTTTATCTGTTGGTTTTTATTGTTTTGTTCCAAACTGGATCAAGTGTTTGTTGGGTTGTTGTATTGATTTAAACATTAACTCTCTTTGTCTTAAATCCACTGTTAATCCAGACAGTTGAGAAAAGACCACGAGAAATGATGCTAAGGCGTGAGTTTGCGAATGCCGTGGGGTATCTAAACCAGATTTTTTCAGAAGAAAGTCATCTCAAATTTATTCATTGGGACTTTCACAAGTTTGCAAAGAGGTATATTCAGAAACTTCTTTGTTTTTCCTTTATTGTCTGTTCAAACTAACTCCTTTTAGTTTTTCAGCAAGTCTGCCAACGTCTTGGCCGTTTTGGGTGGGGTTGCGAGTGAAGCACTTGACTTGACTGGATTCTATTACAGCGGAAAGGCGTCAGTTGTGAAGAAAAGAGCTAACCAGCTTGCACGAACGAGCACTGCGAGGTATTTGGGAGAATTTTTCTCTGGTTGTCTTTTCTTTTTGCCATCTATGCATGTGTACTTCTGTGTCTTATGTTTGTCCATGTTTGTCGCTGGTACTAAAATTCAATATATAGTATTTTCCTCTTTAGTCTTATTGAGTAGTTTGAGACGCGTATGTGATGCAATGACACGTTAACAAGTCACAGTTTTTCTGTAATTAACATAAATAACCATTGGTTGAGATTGTAATCACATATATCACTTGTAATGTAAGTGGTTACAATGTGAACCGTTAATAATATAGGTATTCCTATCCATCATTCAAAAGATACTTGCACTTTTGTTATTTTGTTAGTTTAGGCGTTAGTTTGTTTTTTTAGTTTTTCATTTTCTGATTTTTGATCTCTAATTGCACCTGTACGGATGTTTAGTTTATCCCCATTTTGGGCTGCTTCAAAAATTGCAATTAAGATGACTCACTTTACAGGGAATCTTCTCTTCGAGATATAAGAGCCAGCTCAGGAGAGCTTTCGAGGATCAATAGTAGCACTGAAGCTCTGAATTCCTTAATAAAACTAGAGAAGGAGTTTGAAAGTAATCAACAAAGTACGAAAGCTACTACTGGTAAATCAGCACCACAGTTTCAAAGTGGAGTTCTGCGTACAAACTGCATTGACTGTTTGGATCGTACAAACGTTGCCCAATACGCTTATGGCTTAGCAGCTCTAGGCCGACAACTTCATGCACTGGACTTGACGGACAATCCAAAAGTCGATGCTGATAGTAGCATTGCTGCTGCGCTCATGGATATGTATCAGAGCATGGGTGATGCCTTGGCACAGCAATATGGTGGCTCAGCAGCTCACAACACTGTATGTACTGCTGCTGGAGTCTAAATATACATTTAATGAGGATATAGTATGTACCTTATGTCTGCTTTCTATGATGGGCACATTTTTTTAATTAGTTGGTGCATTTGTCACAATTATACAGGTGTTCCCAGAGAGGCAGGGGAAGTGGAAAGCTACAACCCAGTCTAGTGAATTACTGAAGTCGATAAAGCGCTATTACAGCAATGCTTACACAGATGGTGAAAAGCAGGATGCAATAAATTTGTGAGTTATGCTTTTTCTATATCTCATTGCTGCATTTAAATTTGAGGTCTTTATTTGCAAGGTGGGATTGATTATTTGAACTCCTGAGAGCATTTGCATCAAATTTGGTATTGATTTGAGGGAGATCTTGCTTAACCACTGAATGCTGTTTTCGCCTTGCATTTTCTGGTCTCATCTGTCATGTTATTGGCTGTCTACCCATGGTCCACAGATTTTTAGGTTACTTCCAGCCCCAGGAAGGTAAACCCGCACTGTGGGAGTTGGATTCCGATTATTATCTTCACGTATCAGGGATTGGAGATGATCTCATTCCTCAAAGGTGTGCCTCATCCAGATTTCCAAAATATTGTCCTATTTTTCTCGCTTAGTACTCCATAGTGTCGGATCATATGCTTCTCGTTTATGTGTATTTATTTTGCTTTCTGTTATATTGTATCACACTTTGAATAGGAATGGTGTAAGGATTCTAAGTGGAGCATTGGCTTTCTATCTTTTATATTTTGAGGTGCTTTTTTTTTTTCTCTTTACTCTTACAATCCGTTTATTCAGAAACAATATTTATTTACTTATTTTTATTTTTATTTTAAGTCCAAAAGGATCTGTTGTACCCAGTGTGACTTGTAGGGTTTGGGCCATAAAAATTCCATTAGATCCCTAACTATCAGAGTACGCTTATTTGTATGAACCCATTCAGCCAAAGTGGTGCTTTTCTCAAACCTTTTTGCGTCCTTATTGCTTTAAGCTATCTTAACTAGCATTACGTGACTAATACCCTTTTTACGTAGTTCAGTTTTGCGAGTTAGGAAATAAATGTCAAAAGATTTGTTGTATGGCTCTAAGTCGTATCATCTTACTTAAATCGGGAATTAGAATACTGTCAGACACTTACTAGATTGAAATTTTCCTTCAGCTTTTTGATCCTTGGAATAATTTTTTTTCTGTCAGTCTCGACTTTCCTGAAGATGATACAAAGCATCTACCAGTAGCCCCTTTGGCGCCAATTCCTGCTTGTCGAGAGGACTTCTCGCGTATGAAGCTGACGTCCTTTGATAAATTGATCGAAAGAACATGCAGTTCAATAAAAAATGTACGACTGTGCAGTGAGCGAGATCAAAAATCTGGGAATTTTGGAGTCGCGCCTGATGCAGCGTAAGTGGCTGACCAAACCAGGACTTCTTTTTTGTCCATTAGCATTTGATAAATCTCAAGGATCATAAAATGTTAAACCCTGCTAGACTATCTCATACTTGTAATGCTCGACACATTTCTTACCTTTAGCATACCTGCGCTTGAATAAAGTCCCATGAAGTGAATTGGCCTGAACAACTGGTCAATTGTGATCTAGCATTGAAATCCATTTCTCTTGTCTGGTGATGTATACACGATCTTGTTAATGCACACATCACAGACAACGGTTTTCAGAAAATTAACAATTTCTGTGTAACACCCAACTTTGGTGGATTGTGTCACAAAACACTTGTGTAGAGCACTGGATAGGAAATGGTTGGCCTATTGGCAAGAAGCACGTATGAGGGGCTGAGGTTTCTATTCTTCTTATGAAATTTTGTAAATGTTGATAGGATATGTTTTACTTCTCTAGTATCTCTAATGAAGAAGCAGATTAACGGCAATTATGTCAAGTTTGCTTTTGAAGCATCATATCATTCTCTGTTGAAAAAGCCGCAATTAATTTTTTTTTTTTTTTGGTACGGATTAATCTAGTTATTACCAAAACTTGTGCATTGCAGTGAAATACAGCTCAAGAGTCCTAATTGGCTTTTTGGCCAGAGGAAGTATGAGGATACTAGCTCTGCTCCAAAGTTGGCTTCACATGAATTTGAAAATGGGGAAACCCGGGATGAGAAAAAAATCGATGGCCTTTCAGACCTAAACTTGTTCTCCCCGACCGTGGAGAGCAATGAAGAAGATGTTTTCCAACAGTAAGTTTCTGGCTCCTCTTCCATGTTATTTCTTTTACTTTGTCTGTCTATTCTCCTGGAAAGTTCATTTTCCTTTTGGAATGGCCATTTGACTTGGTTCTTTGCTGGTTCTCTGCCTCCAACATTCTTTGGTTGAGTTTTTAGTCCATGTTAAGCTGCAATTTGTCGTGAGAATTGATTATGTTCTTTTCTTCAAGTCAGTCTGCTTCTTTCGTAATTGCCCTTTAGTTTCTACCCATCGTTCAAACGTGATCTGAATCCGTGGAACTGTCACTTGATCTTGAACTTCTTATTCATTATGATTGTAATGATTATGTGCTCCTGGTATTACAATAAACTTCTGCAGATTCTGTTAAAGATTTGAATATTGGGATGGGCGATTCATTGTGTGCCCTTGTGCTCAGAGATAGTTAATTTGAAGATTTTCTTATTTAACCGAGGTTGATACCTTGTATGAAATGCTTTACTGATTGACCAGATGCATTATTTTAATTCTGTGAAAGAATCAAACTGGATAAAAACCAATTCTCTTTGTAGGGTTCTCAGTAACTGGAAAACCATATTTGGTGGCTATATGCAATTTATAGAAAGGCGATTTTGTCTTTGTTTTTGTTCCCAACTTTTCTTTTGCCCAGTATGTTATTATTATACAGATAAGGTGAACTCTTACTTTGTGTGATTTAATCACATTCATTATTTTGTAATGGGTGATAAAGACCCATCTTATACCGTTTAAACTGCAATAAATGGTAGGTTAACTTCTTGTAACTCCATTTATTATGATAGTGATACATGCCAAATAGGAGCCATCAAAGCTCCGGATGCTTGACAGTGATTAAGATTTTAATAAACTTGATAAGATTGTTGATTCCCTTATTTCCTGTTCCCCGGACTCCATTTACTATACCATAATGTTTGAATTGTTTCTGCGTGTCAACTTATGGGCTGTTTTGCTGTTAGGCTGACTCCATATGTTATCAGGATTTTTTTACAATAGAACCCTTCATCTCATATCTTTAATTTCTACTTAGTTGATACTAATGCATATAAGAATCATATGCATGCATATGTAGCTAAAAGATTTTATGCGGACAGCCAGTGATTCTGGCAAACTATTTTTGCATACGTACTATTATTCCGTGCTACAAAGAATGATCATCTGTAACTGTTTTTCTAGTGGAGAAAATCGTCTCTATTTTCCTTTTTGCATTTGCAAGTATTGTATCTCAATAATCCTCATACAGCTTGACTAGACATTCCAACTATTTCGCTTCTTTGCAGATACCTCGCAATGACTACAGTGGATGAGTCGAATGGTTGGTATGGAGGTACACTCTTGGGCGATCAAGATGAGAACAGCGAAGTTTATCGGCACTATGCTGAACTTATTCAGGTACATAAGATTGTAGTTTAATATGGGATTTCGGTATTTGTCAATGACTACAGTGAAATTACATGTTGATATTTAGGTTTATACAAGGTCAAGTTACTTTTTTTGTTCAATTGATGTCTCATTTCAAAGATCACAATGAATTCATTGTGCCTGGTGAAGAGTATGTCAGACATTTGGAGGGAGCTGGGTAAGGGGAGAGATAAAAGGGAAAGGATGTATCAGGTGTTCGCGTTAAAGTATTAGGCATTTTTGGTCTTTTTAGGAATATATTAAGAATTTGAAATTTTATTTTCATACTGGCAAAATCTGTAATTTTGCAAAGGTTATATGCCAACAAGAACTTCACAGGAGGTATTTTGTAAATCAATAAGTAAGAAAATGTTAGTTTTAGAATTTATTCCATCGTTAATATGCAAATCTGGATGATCATAGTACTTATTAGTGCGTCTTTCATCGTACTCAAAAATTCTTATTTCCAGAGCTAGTATTTCATTCGTCTCTGATTTACCGTCATCTGCAGGGGCCTGCAATGGAACCTTTTCAAAATGATCTCGAGAAGGAAAAGTATTATACTGATCTTCTTCATGTGAACTTGATCGACTCCACAGACGATACTACTGTCGAGGAAGAGATGGAAGCTGCTCTGAGGGAGTATGATCGAGTGGGTCTGGATCTTGGGATATTTCCCAAGTCATGTAAAGCTCTAGTTTCGGATCCAAGCCAGCTAACAAGATGGATATTGGGTGAAGATCGGTTGCACAAACTTTAAAAGTCACAAATGTTTGAAAGGCCTTTTTTATTTACATCATGTCATGTATAAAGATTATTTGACTGTAAAATCTTGAAACCTACCCCTGGTGGGGGTGGGAGTGGGGAGTGGGGAATGGGGATCTTGCTTCTTAAGAATCTGTAGCATTTGTATTGTATGGATGCACATGTATGTATCATCCGACATGCTGTTGCAGCTGTCAACTGATCATTTGTTTCAACTTCTCGTGTCAAAATTTGTGTATCATATTAATTTGTCGCTCATTTATTAATGTGAGGTAAATATTTTCTGTATTATAGAGCGTACAATCTACTCTTAATGTTTATACATGATCAATTCAGCTGTGATACGGGGTTCTGATGCTAAATGTCAGAGCCCTTGTGAGTTGATATTTTCTGTTCATTAAACTTAACTCAATCCGAAGCTGACCTGTTTGGACTCGTCATGATGTTCAGAGCCTCAAAGGTGAACATGATGTAGACTAAGTCAGTCAACTCCAGCCTCCTACCCACACACCTCCTCCCGTGATTCACACCTGATAGCCATCTACCAAAACTTATTGCTCCAATTATCAAATTATGATGGTCAAGACTTAGACCACTTATCTACTACACAATTGCCTATAAACGTAGCTGCATATGATCGAAAAAAAATACATACCAAAAAGAGAGAAACAAAGAGAGAAAAAAAATAAACCCCATAGAGTTCAAACGTGAGATTTGAGGGTTGGTTTTTTGTAATAATCGAGTGTGAGAGTTGCTCCTCCTATTGTAATTTCTTCGTATTGTTGAATAAAAAAATTTCCAACTCACATTGTCAATTAGGACCCTCTTCATTGTCTAATTTGCTATCTCGATGATTACGACTAGTGGACAGTTCAGTTCATGTGACTTGGTCACCTAAGGGTCTAATCGCTCACGATCTTTTTCATGATTGATTCCTCAAATTATTCTACTATTCCCACCAAAGACATATTTCCCGTGAACACCTCTCGGCATACTCTTCTTGTGATTTTGACCTCGCATTGTGGGAATCAGCCCCAGTTGGACCTCTGGAGATCATATTGATTATCCCTCTTAGAGGCGCATTCTCTATTCGCAGCGGCTGCGCATCCATTTCAAATTCTCCTCCTTGCATGGAATCATCAGTTCTAATCCTCTTAGTCGAAGGTCTCCCTCTCTTGTGGTCTCTCACATGTTGAGCTAGGTGTCCCTATTTGATTAAACGTTCTATCTCCATAAAAGGGTGCGACACTTTGAAGAGTCATGCCCATATTGCTCGTGGTACACGCAATAGTCCTTGAACTTACGAGTTTTCTCAGTTTCCTTGAACTTGTTAGGCTTCCGGGTTGAGCCTTGTTGACGTGCTAAGTCATATACCTCCATGATGTTAGAATTCAATGGGTCTGTCATTCATGTCTCGATCTGGACCGCTTCTCCATGGCTTATTGTTTTGCCTTGAATCATTTATATTCTCCTTGTTGGGGGTCTTGATAATCACCTATATTATATTGGTTCAGTTCCTCAACTTCCATCTCACGCTTCAACCTATGCATGATCAGTTCTATGGTTAGCGGTGGGCTACGCACTAAGTCATTGACCAAAGCTCAATTTCTTAGAGTTTTAAATAGTATTCCCCAAACTACCCTGCGGTGGGTGTCTTAACCTCCCGGTTTCCCACATTGAGTTACTTCATTTATTCGCGCAACGACTCTCTTTCTCCTTGCTTTAGTCAATTCAACTAATCGACTTCCAGTGGATCTACCGAAAGGGTAGAGAATTTTGAACTAAACATGGCATGCAAATGTTCATAACTATAAATGGTGCCAGGTGGAATCCGCGCAAAACACTCCTGCACTACTCCTACTAAAGATATTGAGAATAATAGTGCCCGGACCCTTATGTCAAAACCTCCTAGACTCAATATACCATCTAACACATGGAGATATGATGATGGGTCAGTTGTTGCGTCATAGTTGGGCATCTTAGGATGTCCTGGCCTCTCCTAAGGGCCATGTTACGCAACTCTTCACTGAAAAGTGAGGGCTCAGATATCCTATCATCATTCTGATTATATCCCATCGGTCTTTTTCGATCTTCTTGTATCCTCGTCGAAGTGGGATCCCGACAACCATGGTATTGTTCTCTCCTTTCTAGGCTATGCTGACGCCTGTTATATGTTTAAGTTCTGTGCATTTCTCCTCAAACTATGTCATAAGAGTTTACTTCATCATCCCTTTCTACAAGCCTCCTGTGTGGCTCATGGATTCCTCTATCATTGCCGGGTCTAGATCCACCAATGTGCCTATCATGGTGCAAATTTGATGAGGCTTGGCAGGTCTCCCTATGTGACTGAGATACCGCATCCTCCTCCCTATCTCTGTTCTGATGTGTTTGATTAGCCATTTAGACATCTTGAGAGCGGGAGTTTTGTGCAATATGTTCCATTCTCATTTGAGGTCTGGTCGGGCAGTAGTTACAGTAGTAGGTACGGCACCTAACTTCTTCAGTGCCTGAACTATCTTCATCAGATGTTGTGGTGGCAACAGAGGTATTTCCTCTTGAGCACTTTGTTGATTATCAATTGGTGTTGCACTTATGCGCCCTTGCGCGGTATCAGTCGCAGAAGCCTCATCCCTATGTTGATTGAGGATGGTATCATCTGCCATTTCGACTCAAGTCGAAGGGCCTAGTGGTTGGTTGGTGGTTGTTTGAAGCCTGGTGCTCACAATCATGATTGTCACGTGTGTTTCTATCTCAGTGCCCTTCGTGGTTTCCCATAGACGGCCCCATGTGGGGTAATTTAATCTGCTGACCAGTCACTCCACGTCTGACTAACTCGAGCTCCTAATTGGTCCCAAACTAACTTTGAATTCAAAAGACCTGCACTAAATATACGACACGTGAATTTAGTGGGGCTGACACCGCGAAGGCACTCTGACGCTCAAGTCAGTAGTGTTGTATGTAGTATGCAAGTTGTAGAACTTACTTTCAAATATAGCTTATTGTCGAGTATCTCGAAATTTAGGTGACCTAAGAGTATCTTGAATTTTGTGTTATCTCAGAGTATCTCGAAATCTGGATGACTTTAAATTGTCTCGAATTTCGGGTGATAGGTAGTGTCTCGAGAGTGCTGAACCTGAAGCTTATCTATCACGAAACAAAGTTGTCCCAAAATAGCTCTATCTCTCAAAAAATTCCCTTAGGCGCAAGAGACAAGATTCGAGTTGATTCGAATCTCAAAACTGGTGAGGGGTTTCGAGTTATAGGTGAGAGCTCTGGTCAAGCACAAGTGAAAAATGATGTACCTTTCTGAGTAGAGGTGAGGGGTTTATACAGTAGATGAGGTCCATAAATTAAGCCACCAAATCCGTCCATGTGTCCACCAATCACGCCTAACCCAAAATTGCTTATGTTGAATTTACACTATCTCGAAATTTAGTTATCCCAAAAAGTATCTCTAACTTGAAACATTGTCCCAAAAGTAGCTCCAACCCAAATCATTGCCCCTAAATTATCTCTAACCCGAAATATTGTCTCAAAAATGAGATTTAGGGACATGTTTCTCTATAAATTTTGAGTGAACCTTTCTTAGTTCTTTCAATGTATTTTCTTACGTGTCGTATTTATTGGTGCCATGTGGCATGCTCCAATTATGGCCATACAATGCTTATAAAAGAAAGCATATGCGCAGAAGTGAAGATCACATTTTCAACATAGATAGTATACACATATTCATAGTTCTGCAAATATAGTTCGTGTTTGATTGATGTGGCAGTATTGCATTTCACTTGCTACTTCGTGTGAGTTATACCTTGGAAGATCGTTGTCATTTGAGGGATGGAAGTTGTAGTCGACAAATTAATCTTAAAGGAGGGGGTTAAACTTCCGACTCGCCTAATACATTTCACGGATTTTTCTTCAACTGCTCAAAGGTCGAAGGTCGATATGAATTCTTTGTCGTAATTTTCAGTTTATTGCAATACATGTTTTATGCTATATTGTTTATTTAATCTTATCACAAGTTCTGAAAATACTGTCATATGTTTATATATTCATGCTTAAGTACACACAGATCCAACAATGTTTTGTTGAAGAAGAGGGTATTTTGTTTCCGAACTTTAGGTGCACATTTCAAAATTTCCAAACGTCTGAATTTATTTAAAAGTGAGCGAGATAGACCAACCAAATCACTCGACCCCATATTTAAAGTGGGTTTTATCAGTTATTCTATTGATTAGCGGTAGCAGTTGGTAGTTGAATTGCACCGATTATATAAATAAAAATACTAATATAGGTTTAACACCTAACAATATAAGAACATAGGTACCCCTTTAAGTCATGAGAAATAAGCAGTCTGGTCTTGAACGTGATCTCAAACAAGAGTGTGTACCTACTTTTAAGAGATATTTTGATGTACAATGAAAACTTAATATTCGAAACACAAAATTTTCACCAAATACTCAAAGACTAGAATAAATTATGGTTTTACTAATAAAATGTCAAAGCCTAACGAACTGCTGATTTTATAGAGCTTTATATTGTTATGAAATAGCCTTGCGAAAAAAAATCCTAACTCAAAACAAATGAACTATATGGAAAAGAAAAAAGATATTAATTGAATATAACTCCTAGCTAGAAATTATTATAAGCTCAAAATGCTGACTGTATTACTATACTTGAACTTTGAATGTTAAGCACTTAAAAGACTTTTGATTTGATTTATTATAATGTGCCTCAATCGGAGCAACAAGTCAAAAGTTAAGGAGGTTTCAGCAAGATGGTGCGTTTTATTCAAGTTGTAGAGTCTGGTGCATGTTCTACATCATATTGGGTTTCCGTGAACCCAATTGGGTTGGGTACGACATTATATTGGGTTTTAGATGTATGCAAACCACTATTGTTTTCCAAGACTAGCAAATTGAGCACGCGGTCCCGCGAGCATAATTCTTTTTTCAATGTCATTCTATGTGGGTTAAAGAAGAAAATTTATCTAGATAACATGTGCCATAAATTTAGAGTATAACAATGGAAGAAAAATATATTATAGGGAAAGTAAATCATTAATTACAATGAATAGTGTAATTAATTAGTCTAACTTAATTTGTAAGGTTATTTTGGGGATTTAATAGTATACTTTTACAATATAGCTAAAACTCAAAAGTTAAAGTTAGAAATCAAAAGATTGGTGTCACAATGGGTTTCCTTATATAATAGTATATAGATTTTGACATATATGTCTTTTTGCAACTCACTAATGGTAGTTCATTGTCAAACTTAAAATATACTTCGTTATATTTAAAAAGTATATTTACTATATTAAAAAGAAGTGCGATTTATTATTTTTGCCCTTTATTTTATATAAACTTCAAGTTTTGCCCTTTTTTTTAACGGACTTTTTTTTTGCCCGCTAACTTTATTTTTTTGATTTAATTTTGCCCTGTAGGCTTCGCTGAGGGCTGAATCGAAGCTCAGATGACGTGGCGACCCACGTGGTGTACAGACGACGGTCACGTGGCGCCACGTCAACAATTATTTTTTTAAAATTCTTGAGAAATAGGGGTAATTACCAAATTACCCCTATCAGCATTTTTTAAACTAAAAAGAAAAACAAAGAAGAAGAAGAACCCGTACTCCCCCCACCACCCCTCTCCTCCGCCCCTCCGCCGCCGCCACCACCACCACCACCCTCCAACCCTCACCCTCCAACCGCCTCAATCTTCCTCTCACAACCCTCCCCCGACCTCACCCCACTCTCCACCACCACCACCACCCTCCAATCGGAGGAGGCCATTTTTGTTTGCCGCCGCAGCACCAAAATAATCGTCTGTGAAATTGTCAAATTCGAATATGAAGTGATTTTGGAATTTGGTTGTTGATTAATCGAGGTATATTAATTACTCGAGTTCGAGAGATATAAGGTGGCGACGAGTAGAGCGGAGGAGGTGGTGTTGGGTGGTGAGAGTGGTGGCGGGGGTGGAGGAGGGCGGCGCATTTGGTGGTTGAGGTGGTATTGGGTGGTGGAATGGTGGCGGGGGTGGAGGAGTGTGATGCATTTGGTGGATGAGGGTGGTGTTGTTCGGTGATGGATCTGATGAAGATGGTAGTGGTGGTGGCGGCGGCAGCGGCGGCGGGGGGGTGGGGGGGGAGTGGTGGTGGTGATGAAGATGATGATTAATTTATTTGTTTTTTTTTTGTTTTTTTATTAGTAAATATAAATTTATTAAACATTTTTTGATAAACTTTTATTAGTAAATATAAATTTTTATTAGTAAATACAATTTTTTATTAGTAAATATAAATTTATTAAACATTTTTTGATAAACTTTTATTAGTAAATATAAACTTTATTAGTAAATATAAATTTTTATTAGTAAATACAAATTCTTATTAGTAAATATAAATTTATTAAACATTTTTGGATAAACTCTTGAAACCTACCCCTGGTGGGGGTGGGAGTGGGGAGTGGGGAATGGGGATCTTGCTTCTTAAGAATCTGTAGCATTTGTATTGTATGGATGCACATGTATGTATCATCCGACATGCTGTTGCAGCTGTCAACTGATCATTTGTTTCAACTTCTCGTGTCAAAATTTGTGTATCATATTAATTTGTCGCTCATTTATTAATGTGAGGTAAATATTTTCTGTATTATAGAGCGTACAATCTACTCTTAATGTTTATACATGATCAATTCAGCTGTGATACGGGGTTCTGATGCTAAATGTCAGAGCCCTTGTGAGTTGATATTTTCTGTTCATTAAACTTAACTCAATCCGAAGCTGACCTGTTTGGACTCGTCATGATGTTCAGAGCCTCAGAGGTGAACATGATATAGACTAAGTCAGTCAACTCCAGCCTCCTACCCACACACCTCCTCCCGTGATTCACACCTGATAGCCATCTACCAAAACTTATTGCTCCAATTATCAAATTATGATGGTCAAGACTTAGACCACTTATCTACTACCCAATTGCCTATAAACGTAGCTGCATATGATCGGAAAAAATACATACCAAAAAGAGAGAAACAAAGAGAGAAAAAAAATAAACTCCATAGAGTTCAAACGTGAGATTTGAGGGTTGGTTTTTTGTAATAGTCGAGTGTGAGAGTTGCTCCTCCTATTGTAATTCGTTCGTATTGTTGAATAAAAAAATTTCCAACTCACATTGTCAATTAGGACCCTCTTCATTGTCTAATTTGCTATCTCGATGATTATGACTAGTGGACAATTCAGTTCATGTGACTCGGTCACCTAAGGGTCTAATCGCTCACGATCTTTTTCATGATTGATTCCTCCAATTATTCTACTATTCCCACCAGAGACATATTTCCCGTGAACACCTCTCGGAATACTCTTCTTGTGATTTTGACCTCGCATTGTGGGAATCAGCCCCAATTGGACCTCTGGAGATCATATTGATTATCCCTCTTAGAGGCGCATTCTCTATTCGCAGCGGCTGCGCAGCCATTTCAAATTCTCCTCCTTGCATGGAATCATCAGTTCTAATCCTCTTAGCCGAAGGTCTCCCTCTCTTGTGGTCTCTCACATGTTGAGCTAGGTGTCCCTCTTTGATTAAACGTTCTATCTCCATAAAAGGGTGCGAAACTTTGAAGAGTCATGCCCATATTGCTCGTGGTACACGCAATAGTCCTTGGACTTGCGAGTTTTCTCAGTTTCCTTGAACTTGTTAGGCTTCCGGGTTGAGCCTTGTTGACGTGCTAAGTCATATACCTCCATGATGTTAGAATTCAATGGGGTAAGGTTCATGGGCGATCTTCCCTTCTTCTGTCATTCATGTCTCGATCTGGACCGCTCCTCCATGGCTTATTGTTTTGCCTTGAATCATTTATATTCTCCTTGTTGGGGGTCTTGATAATCACCTATATTATATTGGTTCAGTTCCTCAACTTCCATCTCACGCTTCAACCTATGCATGATCAGTTCTATGGTTAGCGGTGGGCTACGCACTAAGTCATTGACCAAAGCTCAATTTCTTAGAGTTTTAAATAGTATTCCCCAAACTACCCTGCGGTGGGTGTCTTAACCTCCCGGTTTCCCACATTGAGTTACTTCATTTATTCGCGCAATGACTCTCTTTCTCCTTGCTTTAGTCAATTCAACTAATCGGCTTCCAGTGGATCTATCGAAAGGGTAGAGAATTTTGAACTAAACATGCAAATGTTCATAACTATAAATGGTGCCAGGTGGAATCCGCGCAAAACACTCCTGCACTACTCCTACTAAAGATATTGAGAATAATAGTGCCCGGACCCTTATGTCAAAACCTCCCAGACTCAGTATACCATCTAACACATGGAGATATGATGATAGGTCAGTTGTTGCGTCATAGTTGGGCATCTTAGGATGTCCTGGCCTCTCCAAAGGGCCATGTTACGCAACTTTTCACTGAAAAGTGAGGGCTCAGGTATCCTATCATCATTATGATTATATCCCATCGGTCTTTTTCGATCTTCTTTTATCCTCGTCGAAGTGGGATCCCGACAACCATGGTATTGTTCTCTCCTTTCTAGGCTGTGCTGACGCCTGTTATATGTTTAAGTTCTATGCATTTCTCCTCAAACTATGTCATAAGAGTTTACTTCATCATCCCTTTCTACAAGCCTCCCGTGTGGCTCATGGATTCCTCTACCATTGTCGGGTCTAGATCCACCAATGTGCCTATCATGGTGCAAATTTGATGAGGCTTGGCAGGTCTCCCTATGTGACTGAGATACCGCATCCTCCTCCCTATCTCTGTTCTGATGTGTTTGATTAGCCATTTAGACACCTTGAGAGCGGGAGTTTTGTGCAATATGTTCCATTCTCATTTGAGGTCTGGTCGGGCAGTAGTTATAGTAGTAGGTACGACACCTAACTTCTTCAGTGCCTGAACTATCTGCATCAGATGTTGTGGTGGCAATAGAGGTATTTCCTCTTGAGCACTTTGTTGATTATCAATTGGTGTTGCACTTATGTGCCCTTTCACGGTATCAGTCGCAGAAGCCTCATCCTTATGTTGATTGAGGATGGTATCATCTGCCATTTCGACTCAAGTCGAAGGGCCTAGTGGTTGGTTGGTGGTTGTTTGAAGCCTGGTGCTCACAATCATGATTGTCACGTGTGTTTCTATCTCAGTGCCCTTCGTGGTTTCCCATAGAAGGCCCCATGTGGGGTAATTTAATATGCTGACCAGTCACTCCACGTCTGACTAACTCGAGCTCCTAATTGGTCCCAAACTAACTTTGAATTCAAAAGACCTGCACTAAATATACGACACGCGAATTTGGTAAGGGCTGACACCGCGAAGGCACTTTGACGCTCAAGTCAGTAGAGTTGTATGTAGTATGCAAGTTGTAGAACTTACTTTCAAATATAGCTTATTGTCGAGTATCTCAAAAATTGGGTGACCTAAGAGTATCTTGAATTTTGTGTTATCTCAGAGTATCTCGAAATCTGGATGACTTTAAATTGTCTCGAATTTCGGGTGATAGGTAGTTTCTCGAGAGTGCTGAACCTGAAGCTTATCTATCACGAAACAAAGTTGTCCCAAAATAGCTCTATCTCTAAAAAAAATTCCCTTAGGCGCAAGAGACAAGATTCGAGTTGATTCGAATCTCAAAACTGGTGAGGGGTTTCGAGTTATAGGTGAGAGCTCTGGTCAAGCACAAGTGAAAAATGATGTACCTTTCTGAGTAGAGGTGAGGGGTTTATACAGTAGATGAGGTCCATAAATTAAGCCACCAAATCCGTCCATGAGTTCACCAATCACGCCTAACCCAAAATTGCTTATGTTGAAATTACACTATCTCGAAATTTAGTTATCCCAAAAAGTATCTCTAACTTGAAACATTGTCCCAAAAGTAGCTCCAACCCAAATCATTGCCCCTAAATTATCTCTAACCCGAAATATTGTCTCGAAAATGAGATTTAGGGACATGTTTCTCTATAAATTTTGAGTGAACCTTTCTTAGTTCTTTCAATGTATTTTCTTACGTGTCGTATTTATTGGTGCCATGTGGCATGCTCCAATTATGGCCATACAATGCTTATAAAAGAAAGCATATGCGCAGAAGTGAAGATCACATTTTCAACATAGATAGTATACACATATTCATAGTTCTGCAAATATAGTTCGTGTTTGATTGATGTGGCAGTATTGCATTTCACTTGCTGCTTCGTGTGAGTTATACCTTGGAAGATCGTTGTCATTTGAGGGCTGGAAGTTGTAGTCGACAAATTAATCTTAAAGGAGGGGGTTAAACTTCCGACTCGTCTAATACATTTCACGGATTTTTCTTCAACTGCTCAAAGGTCGATATGAATTCTTTGTCGTAATTTTCAGTTTATTGCAATACATGTTTTATGCTATTGTTTATTTAATCTTATCACAAGTTCTGAAAATACTGTCATATGTTTATATTTATGTTTATATATTCATACTTAAGTACACACAGATCCAACAATGTTTTGTTGAAGAAGAGGGTATTTTGTTTCCGAACTTTAGTTGCACATTTCAAAATTTCCAAACGTCTGAATTTATTTAAAAGTGAGCGAGATAGACCAACCAAATCACTCGACCCCATATTTAAAGTGGGTTTTATCAGATTGATCAAAAAAAAAAAAGTGGGTTTTATCAGTTCTTCTATTGATTAGCAGTAGCAGTTGGTAGTTGAATTGTACCGATTATATAAATAAAAATACTAATATAGGTTTAACACCTAACAATATAAGAACAATGGTACCCCTTTAAGGCATGAGAAATAACCAGTCTGGTCTTGAACGTGATCTCAAACAAGAGTGTGTACCTACTTTTAAGAGATATTTTGATGTACAATGAAAACTTAATATTCGAAACACAAAATTTTCACCAAATACTCAAAGACTAGAATAAATTATGGTTTTACTAATAAAATGTCAAAGCCTAATGAACTGATGATTTTAGAGAGCTTTATATTGTTATGAAATAGCCTTGCGAAAAAAAAATCCTAACTCAAAACAAATGAACTATATGGAAAAGAAAAAAGATATTAATTGAATATAACTCCTAGCTAGAAATTATTATAAGCTCAAAATGCTGACTGTATTAGTATACTTGAACTTTGAATGTTAAGCACTTAAAAGACTTTTGATTTGATTTATTATAATGTGCCTCAATCGGAGCAACGAGTCAAAAGTTAAGGAGGTTTCGGCAAGATGGTGCGTTTTATTCAAGTTGTAGAATCTCGTGCATGTTCTACATCATATTGGGTTTTCGTGTCCTAAACCCAATTGGGTTGGGTACGACATTTTATTGGGTTTTAGATGTATGCAAACCACTATTATTTTCCAAGATTTTGACATATATGTCTTTTTGCAACTCACTAATGGTAGTTCATTGTCAAACTTAAAATATACTTAGTTATATTTAAAAAGTATATATATTTACTATATTAAAAAGAAGGGCGATTTATTATTTTTGCCCTTTATTTTATATAAACTTCAAGTTTTGTCATTTTTTTTAACGGACTTTTTTTTGCCCGCTAACTTTATTTTTTTGATTTAATTTTGCCATGTAAGCTTCGCTGAGGGCTGAATCGAAGCTCAGACGACGTGGCGACCCACGTGGCGTATAGACGACGGCCACGTGGCGCCACGTCAACAGTTTTTTTTTTAAATTCTTGAGAAATAGGGGTAATTACCAAATTACCCATGTCAGCATTTTTTAAACTAAAAAGAAAAAAAAAAGAAGAAGAAGAACCCGTACCCCCCCCCCCACCACCCCTCTCCTCCACCCCTCCTCTGCCGCCACCACCACCACCACCCTCCAACCCTCACCCTCCAACCGCCTCCATCTTCCTCTCACAACCCTCCCCCGACCTCACCCTACTCTCCACCACCACCACCACCCTCCAATCGGAGGAGGCCATTTTTGTTTGCCACCCCAACAACAAAATAATTGTCTGTGAAATTGTCAAATTCGAATATGAAGTGATTTTGGAATTTGGTTGTTGATTAATCGAGGTATATTAATTACTCGAGTTCGAGAGATATAAGGCGGCGACGAGTAGAGCGAAAGAGGGTAGTGTTGGGTGGTGAGAATGGTGGCGGGGGTGGAGGAGTGCGATGCATTTGGTGGAGGAGGTGGTGTTGGGTGGTGAGAGTGGTGGCGGGGGTGGAGGAGGGCGGCGCATTTGGTGGTTGAGGTGGTATTGGGTGGTGCGAATGGTGGCAGGGGTGGAGGAGTGCGATGCATTTGGTGGATGAGGGTGGTGTTGTTCGGTGATGGATCTGATGAAGATGGTAGTGGTGGTGGCGGCGGTAGCGGCGGCGGGGGGTGGGGGGGAGTGGTGGTGGTGATGAAGATGATGATTAATTTATTTGTTTTTTTTGTTTTTTTATTAGTAAATATAAATTTATTAAACATTTTTTGATAAACTTTTATTAGTAAATATAAATTTTTATTAGTAAATATAGATTTTTATTAGTAAATACAAATTTTTATTAGTAAATATAAATTTATTAAACATTTTTTGATAAACTTTTATTAGTAAATATAAACTTTATTAGTAAATATAAATTTTTATTAGTAAATACAAATTCTTATTAGTAAATATAAATTTATTAAACATTTTTTGATAAACTTTTATTAGTAAATATAAAATTTATTAGTAAATACAAATTTTTATTAGTAAAGATAAATTTATTAAACATTTTTTGATAAACTTTTATTAGTAAATATAAACTTTTATTAGTAAATATAAATTTTTATTAGTAAATACAAATATTTACTAGTAAATATAAATAATTTTTTAGTTTTTATTAGTTGAGTAAATAAAAAAAATTGACGTGGCGCCACGTGTATGCCACGTGGAACGCCACGTAACCTGGGCTTCAAATCAGCCCTCAGCTAAGCCCACCGGGCAAAATTAAATCAAAAAAATAAAGTTAACGGGCAAAGAAAAAGCCCGGTAAAAAAAAGGACAAAACTTGAAGTTTATGTAAAATAAAGGGCAAAAATTATAAATCGCCCTAAAAAGAATATCAATTTATGCATAGACAAAAAATAAAACTTATGCACGTGGTCTCCACGTGAATCAACGAGTATATATATGCGAAAACCCTTGCCCTCATTTTTACTGTCACGCCGCATTTGCGCAGCCAAAAAAATTCACTCATCGTCTCCATTGCTCCATTGCCTCCGCGGCTCATTGTTCTTCCTCTTCAATCTCACGTCACACCATCGGTCATGTCGCCATCTAAAATTCCTGCCAGGCTGCGTCGTGTTACATTCGCGACAGATGGTATGTTTTTTCGAGTTTTATTTTTCGGAATTTTTATTTAATTTACTTCTTTCTGAGAATGGCAATTTGTTAATTCAATCTAAAATTGATGTGATCTATAAATGCTTAAAGTGAAAACATGAATTCCTATGAACATAGAAGATATATATCTCAATTCCATAGAGTGAAAACACATACGAATCCCTATAAGCATAAGTACATATCTCTTTGGTCGATTCAAACGAAAGTTTTCCTATTTTTGGTTCATGCCGGGGCCTAGTATAGTTCATGTTTACTTAGTCCTTTTTTTCCCTCTTGAAGATAAGGGAAATGATCGTCAAACCCTTTCACTTTGGATCTTGAAATTCGCATTTAGTAGGTAATAAGTCATAATTTATGAAGTTGTTGATATAGAAACAAGATTTAGGGATTATCATTAGAGATATGCTCATTCTACGTGGTTAACTATTTTTATTGTCTTTAATTAAAAATTCATTTTGGAGTAATATTTATATGCTTTAATTGCATTAATGTTTTCCGTTAATTCACATGTGATGTTTGCCATCGTCTATTCCCAATTAATAGTTGATATTCGTTAATTGTACTCTTTTCCCATTGAAATGAGTGATGGGAATAATGGGATATACTGGATTAGTATGGAAATTAACAATAAATGTCAGAAAGGGTCATGAAAGAGAAATAATTCACTCTCTGAAAAATTCAAGTGAATTATTCATAGATTTGGTGTCAGCGATTCCACAGTATATATATGTAATATACAACTGTAGCTAATCATGTTTAATATATATTTCTCAATTTGAAAAAATATGATTTAATGCATTTCAACGCGATATGAATTTTCTACTATTATATAATCAAGACCGAATCTGTAGTTTTATTCAAATTTAACTTGAAAACAAAAGAAAATAAAAATAAATACAATTTTCCTTTTCTTTTCTTTTTTGTAGAAATCGGCACAAGTTCCCAAGAAATGTCTATCAACCACGACTATAAGCAATTCTGGACGTTCATTTTACCTGAGTCGAGCACTGAAGGATTGGTAAGTTTACTCTTTTTTTATTATTTTTTCATAAGGAAATCTAATATATAGATCCATCACCAAATTTATTCCCCTTGCAATTAACTTATCGTGCTACTTGCAAATTTTCAATTAAAAAGTTAGTGCCTGTGAATTGAGTCTAATTTCACCTGGTTAGAGATTTCTATCCTAGCTAGCTAAAAGTTGATACAAATGGGAAATTGTGAAGGGAAATGATTCGCGCTAATGTATGGTTGCAGTTTAGTTTTAAATTAGAAAAAAAATGATTAATCTTCCGATAATTTTTTAGACATCCTTTGAGTTAAATTAAGTTGTCTTCGAGGGTTTCAATTATATTCTAAACTTCTAGCTACTTTTTCTGAAGAATGTGCAAAATGACAAATATATTGTTTTGCTCATTTCTTCTTTTCAAATGTATGTTCACACTTATTAGATTGCGTCCGTTGCAATATCCTTTGACTTTTTTTTTAAGTTAATATGTTTCACTGCATTATTTTGAATTAATTATAGTATCTTAGACATGGACAATGACTAACATTCTTTATTTAATTCATCATTTATGCTCTAGTCTTATTAGTATCATTCATAGAATTCAACATTTAATTACTACTTTTTTCATAGAGAATTCCTCCAAATCTTCTTGAAGAGGAACATACATCAGGTGTTGTGACTATAGCGTGGCATGAACGCAAATGGGAAGTTAAGTTATCCAAAGACGGAGATTGCTTATATCTCAAAGATGGCCTCGATAAGTTTCTTAGTGATAACTCATTGGAGGCTTTTGATTTGGTGATCTTTACTTATTATGGTAATCTCAAATTTGAAGTCACAATATACAACAATGATGGAGCGAAGAAAATGTGGCAAAAGGAGTAGAAATAATATTGAATTATGCTTTCTGAGATTTAGACATGAAATTTAATTGTTTGTTTTGGATTATGATAATATCCGTAGACTTGAAGCTTTTCTACATTATTGTTTATTGATGGAAAAGTTTTTTGGGTATCGTAACTTTTCTACCTCTTTGTGGTAAATAACTAGTCACCAATTAGGCGGAGACTATTAATGTATCAGTTTTCTATCGTCAGTGGTGAATCAACTTACAACCTAGCTATACGTGAATAGATTTAACCTATGTCTATCAACAAATGAATCAACTTCGTTATTTGACCAATCATGAGGTTTGCCATTAGCTTGAAAACTTACAATAACCTCCCCTTCAACTAAAATGTATAAGGGAGAATTACACAAACTACCACCGAATTATGGGTTAATTACACAAACCATAAGCTAAAGAAAAACATTAAGCTAACTCCATATCCTACAGTTCAATGGAAGCCTCGAGGAAGGCGGAGTTATTTGGAGGTCCTGAAAGCTCAATCGGCAAATTATGAACGCAAAACCTCCATGGACGGTGGGGAGTTTGCTTCTTGGAACGGGATGGAGTATAAGGTGGCAGAGGAAGATGTGAGGTGGCTTCAAGACAAGTATGTTGGTTTTCTTAAAGATCCTGAGGAGGCGTACGCGATCGAGAAAAAATTAGTTCGTGAGGGGTTCTTCTCTATTTCAAGTATTCCTCTTGGAGGAAATATGATTCTCCTTCATGCCCAAGATAGTAACGAAATTAAGGAATTGTGGCGAGAACGTAATCCATGGTGGATCGAGGTTTTCTCTGATGTAAAACCATGGTCAAAGGCAGATGTGGTGAAGGCAAGATTTTCTTGGATTAATTGTAGAGGCACTCCACCATTTGCATGGAACCTTAATTTCTTTAGAAAGGTCTCAAGCAGTATTGGAGAGATTGTTAGAGTAGATTACTCTACTTTGCAAAGAAAAAAGATGGACCTTGTTAGGTTCCTAATTGCAACAACGTCCCCTGAGTGGATTTGCAAAGTCATCAGAATTAAAATTGAGGATTCTTTTTTTGATATTCAGCTCCTAGAAGATTTCTGTGAAGGAATAGAAATCCATCCTCCTCTAGTTAAGAAAAATCATGTTTCATGTCCTTCGGTACGCTCGTCAAAATCAGGATTTTCCAATTACAACTGTGGTGAATTTGAATTCTCGGGCAACAAAATTTTAGATGAAACATGTTTCAAGGAAGGAGAAAAGAATATCGAGAATATTAGCCATTTAAGAGGGAGCGAATATCAATTCCCTGTTAATCAAGAATTGGAAGGTGGAGTAGTCAATGCTCAGAGGTGGGGATGCTCGTTAATTAACTCTCAAGTTTACTTGAATAATGAGACATCGAAACATAATGAGCCCAATATTGATTCTCATGCATCTTTAAGGCCCACGGTTATCATTTCGGAATTTGGAAGAATAGAGTTTGCTAGAAACACCTTCAGAAACATCTTTGAGAATGAAGATAGGAAAAATCTCAACAGATCCTCCAAAAGTAATAAAATTAAATCTTCTAAAAGAGTAAGCAGAACTAGAAGGAAGCAGATTCAAAAAAAGTGGTGCAAGTTTTTGGTTGGTGTCCCACCCAGCAGAGCAACTCATTCGAACCCAACCATGAAGCGAGCATCTTCCAAACATTGCATGTGAGTCGTTGCTCTTTAGAAAAGGAAGGTAATTCTCTTGGCAATTCAATTGATGGTCATAACATTGCATGTTGCAACAAAATTTTTCTTCGAAATAATACCGTCAATGAAGCAGAGAAAGCTTGGGATTTTGGTTAAAATATTGGGGTTGTTGGTAAGGGGTCTCATCAAGTTGTTATCAATAAGTTGGTTGAGTTTGAGGAAAGGGATATGGAGATTTTTTCTAAAAATGAGCAGACAAGGCAGAGAGAAGGTGTTCACAATAATTCTCCATGAAAATTATTTCTTTCAATATCAGAGGAGTGGGGGGAATGATGAAAAAGAATGAGGTCAGGTCGTTAGTGCATAAATATGATCTTGATTTGCTTTGTCTCCAAGAGACTAAAGTTGAGGTGGTGGATTCACGCCTTTGTTTTTCGTTATGAGGCAGTGATGAATGTGAGTGGGTTTCAAAATCTTCTAAGGGAAGATCATTATGTCTTATTATTATTTGGAAGAAAGGTATCTTTGTGGCAGAAAATAAAGTCGAAGGAGATGGTTTCATTATGATTAGTGGAGTATGGGGATCATCAAGAGTTAAGTGTTTTATTGTTAATGTTTACTCCTCTTTGTAACATATCAAAAAAGAGAACCATGTGGGCATTAATATCAGCGCTTAAACATGCTTCAAATATTACAAAATGGTGTATTATGGGCGATTTCAATTCGGTACACAATCAAAACGAAAGAAAATAAAGATATCTGCACGGGCTTACCAGAGATATGAATGAGTTTGACAATTTCATAAATGATATTAGTATGACAAATTTGCCGATGATAGGAAGGAAATATTCATGGTACAAAGTTGATGGAAGCACAATGAGTTTGTTGGACAGATTTCTTGTCACAGATGAATGGTTAGAATGTTGATGTAACCTCGTTCAGTGGAGACTTGAAAGAACATCTTCGGATCATTGTCCAATCCTCCTTATGGACAAAAAGATTGATTGGGGTCCTCGGCCTTTTCAAACTCTAGACTGTTGGCTTTCACATAAAGAGTTCTACGGGTTTGTGGAAAAATAATGGAGTATTTTGAAGGTGCACGGATGGGGCGCGTACTGCTTTAAGGAGAAGATGAAAAAAATGAAACAAAAATTGAAAACTTGGAATATTCAAGTCTTTGGGGACGTGGATGACAAGATTGAGAGCTTAAAAAGTGCTATTAAGGATCTCGACCTCAAAAGCGAAGTGAATACACTCTTTGAAGAAGAAATGGAAGATAGAAGAAACAAGATGGGAGAGATACGACAGGCGTATCACACAAAAGAAAGTTGCTACACCAAAAATCCCGTTCTAAGTGGTTAAAGGAAGGTGACAACAATTCAAGTTACTTTCACAAGTGCATCAATGCAAGAAGACGAAGTAACAACATTAATGGTATCTGGTTGGGGAATAGATGAGTGAAGGAACCTAATGAGATCAAACTGGAAGTCAGCTGTCACTTCCAACATGTTTTTGGCGAAACTTGGTGGAATAGATCCACTCTTAATCTCAGTTTTGCTGAGCTGGGCAGCCTTGATAATTCTTCCCTTACGACACCATTTTTGGAAGAATAGATCAAGGCTGCAGTTTGGAATTGCAATGGTTCAAAGAGTACCGGTCCAGACGGGTATAACTTTAACTTTATTAAAAAGTTCCGGGACATCTTGAAAGAAGACATTTTCCGTCTTATCAGAAGTTTTCATTGCAACAGAAGATCGTGCGAGGAGGGAATCCTTCATTCATTGCACTTATTCCAAAAAAGCATAGTCCTCAGACTCTTAATGAATATCGACCAATTTCTCTTGTTGGAAGCTGCTACAAAATCCTTGCTAAGTTGTTGGCGGGCAGATTAAGTAAAGTCCTGGATAAAGTTATTTCAAAAGAGTAGACAATTATTTTGGGTCAAAGAAACATCATGGATAACATTCTTCTCTATTGATGAAGCTAAGAGAAGAAAATTATCGAGTTTGGCACTCAAGGTTGTCTTCGAAAAGGCTTTCGATGCTGTGGCATGGGAATTTCTTAATCATATGATGGAGAAACTTGGCTTTTGCACCTAGTGGAGGACGTGGATTATGGATTGTGTTCAATCAGTAATAATTAGTGTTTTAGTCAACGGGAGTCCTCCCCGTGAATTTAGACCTTCAAGAGGACTTAGGCAGAGGGATCCCCTCTCCATGTTTCTATTCCTAATTGTGGCATAAGGGTTGAGTGGTATGATTAAGCAGGCAAGATACATGGGTTTGTTAAAAGGGATTGAAGTTGGAAAAATAAAGTGGAAATCACCCACACTCAATTTGCAGATGACACAGTGCTTTTTTGTAAAAGCAATGACATGAATTTGTGGGATTTGAAGTGTATCCTCAGGAATTTTGAAGTTGTTTCTGGACTTAGGATTAATTTCCTTAAAAGCACTCTTTTTGGTATTAACATTGACTATAATTCTTTGAACATGTATGCTTCTTCACTTCATTGTAAAACAGGTACACTACCTTTCTTGTATATTGGAATTCCTATTGGAGCTAGTTCTAAGAACTTGGACACGTGAAAGCCAATGTTCAATAAGCTGAACGCAAGACTCTCCGAATGGAGTGGAAAGAACATTTATTTTGGTGGTAAAATTGTCCTCCTCAATTTGGTCTTTACGGGCATTCCAGTTTATTTCTTCTCCTTCTATAGAGCACCGAAGAAAGTTCTTAATTAGATTATCCGAATTCATAGGCGCTTTTTACGGGGATCCAGTGATGAACATAATAAAATTTGTTGGGTAAAGTGGAGCACCATTTGTCAAAATAAAGAGATGGGCGGCCTCAATGTGAAAAATTTAGAAGCCTTCAATCTTGCTATTTTGTTCAAATGGAAATGGCGGATTCTTCAAAACAGAACAACAACTTGGAAGGATATTACTGTATCTAAATATGACACTCGTCATCCGGCATGTTCCGTGGAGGTTCGAAATATCGGCAATAGGTTCTCTTTAGCTTGGTGGAATGAATTGATAAAAGTCACCACAAGTCGGGAAAAAAACCACTTTTGGTCATTTATTGTGGCATAGTTACGATTTTAGTTCCATAATGTGGCATTGTCCACATTTAGTCCTTATTGTGATATTTTGTACTATTTTAGTCCCAATGTCTGTTTTTTGCCCTCAAAGTTATTTTTATTAGCAAAAAATACCCCCATATATTTTTTTCTAATTAGTAAAAAGTCCATGTGTGTTATATTCTTCTAAAATTATATTTTCACCATAAAAACCCTAAAATAAAAATATAAATGTAAACTTATTTTTTAATAAATTTTAATTACCATAAATTTAAAATTTCTAAAAGAAAAAAATACCCAATTATAATAAAATAATTATATATATAAATATTAAAAAGCAACCCTTCTTCCTCCCCCACCCAGTCCTCACCGCCACCTCAACCACCCTTTTTTTGGGTCCAATTTATGCTTTTTCACTAAAAAAAGTAAATTATTTATTTCATGTCAAAAATAAAAAAGACCTAATTATACTAAAATAATTCAAAATACTTTTTTTGAAAAAAAACCTTCTCCCTCCCCCACCCCCAGCCCCCACCATGCATATTTTTCTTCTGTTTTGGTTCATTTTTTGGTCCAGTTTAAGATTTTTCACTACAAAAAGAAAATTATTTATGTTATGTAAAAATTTTAAAAAGAAAAAGACTTAACTTTAATAAAACATATTCAAAATTTTAAAAGGAAAACCTTCTCCCTCCGTCCCTCCGATCCACTCACCCCCCTCCCCCCCTCCACCACCACCACCACCACCACCACCACTACCCAATTTTATTTTTCTCTTTTTTCCCCCTCCCAACCCATCCATAAAAACTCTATATTAAGGTTCACTGACACCGATTATTTCGTCGGTAATTAAACTTCGAAGTGGCCATGAGAAGGTGGTTTGTCACCGAGAATTAGGAAAGACTTCTGGACTTCTTAGTTATTTTTTCTCTCTCTTTTTTTTTTTTTTTTCTGTTAAACAATTCAAATAAATTAGAATAATAAATAATTTAAAAAATTGAGCTACTTAAAATAAGGGTGCATAAATCTGAATTTTTGACATGAAATAAATAATTTTTATTTTTTAGTGAAAAATCATAAATATGACGTAAAAATGAAAGAAAAAGGAGATTTTTTTTTGTGGTGGTGGTGGTGGGTGGTGGGTGGGGAGGGAGAAGGTTTTTTATTTATTATAATTTAGTCTTTTTTTTTCTTTTTAAATATAAATATTTATAATATATAAAAATTATTAAAAACTTAAATTTTACATAGTAACTTAGGAGATTTCTCATTGTTAGCTTTTTTTAGGTGCATATATAATTTTAGGAGAATATATAACACATGAGGGCTTTTATTACTTAAAAAATAACTCATGGGGTATTTTTTGCTTATAAAAATAACTTAGGGGGCAAAAAACTGACCGTGGGACAAAAACTGTACAAAAAGTCACAATAAAAGACTAAATGTGGACATTTATAGTAGCAATTATTAAATTAATTAAAATTTATATGTGCAATTATACCTTTTATCTTTTATTAACCAATAACATTTATCTTTCTTAGAATAATTAAGAAAATACAATTTGAGTCTTCCCTGTTACACACAAGATCTTATTCTTTATCCCGTTCAAACTTCTTTTTATTAGATGCATGATTATATCTCATGTGAACTTTTTTTGTGCTGGTAAATTTAACTATTTAAAGCTGAACCTTCTTATGTAGTTAAATATTATGTCAAATTACTGCAAATTAAAAAGTATCAATCTACTAATTAAAATAAATAATATTATCATGTAATTCTTGTAACCATATCAATAAAGAGTTTTTTTATTAGTAATTATGAGTTATGACTATCCTTTGATTTATTTTTGTTTCTTGTATTAGATGTTACAGTAACACATATAAATATTGAAAATGTATATATATATATATATATATATATATTATGGATATTCACTACAACAAAACGCAGCAATTGCATGGAAAAAATTCCATGCAATTGGGTACATTTTCCATGCAATTGATCAATTGCATGGAAAAAATCCAATGCGAAAATCCCATGCTTTTGGTGTCCCAACAAAAGAATTGCATCGGAAAATTCCGATGCAATAGGTGGCTGCATAGAAAATTTTCCATGCAGAGCTGCATAGAAATTTTTGCAGCAAAAAAGCCCTGCATCGAAAAATTCCCATGCAGAAAAAGCATGCATCGGAAATTTTCGATGCATAACCCAACACCGGAAGTGTAACGTGGCGGTCCCAGGGAGGTTCGGTAAAAAGGTGTTGCATCGGAAATTTCCGATGCAAAGATTTCCGATGCAATTGATTAAATCTTTGCATCGGAAATTTCCGATGCAAAGTTTACGAAATTGTTTTAAAAAAAAATGGCGGAAATTTATCCGCCACTTTTTAAATATTTTTGTTTCGATTAATATAAATAATTATTTAAAGTATATTCTTTTAAATTTTAATGTAATATTTATACGTATACTTAATATTTTTAAAAAAATTGTTTTTAAAACTTGTATTAATAATAAAAATTTGTTGTATTAATATTTATATTTTTCGTATATATATTTATATTTTTCGTATATATACTTATATTTTTTGTATATATATTTATATTTATGTTTCTCGTATTTCTATTTATATTTATAATTATGGTATATATATTTTTATTATAAATTTAAAGAAAGGAGAAGTAGAGAGAGAAAGAAGAGAAAATGGGATGAATGAGAAGTAGAGAGAGAAAGAAGAGAGAATTGAATGAATGAGAAGTGAAAGAGGGGTGGGGTGTTTATAGGGGGAAGGTTGCAATTTAGCATCCGAAAATTCGGATGCAGGAAATTCTTTGCATGGAAAAATTCCCATGCAAAGGATACTACATAAATTCTTTGCGTGGGAAAATTCCCATGCAAAGGACACTGCATATGAAAATTCCCATGCGAAAGATAATGCATGGGAATATTCCAATGCAGCATCTATTGCATAGGAAATTTTCCATGCAAATACATATTGCATGGCAACTTTCCTATGCGTGAACTATTACTATTTATAAAAAGACCCATACTTATTAAATTTATATTTACATTTTCGACCTCAAAAGTATTTTAAACATTGTTCGTTCTGCATTTTTGACAAATTTTAAATGTAAATATGCCTCATAAGTTTTATTAAAATATTGGTTAAAAAAATGGAGGTTTGATGTCGTTTTCTATCTTTTGCATAATTAGATATTCTACCCCAAATATTTTTTAAACGTCTTTCCATACTCCGATTTTGACAAAATTTTGAAGACCACTTATATTTTTAATAACATAGCATATGGTAAAAAACAATCGACGAGTGGACTTGATTTACACTCTCTACATGTGAAAATATAATTTTAGTATGATAGAGTATACTTATATAGGGTTTAGGGTTTAGGGTTTAGGGTTTAGGGTTTAGAGTTGAAGATCATATAGTGTTATATTGTTTATTTGCGTCTTTCGTTACTCCATTTTTGACGAGATTTGGAATAACACTTCTACTTATTGTTTAGAAAATGTTGGTGAAAGAAAAAGTGGATTTCGAGTTGTTTTGCAACTTTTTACTAATTACATGTTCACCCCGAAATGTTTCTTTGTGTCTTTCGTTACTCCGTTTTTTACGATATTTGAAAGAACACTCCTACTTATGGTTTAAAAGATGTTGGTGGAAGAAAAAGTTAAATTTGAGTTGTTTTCCAACTTTTGAATAATTACATTTACAACCCAAAATGTTTGTTTGCGTCTTTCGTTATTCCGTTTTTTACTATATTTTAAAGAACACTCCTACTTATGGTTTAGAAGACGTTGGTGGAAGAAAAAGTTAAATTTGAGTTGATTTCCAACTTTAGAATAATTATATTTTCAACCCGTATTGTGTAATTCATTTTGTTGTATTTTTTGGCATGTAAATATTTCCATGCAATTTCTATAATTTCCATGCGATTGCTTAATGTATGGGAATATTACCATGTTGTGCTCTCTTGCATGGGAATTTTTCGATGCAATTGCTATAATTTCCATGCAATTGTTCTATGCATGGAAAATTTACAATGCCAATATCTCTTGCATCGCAATTTTGGGATTCATAGTCAATCTTTGCACGGGAATTTTTTGATGCAATTGCTATAATTTCCATGCAATTGATCATTGCATGGAAATTTTTCCATGCCAATATCTCTTGCATCGCAATTTTGGGATTCATCACCTATCAATGCATGGAAATTTTCCCATGCAAGTAATTATGCATTGAAAAATTCCCATGCACCTATGAACTCTACCTCATTGCTCACTCTATTTAAGCACTCACGTCCATCCATTTGAATCACTCACAAATTCTTCTTCAATCTCTCAATACTTATTTGAATCTCTCACAAATTATAATAAATTTTCTCCTCCGTATGCTCCCTGAAGCTCAATTAAGCTAGCCTACGTTTGAAGGTTTGTTCATTATGCATTAATTCAATATTTATGTTTTAATAAATAATTGTTTATTAATTTCGTTTAACGTTATTTTCTCAGTAAATAATACGAAGGATGAGTAATTGGTGGTCCGATCGACGTTGGATGTACGAGAGGATAGACGAAAACCAACAGTTGAATTATCATTTTGAGGTTGGTATGTCGAACTTTCTCGATTACGCATTCTCGCATAGTAGTAATTTGAATCGTGGTCGAGCTCGTTGCCCATGTAGAAAATGCACCAACGCCAAATATTTAAATAGGAATACTATTCATATGCACTTGTATAAGTGGGGGTTCGTACCACACTATATGATATGGGCTTATCACGGTGAGTTAGGTGATACCTCGGGGGGTAATATACACTCAAACATTGAAATAGGGTCATCATCACATAGTCATAGGGGTCAAGGAGATGACCTAATGAGGAATATGGTCGATGACGCATTTGGCGGTCAATTTCTTAACGTCACTTATAATATGGCAAGTGCAATCGAGGAGCCCAATAGTGTGGCAAAGGCTTTCTTTAAAATGCTAAGTGATGCAAAAGAACCGGTATTCATAGGGAGCCCGACCACTGTACTAAGATGGGTTTCTCAGTTTATGTCGAACAAGGTATCACAAAAGCTTAGTAATGTATCTTGTAACAACACAATAAGAATAATTCACAACTTGCTCCCTCATGAATACCGGGATAAAGTACTTGAATCTATTTACCAAATGAAAAAACTTATGAAAAGTTTGGGTCTAGGTTCAAAAACAAGAGTCCCAATAAAAATAACATACTTGGAATAAATACCACACCCTAATATGTATTTTAAGAACCAATTACCAAAAAAAAAAAAACCACTTTTTCGGCCATTTCTTGGCCCGAATGCCTCCCACCAAACCAGTTCCTCAATGGCGCCTTCTTCCTGTTGATCTTGGCTTTTTCGCTCCTATTCTTGTGTGCAGGCCCATCCCAGTATTCATAGAATTCATGCTCATGATTTTCTGGAATCCATATATCATGTCTATTACGATCTTCGTCGTTGTCCCTTATCACCAACATTATTCTCTTCAGTGAGTTCAAGCATTCGCTATAACGATTGTTGCCAATTGTCTTCCAAACATTCCTAACTCTATACTCGTCGGCTTCATCCCACTGATATTGGCTCTGCGAATTTAAAATAATATAAATAATTAAAAACAAAAATATATGAAAAATAAACAACAATAAATGAAAAAAATATGTATTTTAATTAACTATTTTTAATATCTAATAATAATTTCATTAAAAAAACTTACTTCAAATTCATTCCATGCGCTTTTCCTATAAGGTTCAGGAAAATCCTTGAATCGAAACCACGGGCCCTGACACAACTTCTTCAAAGTAGCAGAAATCGACACACTAATGGCCGATTGGTCCCTCAACGCTCCAGTATATGGACAAAATGTGATCCACTGCCTATGATCGTGGTCACTTGGTATAGGTGCCCCTCTGCCCTGCCCTCGAAGATTTCTCGGCTCATCGTCATCGGGGGAATGTGATGATCCTACATCGGCAGGCCCTCGTTCCGATGTCGGCCTGTCTCAAGCAATAGACGATGTCGGCATGTCGGAACCTAAGGCATGCGGCGACTCGGTGGTGGCAGTGCTGATCGGTGGAAGAGGCTCTATCTCGAAGTCAGCAATAAACCCATACGGGTCATAGTGCGTAGGGTGAACCGGCATATCATCATCATCATCAAGTGGGTTAAACGGGTGGACCGGGGGTCTACGTGGCTGCTGACTAGTAGATGCAAGTTCCTTCCCCGGACGCCTCCCCCTACGGCCTCCTCCACCCCTAGATGATCCCCGACCTCTATCTGCCATCTAAATTATCCGACAAAAATATCAATATAATCCTCCTTAAACTTTATAAATTACATATTTGCAAACAAGCCCAAACCTTCTTATTCCTAAAATATACTCTATTAAATACATTCAACACAAAAAAAATTTTAAACTTCGAATTAATAATCTATTTCCTAATTTTGTTTCAACAAATATTTTCTAAATTACAAATTAACCTCTAAAGTTCAATAACCAAATACTCTACATATTTGCAAACAAGACCAAACCTTCTAATTAATTACCTTATTCCTAAAATATACTCTATTAAATACATTCAACACCACAAAAATTTTAAACTTCAACTCATTCCCCAAAAAACCCCAAAAAACTTCGAATTAATAATCTAATTCCTAATTTTGTTTCAACAAATATTTTCTAAATTACAAAGTAACCTCTAAAGTTCAATAACCAAATACTCTACATATTTGGAAACAAGCTCAAACCTTCTAATTAATTACCACAAAAATTTTAAACTTTAAATTGGGACTATAACTTTCTAAAAACTACTTTATCTACCCTCAAGTTTTGTTAACTACAAGTTATACCCCTAACCTTTTGTTAAACTACAAATTAAGCCCTAAATTCGCAATTAATTAAACAATTAAGCCCTAAAATTACAATTACACCCTAAAATCCCAATTACGCCCTAAAATTGCAATTAAACCCTAAAATCGCAATTAATTAAACAATTAAGCCCTAATTATATTAAAATCGCAATTAAGTACAAAACTATTTTAACATTACACATAACAACACAATAATCATATTCACATTAACAAATAACAACAAAAATCAAAATTATAATAACAATTTCAAAATTGCACAAATATAAATAATTGATGAAAAATACTATAAGTTGCGTCAAATTGATCCTTGAGAAGAGTAGAATTGCTTACCGGTGTTTTTGGGTAATTTCCGGCGATGGTGGCGGTCAACGGCGGTCCACGGTGGTGCGGCGGTGTGTGTGTGTGTGTGTGTGTGGGTGTGTGCGCGACGGGGGCAGGTTTTAATATTTTTGCATCGGTTTTATCCGATGCAAAAATAGTTTAACACTTTTTTTTATTTTTTTTTAATCCTGCATCGGAATTATCCGATGCAGAGATATTTTATATCTCTGCATCGGATTTTATCCGATGCAGGGTCCCTTGCATCCGAAAATTCGAATGCAATCCGAATTTCCGGATGCAGCCTACGTGGCTGCATCCGAATCATCGGATGCAGCCTTTCCGAGCCTAACTTTGCTTCCGATTTTTCGGATGCAAAGCCTGCTGTTGCATCCGAATATTGCGATGCAATATAATTGCATCGCAATTTTTCAATTCAAACTATCTTGCATCCGAAAATAAAAATTCGGATGCAAGATTTTCTATGCTATTGCTATGATTTGTTGTAGTGATTGCAGTCATTTCATTGAAAAAAATCAGCAAAATCACCATTTGTTACGCAAACAGTGTATAAAAAGAGTAGATTTTAGCTAGTTTTTCAATACTCTCAACTTAAGACTTAAAGTTGATTTTAGAGCTTAAACTTAGATAGTGAACTTTCGCTTTTTGAAGAAGAGTTTTCAAACACAACCATAGTGTAGTAGTTTACTTGGCTTAGGTTCTTTAGCTTTCTAGTGACTTTTTGTACCCAAAAAAAAAAAAACAATTTAGACCTCAATTTTTCCCATGACAAGAAGTATTTGTACTTCATTGTTTAAAAAATTCACATTACCAATAAGATACAAAACGAAAGTAAAACTTAAAATATGCTATGGTTTTAAAACATGTATTATGCTTGTAGTTTTCTTTAATAATTTTAGTTATAAAAAGTTATAAATGATGTACTATAACTATAATCGTAATTACACAATATAGTAGTAGAAAAATTGGGCATATTTGCCATTAAATATGAAAGAACAATACACAGATAGTCAAGGTGTGGTGTACTTCAAATGTAAATTCAAGTTGTTAATAATTTAAAACTAAAATAATGAACATTTTGCTTTTTAAATTTGGATGTAAACTAAAATAATGAACATCACCGATGAAGAAAACGAAATAAAGCTCGCTCCCTTAGAATTATTTTTTGTATATATTTAGTACATTGTTTCAAAGCAAATTTCTTATCGTTCTAATGAAAACCATAAAATTGTCATATAGCCATATTTCGGTGACCTGGGAATTTACTACAAAAAATAAGTTGAGGAAACAAATGTTAATGAGTATATTATGTGGTCCATTATCGACAATTCTAAAAGGTTCAAAGACTTAATATTTAATCAGATAATAGCCTAATAGTCAAATTAAAGAAAGCAACTATCTCTGTCGCACCGAGGTTCGAAGCAAACATAAAATTCGATTTTTGAGAGTAAAAGGATCAAACCGAAACAATGATGATGAAAGACAGAGGCCCGTTTGGTTGTATTTTTGTTAATTTAGTTTGCTAATTTTTGTTTGGGTATTTGAAAAATATTTTGAAAAACGTGAGAAAATCGAAATTTAATCTGGGTGTAATTTGAATATTTGAGTGTTGGAAATAATAGGTAGGTATATAAACATCACTTCCATGTGATAAATATATATATAAGTAATATTTTAATTAAGGTCGAATTATTATTTCTGCCCAATAACTTTAATAAAAATTACTTTTTGCCCTTTTTTTCGACCTCCACTTTTTCTGCCCTGCTAGTTTTCATTTTTCTATTAAAAATGCCCAATTTCAGCCAAATCAGCTAAATTGTTGATGTGGCTGCCCAGTCAAAAAAGTGCTACACCTAGTCAATAAGTTGTTATAGACACGTAGATTTTTTTGCTGAAAAAACGATTTTAAGATAATATGAATTATTACACAACTTAACCAATAGTTTTTTTTTAAAATTACACTTGAAACCTAAAATAAAAAAAAAAAAACAAAAAACATATCATCTTCTTCTTCTTCCCCGCAGCCCGCCGGAGTTTGAAGCAGAGCCGCCGGAGTTTTTGATTCTTTTCGAAATCGCGTCCGATTTAACGTATATAAGGGGTGGGTGAGGGGGAAGGGCGCGAAATTGGGGATGGTGATGAAATTGGGGGCGGTGATGAACAGTGCCGGCGACGGGGCTAGCGAACAGTGTCGTGAACAGTTCCAGCGTCGGCTGCAGGGGGAAGGGGGGGCACGGGTGGGGTAAAAAAATGAATATATATATTTTTATTTTTTATTTATTTATATATATATATATTATTACCAAATAGTTATATAATAGTTTTAAATTATATAAATTTTTATTATTTATAAATATATATTTTGGGGGGCAAAGTGCAATTTATTTTGGGGGTGCAGGTATAATTTTTAATATTACAAGGATTAGTCCAAAAAAACGTTTTTTTGGCTGAAAAATATGACGTGGCGTGACAACTTATTGACTAGGCGTAGCACTTTCATGACTTGGCAGCCACATTTAGCTGATGTGGCTGACATTGACATTTTTAATAGAAAAATGAAAGCTAGGAGGGCAAAAAAAGTCGGCTCGGGAAAATAAGGGCAAAAAGTAATTTTTTGCAAAGTTATTGGGCAGAAATAATACTTCGCTCTTTAATTAATAACAATTATTTGTTAATTAATAATAGTGTAGATATTATTATTTAAAAAAAGTAATGCCTAATTATCTTTTTAAAATAGTATCAATTGTGTGATTTGTTGTATTAATACGTTATTTTTCATAGTTATATTAGTTAGAACTTAGTAGTATTAGTTTTGAAGTTTAATATCAGCTCCCCTTGGAATGATACAACAAACAATGGCGTAGAGATAGAAAATGTTGATTAAAAATCAGGACTATGTTTTAGTTAACAAAATATATGAATGTAAAAACGGTGTATTTAAGCCTATTTCGCATCGAAACAAACAGAAGTGATAAGTGTTAAACTAAACATGTCAAAATTTATCAACTGGTTCATTACACAAAAAAAAAGTCAAATAATAATAATAATAATAATAATTTGGTCATTGTTATTAAATAACTTATTCACAGTATTAGTAATACTACATTACTGTACTATCGATCTTTTCGTAAAAGAATATTATCTTTCTGTATCACAAATTGGAATGATAAGTGTTTTAATTAAGTTTAACGGCCTTAATGACCTAATGAACTATGATTTAGAAGAGAGTTTATGGAATAAAAACCGCCAAATAACCGCCATGGACGACGATTCGAACGCGATGGAGGAAATGCCACCACTGATTCAACCGAAACCACCAGATTTTTCATTCCAGACATGCTCAGATCATCTAACCAATCTTGTCTTCAGTTCTGAAGCACGTAATCAGAAGAGACTACGACAATCCAATGACAATGGGATCCCAAAAGTGCCTGAATCTATGCAGAACTTTAATGGAACTCCAGTTAACTTGCATAAATCTACTTATGCAAGTGTGGTTAAGCAATCAGTCAGGTACGAGGATGTCTGGATTGATGAAGATAGAACTGCAGAAGAGAGAAGTATGATTGAAGTGAAGGAGGCTGATGATGTTATCCCCTTCAAGCAAATCCGTACCAAACCAGAACTGAGGGAGAGAATAAGAAAGGAATGGGAGAACACTATTATCATCAGGGTGCTCGGCAAACCATGGTACTATACTGCCCTACAATCACGATTGGATATAATGTGGAAGTTACATAATGAGTTCGAACTTGTAGACCTTGGCAATGGGTGCTACTGTATGAAAGGCCTGTCCCCTTACAAGAGAGAGTTCATATTAACTCAGGGCCCCTGGAAACTTGCAGGTAGTTTTCTTCAGATCAGGAAGTGGACACCCAATTTCAGGGCTGATAAAGATGTGATTAACAGTACTATCACATGGGTAAGGGTCCTAAAACTTCCAGTTGAGTACCTCAGGGAATCATATATTCAACTGATAGCTAGTGAGATAGGTGATCCTATCAAGATTGATGGGAATACTTGCAATGCTGCAAGAGGTAATTATGCTAGATTCTGTGTTCAAATACCCACTGATAAACCTCTTGATGTTGGGTTGTGGATTGATGATAACTGTTATCAAGTAGTATATGAAAACATCAATTCTATGTGCTACAAATGTGGCAGAATTGGTCACAATATGACTACATGTGAAGCTAAAGAAAAGCCATCCAATGACATGGAGTCTGATGATATGAGACACAATACTGATACCACACAATCTCATTGCAAGGAGAAGGAAATGTGGCTTACTGAAAAAGCTAAGTGCACCAGCATGAAGATTAATTCAACTGATTAATTCCAGCATGAAGATCATCTCTTGGAATTTCCAGGGAGCAGGTGATCCTGAGTTTCGAAGTAACTTTCGAGACATGATTAGATCACAACAACCTACTGTGGTTTTTGTGTTGGAGACTAGAGTCCATGTGGAACAAGCCTGGAACATTGTTCCTTTTCTGGGGTTGAACAGATATGAAGTAGCCCCTACTGTTGGTATGGCAAGAGGCATTTGGATGCTTTGGAATGATTATGATGTTGATGTTGAGATTATTGCCTCAGATTTCCAGTACATCTCAGCCATCATAAAGCCAAACTTACAGGAGAGATGGAAGGTTTCTGGTGTTTATGCTCAGCCCAGAAGATCAGCAAAAGTGAAAGTGTTTGAAGAGTTGAGAAATCAAATGGAGATTGATCCACTCCCCTGGTTAGTGACAGGAGACTTCAATGAGATCAGTCTTGCTCAAGAGAAATATGGAGGTAGAGTTAGATCCTTTAACATGTTACAATTCTTCAATCAATTTATTCAAAGTTGTAACTTGATTGACTTGGGTTATAATGGACCAAAATATACATGGAGCAACAAGGGAAAGGGTAAGGCTTTGATACAAGCCAGGATTGATAGAGCTCTTGCAAATCAGAAATGGATGGATTTATTTCCTGAAGCTGAGGTCCTTCATCTCCCAAGAACTCACTCTGATCACCATCCTATACTCACTCTGTGTCATGGAAGAAATCAGGCTAAGGTGAACAGGCCCTTCAGGTTTGAAACAATGTGGCTCACTAATCCTGAATGCTCTAATCTCTTGAAAGATATATGGAACAGAAAAGAAGGTATTGTTGAAGCCATTGATGAGATTCCACAGACCCTGAAGACTTGGAATCAGGAGAGGTTTGGAAATATCTTTCAGCGCAAGAAAGTCCTCAAAGCTAGATTAGGGGGCATCCAGAAAGCATTAGGATTCAGACCTAATCCATTCTTGTGTGACTTGGAGGAGAAATTGATGAAGGAATACAATGAAGTTCTGAATCAGGAGGAGACCTTTTGGTTTTAGAAATCCAGAGTGAAATGGATCAAAGATGGAGACAGAAACACTAAGTTCTTCCACATATCAACTCTCATCAGAAGAAGGAGGAATAAAATCAGGCGCCTGAAGATTGAAGGGGAATGGAGCACTGAAGAATCACTCATTCAGGCTCATACTAGAGATTATTATATCCATCTTTTCTCAGGACAAGACTCCAATGATACTAGCACTGAAGGCAGGAAATTATCTCAATCTAGGCTTCAAGTTCAATTGGAGGAAGAGGATCTGCAAATGTTGAATGCAATGGTGGATCCTGAAGAAATCAAACATAATATGTTTGCAATGCATCCAACCAAAGCTCCTGGCCCTGATGGGATGAATGCTGGAGTTTATCAAGAGTACTGGAGTTGGATGGGAGAATCAGTGGTTGATTTTGTGACAAATGCTTTCACTACTAGATCCTTTGAGAAAAAAGTTTGTGAGGCATTCCTGTGTCTCATCCCCAAGGTCCTTAACCCTGAAACTATTAAACAGTACATGCCTATATCACTGTGTAATGTACTTTATAAGATCATTACAAAGTGCATTACAACTAGGGTGAGAGGAGTGATGCAAAGGATTGTAGCCCTACCCAATCCAGTTTTATAAAGGGGAGAAGCACTCAGGACAATATCTTTGTTCTGCAAGAGGTTATTCATTCTCTCAGGACTAAGAAGAAGAACAAGTTTGGATGTATGATCATGAAGTTGGATCTGGAGAAAGCCTATGATAAGGTAAGCTAGTCTTTCTTGGAAGAAACACTTTCCTTCTTTAACTTTCCTACCAACTTGATAGAACTGATCATGTTCTGTGTCATGAATGCATCCACAAGAATTTTATTGAATGGATCACCTTTGGAAAGATTCAAGCACCAATGTGGTTTGAGACAAGGAGATCCCTTATCTCCCTATCTGTTTGTGCTCTGTATTGAGAGACTTTCTTACTTAATCAATGAAGTGGTTGCTGATGGCAGCTGGAGTCCTATTATTCCCTGCAGAGGAGGGCCTAAACTCTCACATTTATTCTTTGTTGATGACCTCATCCTCATGGGTAAGGCAACAGTTAAAACTGGTAAAGCCATCAAATCAGTGCTTGAGAAGTTATGCTTGAGAGGTTAAGTCCTCAGAAGTCAAAATTTTTTTTCTCCAAAGCCCATGGTGCCAGCTTGAAAAGACAAATCAGTGAGCTCATTAGGTTCACTCAAACAACAAATCTAGGCAAATACCTGGGGGTGAGACTAGTTCATGGGAGAGTAAATCAGGAAACACACAAGGATATCATGGATAGAGTTCTGTCCAATTTTGGATCATGGAAGAGCCAATTTTTATCCTTAGCAGGGAGAGACACCCTTATCACTTCTGTCTCTTCTGCCATGCCTGTATATGCATCACAATCAGCATGGCTACCAGAAAATGTATGTCAGAGACTTGATAGACTCAATAGAGATTTTATGTGGTCCAGTGATGCGAATGTCAAGAAGATTCACTTGGTTAATTGGAATCAGGTCACTCAACCCAAGAAAGAAAGAGGTTTAGGCATAAGAATAACAAGGACATGCAATGAAGCTCTTCTTGCTAAACTAGCCTGGAAGATCTTATCAGGTGAACAGAATATGTGGAGTAGCCTTATCAAGGCCAAATATCTGAAGAACCAATAGTTGAGTAACTACTCAGTGAAGATGTCTGATAGCCCAACATGGAAAGGTATTATCAATTGTATGGAACTGATGAAGCCCTTCCTTAGATGGAAGATTGGGAGAGGAGATCATATCTCCTTCTGGTATGATAATTGGAGAGGAACAGGTAGTCTGTGTGAGGAGAACTTAATTATCCAACAGGAGGACATGAATCTTAAGCTCAAGGATGTTATTGATGATTGTGGTGATTGGATCTTAGACAGTGTTGTATCTCACATACCATCTGAAATCCTCTCAGATATCACAAGCAGAAGAATTATATTAAATGCTGATGAGGACAGAATTCTCTGAAGTGAAAACTCTATTGGAGTCTTTAGTTGCCAATTTGCTTACAAGTGTTTTCATAAAAGACACTAGAACACAGTAAGGACAAAGATCAACTGTAGTTGGATATGAAGATTGACACCAGCTCAAAATTCCAACATTTCCTATGGCTGTTAGCTCAGGAGAGACTAGCAACTAACTCTGTGAGATCCCAAAGACATGCAGCCCTGACATCAATGTGTTCATTGTGTGATGCAACTTCGGAGACAGGCATCCATTTACTCAGACACTGAAAAGTTGTAAGGGAGCTCTGGCTTAGAATTATAGATCCTCAAGACCTATCCAAATTTGATGAGATTCCAGATGACAAGTGGTTGAGAGTTAATCTGGAAGGGTTAGAGATAAGGAACAGAATTAGGCCTATTTCAGGATGGAGGTGGATATTCCTAGCATGTATATGGATATCATGGAAGCACAGAAATGCTAGGGTATTCCACAATAAAGAAAATAATGTCAAGGGGCGTATCTCTCAAATTAAACAACCGAGTTTTGAGCTATTTGCTGGAAGAAGAAAGAATTTGATCACCACTGGTACTATGGGTTGGAGTAAACCGAAGAAAGGATGGTTCAAAATTAATGTTGATGGAGGGTTAAACAGAAGCACTAATTCAGGTACAACAACAGGACTTGCAAGAACTGAGGATGGTCACTGGCTTTGGGGGTTTGGTTTGAATGTTCCATCCCCAACAGTTGATGAAGTTGAGTTCATAGCTCTCAAACGAGGCCTGGAACTGGCATGGGAAAGAAGAATCAACAATATAGAAGTTGAAACTGATTCTCTAAATGTCTTTAAGATGATAAGTGGTGAACTTCCAGTACCGGATACCACTGCTACATTGGTGGAGGATTGCAAAGCTCTACTCCACAAACCGTGGAATATAACGTTCAAATGGATTGTTCGTAATGCTAATATGGCTGCTGACGCTTTAGTCAAGTTTAGTAGTAGTTCTAATGTGTTGGAAGTCCTTTGGGACTGTCCTCCCTCTCATTGTATTTTTAGTTTGTTAACTAAGGACTTGAACTGAGGCTTTTGCCTCCCTTGTTTAACCAAAAATAAGTTTAACGGCCTTAGATTGTGCCAATTATGTTGAGGTGCGAAAGGTTAATAAATTATAAATCCTAAATAAAATGGGGGTATAAAAAAGGTCAATGTTAAAAAGTTATTCCATAATTAGGAATTTTTCTTTGTATATATCATGTTCATCTCCCTTAAATTAATGCTCCTTAATTTTAGCAATTAACATCTCTGTTATCTCTCCGCTGATTAATTAACACGTTTTTGTGTATGTTATTCACAATTTTGTATGGTTATTGGGTATTGATAAATTAAAAAACGTTGGGGCATGCACTATTGATAAACTATTGGTGGTAGGGATAAATAACTATTAATTTGGTGATTGCACAATGATTATACCATAGTTAGACTTATATAACCATCTTATTTAAAGTGCAATAATTAGAGTAAAATTGGTGAATAAGTTTCTCTTTTTGTTTGTTGTCATTCTTATCTTATAAAATAAAACTTTTTAATTACAACTTGAAAATTCGTAAATAATAAAAAAAAGAGCATGTTAATTTTTTGGGGAGGTAGTACGATTGATAAATTGTTGTTGTTACTCTCATTAAATATAAAACAGCTATATGACTACATTATTTAAAGTCCAATAATTAGACTAAAACTGGTGAATGAGAAATACATTTAATTTATTGAATGATCTCATCAGTTTATTATAAGAAAAATAAAAATCTCTTCAGTTTAGAAAAACAAAATGACAAGAAAACTGAATTAGAAAACTGTTACTATAATAAGGTAGAAAAACAAAATGGGGAAATGTTTCTCGAAAAAATGCCTACTTTCTTGGGCCAAACTATTTTTAATGTCTAAATATTGAAAAGTGTCCCAAATCAAAGAGGGAGATTGAAACTTGGAAAAGCTTGAACGAAATTACATCCAAACAACGCCAGAGACTTGCAGAAAAAGAAAAAAAGTCCAATAACGAGAAAATCGTAAAATATCTAGGCAAAATGGGAACAACTAGTAGAAAAATAAGCAAAGAAACACAAATTTAACAATATGCGGCTCGCTGCTAAACTTTTTGTAGACAAATAGGGTCGGTAAAGTCAAAAATTAAAGCGGAACTACATTTCTGCATGCTAAAAACATAAATTTTAGTTGAAATAGTAAAAAATTAGTTTACCTAAAAAGGACATAATTGAGAAACTCAAAGTAAAAAGGCGTAAATAGACCAAGTTAGAGAGGGTATAAATGAAAAAAAAAAACGACCTCTAAATTAAATTAACAATTTACAGCTTTAAAATTATTTTGGTCTTATTTCGTCCAGGTAACAAAACACTGTAAAATGATACAATTAAGATACAAATAGCCAAAATAATGATAATCAATAGATAATCGGACTAACTTGGTCCGGAACACCTAATACAAGCATACTCGATATTACAAATATATTACTAATATAAATTATGTGTCGAACGGTTGGCGTTCGATTCTGACGTATCAAACCTAAGTTGTTCGTTACTAATGGTACTCTAATGATCCCGTGTCGAATTGATGTAAGTCGAACATGCTAGATTCGATTTAGTGTTGAGTGTCGAATGATGTGTCTTCGATATGCTTCTGTGTCGAATGCTCTGAGTTCGATCTAAGGATGTATCGAATGCTCAGAGTTCGATGTTGGTTAGGTTTGAGTGAATCTTGAATGCGTGTCGAGAATGTGAGGGGACGAGGTATTTATACCACTCGTCCCCCGGGCCCCATTGGCAGTTGGGGATAGTGCATCGAACCGTAGTGGTTCAATGCTCATTCTGCATCGAACGGAGGGTGTTCGATGTATTATTTAGTAATTAGTAGGCTAGTTTTGCTGGGGCGGCTCAATATATGATATTGGGCCAATCCTAAAATATTTCCATAAAAAATTAGTGAGATCGTTATATAATTATTAAAGTTTATGGTTTGTATGAGGAATTTGTGAGTTTTGTGGGGTTCTATTATAATTTATGAAGGCTGAATTAGAAATAACGTCAAATATCGGACAAAGAGAACTAAACGACGGGAGAGGAGAGAGAAACAAGTAAGCCAAGAAATAACTTAAAATAACAAACAACAAAAGCAAAAAAAGAGAAATTAAAACATTTGGAAAACCCAAAAATTAACGCGCACAATAATTGAAACTTATAGGTAACTAGTAAATGGCCCGTGCATCGCACGAGCGCATTTCATTCTAATCGATAATTTAACGATTATTTTCAAAAGTGTTGTTTTAAATTTAAAATAATGAGATTATCTATTTTAAAAATATATTAACATAATTTTAGAATTTAGTTTAATAAAATACATTTATTTCATTTATTTATGCGAAATTCTTCATATAAAAGAAACCACGACACTGAATTTTAAGAATGTCCCCTAAAAACAAATACTACCCAACAAGAATTAGGCTTGTAATTTTTTTGGTACATATCATCTTGGCCCCTCCAAGTTTATCTCATTCTGGCCTTAGTTCTATAACTTTTCATTGTACACGTGAGTCGCATGAGGGTAAAAATCAAATTTAGACCGTTAAGTTGGCCTATAACATGCCATTTGTTTCTAATTGAGACGTCCAACGCCAAAATCCGCTTTAATCCACATAGAAATGCACTTTTGGACCAAGTGACCATTTGAATTTTTCACTTAAATACTTTGGCCTTTGACTAATTATTTTGACATACGCGAGTGATATTGCTAATTGTATACATCCTCGAGAAAACTTGTGCAATATCCAAGGCTTTCGTGTAGCGTTTAAAATTTATGGGGCCATGAACAATTTTAAAACTTTTTCAATGCCTTCATGATATTTCTATAAAATTACAAATTGTTTCACAAGTAACATAAGGAAAGGTGATAATTTTAAGTTCTATATCATATATTTTATTCGGCCCATTAAATTTATTTAAGGAGCCCAATAAACTTTATCTACTAACTTAATCACTAAGTGGATATTTTGCAACTTAATATCTCCCAAATTGCTTATCGCCCATCTTCCACCTCTATGCTTCTATCTTCTCCACTATCCCACAATCACTGCTTTCGTCGCCCTCTCCACCACTAGATTCTTCATTTCGCAGCCAACATCCGCCTCCACGTCTCTTACTCAGCATTCCTCTAATAAATTACCTACCTTGATGCCTCGCTCATACTCCTTGCTAGCAAAAACTACGTTGATTCACACTCATCTTTCTCTCCAATTGGTCACGCTTCAACTCTCTCTCTCTCTCTCTCTCTCTCTCTCTCTCTCTCTCTCTCTCTCTCTCTCTCTCTCTCTCTCTCTCTCTCTCTCTCTCTCTCTCTCCCTCCCTCCCTCCCTCCCTCCCTCTCTCTCTCTCTCCCCCCCCCTCTCTCTCTCTTTCTCTCTCTCCCCCCCCCTCTCTCTCTCTCTCTCTCTCTCTCTCTCTCTCTCTCACACACACACACACACACACACACACACACACACACATACACACACACGCGCGCGCGCGCGCGCGCACCATCTCCACTCGCATCCTTGCCTTCTACAATATTCTCCAAACCTCCTCCACCACCGCAGCCCCTACCACACGTTTTCTCCCGAAACCCCACTTCGACACCTACCCAATTTCCTCTCACCACGTCGTGACGCTTTGATCTTTTTGAGGCAAATTTAGGAGAGCAAAAAAACCAAAAGGATCGTTTGGTAATTTATAACGGGGCCTATAAGTTTGTAGCGTAAAACCTGTGGGGCGAGATAGGAAGAATTAAAAACTGAGAGAACCGTTGTCAATGTTCCGTAAGCCTCGTGGTAACTTATTTGTCCTAAAGTAAAAAAAAAAGGGGATTTTTGAAAAAAGTATAAAACTACAAAGACCGTTCTATAATTTACGGCGAACCAATACGTTGAATAATGTAAGTATTTGGGACAATTATAAGAGAACTTAAAATTAAAAGAGTTGTCTTGCAATTTACGGTGGGGCTAAAAAACTATTTGACAATTTACAGTGGACCCTTGTACAAATAACATAAAATGTTTGGGGCTAAATTATAAGAATAAAAAGAAGCCAACATATGCGGCCTCTTCCTCAAAAAGTTTCCCTTTTATTTATTTTTTTTTTTTTGTGGTTCAAAGAGAATACATTCATTTTTATAGTAAATTAACATAAATATTAGGGGCAAAACACAAAAAACTAAGAACACCATTCTATAATTTACGACGGACCAATAAGTTGAATAACATAAACTTTTGAAAAAAAAAGAATTTAAAACTAAAAGGACCGTTCTACAATTTAAAACTGGCCACTAAGTTAAATAACATATTTTGGGGCAAAAAACAAATAAACTACAAGTAGAAAAATCATTATGCAATTGACAATGGGTACTAAGTTAAATATCATAAATTTGGGGGTAGGAATCAAAACAAAAGATAAAACGATTTTGATAAATAAGTAAATATTAATAAAGTGATGGCCAAAATAAAAAAAAAACAAAAATTAGAGGACCAAAATCCTGTTAAATATCATAATTTTTGGGGCAAAAACAAATAAAGTACAAGTAGAGAGACCATTATGCAATTGACAATGCACACTAAGTTAAATAGCATAAACGTTGGGGGTAGGAATAAAAAAGATAAAAAATACAAGGACTTTGGTAAAAAAGTAAATATTAATAACGTGAGGGACAAAATAAGAAAAAGAAAAATTAGAGGACCAAAATCATTACCCTTTATAGTATAAATAAAATACAAGTAGAAAGACCATTATGTAATTGACAATGTGCACTAAGTTAAATCCAGTTAAATAGCATAATTTTGGGGCAAAAAACAAATAAAGTACAAGTAAAAAGACCATTATGCCATTGACAATGCACACTAAGTTAAATAGCATAAACTTTGGGGGTAGGAATAAAAAAAACAAAAAATTAAAGGACTTTAGTAAAAAAGTAAATATTAATAAAGTGAGGGGCAAAATGGGAAAAAGAAAATTAGAGGACTAAAATCATTACCCTTTATAGTATAAATAAAACACCAGTAGAAAGATCATTATGCAATTGACAATAGGCACTAAGTTAAATAGCATAAATTTTGGGGGTAGGAATCAAAAAATAAAAAATAAAAGGACTTTGGTAAAAAGTAAATATTAAGAAAGTGAAGGGGAAAATAGGAAAAAGAAAAATTAGAGGACCAAAATCATTACCCTTTATAGTATTGTATAGATATAGATATAGATATAGATAGATTATACTTATAGTATTGTATATATATAAATAATAGTAGTGACATATATATAACGTAACAATGTTTTGCCTTTATTTGAATGTGATGTTTTCCATCGTCATTTTCAGTATTGAGATTTTCAGTTAATCACAATAGTTGATTTTCATAATTGTGATCTTTTTCCGTTGAAATGAGTAATGAGACAATATTCATGAATTAGTATGTAAATCAATAATAAATGTAAGAGGGGCCGGGGTCATGAAAGAACAATAATTTATTTTCTGAAATTAATGGATTCACAGATTTGGGGTAGCAATTCTAGGCATTGCATGTAATACAGGATACACAAATGTAGCTAATCGTATTTAATGATTACTTCTATATTTTAATACAATTTGGGAAAATATGGTTTATAATTAATTAGTTAATTCTCAATGCGACATAAATTTTGTACTAATACCAATCTGTAGAATTATTCAAATTAAACTTCAAAATGAAATAAAATACAAGCTTTTATGTACGTAGCACTACCTCGCCACAAGTTTCTTGGAAATGTCTATCAACCCTGACAATCAAGGCAAGAGTTTCTACAGGTTTGTTTTACCTGACTCAAGCACTACAGGACTGGCAAGTTTTCTCATTTTGTTTTTATTTTTAAGGAAATATATATGGGGATTTATTCCACATGTTTAAGTATGCAATTAATTTACCATGGTATTTGCGAAATAAAAGAGACTAAGTATTTTACAATAAATGCAAATCGAGTTTCAATGCTTGGAAATGAATTAGTAAGGTAAAATCGATACAACTTAAATATAGCGTGGTAGAACTGCTTTTCATTTATGCTAATAGTTTCTGAAAAACTAAAATGAAGTTTTAATTTGAACCTTAAAATATTTTTTCAGACGTCAAATTTTCAGAGGACCTTTAAACAATTCTATAACGTTTTTGTGATTTGTCTCAATTCTTAGCTTAGATAGAGAATTCTATCCAGAGAAACTCAATTCTGCAAACACCATAAAATACTTATTTTCTTTTTTTAAAAGAATTTTCAAATTATATCAAGATAAATTCATTGCATATATGATATATTGGTGGAAATAATACATCCCGTGAGATATACATGCATATACTTCCTTAAAAATAAGAATATAAAGAGAAAACATAATTACCAGTCCGGTGATGCTTGTATCAGGCAAAACCAACCCACAGAAGCTCTTGCCTTGATTGTCAGGGTTAAAAGACATTTCCACAACCTGTTTTCAAGTTTGATTTGAGTAAAGCTGGAATTTCGTCATGATTATATACTATTAGAAAATTATATCACGCTGACATGCATTAAATCATACATTCCCATTATGTAAAATGTGAGATTTCGTCTTGATTATATACTTAGTAGAAAATTATATCACGTTAAAATGCATTAAATAATATTTTTCCAATATGGAAATGTGAAAGATTCATTAAACATGACTTGCTACATTAGTATTTTGTAGATTACGCGCGCGCGCACACACACACACACATATATATATATATACATATATATATATATATATATATATATGTGTGTGTGTGTGTGTGGAATCCTTCACACTGAATCTGTAAATTCACTCGATTTTTCAGAAAGTACATTATATTGTTCTTTCTGACAACCTTTCACATTTATTGTCAGTAAAATGATTTATATACTTGTCTCTGGCGAGAATCCAATATGCCTTCAAGGGAAAAACTTTAATATGCGATAATCAAATATTTCCCTGCCAAAATTTCAGAATTGGGAATGGATGAACGATGACAAACATCACTGCAAATTCCAAAAGAGTTCCATGCAATTGCCATTCATATATTCCTTTGAACTGTATTTTTAATAGAAGATACAAGAAAAATAGTTCACCACATGCATAGCTAGAATAAACATCTCTAGTAATAATCACTGCCTATTATACACTAGAAGAGAATTAACCGAGAGGAACAAAAAAACTTCATTCCCCTTAGCCTAATTTTCATCCCCAAAAGCCAAAAGGAAATGAAAACTTTGGTTCCATTATTCCGTTCCTCTTGGTCCGTAGCTCTTGATGAGGAGCGAAATATAGAAACATTCGTGCCATTCCTATTTGATTTTATTTTGGCCTTATTTCGTCTAGGTTACAATACACCGAGAAATCGATACAGTGGGACCTGACTTAACCAAAATAATGCTATCCTATTACAATGAACGTACTAGCTTGGCCCGGACACTACAAGAAATTCAAGTATTAGCAACGGCCATTGGCAACGGGCGTGGTTGCCAATGACCATTTTGCCATTGGCTACGGAAGAATCCGTAGCCAATGGCTTTTTTTTACTAAAAAAAAAAGAAAAAATCGTTTTACAAGGGCAACGGACACTGTCCGTTGCCCATAACCAAAGGCAACGGCCAAGGGCCGTTGCCAATAGCCAAGGGCTACGGCTTGGCCGTAGCCCTTGGTTTAGGCGCCTGAATTTGGCGCCTAAACCAAGGGCTACGGCCAGGCCGTAGCCCTTGGCCCTTGCCAATGGCCAAAGGCTACGGCTTGGCCGTAGCCCTTGGTATATACCAAGGGCTACGGCCAAGGCGTAGCCCTTGGCCGTTGCCAATAGGTTTAGGCGCCAAATTCAGGCGCCTAAACCATTGGCAACGGCCAAGGGCCGTTGCCCTTGGCTATTAAAAAAATAAAAAAAATAGAAAACATTACTCTATAAATACTACCATATTTCTTCAATTCTATATCAAACCATTCTCATCTATCTTCTAAATTTAGCATTCTATCTCTTTCTCTTTTTCAAATAGTAGTGCTTTCGTTATGGCCGATAAAAATCCCGGCCCACGAAAAAATGCTAAAGGAAATTTTACGATTAGTCTACAAAATTTAACACGAATTGGTACGTCCCTTTGTGGAAGGAGTGCCCCCACCGAAGAGCGCAACAATGTTTTCGAGCCAGAGCCCACTCATATTCCACATGAAACAACGACGACCGATCGAAGGCTCTTAAAGACTTTGTCACCAATTGTCCCCGTGTCGAGGGCCCTTCCTATCACTCCTCCAACTATGCGTATAGCTCACGGGTTGATGGATGTGCAAACGGAAGACGACGACGAAAACGAAGAAGAAAATGATGAGGAAAATGATGATGAAGATCAAGAGATGACGTCGCCAGCTTTGGCGAGAGAGGGCCCGTCTCCAAGTTCCCAACGTTCAAGTGTGGGTAGTACGTCTAAGCGAGGTAGTCGTGGGTTGACGAAAGGTGACCCGCCGCAGAAGGACGCCTCTAAGCGAAAAAAGATCGCGGTTAATGAGTTTGGAGAATGGAAGAGTGGAAAAAACCGAATCAACAGCACAATTAGCGCCATTATCAAGAGGTGTTATCGGACTATGGCGGAGAATTTTAGCCAAGTCACTGACGAAGATAAGATTTCTATGGAAAAAAGGTTTGGGGTAAGCAAGTACTTAATACCTTATTTAAATTAATTGATTTTCAACTTTGGTATATAATGTTATATTATTAATTTATTTTAATGAGTCATTAATATTTTACAAGGAAACGTACACGTGGGATGATGATGATGAGGACATGATATTTGCTAGATTCAGAAGGTCTGCCACTACCCTATTTTCTTGCAATGTGTCTCGGACCAAGAAGTTATACTATGCAAGGTGTAATGATCCTGCTTACGAAGGGCGGGCTTTTTCTTGGATGTCTGATGCCTTGATACGGGAATACAAACCATATTGGGAGCTAAGTACCACAAAGACAATCTCTGAAAAGGCATCAAACAACAGAAAGGCAAACAAGAGCAACACCGACAGCAACTCTGTGAGTTCAACGTACACCGGTGGAAGCCTTAGTGTCGAGGAGCATTCACAGAGACACGTACGTTACTTAAAATATATTAATTTTGAAGTGATCTAATTTCGTCATAGATTATAGAATATTATTAGTTTGTCTTTTAAAATATCGTTGTAGAACAAGTATTTCGGTAGACAATTGAAATATCATGAGTCGTACATGTGGACTCGGGTGAAAAAGGGTCCACGGGGCGAACCGTTGGACCAATGGGTGAACGAGGATGACAAGGCGTATTGGGTAAGTGTATCGTTATATAGAACTAATTTTCTTGTATATGTCATTTTATATACTAAATATTCTTATTGAAAAATTGTGTAGGAGAAATATTGCGCCATACTTAAAAGAGAATATGGGCTTAATGAAGCCACATGGCCAGCAGATGCGATTCCAGAGTTTATCGCAGAAGCAAATGAACATGTCAAGAAGGGGAGGTACAGAGGATTGCCCGGCGGTGCTAACGCTGCAGCACATGGCATTTCTTCGGGGAAAGTGTCACATGGGGAGAAAGTAAGGATCTCTAGAAAGGAAAGAGAAACAAACGAGAAGTTTGCCACACATGCAAAACTATTGCTGGAGACACAAGAATTAGTGCGTGCCTCAAATATGCGGATAGCTGAGTTGGAGAAAAAATTATTGGAGCGTGACAACAATGCAGGAACTAGTCAAGGCCATAGTGGTGGTCAGAACGTGACAAATTGGGGCAATGTTTGTGATTTTCTCAACTTTCCTCTTCCCGGGGACCCTAACTACGTCGCTGGGAACTACGATGATGGAACATGCCCGAGTTGTTAGTTTAATGGATATTTAATATTATATTAGATAATATTTACTATTGTGTTTATGTTTGGGTTCTATAAATTTTCCTCGGCATGTAAGAACTTCTATGAATTTTCCTCGGCATGTATTAAACAAAGTTTAATTTTAATATTCGTGTTTCTATTTTTATTTATTATTTTACTTTTAAAAATCAAGTTATATGGTTGCTAATACTTCGTTTAATACTTGCCGAGGAAAATTCACAGAAGTTCTTACATGCCGAGAAAAATTTATAGAACCCAAACATAAACACAATAGTAAATATTATCTAATATAATATTAAATATCCATTAAACTAACAACTCGGGCCCGTTCCCAGCGACGTAGTTAGGGTCCCCAGGAAGAGGAAAGTTGAGAAAATCACAAACATTGCTCAATTTGGCATGTTCCATCAATTCGTGTTTCTATTCGTGTTTCTATTCTTAGTTGTCAATGCATGATACCATTAGTATAAGCTAAATGTAAAAATCGCATCATAATTGAAGAAAAATACTACTTAATCTGTCTTTTAGCAGCATCATATCTCACTTTGCATGTCTTATGCCAGAAGATTTCTCTAAATATTATTAATTAATAATAATATGAAATGATTTGATGCAACGTTGAATGGAAAAACATATTGATTTAATATGTCTATAATGATTCTTGTTAGAAAAGTCAATCCACAATTTGCATTTTTCACCCCGAAAGGTTAGTTTGCGTCTTTCGTTACTCGGTTTTTTACAAGATTTGAAAGCACGCTTCTACTTATTGTTTAGAAAATGATGGTGAAAGAAAAAGTAAATTTGGAGATGTTTTGCAACTTTTGAATAATCACATTTTCACCACCGAAATGTTTGTTTGCATCTTTCGTTACTCCGTTTTTTACAAGATTTGAAAGCACACTTCTACTTATTGTTTAGAAAATGATGGTGAAAGAAAAAGTAAATTTCGAGTTGTTTTGCAACTTTTGAATAAATACATTTTCACCACCGAAATGTTTGTTTGCATCTTTCGTTACTCCATTTTTTACAAGATTTGAACGCACACTTCTACTTATTGTTTAGAAAATAATGGTGAAAGAAAAAGTAAATTTGGAGATGATTTGCAACTTTTGAATATTACATTTTCACCACCGAAATGTTTGTTTGCATCTTTCGTTACTCCATTATTGACAAGATTTGATCAAACACTCCTTCTTATTGTTTAGAATATGTCGGTAAAAGAAAAAGTAAATTTCGAGTAGTTTTGCAACTTTTCAAAAATTTGCATTTTTCACCTCGAAAGGTTAATTTGCGTCTTTCGTTACTCCGTTTTTTACAAGATTTGAAAGCACACTTCTACTTATTGTTTAGAAAATGATGGTGAAAGAAAAAGTAAATTTCGAGTTGTTTTGCAACTTTTGAATAAATAAATTTTCACCACCGAAATGTTTGTTTGCATCTTTCGTTACTCCGTTTTTTACAAGATTTGAAAGCACACTTCTACTTATTGTTTAGAAAATGATGGTGAAAGAAAAAGTAAATTTGGAGATGTTTTGCAATTTTTGAATAATTACATTTTCACCACCGAAATGTTTGTTTGCATCTTTCGTTACTCCGTTATTGACAAGATTTGATCGAATACTCCTTCTTATTGTTTAGAATATGTCGGTGAAAGAAAAAGTAAATTTCGAGTAGTTTTGCAACTTTTCAAAAATTTGCATTTTTCACCCCGAAAGGTTAACTACGTCGCTTGGATTATAAATATAAATATTTGAATATGTGCATCCACTTAATTTGCAAAAAAAAAAAATGAGAAATGGTTAGCAAAACAATATTAACAAATTATTATGTAAATCAGATTTTATTGGCTACGGAAACTTCCGTAGCCAAAAATACTATCCTATTCTATAAATACCCCAACCATTACAATAATTTATTCATTCACAACCATTACAATCATATATTCATTCTCATCCTCCAATTCATTTTCCAACAACTCTTCCCTAATTCATCAATTCCAATTTTCAATAATTATAATTTATAGAATTATAATAATAATATAATTAATTAGTTAAGTAATTACTTCTACAATTAAAAAAGATTATAATGAAGATTTTTAGTTAATTGCAATAAATTAAATTTATTTAATTAATAGAAATAAAATACATTAATTTAATTAATTGAAATAAAATACATTAATTTAATTAATTGAAATAAAATACATTAATTTATTTAATTGAAATAAAATACATTTATTTAATTTTGATATGATTGTATTTTTTTATTTAATTAAAGAATTCGGAATTTGGATTTTTTTTTTATGATTTTAAATATTATTGGCAACGAGTTAAATTCCGTTGCCAATAATATTTAAACTGTTAAATATTATTGGCAATGGGTTAAATTCCGTTGCCAATAATATTCATTGGCAACGGAATTTAACCCGTTGCCAATAATATTCAAACGACCAAATTTTTTTTTTTAAAATCTGCTATTGACTACGAAAATATTCCGTTGCCAATAGCCATTGGCAACGGAATCATCCGTAGCCAATAATTATTGGCAACAGAATAATCCGTTGCCAATGGCTATTGGCTATGGATTATTTCCGTTGCCAATGGCTATTGGCAACGGAAACATCCGTAGCCAATAACAAAAGGGTATTTTGGTCTTCTATTATTGGCTACGGAAGATTCCGTAGCCAATAGCCATTGGCAACGGCCACCCGTTGCCAAAAGTCATTAGCAACGAGGGTATCGGCAACGGCTATTGGCAACGGAATCCCGTTGCCAATAGCTATTGGCAACGGAAAAATGGGCTATTTCCGTAGCCAATAACCCAATTTCTTGTAGTGGGAACACCTATTACACATAAGAAAAGGTAAGATGACAGGAAATAATCTCTAAATGGCCAAGTTGAGGGAACAGTTGAACGGGAGAGATTCGATGCTCTTAGATCGTCGTATTGCGGGCGTTAGACACTTGTGATATCGGACTGAACTTGGGAACTTGCCAAGCTGCCTACGTATCCCATTAAGAGAATCAAGCCGAACATAGTTCAATTGTCTCTTTTGAGCTGCCTCTCTATGGTCGACCCCTGATAGGGCTGCTTGGTTCATTTGGTTCAGCATTGGAGCGACTGCACGGTTTCGATCATATCTCTTTGAAGGATGATCGAAGCCTCGATCCGCTTCTCGATTACAGACCCTAACTCATGTAGCTTTCAGGTCACATAAGGGTTCAATCTTGATGAGTACGGAATTGCCTTGGTTCGATGCATCCATGTCGAACAAGGTGAATTCGAGACTGCTTGGCGCGACTCCACGGTTTTCCCATATCTCTTTATAGGATGATCAAAACCTCGATCCGCTTCTTGATTCGGAACCCTGACTCTCGTGGCTTTCTGGGCATGTAAGGCTTCGATATTGGGACGCATCGAATTCGCTTGATTCGATGCGTCCATGTCAAACAAGGAAAATTCGAGGCATGATATGATAGATTGCGCATCGAACCTACTTGGTTCGATGCGCGTGTCGAATCGACTTGGATTCGCTGCGTGGCATCTCCGTGAGGCCTCCTTACTTGTGAGGAGTGAGGGGGTATATATAGGCATGATTAGATGGGCTTAAAGGTCATTTTAGGACCGCATCAAATTGTACAAATTCGATGCGCTCAGAACACATCGAATTGTGCAAATTCGAGCTTTACTATTTTGACCATAACTTTCTCTCTGGGCCTCCAAATCGCATTCCGCTTGTTGCGTTGCGACCTAGACTCATGTGGCTTTCCAATGACATATTACTCAATGTCTAATTAGTTATATAGATATTTAAGCTTTCCCGACACTCATCGATCAGTTTCGTACCATCGTGGCTTCTTCTTGACATGACACATTATATCACACCATTTTAAAATTGTCCGATTTCTATTTGGTTCGATCGTGATTATTTTTATTTTTAATTCTTATTTTAGTTTTAAAATCTCAATCATATAATATTTTTTTAACTTAAATAAAAATGGGTATACGATAGTGAACTATTTAAAGTTTAAACTAGCCTAAACTAGACAGTTAGTTAGTACTTGATTAGTGTTATATTTACTTTACTATTATTTTTAAACTTAATATATTTTAACCCTGGAAATCGAGAATCGAATAGAATGAAGGTATGATCCTACGTCAAAAATTGAAGATTAGATGAAATATCCGATTCTGTTTTTGAATTGGATCATTGGACCCATTTTCAAGGGATTCGTGATCCGATCTATATTGTTCATGTAGCATACTCCTATCCACAGCTCAATTCAATTCAACTGTGAAACCTTAGCCAAAAAAAGAAAGAAAAAAAAAAGAACAGAACGTACTTTTAAAGATTCCCTCTAAATCTAAATAGTCAGCTCAATCTTGTTCATACTCTTTTAATCTGAATCTAGGATTACAACATTCTGTTGTCAGCATTACTGATTGAGAACTGAAAATCAAACCGAAATCATTTGTCTTATTGCTGTTTTTAGAAGTAGTGCTTAACACTTGATTTGGAGACTTTATTTGGTTTATGGATAATCCCAACTGTTCTACTTGCTATGTATATTAGGATCAGATAAGGGAGTCTGACCTAGCTGGTAATCTCTTGAAGAAGTTGATGGGCGCTGATGGCAACTTGAACCTGAACTGGGGATGTCGCAACACGTAAAGCCCCGTAACCACTGCAACGATTTGAAACGGCGTAATATATAGAAAAACAGCCCCCATTAGAGCAAATATTATAAATATAGTAGTAGCTCTAGGATCCCTCCAGCTCAATAAGGAAAGTGCCCTCTCCCCTTGCATTGCTAAATCTGCTAACAAGGTTTGAACTCTTCCCGCCACACTTCGCAACCTGTCGTATCTTTTCCTCACGGTGCCACTCTCCTTTTTAGTTGGAAACGGATCAAATTCCTCGTCTAGTTCATCTGGATCAGCATTCTCAGCTTGAGAAAGGCGAGCATCCACGTGGAGAGGAAGCCTCGGCCTAGATGGGTAGTTCCACAAGCCAATGACAAATAGGTAGAGGAAAACTGTGGGCAATATTAACTCTGGATCAAATACCAGTATCAGAAACAACACGTGCACGATTATTGTTGTAAAGGGATTTTTCCAGAATCGGATGCCATCGAACCATGCGGAGATATTAGCGATCTGAGAAGTAATAGACAGTATGCGGTGGAAGTTGGCTTTGCTTCTTCTCAGGCTAAACATGTGGTAATCCATGTCCATCATGTACTCGACGGCCTCCTTTCTGAGTGGTGGCTCAGCCCGCGATAGTTTTGCCATTACTACCTGCGCTGCCTGGTTGCGCAGCCAATCGGTGTGCCTTACTGATATGGGTTGGGTGTAGTGCATCTTTGGGAGCAGTGGCTTTCCGTATTGTGTCATCATATGTGCCCAGGCCGTGCATGTGAAACGTATTGCCAAGTGGAGTTCGCCATTTTTCTTTAGACCTGAAGGTGTAAGAACCAACAAGGGGTAGGAATGGGTGTAAACTCGATCAGTTTCGAGAGTGGATAGCCTAATTCTCACCTTTCCAATCCTTTGATCCTTTGCTTCGGCATCGCCATTGAGGTGGCAGTTGTCAAAAACACCAATTGTCATAACAGTACACGAATCGTAAACCTCCCAAGTATATTGTTCGTTCCAACGAGGATGAAGAGCGTCAATAAGTGTTCTGGTCCGGACCCATTTATTTCCATACTTTGCTACACAATAGGCATCAGTCAACTTGCCATCCTTTTTCTTCATTGGCGTCAGGTTTCGAGCACTCAAAATACCAACTTCCAGTAATCCTACGCTGGACTTTCTCAGAGACTTAGCTGATGGCTGAAGATCACTGATGAAATGCATGGACTCATCAAGGACATGGTAACCAGAATCAATGCAGAGCCGAAGGAAAATTCTACTCGCGAATTTCTCTTTCTTCTCTCCTTGTCGCAGTGCAACAGATGGTTCGTGGAGAGCAAACCACCGTGCATCAGGCATCTTAGAAGTGTCAACTCTCTTTTTTACTTCCCTAGTAGGTATTATAACCCTTCCCAGCATGCCTGGTCCGATCTTGTCCTCGACAGTTACAATGATATCCTCATCTAAAGGCTCACAAGCTACAAACATAAGCTCCTCATTCCACTCGGGATTTGTTTGTTTCACTGCAGAAGGCCTAGTTGACCTGCTCTGATTCCCAAGCCGCACTTTAACATATGCATCCGGTGGTCGTGTTTTATCTCCTGGCACAAGATCTTGAGCTGAAATAACATGGACCCGGAGATAATATAATTTTGGCGGGAAATAAACTTTTGACCGAGTGTTGGCAAGGTTTGCTTGGTTTACGCTGTGAGCATCAGAGTGCCATGCCTCAGGGAAGGCTTCATCCGCTTGTGTCCCCATCCAAACTGCAAGCATGATCTCCCCTTTATACACCTTCTCTTCCTTCTTGGCTGTCAATCTATACCATTGAGGAGCCAGAGGACTATCAGGTGGCACACGTTCAGGCACATCCGTCACATCAAAAACTACTTTCCCAACGATATCGTCCACTCCAATATCCTTATCCTTCACCTTAACTTCAATCAAACTGCTCTGTAACCTCTCCTTAGAGAAAGCAAACACTTTATTCCAAACTGGATCTTGACTCTTCTCCATGTGGGTAGTCACCCCTTTGTAATTCCCAATTTTCACCTCAACATACGGATCAAGACTTACTGAAGCACCCATTGTAGGAAGATCCTTGGCTCTCACGACCTTGACGAACAAAAACTTCATCTGCTCCACCAAATCGTAAGTGCTCGCAGTTTTGTCCCTTCCCCAATACCCCATTCTTGCAGCCAAATGAGGCGTAGTCTCCACCACTGCGTACTCGGGCTTCTGCCCTGAAGACTGCATTTGCATTACCTTGACTGAAGGAGAATCTACAGCCTTGGAAAAATCAACCCGTGTTTCCAGAAATACTGACTTTTTAGCCGGAGTAGGAGGGGGGCCGCCACCAGTCCCAACAGAGTAAAAAGTCCTGACTTCTTTTTCCTTCTTTGTCTTACGATTTTCCTTGTCGTGATAGTACTCATCACCAAATTGATTAGTATTAATGTCGTGCAATGGAGGAGAAGCACTTCCTGATGTTGCTTCATAGTAGTGATCATTCTTGGCACCATTCACCTGATGCAACATCTCCTCTGGCTCGAAAGATCGGAACTCGTCAACAAGGTTATTCACAACATATATCTTCAAAGCAATATCTCCCTTTACATGAGAAAAGTGACCTCTTTTATCAAGAGGATACCTTTGGACCATGGCTTCTTGCTGAGAGAAGTGAACAAACGCGCCAGAAATACGTACCTTTCCAAGAAAACTCTTATGGTCTCCAGCCTTGTTATCATTATATACAAAAATTTCAACGGTTTCATCAGATAATTTTCCCAGGTTCTTGATATTGAACACCAGCTTTTCGTTCCAAGAAGGGTTGAGATCTTTAGGCTTGGTTGAGGTTCGTTGACACTGCTCTTCAAATTCTACCTCTACGTAAGGACTTGCGCTCCCATGCGGATCTTTAGGCATGAGATCACAGGCATCAAGAACTTCAACCACAAGTTTTGACATTGCTGATCAGTGAACTAGCTTAGTTTGTTCCCGGAAATTTAAATGGTAGAGAGGCTATGTTTGGTGAACTGTGTAGGTATGGAAAGGGAGTGTGTCAGTTGTACTAGAAGGAAAACATTTATGTTATAAGACTTAAGAGATATGGAGAAAATTAATAGATAGTGAAGATTCAAACGGGTTATTTCTAGCATTGGAACAGAAACATATATTCTTAACTCATTGGAACAGAGAAAAACTTTGTTGATCCAGTGTGGCAAGATCTATACTAGTGTATCTCTTTTGACTCTTGAGACTCTATGTATTATTTGTGAGTTTTGTTACATTATTTATGTGTAGCTTAAGTATATACGCATATTCATATCGACCAAAGTAGCTAAAAACCCGATGTTGATGTCTCGAATCTTCATCAGGTCCCCCAACTCCAGTAGTGTATAACTCTCTTTGCCATTTTGCATTGATGGCCATCAGGGTCATCATCCCGAATTAGATTCCGGCAGCCCTTAAAAGATAACCATTTAGACATTACTTTATGCATGGAATATAGCTTGTCTACGAGCATCCTGTAGCTTTATGTAAATGGAATAAGACTTTTGGTGAGTGCACTTCAATGGATTTATCATCTTCTCTCCTTTTAGCTTTATTTGTTTTATAATTCAAGGGCGATATGGAAAATTTGGTCCTTGAGAGTTTGAGCACTTGAATGGCCTCGTCTACTTTGGCTGCTAGGGACTCTGGTGAATCCAATAAAAGTAGTAAGTAAATCAGAGTTGAGCATCCCAATAATCTTTGCAGCTAGATCAGGCTGAAAATAATACAAGCAAGAAAATCACACTTTCATTAGCAAGGCCAGAATCGATTTTGCATTAAACTGACACTGAACAAACAAAATAAATAGACATATAATAACACTAATAAACATGTATCTCAATAAATAAATAAATGGATGTAGAAGAGTTAAAATTTGTCAAATGAAAAAACGGGGAAGTTGGTTACTGGATCTAACATTTAAGTTTCCAAGAATTGACATACATTCCAGCCTGATTGAATAAAAAGAGGCAGACTTATAGTACAACTTTTTTTTTTTTTTTTGTAGCATACTATTTTTATTTGGTGCCTATGGTAAAACAACTATGATCAGTGAAAAGTCATGCCAGTTCTTCTTTCAGAAACATGATTACGTACATAAACTTTTGAATTCCACGTTATTGCAAAATCACAATGCGACGGGCAGGAATATGTTGTAAAGTGGACCCTTCGTATAGAGCGTAAAACACAGCAATAATTGAAAAACGGAAAAATAAACGACTCACAGATTTTACGTGGAAAACCCCAAATTACTTTAGGGTGAAAAACCATGGGCAAGGTAGAAGAACTTCACTATGAGTGTAAAATAGGAATTACAACACTCCGACTTTTACCGTAGTAAAGTCGCACAAAACTCTCTATTTTTACCTCACACTAACAACACTCTTAACCACTCTGTATATGTTATTGTTTAATTATATAAGAGAAAGAAAGATGTATTTTGGGATGGAGAGAAATGCAGTGGGGAGCCTGCTATTTATAGCCTCAATTCTAAACAAAAAAGGTGTTAAAATAATGCGGTCGATTATAACAAATCTTGCACTAATCACCGCCTCAACACCATTAATCACCGCCCCAACACTTCAGCCAAATAATGCTGCACCATGAGTTTTATAATCAACCGCCCCAACAATCTCCCACTTGAAGATTTGATTAGGGACTAATCAGATCTTCACACCATTCTTTCTACCCCGCCCTTCATGTTGCTTACGTTTTTACCAGACCACACGAGGACCGACATTGAACAAACTTGTCAGCAATAACACTCTTCGTCATAAAATCAGCTATGTTATTTTTAGTGTGAATCTTCTGCACATCCACAATACTTTCTCACAAACAAAGTGATACTGGACCCGAATATGCTTTGTCTTGGAATGAAACGCTGGATTCCTTGCAAGATGCAACGCACTCTGACTGTCACAGAATAGAGAAATACTCTCTAGTTTGTGGCCGAGTTCTTCCAAAACCATTTTCAACCAAATCGCCTCTTTGCCTGCGTAGCTGCCACATATTCAGCCTCCGTTGTTGATGTCGCAACAACTGACTGTAACTTTGAAACCCAACTCACTGCACCTCCAGCAAGAGTAAACACATATCCTGTTGTGGACTTGCTTTTGTCAAGATCACCTGCATAGTCAGAATCAACATAGCCCTTGACTGTAAAACCCGATCCTCCATAACATAATGCAACATCTGAGGTTCCCTGAATGTATCTCAGAACTCTCTTTACTATACTCCAATGCTCTCTTCCCAGATCCGCCATGTATCGACTAACCACTCCCACTGCATGTGCAATGTCTGGTCTAGTACATATCATAGCAAACATTAGACTTCCCACTGCTGATGCATACGGTACTTGAGACATCTCCTTCCTCTCTTCTTCACTGCTAGGACACATACTTAAGGGTTTTCCCCTTGTGGTAGAGACACAAGTTCTCACGTCTTATTCTTATGGAATGCTTTGATTTCCTCCTGCATTGCTGCCATCCACTGAGCTGCATCTGAACTACTCATTGCTTCTTGGAGAGTTGATGGCTCCCCGTCCTCAGTTAAAAGACAGTAAACAATATTGTTCTCCATTGAAAAGTCTGAGTGCCAGCGTGGTGGTCTCATGATACGTGTCGATCGACGTATCCCCGAGACTCCTAACTCCGTTGTCTCCTCAGGTTCATGCTCTGGTTCAACAGGGCCATCCTGCTCAGCATCCTTCTCGACTACTACTGTCGTAGTTTCTGGATCTTCCCCTGTACTGCTATCATTTACTTTCTTATCTTCCGTGAAGATAACATCCCTTCTTACAACGATATTGTGGGCAATGGGGTCCCACAAGCGATACCCCTTCACTCTTTTAGCATACCCTAAGAACAAACACTTCCTGGATTTTGGGTCCAGCTTTGTTTTCTCTTGAGTATTGAACATAACATAAGCGGGACTCCCAAATACATGGAGATTAGAATAATCAATTGGTTTATCTGTCCACACCTCCATCGGTGTGTTCAGCCCCAGTGCTGTTGACGGAGATCGGTTCACCACATAACAGGCGGTATTGACTGCTTCTGCCTAGAACGACTTTTCTAAGCCTGCATCCTGCATCATGGCTCTTGTTTTATCCAACAATGTCTTGTTCATCCGCTCTGCCACCCCATTCTGCTGCGGAGTGTAATGCCGTAGTAAACTGCCTCTTAATCCCAACATCTTTATAGAAGTCTTCAAACTCATTGCCAGTATATTCCCCTCAATTGTCAGATCTAAGGCACTTGATCTTTTTTCCAAATTCAAGTTCCACCAGTGCTTTGTATGTCTTGAACATCGAGAACACCTCGGCCTTACTCTTGATCATGTACACCCAACATCTCCTGGAATAATCAACTATAAAATACACAAAATACTTTGCACCTCCCATGGATAGTACTGGTGCTTGCCACATGTCAGAGTGAATCAATTCTAGAATGACTTTACTTCTAGAATCTGAACTACGAAACTTTATACGATGTTGCTTGCCAACAACAAAATTATCACAAAAAGCTAAATATACATTTCTGAGGCCCGAAAGTAGTTTCTTCTCTACAAGAACCTTCATGCCTTGTTCCGACATATGCCCGAGCTGCTGATGCCAAATCATTGATGATTTCTCAATCGACTTAGATGAATCCACTGATGCTTCTCCCACTTGCAGAGTCCTCCCCTGTACCATGTATAAGTTTCCGACAATCTTGTCCGCCTTCATCAGTACAAGCGCACCCCTTTTAACTTTCATGACCTTGTTTCGCGACCCAATTTCACAACCAAGATCATCGAGTTGTCCATAAGACAACAAATTCTTACATATTCCCTCCACGTGTCGAACATCTCGAATGGTCCGAACATACATGTCATGCATCTCCAGCTTGATCGTACCGATGGCAACAACTTTCAAAGGTTTATTTTTACAGCTATACACAGATCCTCCAGTGATCGGTGTATACTGATGAAACCACTCCCTCCGGGGAGTCATATGAAAACTGGCTCCTGAATCAATAAGCCATACATCATCGAAGCCACGCATACCTCAGATAGTTGTTGCTGCTTCACATCATAGTACATCACCATCATCTGAAGTGCTAGCAACGTTCCCCTGAGGATCATAACTCTTCTTGTTTGAATCCTTATGATTCCAACAATCCTTCTTTAAGTGACCTTTCTTACCACAGTGCCAACAACTGCCCTTGGTCCTTGACTTGGATCTCCCATGTTTCTTACTCCCACTTGCACCGCGCTCCGTCGTTCTCCCTCTTGTCACCGACAAGGCACCTGCTTGTTGCGAACCTGCCTCCCTGTCTTCTTTGTTCTTGCGCCGACTCTCTTCTTCCAGAATAGCGGCTGCAACTTCGTCGAAGACCAAATAATTCGTGAGGACATTATTTGTTTAGTTGATGACAAGCTGGTCATACAAATCGGGCAGACTTTGCAGCAGAATTTCAGCACGTTCAACCACTTCTATTTTATGACTCAACAACGTCAATTGAGAATATAGAGTATTTAACACATTGAGGTGCTTAGTTACTGGGGTAGATTATGCCATCCTTAGTGTATACAATTTTCGTTTAAGGAAAATTTTGTTGTGTAGGGACTTCGCCTCATACAGCTTGTTGAGATGGTCCCATATCTCCTTAGCTATCCTCTTCTCCTCAACGCTTGACAACACGCCATCACCTAACGACAGGTGAATATTTGCGATAACGTTGTCGTCCATCTCGTTCCACTTCGTATCATTTGTGATTTCCACCGGCCTGTCGCCGATCGATGCGAGACACCCATCTTTCCGCAAGATGGCTTTGATCTTTAGCTTCCACTACGAGAAATTACTCCCGTTGAATTTTTCGATCTCGAATTTTGCCGTCATTGCTTCTATCACGTACCATCGTCACTGAAAAATAATTTCAGTACGATACCCACAAATATCACCGAGACCCCGGATATGAACCGAGGCTCTAATACCACTTGTTGTAAAGTGGACCCTTCGTATAGAGCGTAAAACACGACAATAATTGAAAAACAGAAAAATAAACGACTCACAGATTTTACGTGGAAAACCCCAAATTACTTTAGGGTGAAAAACCATAGGCAAGGTAGAAGAACTTCACTATGAGTGTAAAATAGGAATTACAACACTCCGACTTTTACCGTAGTAAAGTCGCACAAAACTCTCTATTTTTACCTCACACTAACAACACTCTTAACCACTCTTTATATATTATTGTTTAATTATATAAGAGAAGGAAATATGTATTTTGGGATGAAGAGAAATGCAGTGGGGAGCCTGCTATTTATAGCCTCAATTCTAAACAAAAAATGTGTTAAAATAATGCGGTGATTATAAAAAATCTTGCACTAATCACCGCCCCAACACCATTAATCACCGCCTCAACACTTCAGCCAAATAATGCTGCACCATGAGTTTTCTAATCAACCGCCCCCAACAGAATAAACCATTTTCTTCTCTTCTTCCACCTCTTGCAACCACACCAAGGAATTTTATCTGGATCAGACAAACCTAACAACAAAACGAAAAAATAAAATCCCTGGAATCTGGCAAATGGTCCAGATTTTTGTGAATATTCAACCTCTTTTTCAAAAAAGTTGTTAGATGATATTCAAAGGCAAAGCAGATTCTTCAATGAATAGTTACACGCCCAACTTTCCCTGTGGTCCAACAAGTATTTTGTTCGAACGTCAAGGGAGTGTAATTTTGTATAAGTCGGACAGGTTCTGGTGTGGAATGTGAAACAAATAATGTTTAATTGGATTTTCCTTTAAGCTCATGCAAATGTGAAAATTGTAATTGATCATCAATTTTATAAATTTATGGCAATTCATTATTGTCATTTCCTTATATTATTTTCAGTTCATTTCAATTATGATGGCCCAAATTGCTTGAACCCAATCTTGCATAAGGAATTAGCTTAATTCGCCCCATTTCAATCAGCTTGGCTTTGCCATGCAAATATGCAATCAACTACCGGTAGGAATGAGACGATTATTAAAAGTACATCATAAATTCGAGTAACATAAATTATAATTACAATTTTACAGTTGGATTAATTATAAAAACCTATTTTCTATTTGAATAGTTTTTTAAAAAGTATACCTTCAAATTTCTCTTTGTGAAACGAATTTAAGATTTGTATAGTGATCAACTTTAGAAAGACATATTTATAGAATTGAAGATTTTTGGAAATTTGTAAGGTATTTAAAAATACAACATAAGAAACAATGATAATACTTAATAGCCGTCCCCAAATTGCTTGGTTACGTTCATTGATCAAAATTTATGTGCGTTTCCTCGTAAAATACCGAAATGTTTCCATTTTGACTCTATCGAAACGAAAAATACATGTAGTTTTCATGTTAGCTATAACCACAATTTTTACGAATTTTTCGAAACATGCCGAAAATTCTCGAAATATTACGAAACGTTTTTAATTTTTAGCTAACTGAAAACTATTCCAAAATTGAAACTTTAATGAATGAACTTACGTTAAATAAACTAATAAAGTCAATAGGCGCTCTCGTCCCATTCAGATGGCGACACGTGTACAAATAGACAAATTCTTAGTACACGTGTCACCATCTGAACGGGACGAGAGCACATCTCTCGTCCCTAGCATCTAATTTCCCCGTAATTGGATGCTTCCAAAAGGAAATAATAGTGTACTATCTGCGCAACTTATCAAAAGTATTGACTAACTTGCAAAACTTAATGTAAATTACTAATTAAGTTAAAATAAAGAATGTTTTAGACAATTTTGCTAAAAAAAAAAAGAATGTTTTAGAAATTATAAAAATGTAAACTACTTCCTGACTTCCTCAAAGTTAACATACTAACTAATTATAAAATATCATCGTTAGTTTCCATGTCTTCATTTATATATACTTTTTTTTTGATGAATTCATTTATATATACTTTATAAAATAGCCCTTGGGTGTTTGAATATAATGGACGCTTGACGCTTCGAAACAATGGCATGATGTTAATACTAGACTTAGCTAGAATCTTTCTTTATTATCTTGAATATTCTTGCAAATTTTTTGTATCAATTTTCCCTTAATTTTAGTGATTCACTTACTCTTGTTAAGATTGTATTTGCATATTTATACATATGTGATTAATGGAAGATTTATCACTTTCACTACTCAAATTATCTCTTATATGGGTATCACGAGTCTAATCTCTCTAACGAGAACTCGATTAAATGGTCGGCGACTCCACCTCCAATTCCGCCTACTCCGATATGTCGGACAATCAAGTGTGGCCGCCTATCATGCCGCCTTTCCTCGGCCGCGGCAACGATTCCGTTGTTCCGATCACTGCCAATCACCTTCTGCTTCATCTTACCGACAACAATTATGCCTAGTACGTCACCTCTTCCACGACTTTGGCCTTTTGGCTATCTTGACGGCACATTACCCTGCCCTCCCCGTGGCTTCATGCCAGGATCCATTACCCGCCATCTCCACTGGACTCGGCAGGATTCGCTCATCATCTATGCACTCTTCAGCTCCGTTTCCAACAACGTTGTTCAACTCATCTCCAACGTGGAGACCTCTGCAGCAGCGTGGTCCTCAATGCAACAAACCTATGTGAACCGCTCTCACTCTCGTGTCATGCAACTGAAGGACGATCTCAACACCATGAAGCGTTGAGATCAATTTTGATTCCTCCAAGCCATCAAGGCCAAGGCGGATGAACTTGCGGTCATCTATCATCCTCTCCATAAAGACGATGATACCCTATATGTTTTGAACGGACTTGGACCATCATATCACAATCTTGCCGGCCTGATTCGTGCTCGTGAAAATCCAATTCAGTTTAACGAGCTTCATGATTTGCTTCTTGCTCAAGAAGCATTCATTCGTTGTGCCGACGCTGAATTCGCCTCCCTTGTTGCCACGGCCAAATACAACAACTCTTTGGGCCGCAACTCATCTTGCAATGGAAATCACTATTCCTCTTGTGGTTCTCATATGAATCGTGGGCACTCCAGTCAGTCCCACAATCATCACAACTCCCGGGGGCGGGTCCAACTCGTAGCGCTATCACAATAACCAGTGCTCCAATCACGGTTCGGGGTCTATCCACCCTCGGTGTCAAACTACTTGTCAATTGTGTCGCTTTCAGGGGCATGGTGCACGAGCATGTCCTCTCTTCACTCTAGCACATGCTGATCTTGCTGCATTTCCCTCGCCGACATCACCACTGCAGAAAAATTATCTTGTTGATTCGGGTGCGTCTCACAATTTGACTTCGGATCTTCAGAACTTCACGGTTCATTCCAAGTATGATAGTCCCGATGAGGTCAATATAGCTCATGTCCAGGTTTGAAGATCTCTCATGTTGGCTCGTCTCATTCATTGTTTAGATCGTCGTTTTCATTTGGATAATGTTGTGTGTGTTCCTGCTGCGCGTCGCAACTTATTATCGGTTCACCAGTTTACTAAATCTCACAGTGTTACCATTGAATCCTTCTTTTCTCATTTTGTTGTTAAGGATCGCAATGCGGGGGATAAACTGTTGACTGGACCTTGCATTGGTGGTATCTATCAGCTTCGTTTACCTTTGGCCCTCCGCTCTTCTTTGCAGTGTTTGTTGGAGAACGCACAAATAAAGTTGGATGGCATGACTGTTTTGGTCACCTCTCCTCAAGAATTAGTTCCTTTATTTTGAACAAGTTTAATTTACCATGGGAGAACGTTTCTGTTTTGAACTCTGATGGTTGTCAACATTGATTTTTGAATAAGAGCAGACAATTGTCGTTTACTAAATCATCTCTTGTCTATTCGCACATTCTGCATTAAATTTATGGTGATGTTTGGGGACCGGCACATGTGATGTTACTTAAGGGTTTTTTTGCTACTATTTGTTGTTAGTAGACCATTTTCTAAGTATTGCTGATTCTTTTCGTTCCACGCAAAGTCCGAGGTTGCAAATTTTTGTTGTCAATCTCGTACTTTTGGTGTTGCTATCAAGAATTTCTATACAGATAACAATGGCGAATTTGTTGGCTTACGCTCTTACTTAAATGCAAATGACATTAGTTGGTTGACCACACCCCTCGCATGCCATAAAAAAATGGAACCACTGAGTGTTGCCATCAACAAGTTATGTCTATTGGCTGCATGCCCTCAAACCTTTGGGAATTCGCCTTCTCTACTGCGATTTTCTTGATGAATGACCATCCCATGAAGGTCCTTAAGGATGAGTCTCCTTTCTCTATATTGCACGGGCGCACTCCCTATTATCTGAAACTCAGGGTCTTTGGTTGTCTTTGTTTTCCACACCTTCTCCCCTACATTCAAAGAAAACTCGACCCTCCGTTTTGCCGCTGCTTATTTCTAGGCTATTCGTCTTTGCAGTCTGCCTATAAAAGTCTTGATCTTGAGACCGGTCGGCTTTACATCTCTCACCATGTTTGTTTTGCTGAAGATATTTTTTTGGGATATTCCTCTTCGCCATCACTGCTCCCCCCACCCCCTCGAGAACCACCTAGAATTATTCTTTTTACGTACCCGACACCCTCACACGTGCCTTAGATTTTACAGTCTGCACCGTTGCCTACTGTGTTGCCTCAATCATCGGATAACTCTGAGTCTTTACTTGATACTATTGCTATTGTCGATCCTCCCCATGTGGTCGATGTTGACCGCCCTCATCATATGATCACTCGATTGGACAACAATATTTTCAAATCTCTTCTTCAAGGAGGTATTTCCACGAAACATCCTCTTTTCGGTCTGATTGAACCCACATGTGTTTCTTAAGCCGTGAAAGATCCCACGTGGCGCACGAGTATAGCGTAAGCATCCACAACCATTTCTAAGCATGGCACTTGGTTGTTGGTTGATCCTCCTCCTCACCACAATATTATTGGCTCTAAATGGGTGTTCCGCATCAAACGCCTTCCCGATGGAACCATTGACAAGTTTAAAGCTCGACTTGTTGTGAAGAGTTTTCATCAACGACCGGGTGTTGATTATAAAGAAACATTTAGCCCCGTTGTAAAACCGGTCACCATTCGTACCGTTTTAACTATTGTGGTCAAAATGGTTGGTCTATTTGTCAATTTGACGTGAGAAATGGTTTTCTCCACGGAAATCTTAAGGAAGTAGTGTTTATAAGTCAGCCTTCGGCGTTCATCAATCCCGCCCATCCGTCTCACGTTTGTCGTCTCCACAAGTCCCTTTACGGCCTCAAGCAAGCACCTCGCGCGTGGTATTTGGAGTTGAGTTTCGTCCTTCTCTCTTTCGGTTTTGTCCATACAAAATCGAATACTTCACTATTTGTTTACTCATGTGCCGAGGTGTAATGTTTTATGCTCGTCTATGTTGACGATAACATTGTGACGGGAAACAATGACCCGTTCATCTCCTCCGTTGTCTCTCAGATTGGTGGCCTTTTTGCAATCAAAGACATGGGGGGCCTTGATTTATTTCCTTGGTATTGAGGTTGTTTGATGTCGCGAGGACCTTTTCTCTCTCAACACAAGTACGGTGCTGATGTTTTGGCACGTTACAAGATGGATGGTACAAAACCACTTGCTACCCAAATGACATCCAATCTGCCATCGTTTTCTTTTGAATAAGTTGTCGATCCCACTCCGTATCGACAAATTATTGGTGCATTACATTACCTCGCCTTTACTCGACCGGGCATCGCCTTTGTCGTAAATCGTCTTGCTCAACATATGGAATCACCAACAGAATCTGATTCGGCATCCCTCAAACGGATTCTTCGGTACTTAAAGGGCACGACTACTCATGGCATCCTCTTACGGCGCTCAGATTAGTGGACCCTTTTGGCTAACTCCGATGCCGATGGGGCTGGCGACATGCTTCACGATACCTCACCTTGGCTTACATCATTTATCTTGGTTATAATCCGATCTTGTGGACGTCTCGTAAGCAAAAAGTTGTGCCGCGTTCGTCAACTGAGGCTAAATATTGTGCCTTAGTGAATGTCGCCACTGAGGTTTGATGGATCCAACACCTACTTGGTGAACTTGGCCTTTCCCTTTTGCCTACTCCGCATATCTGATGCGACAACAAGTGCACACTTCGTCTCTCTTCATCCCCTGCAACACTCACGCATGAAGCATATCTCTGTGGACTTGCACTTTGTTCGTGACCTTGTTAACAAATGATTCCTCAAAGTGTCCTACGTTAACACTCTCGATCAACTCGCGGACATTCTTACTAAACGGGAATTTCTCAAAGTTGGTCCTTTATAGTAACCAACTTTCAAAATTGGTCCTTTATAGTACCTTGTTTCGTTTTTGGTCCTTTTGCAGTAAAATTACTATTTTACCCTTAATTTTAGCATGTGAATGACCTCCAATTCAATTTTTTCCATCAATTTGCAATTAAATCTTTTCAGTTGTTATATTTACACCCCATAATATAATAGCGATTTTTTCATAATTTTGTAATTATAATATTTAATATCTTAAAACATAAGCCCTAAAAATTCATTATTGTTTCAATTCTTTTTTAGTTGTACAAAATTTGCACATTAACAACACACTAATAATAATAATAATGAGAATAATTTTACCTCCAAAATTTTAATAAAAGGAAAATCTTGAAATAATTAAAACAATATATTTTCTTCAACTGTGAAATTTTATAGTTTTATTACTTATTATTTGTATTAACAGTTGTATCCTAAAACATTTTTATTAATTTTGAAGGTAAAAAATTCACATTAATATAACCTAAAAACTAAAAAAGAATGGCAAATATACTTCACAATTTTAACACATAGTAAATTTTATTATTATATACTTGTAATTTTAAATAAAGTGTAATTTTTCAAGTTGTTATCCCCCCCCCCCCCCCCCCCAAAATGCTAGGTTAAGTTGATGATCGTTTGAACAACTCTCTTTTTTCCTTGCGATTAATTTAGGAATTACGCTTAATTAAATCAAACTTGCGAATATAATTTCACAATTTACATAGATAAACATGAATGATATTTTGAATTGAGAAAAATATTAATATTTATAATTTTAAATTTGTTTGTTTAATATTAATTATAGGGTTTTTAAAAAACTTAGATAAAATTATATAAAGAAAAAACAAATTATAGAAAATTATTAAGTTGCTAATGTACACATTTTGTATAACTAAAAAGAATGACACAATAATAAGTGTTTAGGCTTATCTTTTTAGTATCTTAAATATGATTATTACATAACTATAAAAAAAATAGTTATTATAAAATTGTGGGGGTGTAAGTATAATAACTCAAAGATTTGTACCAAAATTAAAGAAAAAAAATTGAAATTAGAAATGATGTGCAAGTCAAATGCCAAAAAATAAGGGCAACTTCGTAATTTCATAGCAAAAATGACCAAACAGGACACTATAGAGGACCAAAAATGAAATGGTGGTTACTTTAGAGGACCAAAAACGGCCCGAGGTACTATAAAGGACTAATTTTAAAACGTGGTTACTATAAAGGACTACAAAGTCAAAATTTCCTTACTAAACCTTTAGCTAGATTAAGATTTTAGTTAATGCGTTCCAAACTCTCCGTTGCTGGTGCGTATTAGACCTAGGTAGAATCTTTCCTTATTATCTTGAATATCCTTGTAAATATTTTGTATCTATCTTTGTAAAATTGAAGGTCAGTTGTTGAAACAATGGCACGAATGTAAGATGGAGCCTTTAGGGGAGTTCAAAGTCGTTCAACTTTTGAAAGAAAGTTCTGAGAAAGTAATCAAGATTGGAGCTGAAATGAATTGGATTATAGAGGCTGCATTGGTAGATTGTCTCAGACGAAATTCAGATATATTTGCATGGTCCGATTCTGAGCTTCTCGGGATAGATTCTAGGATTATAGTGCATCGTTTGAATGTAGATAAGAGTGCAAAACCAATACGACAGAAGAAGCGGAATTTTAGCAAGGAAAAGAATGAAGCAGCTGAAAAAGAGGTACAAGAACTTTTGGCAGCTCGGCATATTTATGCTATAAGATTCTCAGAGTGGTTGAGCAATATTGTGTTGGTCTTAAAAAAAGAAGCTACATGGAGAATGTGTGTGGATTATACTGACTTAAACAAGCACTGCCCGAGGGATCCTTTTCTGTTGCCTCGGATAGATCTACTTGTGGATTCTACAGCAGGATGTGCATTGCTGAGTATGATGGATGCAAAGAGTGGTTTCCATCAAATCTTCATGGCAGTGCAAGATCAGAGCAAGACAGCATTTGTGACAGATACCGGAGTGTATTGTTATAGGGTAATGCCGTTTGGTTTGAAAAATGCGGGAGCAACTTTTCAGAGGCTAGTGGCTAAAATGTTTTACCATCAAATTGGAAAATCGATGGAAGTGTATATTGACGATATGCTTGTAAAAAGCCTGAAAGCTGATGAACATGGGCGACATTTGGATGAAGCCTTCACTATAATGAGGGCATACGGAATGAAACTAAACCCTAAAAAATGCACTTTCGGAGTAACGGCTGTGAAGTTTCTAGGATATGTGGTAAATGAAAGAGGGATTGAAGCCAATCTTGATAAAATAAAAGCAGTACTGGATCTACCATCACCAAGAACAATGAGGGATGTTCAATGTCTGGTGGGCCGTCTAACGGCTTTGGGAAGATTTATATCGACATCTGCGGAAAATAATCTTCCTTTCTTTAAAGTGATGAAGTGGAACAAAGATTTTATTTGGACGCCGGAATGTGAAGAGGATTTCAGACAAATGAAGAATTATTTGGTAAGCCCGCCGTTGTTAGCAAAACCAGAGGAAAATGAAATGTTGTATCTCTATTTGGCAGTATCCGCAAATGCAATTAGTACAGTGTTACTCAAACAAAAAGGAACTCAGCAATTACCCATACATTATGTGAGCAGAGTACTACAAGGTGCAGAGAGAAACTACTTGGAGATAGAGTTGTTTGCATTAGCGATTGTTGTCACAGCTCGGAAGTTGAAACCATATTTTCAGTCACATCCGATTACAGTAGTAACAGACAAACCCTTGAAGCAAGTGTTGGCAAAGTCAAAAACCTCAGGTAGACTGGTGAAATGGGCGATAGAACTCAGTGAGTTCGGTTTGGAGTTTAAGCCACGAGTTGCAATCAAAGCGCAAGCTTTAGCAGATTTCATGGCCGAGACCCTGGGAAACAGTGTAGTTGAGACCGCAAGCTGTATCTTTTCTATATCAGGTCAAGTTCGAACCAGTAGGGCAACATCGACGTGGATACTACACACTGATGGATCTGCCACAACTCACGGAGGGGGAATTGGAGTACATTTTCTGTCCCCAGAGCGAAGGGAATTTGAATTTGCGATTAGCCTGAATTACATGGTAACAAATAACGAGGCCGAATACGAAGCAATAACTGTAGGGGTCAAGATGGCACTCGGACTCAACATTGAACACCTGGACGTATTCACCGATTCGCTCTTGGTGGCAAATCACTTTTCGGGAAGATATGAGACGCGTGAGGAAACTATGAAGCTGTATGCTGCTAAAGTTAAAGAATTAGCAAAGAACTTCAAATTCTTTGATATAACTCAGATTCCTAGGGACGACAATGCAAAAGCAGACGCACTTTCCAAATTTACAAGTTCTTCAGATATTCTGACAGAAAAGCGAATCACACTTACGGTCGCAGATAAACCTTCGATTGGGATATCAAAATATATCACCACGGAAGCCCGGATTGAGTTTATAATGGCGATACAAGAAGACCCGTCTTGGAAGGACGAAATCATGATTTACCTTCAGTAGCGTATTCTACCAGCAGATCCGAATGCACAGCGCAGAATGCGTTATAAGGCTTATAGATTTACTATCAGCAATGGAGAATTATATAAGAGATCTTTCGAAGGACCGTTGTTAAGATGTTTGACCCCTACTCAAGCTGAGTATGTCATGGAAGAAATACACGCAGGTTGTTGTGGAAATCATTCTGGGGGACGAGCTTTAGCTCAACGAATATTGCGTCAGGAATATTATTGGCCGACTCTACTCAAAGATACAACAGCTTATTCGAGGAAATGTGACAGTTGCCAATATCATGCTCGTCTCATTCATAGACCAGCGCGTCAGCTACAACCCATCGATGTGGCATGTCCGTTTGATCAGTGGGGAATTAATATTGTGGGTCCGTTTCTACCCACCAAAGGGCAAAAACGATACTTAATAGTAGCAGTTGAGTATTATACTAAATGGGTCGAGGCAGAAGCTATAACGTCGATGACAGAGAAGGATATGATCGAGTTTATATGGAAATACATCATATGCCGCTTCGGCATTCCGAGGTCAATTGTATGTGATAACGGTACACAATTTACTAGAAAGGAGATCAAATCATGGTTCGGAGAATTGAAGATATCGCACAATCTGACCTCAGTGTATCATCCACAATCCAACAGTCAAACGGAATCTATTAACAAAACATTAAAGGATTATCTCGAATGGAGGATAAGGAGTACAGGAAAAACATGGCCGGAAGAGCTTCAAGGAATATTATGGGAAACTCCATTCGTTCTCGTTTATGGTACTGAAGTTGTTTTGCTGGCAGAGATAGGTATGCCAACGCACATAATTACTGATTATGATTCTGAGCAATCGGCCCGACTGCGACAAATGGATCTGGATATGATAGGATCTACAAGAGAAGATGCTTATCAGCGAACTGTCGCTTTCAAAGCAGCAATGGCCAAAAGTTATGACAAAAGAGTTCAATTCAGAAATCTTGAAGTAGGAGATTTGGTCTTGAGAAGTATTGCAGCTAAACAGCATATCGGAAAGTTGCAACCAAAATGGGAAGGGCCTTTTAGAGTTACGCGAGCAAGTTCACGAGGATATTACTATTTGGAATCCTTAAGAGGAATTCAGCAGAAACGCCCATGGAATGTGCAACATCTCAGGCGTTACTATGCATAAAATGGAATAAGTTTCATAGAATATTATGTGATATACACTTAAATTGATATTAATCCTTTACGAATTATTAACTGAAAATTTTTATTCACCCAATGACACATGTAGAACATGACAGAGGGGTAAGAAGGCCCAAAGTGGTCCACCCCCGCATGCCAGAAGGAAGAACATGACGGAGGGGTAACAAGGCCCAAAGTGGTCCACCCCCGCATGCCAGAAGGAAGAACATGACGGAGGGGTAAGAAGGCCCAAAGTGGTCCACTCCCGCATGCCAGAAGGAAGAATATGACGGAGGGGTAAGAAGGCCCAAAGTGGTCCACCCCCGCATGCCAGAAGGAAGAACATGACGGAGGGGTAAGAAGGCCCAAAGTGGTCCACCCCAGCATGCCAGAAGCATGAGCAACAAAATGGAGGAATAAGAGGGCCCAAAATGGTCCACCCCCGCATGCCAGACCGACGAGATAAAGGCCCAAGTGATCCGATTTCTCAGGTAAAATATGAATGTCCTAATAATAATAATAACTGCTCAAAGTGCTCATATTTTTCATGGCAAGCAGCAATCATAATATTAGATATGCACCATGATATCAAACAACATTATTGAACATCAGAAAAAATATGATCTCAACAACAAACAAATGAATGAAATGATTTTCTTGGGAATAATTGGAAAGAAACAATAAGGAAGTAAATGTAAATTAAAAAAGCTACAATGTCAAACAGTTGAGTCTTTCTCATTAAAGAGCAACCGATTAAAGTTACAAAGCTCTATACGAAACAGAAGGCCTGATATCCACAATTTAGTTTAACAAAATAATGCTACTCATTCGATGAATGGGGGGACTCCGAACGAAGAACCACACCCACTGAACGCGCAAAGTTGGCACAATTGTTGTGAATTTGATCTTCGATAAGAATCAATTCATCGATTTGGGCCCAATCATCGGGCAAGTCAATTTCAACTCTTTCGGTAGGATCATGGAATTGATATCTACTAGGAGAGATCAGATTCTGTGCACTAAATGATGGATCAGGTACATTACGTTCTAGCGCAGAAACCCTGTCACCTTGGGTAGGATACGTTCCACTTGGTAAGACTGATGTAAGACCAGAAGTCTTCGATGCGCTTGCCATCCTTTTCCTTTTATCCGAGACTGCAGGGAGAATATTTTCAAAACCCGTTGTCTATGGAGGACTTCGGAGAAAAATTGTAGACCTAGAAGTTCTCGGCGGTAATCTGGAATCATCATCGCTCGAACCAAAAGCATCATGAAGAATTCTTTTGATATTCACTGAATCCTCCAGAGTAACGCTAGAACTGCTTTTCTCTTTTCCCTTATGGGACAGAGGTGACCTCGATTTTACGGAACCTGAGCCAGTCATATGTGGTTTTTTACGGTCGCGCCACACATCATAAAATGGATCACCAGGCTTAGGAGTATGTAAATCGTCATTATCATCATCACTGCTACCCTCTAGGATCTCCATTTTAGAGTTATGCGTTACATCAAGCATGTCCTTCCGGAAACCATCTCCGAGATACCCAAGATATCCAGCTTGATCAACACCGACTTCCATTTCGTATTTCATATCAACAGCACCGCGAAGTAATTCCAAAAATTTATATACGTTACTTTGCGTAAAATCTCGGACGATTGCATATTTGTAATCTTTAGATTCAAAATACTGAATTCGACGGCGCAGATTGGAAATGGCATTTTCAGCATCCGTATTTGAAGTCTGAAGAGAACAATTCTCACGTTTCAGGGATTCGTTATCCTTTTTTAGCGCAATAATTTCAGCACGCAGAGCTTCGGCATTCTCTTCTATTTTCTTGGCCTTAACTTCGGCATCATGTTTGTCGCGGGTGGCTTTAGACGCTTTTGTTTCCGCCTCCCTAGCGCGTTTCAGCGCATTTTGGCGACTATAATTTCCATTACGAATAGTAGTGCGAAGATTATCGACAACACCATTGTGTTGGCTCTGCACCTCGTCTAACCCGCTATAATCCCTACATAGTCGATATACTGCTAAGATAACAGCAACAAAGAATAGGCGCACGAAGCGAGCCAACTCCTGATACCCCAACCGATTTATTACGGTTCGACGATCTAACTGAGGCCATAAACTCTGCATTATCTCTCCAGCTTGCTCCTCTCTCAATCTGTATCAGCCCAAGGTGGCACTCAATGATTCCGAATTCTCATCATTGAGAAAATCGTAATTGATAAGGCTTCTTGGAGGGGCGGTGCTTGGATTTCCCGAAGGTTGAGGACATCTGGGGGAGGCGGCGGAATATCTTGAGCATCGCGAGCGGATTCTTCCTCCGCTAATTTTCTTTCAGCGGAAGTATACCAACCCTCATCTAATGAGCGGGAGGAGCTCGCTTCATCTGCATTTCGCCTATCCCTGAATGTAGGGTTCGCTGCATTAAACCTGGCCAAGTTGGCGGCGATTCTTTCGTCTTCAGTATCGATATCTTCCATTATTCGGATTTGACGATTAGTTCCGACCTTTATACGTCCACCAGTAACGGTGGGTGTTACCACCACTCTCTGTGTATCAACATTCTCGTTGCGTTCAAAATCGCTCACTATGGGCACCCGAGTGCCAGCACTAACACCACCGAGCCTCATGGTAGAATGATCTGGGGGAGATAAGTTAGAGCGGCCCGCACCCCAATTGTCAGAAATATTTTCAGGGGTCGTGCTTGTAGTTTCCCTCGGATTTTCTTCCGTGGTCGCATTAATGGTAGATGGGCCCGCACCCGAGGGCTCATTTTGCTCGCTCCTTCCCTGAGCATCATAAATATTCTCGGGTGACAGCACAATTTTGCTGCGATTTTGAGATTTTGTACGGGCCATGTCAGCCTAATAATGAATTTAAATGATTTTTGTATATTAATAAAAATTCTGCAGTGTGTCGAATTCCAACGATTCGATACGGACCGTGTCGAACAGACTCCGTTCGATGCGGTTCAGAAGCAAACAAAAAAATCTTTCTGCGAATGACAACAAAAATGTCAGACATGTGGACCCTTATATATAGTCTCATGGGCCACCGCTTTCCTGAACGCACCGAATTCGTCAAATTCGATGCCTGCAAACTCGATGCGCGCATCGAATTCGTCAAATTCGATGCCTTCAAATGATTCGATGCGCGCATTGAATTCGTCAAATTCGATGCCTGCAAACTCACGCATCGAATTATTACGATTCGATGCCCATAACTTTCTATGGCGAATATGATTTGAAGTTTGGAAACCGTCATCACTTTGTTAACGTCTCCCAAACTGGGGGGACTATGTGATGGGGGTATTTTAGGACTGGCCCATCACTAGGGATTGGGCCGGCCCGTAATCGTATCAAATTGGCCCAATTCGATACCTTCAGTGCATCGAATAACCATCATCCGATGCGCACAACTGTTTATGGGCCCCACATAGCGAGGCTATTATATATATCACGGTTTTGAGCACTCAGAGGCAGATCGAACCCGAGCCCCAAATTTACCACGTCGAATTACCCTATTCGATACGCACCCCTGTTCGACACGTGATTAGATTCGAGACCAACAGTGTTTTGTCAGAGTCATATCGAATCACTTAGGCATCGAATCGATACCATTCGAAGTGCACATCGAACAATTACAATTCGATGCGTTGAATAGTTCATGTTATTTACTTATTTAAATCAGTGTAAGATCTGTAATAGATAGTAGGTGTTTCGGACAAAGTTAGTCCGGTTTACATTATTGGATTAACATTATTTTGGTTATTTATATTCAGATTGTATTGTTTACTGTGTTCTATTATCGTGACGAAATAAGACCAAAATATATTTATATGTATGTGATTAATGGAAAAACTATTACTTTCACTACTCAAATTATCTCTCTTATAGTTAAAGCCTAAGATGAAGCAACATTCTCGCCAGCGAAAAGTTATATAAAATTATAGGAATCTCAAAACAATAAAAAAAAAATTATCATAATTTGCATTCAACATTTATTTAACCGCAAAATTATATCTCTTATAAAAATTATCGAATCCCCTGTTAGTCACACAAACTAAAACGTAAGGTATTAATTAAGAAAACTTATGGTCACAAAGGATGATCATGATACTATTGTTAAACGTATTAAAAAGATGAGTTTCAGACGTAGAAAAACCTAAAAAAATCTATTAATTAGAATATATACAATACACGTGTTAGTTAGGCAAAATAATTAAAGATAAGGAAATATTGGTTAGGAAACAAGTATTAATATATTTATTTATTAAGGTGCTAGTTCACTAGCGTAGGGTATCATTACAAGAATGTTACAATAGCTTGGAAGAACGGCAAGCTAAATTTCCGAAAAAAAAGTTTTGTTACAGAACAATCGCTAGCTAAACATAAATTTCGTCGCTAAAATCCAGCGAGGAAATCAGCTAGCGAATGCTGAGTTGGCGAATACATTGCTGCTTCAGTTTCGCTCGCTAAAAAGAATATTTTCGAGCCACATCAGGTGCAACTTTTACCAAAGAAATAAAAAGTTAACCTATATTGTCCTAATTAACAAAAATTAACCTATATTGCCCTAATTAAAAATATACTCTTTAATTAAAATTTCTTAATTAGATTGACTAATTAGAAAAGTTTAATTAAAATTACCTACTTGAAAACATAATCGGTTGATTAAAATTATTTAATCCTTTGAAAAGACTAATTAAAACTAACAATTTAATCCTTAATTAAAATTATTTAATTATAATTTTCTAATTAGAAAAGACAAATAAAAATGGCCCCATTAAATTAAGGAAGTAAAATTGCTTTATTGAATAAATCACCTAATTAAAATTGTCTAATTAAAGTGTCTAATTAAAATTGGATAATTAAAACGTCTAATTAAAATCGACTAATCAAATTGCCTAATTAAAATTAGTAAGAATAAGTTTTCTAATTAAAATAGTCAAATTAAAATATCTTATTAGAAATGGCCTAATTAAAATATCCTATTAGAAATGGCCTAATTATATTTGGGTAATTAAAATTCCCATTAGAATTGATTAATTAAATGTGACATTAAACAAATAGATTAAATTCCACGTATTCAAACCGTAGAAACGCTCGTTGTCACACCAACTGAATTGGCGAGCGAAAAAGAAGAAGCGGCTTTGTCCACCGCAACACCACCTAAGAATAATCGGTGAGCGAATATTGCTTCGCAAAGCCTCCATGCCATTTTTGGCGAGCGCAGGCATGACAGCTAAGTTTACAAAAATATAATAACTTTAATCATTTCTCTCCAAAAAATCATTTATCCCCGCCGCCATCCTCACCCGCACCGCCGGATCCGTTGCTCTCCGTCATTTCCGCCGCCATGTTGCAATTTTTGTTGCAATCTTCGTCGCCATAACCATTTAGCTAGCACCCCCCCCCCCCCCCCCCCCAAACTTCCCCAAACCCACTGCCAATTAACGGGCCACATTGAAAGCTTCAATTTCGCCGCCTATTTGCCGCTAAACTACAAGGGCGAGTGGCGAGTGTTATAATTGATTAATTTCGTTATTTGCATATCAATTTTTAAGGTTTGTTCAAATTTAGGGTTTATGCGATTTTTCTTCGAATTTGTTTAATGTTGCATGTTAGGGGCTGCTTGTAACATTGTTGCGTTTCTTGTATGAAAAATCTTAAAGTTTGATGCGGAGTTTCGAATTAAGTGATTTTGGATTTTGGATTATGTGATTTCGGTAAGTTAGAAAAAAAATTGATTTCGATGATTGGAAGAAGGAAAATTGAGTAGTGTTTCTCGAAGGAGGAGAAATTGAGTAGTGCTAGAAAAAAAACTAGTTTCTAAGAATTTAGCCATGTTATTTGTTTCTAAGAAACTTTGTTGTAGTGCTTTATTATAGAAAATTGATTTATGAAATTGATGAAATTATGGTTTGATAAAATTTTTAAGAAACTTTGTGGTAGTACTATTGTTATGTAATCAATTGATGAAATTGGTGGTATAGTAATGTATAGTTGCCAAAGAACTTAATCCCATGAAAATGAATAAATTGATGAAATTGTTGTTTGGGCTAATATATAGCCTAACAATTACTAAATAAGATTGAAAGCTTAGGATAGCATTTGTAACCAACGACCTGGTTTTTTTTTTTTTTGATTCTTGGTTCAAAGTGACTTTGAATTGTTGTTATTCAATAGTTGAATCAACTAGTTGTTAATAACCAACTATTTAGTTGAATGGAATAGTTGTTATTTTGGTAATAATAGAGTCTAGTTATTTGACACGTTACTAAATATATATTGTATTGCAGATGGCACGTAGTCGACCTGCTAAAACATCGAGTTCTAGTCAGGGAGATGGTGTACCAGGTACTTCTAGAGATGTTCGTCCTCGTGCCAGTACCACTACCAAAGAGGAGGTTCTATATCAGCCCCCGTCGCAGCCAGGCAGATGAGCGTCGCGCGTCCCGTCTCAGCCTCCTCGATCGGCCCCACGGGCACCGTCTCAGCCAAACATATCAGCACCACGGTTCCCGTCTCAGCCACCTTGATCAGCGCCACGCGCTCCGTTTCAATTAGGCATGTCAGCACCATAGTTTCTGTCGCAACCATGCAGACCATCTAGTGTTGCAAGGCCTAATGGTGGAGTTACCCCCCATTTACATTTCTTTCGTCTGGTGTAACTCAGTTGCCACGGACTGATAGGCATCGACCGTTCATGGCATTTTTGCAGCCATCGATGATTATGGGTGGTTACTAGTCGTATATGCAGCCACCGATGTGGAAAGTGGTATCAACGCTAGTTACCAGTCTTGAGGGTAGTGGCATGACTCAGCCGTTTCAGTTTCTGTATCCGATGGGACCGTTTCTAGCAGCATTCCAGCCATATAATCCATCAGCATTACAACCATATTATTTCGATCCCACAGCCGCAGGGGCACCCAGGGCACCCTCGTCTAGAGGAGTCAAGCCACCGGGGGCCACGGGGAGACCACAATTTACTTGGTTCCAAAGTGTTCTGAGGACTTACGATGATGGGCCATCACAGTCCAATGCGGGTCCGACAACAGAGGAGCAAGGGGGAGAGCTGACGAAGGCTCAATAGCTTTTTTGATAACCCTTACCTCAAGGCCTTAGCAGCGAAGGTTTCATATTATAGGTTATATGACGTGGGGGAGAGGAGTTTGGGCTGCCCGGGGAGCCAGAGGTGACTGATGGTGGTGTTAGGCTAGACACCAACCATGTTGACGATATTGTTGATGATGCTCCGGAGATGTCGGAGGAAGAAGAGTTGATGTTAGCGGATAGTATCGAGCCACATTTTTTGAAAAATAGGGGAAGTGGGATTGGTGTGCATGTGCCTCCTAACCCGGTAAATAAACGGCAGCTTACTTTGTGTAGGGACGGAGGAGTTACTCTGACCCAGGAGCCATAACCTTAGTCGGAAATATTGTGAAACGGGTGATGCGTAATAGTGACAAAATGACATGTAGAAGGTTCTTGAAGGAGGAATAAGAAGATGCTTGGCATCCATTTAAGGTATTTTTGTTATTGATTAAATACATTTAATTTAATACTATACGTAATTATTTTATAATTTACCATGTGCTGATTATAGTTTATTATAAACGCAACAACATTACAAGTGCGACGACGATGATAATAAATTGATTAGAGTATGTTTCAATAAGATTGCCCAGAAGAGTTTTGAAGATGGCATGAACAAGGACAAAAGTGGTGGATTCTATACAAGACATGGCGTCAATTCGTTCTAAAAATAGTAGGATGGTTGTGGCGCATTTGAAGAATGTTATCTTGCATTGGAGGGACCCCAAGACAATAGTAAGGTCGTGGAAGGCGAAAGAGAATAGGACAAAATGAACGACCACCAATTATGTCGGAGGGTCTATTGGCCCGGGAATCTGGAGGGAGCGTATTGTAAGTTTGTTTTAAGATACTTATACTTTGTTTGACGTATATTATGTAGATCTTTTATTGTTAACATAAACCAACTGAATTGTTTTGAACATGACGAAAAATACTATGGAGAGAACGAAGACCTAGTCCCACATTCAACAATTTGGCTATAGACGCATTGCAAAGTGCTGTCAGATAAAACACAAAAGTGGACTACACCTTGGGCTTGAAGGGTATACGTAATGTTTTTTGGTAACCCTCCGTATTATAAATCCTTAGGTTGTTCGACATTTGTTTAACATTTTTTGTATGGTGTTAGCTGAGGTACTTGGAGTTGTGCATCGAGGAACTCGGGGATAATCCAGATGATCGGGAGCCGATTAATATGAAGCAGTGGCTAGAGGCTTCAGGTGGAGGAAATAAGGGTTTTGTTCCCGGTTTCTCTACATGTGGGGATCCCGAGCTTGTTGGTTTCAAAGGAATCAGAAAATACCCCAAATTCATTAACATAATGGGATGGAAGGAGGCCATCCGAAAAGCAGCAACAATTATTGTACAACTTCAGATTCAAGATGCAGCATATGCCTCCCAGCTCGTCGCACAGTCGAAGCACATTAAAGAACTTCAGGAGGGGTAGAAAGAATTTAAATAAGTCGCCAAAGAGATTTATGCAAAGATGAATAGGGACTTGCCTTCGCGGTTTGCGGCTGACAGTGGGGCAGGCGACAGTGGTGGTTATGGGGGTGTAGGTAGGTCACAAGTCGCGGTCCCTTCAGCTTTGGCGTTGATACTTCTGGGGGCGTTAGCGGCTCACAGAGTGCGGGTGCTTCAGGTGGCGTTGGTACATCTGGGGGCATATGTGCTTTTGGGGACGTTGATGGGTACCAGGCAGTGGATACCACATGGGACTATTTTCCTGATACCTCTGGCTTGAGATTTGATCCTCTTTAGTTTACATTGTTGGTCTATGAACTATTTAATTAGGTGTTAATCTTGGACTATTTGGTGTTTCCAGGTCGATGGAACAGTTTCTTCTTGTTGTTTTGGTGTTTGTTTGACAAGTTGGATTATTTGTGTAGTTATTTTGGTGTTGTTTAACATAATGTGTTGTTGGTGGTGTTATTTTGATGTTGTTTGACAGGTTGTGTTATTTGTGTATTTATTTTGATGTTGTTTGACAAGTTGTGTTGTTGGTGTTGTTATTTTGTAACAATTGAGTTAATATTATGGTTTACATTAATACCGTAAGAACCAAAAACTGATATATTGTAGCAGCAAGGGGAATTTCACTAGCTGACTGTGCTGACTAGGATTAGTTAGCAAATTTTTGTTGGAAATTTGTCCACATAGGACAATGGCTAGCAAACCTTCACTAGCTTATTCGTTAAATAAAAACAGTTTTAATTATCTTTTTAAGCAAAAAACAGTTTAGTTAAGTTCATAAATATTTACACAACAACAATCTGACTTTCAAACATTTCAAATCAATAGTTTGTCTAATACAATATTATTAGATAATTTGAGAATAATCGAAATATAATTTGAGAATAATGCATAATCATATACAACAAATATTACACGTTATCTATCATAGTCAGTCAGAATCATTGGCTTGTTCTTGTGCTTCGGCATCTGGTTCACTGTTAAAAGACGAAACGTGATGATCATCCTCTGGAAAATCTTCCTCCTCGTCGTTAGTTGGGTCATTTTCGATCGTTAATTCCTGATTGTCAACCAAGTTTTGAATAGGGAATGAGCTGGGATCAACGACAACCTTGAAATCTGGTGGGGTGCTATCTTGGAAGATCTCTACGCCTTCAACAATCCCATCGTCGTTAGAATTCAAATACGTTGTGTCTATAATATTCCTAGCTTGTGTTGTATAAACTGACCACCAACCCCTTCTAGCTCGGAGTCATTAGCATGGATAGGGAAATAACAAGCTTGTTGAGCTTGACTCGCAAGTGTAAATGGCTCTGATTCATTGGTGGAGAGACATTTAGTGGAATCAATGTCAACCAACTTTAAAGTCGGGTGCACTTTAATCCCCCTTGTCAAATCGAACCAATCGCACTTGAAAAGAACCACGGTTAGTACACGTCCACCCCCAAAATAATCAACATCAATGAACTCACGAAGCATTCCATAATAACTCAACTCTTCTAGACCGTTTGTTGCTCCCTTAACATAAATTCCACTATTAGTTGTTTGTTTCAAATTCAATCCATCGACAGTCTGGAATCTACAATCGTTGACTTTATAACCACAAAATGCCCTCGCACCCGCACAAGGATCATGTACTAAATGTACAACACGCATATCTACATCACAATATCCCAACTCAGCAAGTTATTTCAGGAATTAAACATAAAACATGTTACGTCACTCTTGAACCTGGTCTTGTGGAACACTGTTACACATATGCTCATCAAACATCCTACATTTGATAAGATAACGTAACTCATACATGCCTAATACATTTATGTGAAATGAACAAAGGAATATGGTGAAACAATTGTACATCAACCACAACACCATCTTTGGGCAGTTTAGTAGTACGTATAGCTGTACGACATTGTACTCTATATTTGATAAGTGTTTTCTTTTTGCTGCTCCCATAACTTCACCATTCCTTTGGAAGATTGAAAACTCGTTATTGTGGTCAGTATTCACATCAACTCCATTATCGTTTAAACGATTAGACATTTTTTCCAATGTGGGCTCGAAATAGTGTTCCAGGAATTGTGTGACTTCATAAAGACGAAATCTCCCACTTAGCGAACCTTCCACAAAATTCTTATTTTCGACTGATTTCTTCAGATCAAGCATTTGTCTGAAACCATTAATTACAAATCTAAGTTTAAAGCTTCAACGGGATTTTAATCGTGCACAAAAGCAAAACAAAACACGACATTGAATACCTTTCAAATGGATACATACATCTGTAATGGACATGACCTCCAACCTTTGCTTCCCGTGGAAGGTGAATAGCCACATGTTCCACTGAATCAAAAAATGAAGGCGAAAATATTTGCTCCAGTTTGCATATAGTAAGCACAATCGAACTCTCTAAATCCTCTATTTTTTGCCTGCCTAAGCCACGAGCGCATAAAGATCTGAAGAAAAGACTAACCTCAACCAGTGGCTCCCAAACAAAATCAGACAAGAAGTCACGAATGCAACAGGGATCCACCTTTGCATGAACGCATGACAATCGAAGTTGGGCATCATAACACAACAAACTAAATTGGACACAAAACCATCAGGAAATTTAATCTATTGAAGCCAACTACAAATCATTATCTTTCGATCCCTGTTCAAGCAGTACCTTGCCTTTCTTTTAGTCGTATCACCATACCTAGCAAACAACGGTTGACGGTTTGTGTACAAGGCAAGGTCCCTTCTAGCTTTCAGATTGTACTTTGTTTTTTCGGATCGTCCATCACGGTGTTTCCGATGTTATCAAAGAAATTCTTCTCACAATGCATTACGTCGAGGTTGTGATGAATCATATTTGACTCCCAATAGGGAAGTTCCCAAAATATACTGTGTCACACCTAATTGTGAGAAGAACCAAATCCGTGGACCACTTTATTCATTTTACCAAAAGGAATTGGAGCAAGAGATTGCACGTGGTTCCACATTTCTGGACCCAATCTACGATGCAATGGCATGTCAATTTCAACTTGGTCTTTGGTGAAATCTATAGTATTCCATGTCCATTCATGATCAGAGGGAGAAATCGCCGATGACAATCGAACCAAGAGTGTTTCTTTCCATTTGGGAGCCAAAAAGACTTTGTCTTTTCCATGCAATATGGACAAGCAAACTTGCCATGGGTACTCCACTGCGATAGCATACCATAAGCGCAGAAGTCACTAATTGTCCACATCACATGAGCACGCATAACAAAAGTATCTTTGCGATAACTGTCGTATGTCGGAATACCATGCTCCGACAATGAGCAGAGTTAGTCAATTAGCGGTCGTAACAGCACGTCGATGTTCTGGCCAGGATTCGATGGAGCCGAAATTAATACACTTAGAAATATATACTATTGCTTCATGCACATACCACATGGGAGATTGTAGGGGGTCACAAAAACTATCCAACACGAATAAGCTTTGGAAGAGTTCCCTCACGGACATAAACCATCAGTGCCAAGTCCGAGCCTTACGTTTCTTGCCTCATCTATGTAATCAAGATATGTTACGTCAAAAGTCTTCCACGCTTCACCAGCAGCAAGGTGAATCATTTTATCGTCATCCCCTCGACATTTCAAATGCCATATCATGTGTCGAGTGGTGACGCAAGACGTGTACAACCTCTGTAATCGGGGGTGAGCTGGAGGTACCACCATTTCTTCAATGAGATACGTTTGGCCCGATCCTTCCATCTTGGTGTTTCACACTTAAGACAAGCACTGTAAGCCTCACATTTGTATTCACTGTAATAGAGAAAACAATTTTTAGGACATACATCCAATTTTATGCATTCTATCCGTAAAACTTTCAGTGGTCTCTTACAACAATAATAAGTGAAAGTGCAAAGTGTTCTGCCGATGTTAGAATAACATTTGATCTCAATGTTAGGATATCATCGAAAACAAAAACTTTCTTACGATCCAGTTTTGAATATCTATATTATTGTTTTGCCTTTATTCACTAACTAACCTAGTTCCACAATTGTAGTTATCTTTGATTATTGTCCAGAAAACAAAGTTAACATAGGTTGATCGTTCAAGTTTCCATCAAGAGAAGTTTCCTTAATTAGAGTTGAAGAAGTCAACCACACACAACTTTTAGAAGGAAAGAAGTGGAGTTCAAGTGCAACTAGAAAACATCCAATATGAGCTCTGAATTGAAGAAGAAGTCTTTCCTTAGTTAGATCACTAATAAATGAACTGCTATTCAAGAAGGAGTGTGAGATCTTAGAAGATGAGTTCAACTAGGAACTTGAAGAGTTACCAACCGTGTACAATACACCTTGAAGATCAAGTCAAGAACCTATATATAGGTGTAAAGTACATCAAGACAAGTACGAGACAAGAGCTAATAAATCCAAAAGATTAGATCTTTAGTTGTTGAGTATTGTCTTGCTTTTGCAAAGTTTGTGAATTGTCGAGTTAATTCTAGGTTTAGAGTTAAGGAGATAATTCTTGTCTGCTTTGTTGAGTTAGAACAATTTGAGAGTGAGGAGCTTGAGAATTGTGAAAAACATCTTTGTTAAAACCCTTGTGGTTATTTTGCCTACAGCTCGGAAGATATTATTAATATATTATCTTCTTAAATTTGGTGTTCTTTATTTCTGCTGCAATTTATATTTCGTGATCGTTGCTAACGTAACATTGGGTTTGCAGTGTTAGTTTAACATCATGTAACGTATCAATCCCGATCCACAATTTCAATAAGTATCGGAGATTTTGTGTCGATCCTCAAGACTAAACAAGCTTCTCAAAATGTCTAGCATGGTGTCACATCCACTTTCAGTCCAATCGTGCCTTATCTTGCTTTTCATGAATTTGGCGACCCATTCTAATACCATTATCTCAATACCATCGTGAATCTTTTCTTCTGTTTTCCGCAACATATCAAAAAACTCTCTTACCTAAGCGGTTAGCTCATTATTTGTTGGTATCGTTACGAACATTTTCAAAACGCCCTCCAAATGCATCTTCAACCATTTCTATCAAACGAATCGCGGTTGCTGAACTAGTATTGTACGTATTCTCAAATCATCCTTGATCAACATAACTAGATGACTGCCCAACGTCGTACGTATCCGACTCCGTATTGCTGCCATACGTAGTCTCACCATGACCAAACCATACATAATAATGTGGTACAAACCCCTTACTGTATAGGTGACATCTAATCTCGTCAAGTTCCATGAACTTGCTGTTACGACACTTTGCGCAGGGACACCTAACCTTTCCCCGATCAACAAGACCAGGTTGATTGAAAACATATTGCACAAACTTTCCTGACCCCATATAAAATTACTGTTAATACTTCCATCACTTACCATATCATACATCCATGTTCGATCTGCGTTGTTGGATATTTTAAATCTACAAAAATAACCATAAACACCACCCAGTTTCACGGTAAATTTCTAAACAATCATAAATTAAAGCACGTAAATTAAATTATTTACTCACAAATTAACCAAATAAAGCTGCTAAAAGAGAAAACATACACAAAACATACCTTTTCGACTCAAGCTTGATGAGAAAGAAGAACATTAATGGTTTTAGATTTTTTTTTTGATAAATCTCGTATGTAGGGAAGTTTCTTTGTGATAAGACATAAATAAAATTTAGATTTGAAATATGAGGCTACAAAACGAAGAAGAAGGTTATTTTGTGACATTGAAGATAACAAGCATCTTGCAAAGGAGAATTTGCTAGCCATTTGCTGACTGAACAAGGTTGCAACCAATAATTCACTAGCCATCTGCTGACTGGACAAGCTTGCGAATTAAATTTTGTTAGCTGAATCTATAAAGTTGCAAACAAAAATTCGTTAGTTATTTGTTGACTGAACAAATTTGCTATCTAAAATTTTCTAGCTGAATCCACGTCACCGATTCGCACCTCAGTCTCGTTTGTGTTTCTTCCTCAATCATGTCAACGATCCGCATGACCTGGCAAGTGCCAAATCGCTAGCTAAACTAGTCAGTATGCACGAAATTTAGTCATTTGATCTTATAAATACTACACTCTCACCATATCCTTATTCATAAAAAAAAAAAAAAAACTCCCACAATCACCATTTCATTCTTCATCACATCTAAATTCTTCATCTACCTTCTAATTCACTTTGAACTTGTTACCTTCTAAGTTTGTCAAATCATACCTTAGTTTTTCTTTACTTTTTAAGATTTGATTCATCTTTTGTTACCCTTTATTTACATAAACTTTGATTCATCTTTTACTATAATTTCTATTTTTTTACCTTGATTCGTCTTATGCTACACTTTGTTTTTTAAACTTTGATTCATCTCATCTTTCTACTTTTTGTTTTTACTCTAATTCATCTTTTTCTATATATACTTCATAGTTATGGTTAGTTTGTACATAATAATTTTTTATGTTTAATGTATAATTGTTACTTTTGCTAATATATATGGTTTATACATATATAATGTAATTGGGAACATAGCTTATATATAATGTAAGTATGATTTAGTAATTATAAATTTATAAATATATGATTTAGTAGTTTATATTAATTAAATTGGTGCAATATTGGGCGCTAATCTTTTTTAATTATTTTGGAACAAAATCAGCTAGCAAATTTGGAAGCTCGAAAACTTGTTCTACCAGCACGATTCTAAATCTATAACAACTGGAAGGGTATTAATATAAAATCGCCACACTTTTGGAAGCTCGATTGATGCAGAAAGGATCATGTGAAATTTTTTAGAGAAGTTAATAGCCTCGAACTCAAGTTTCAGCATGTGGCCAACAGAAGGCTCGAATTCTCTCGTAAAACTGCTCCGATTGAGATTTTTTTCAGAAGTATTACCATATATATATATATATATATATATATATATATATATATATATATATATATATATGGAACCCTCTATGAGTATTTTATTTAATGAAATAAACTAGAGGTCATTTGGAAATTTGTAGAGGAAGGTATGACCGCTTTATTGAGACTGTGCAAACTGCTTTGACATTTGCCAAGGATTAGTTTTTTCGCACTCATTAGCAAAACTGCTCCGATTGAGATTTTTTCAGAAGAAGTTTCATAAATGGATGGAAAGCTATATGAGTCTTCTATTTAATGAAATAAACTAGAGGTCATTTGGAAATTTGTAGAGGAAGTTATGGCCGCTTTATTGAGACTGCGCAAACTGCTTTGAAATTTGCCAAGAATTAGTTCTTCCGCACTCATTAGCAAAACTGTTCCGATTGAGTTTTTCTTTAGAAGAAGTTCTATGCATGGATGGAAAGCTATATGAGTCTTCTATTTAATGAAATAAACTAGAGGTCATTTGGAAGTTTGTAAAGGAAGTTATGGCCGCTTTATTAAGACTGGGCAAACTGCTTCCGCACTCATAGCAAAACTGCTCCGATTGAGATTTTTTTAGAAGAAGTGCCATAATTGGTGAATATATCGAACAGATAGTCATATTGTAAGTTGTTTGGTTGACTGACATGCATGATTCTCATTGTCTTGTGATCCAACTCAGATTAATTTCCAGAACTCAATTGATTTATGTTATGTTATGCTCGTGTCGTGATTAATTTTGGATGAAATGGGGGATTTCACTTTGACTAGAAAATTAAAAGTCAAGTTAGGGGCATAAATGGTATTTTAGATGGGTTAATTCACTAATGTGGCGTTATCTATCAAACCAAACATGTTTTTAAAAAAGTTACAAGTTAGTATCAGCGACAATCTTTGCAACCAAACACGAATATTAAAATGCATATTAAAATAAGATGCATTTTATAAAAGTTGTGTATTAAGTAATAAAGAAACCAAACGCTCTCTTATAAAAAAAATGAATTGAAGGTATTTTGTGTATTTGTTTAGGTGTTTATAAATTTGGGTTATTTAATTATTTAATCACTATTGGACAACATACATGGTATGAGGCGATTTATCTATGATAAAATATAAAAAAGAAAAGGAAAAAGGAGCAATATGATTTCCAGCCGTTCATCTTATGAATTTGTCATGTTTGACCGGTCCAACTTAATTGGTGTTGGAGAATAATCACCTCCTACAAAGTTGGACAACTTTATATAAAAAAAAAAAAGTTGTCCGTGTCAGCTTCGCTTTGTTCTAGAGGCGATTATGGGCCTCATGTCAATATAAAGGCCCATAATCACCTTCTACCTCACGTTATTTATTGATGGCCATATTTTGCTTTGAATTTTGGTCTGCAATATTATAGCATTCTTGTAGTGACGTAGAAAAGCTTCGCAAATGCTTTTTTGCTAGCTGAAATATGTGCAGGGCAATTTTTCTTGCGGATATTCGCTAGCCGAGTTCCACGTAGGATCAATTGTAAAAAATTAAATAATTTTTTACGTGGTCTGTGTAAGCGATAATACACTAGCAAAATCCATTTTTTGCTAGCAGGTCTGACACGCCACTTGCATCCAAAATTTCGCTCGCTAGTTCGCCAGCTAGTTGTGTAGCTAATATATCGCTCGCCATAGGCTAGCCTCGACACCAACAGTTGCGAAACGTGACAACTGAATTTTCGCTAGCTAATATTGAAATCAGCTAGCGAATTTGGTGTTTTGCTAAGGACTTCGAGCAAGCTAAAACGCTACATTCTTGTAGTGTATATGTTTCGGAATGTGGCTGAATCATTAGTGATTCTTAGATTTGTACCACGAAGTTTGATAAATGATTAATTATTTATATATATTAGTTTACTTTATATATATCAATAAATTAAAACATTGGTGCATCATGATTATAGTTTCTTTTTTGACGAGAAACGGATCATAAAGAATAATATTAGAATGTTTATGAGAGTAAACGGGAGGACTTTTATCATTATTATTTGAGGGGAAGAACATGTATGTGATAATGTTAAAACCAACAAAAGTAACTATCATCTTGAGTAAACTCTGTTTTTCAAAATATCATAATTTTGTGCTTTTTAATTTAGGGATAAAAGTATCAAGCCCCCTGAACTATGCACGTTTTTGCGACTTGCACCCTGAACAAATTTAATAAGCGTTTTGCCCCCTAAACTATGCACGTCTGTTCGATTTGCCCTTTCGGTGGACTTTCGACCATTTTTGGCCGGAATATTCCCAGGTTCGAGGTATTTTTTCGCCTACTTTTTATCATCAACTACCAAAATACATCTAGTACAACACATATGAGTCGGGTAGAGGGAATATTTCGGCAAAAATGGCCTGAAATATATTGAATCGGCAAATCTAATTTTCGGCCATTTTTGGCCAGAATACCCCGTTCGAGGTGTTTTTTCCTAATTTTTTGTCATCAACTAGTATAATACATCAAGTACAACACATATGAGTCGTATAGGAGAAATATTCTGGCCAAAAATGGCCGAAAATCCATCGAAGAGGCAAATCGAACAGACGTGCATAATTTAGAGGGCAAAATGCTTATTAAATTTGTTTATGGTGCAAGTCACAAAAACGTGCATAGTTCAAGAAACTAGATCGTTTTATCCCTTTAATTTAATAATGCATCGTACATGTGTGTGTTAACAATTGTGTCCAATAACAAGACTAGCTTTTCCAGCAAGATAGCCAACGTACAAAACGGTGATTTTTCGTTAAAATCAAGTTGTGCGTGTATCTCGTGATTATATTATTTATAAGCAAGATAGCCAACACGAGGGGGATTTTTCATTAAAATTAAGTTGTGCGTGTATCTCGTGATGATATTTTACGATATAAATGAAGAAATTCTAACATTAAACAGAAACTGCCATTATGTCATACTTAACTGGGGTAGCGCGGGTAGCTAGGCTATAATCAAATAAAGGTGATTAGTATTTTCCGTAATACTACACTTTTCACAGGTTGAAGTATAAAAGATCAATGGAAAATTGCACATGCCTTTTTACCTAATGTGAACTATAGTAAAAATAGTGTTAAAAACCAGTGTTGAATTAACTAAACAGTACATTGAAATAATAAAGAAAATAAAAAATATTAAACAATACTTTGAAATAAAAGAAAGAATAAAAATAATTATCTTGGACATCATCACTTTACTTAACCACAACATATAAAATATCAATAAACTAACATCTCAAAATAAATTTTTAAATTATATCGAATTTGTTTATTGTTATATTTTAAAATATATTTAACAGAATTCATATTTGTCGAAATTAGGTGCATGTTAATTATTTGTATGTTTGATAAATAAGGATATTTAAATCTTATTATAAAAGCTATTTTTCACTTATTATTGCAAACACCACAAAATTAATTGTAACTGCTCTAAGCTGTTTGTAAAAAGGTTCGCAAACATTCCATGCTTTAATTAAAAAAAATATTTAAGTGACTTTAAGTAAAAGCTTAGAAGAAGAAGAAACTTCTATAAGCTCTTGCAAACACTCCTAAGTATTTTTTATTATTTTTTCGAAACAACCCATGAGTATTTCAAAACTTTTATTATATCATTAATTAAGAAGAGCAAATTAAAGATACTCTAATATTTGCTTTGAGGAGAACATATATTTTGGTTTAACAATACCGCTAGCCCTTTTACATACTGTTTTATTGAAATGTTGCCTGGTCCATAGTGTTACGTTCACAACCCTGAATTATTATTAAGTTGCACAATAAGGGCGTGTTTGATTTTACTATCTAATCTAATGCTTCAAATAGTTGAATAAAACAATCAAAGGGGGGTAATACTAGATCCATCCCCAGACGGCACAAGTCTATAGAAAAAGCTTTATTCCACGACTTGGAGATTGATTGCATGTCGGGGCGTCTTAGCAAGCCTTATAAAAGTGGTACAAATGCTCATAGAATGACTTTGCCTGTCTGAGATATCCTTTGATTCACCTACTTCAATCAGATCTGGCAAAAGCAGCTACAAGATAGGAGGAGTTAGAAGGTTCGGATTGATCAGAAGATTAAGGAGTAACTCACTTAGTGCTTATGCCAAGGTCTAGTACATATCTCTTCCAAACCTTGATACGAAATAGCCTCCTCTTCTCTAACAAGTCTTTTTAGGCTTCTGCTCACGATGCCAGGTCGACACTGGTTGGTAGGGATCTGAAAAGATCTCTGGACTGGCTCTCATACTAATAGATAGTAAGAAGATATGGTGAGACTATAATACAAGCTTTAGCTGTAAAGTACCGGGCTACCGCATGTTTAGCCTAAAGCCCACAAAGTTTAATACACAAACCAAACTAAAAATAAAGGGCTGCAAGGCAGCTAATACCACCTAGCATGTGAACTCAACTACGTTCTCACAGTGGTAAATTAGTAATCGCCCTAAATTTTTGACATGATCTGATCTATATGCGACATCTGTGCGGAAGGCCAACATAATGTTAAATGCGCGGGTGGGCGCGAAGAGAGAATAAAGTAGCCCAAATATTTGCCGATCGAGATCCAATTTGATTAAAAACTCTATCCTACCATTACAGGCAATATACCCTGTGGACTTAATTTTTACAAATGAAAATAGCTTCAGAGCCTTTACAGATCGACTAACGTTTTATATCCAAATTCTTTTACATAACAGTATAACACCATAAAAATGGTTGCCATCTTCCTGATCAAAAAAGACATAATTGCCATATTTCGAGCAATCAACTGCATAACGATAAATGGATAATGAGCGATATGAAAAACATCGCTACATCTGAACAATCACATGGAACTAAACAATGCCCTGATAAAGAATCTATAGGATCACACAAACAGTAATGTCTCAGGTTCTCCTCCGGTATACAAAGGACCTGGAGTAGTAGATATACGCCGCAAGTTCAACAGCGCTAATCCCCGCAAGTAGCCAATAGAAGTAATCAAGATGTGCCCGATTCAAGTTATCTGCAAACCACCCACCTTGACCATCACCTTGAGTAATGTTCTGGATAAAAGATATAAGAACACTACTTAACAAGCTACCTACCCCAAGTATACTAAGGTACATTGCCAGACCAATACTTTTCAAATCGTGAGGCATTTGTTCGTAGAAGAACTCTTGAAGACCAACCATTGCGAAAGCATCGGAAATCCCCGAAAGCACATACTGCGGTGCCAACCATAATGCACTCATTGGAATCATAGTTGTTGGATTGTCCAATAATCCGTATTCCTCAGCCATAGCAAGACGTCTCCTCTCAACAAAAGCTGCAAAAACTATAGAAACTAATGACAAGAACAGCCCGAATCCAATTCTCTCAAGCATCGATATTCCTGAAGGTTTCTTGGTTATAGACCTTGCTATAGGGACTAAAAGGCGGTCGTAGATTGGTATAAAGACTGTGAGGGAGACGGTAATGTAGTATTGCTGAAGCGAGGCAGCTGGAATTTCCATGCTGGGAGTCACATAACGATTCATAGTGACTGCTTGTTTAGTGAATAGAGTTGCGGGCTGTGCAAATATAACAGAATATCCCAAAGCTGTGAACCATATAGGGACAAGCCTAAGAATGGACTTTGCATCTTCAACATCTGTGATGCTGCAAAGTTTACCATCCTCCGCTGAACCTTTGGGTGCATTTAATGCTTTGTCAAGAAACCTGTTACATAAGAAAAAGTAAGAACAAGTAGGTCTATTAAATGAAACGCCAAAATATTACGACAGAAGAATATTTCTATGAAAGCAAGAACCTCTTGATGATATGCGAACATACTTACTTGAACTGAGTGTTTTCTTGAGTCAAAAGTGAGCAAGCTTCCTGATCAACCGATGAAGTAGGGGCAACCCCCCAATTTTTTGCTGCTTGGACGAACACCCGATGAATTCTTACAAATGGATTACCTCCATTTCCGTTTACTCGAAACCTATATGTCGGTGTTCCGGACAGGAACAAGATCATCGTCAATCCCATGACAGCTGCGGGAATTCCAAATCCGAGTACCCAACCATAAGTTTCCTGAATGTATGTTAGAACCAAGAGAGGCACCAAAATACCGCCAGAAGAACAACAATACCACCAGTTGAAGAATGAGCTTTTGGCTTTGCTTTCTTTGATGTCTTCATCATCAAACTGGTCGGCACCAAAAGCTCCAGGCATGGTGTGTGCCCTCCTTGAGCTAACGCGACCAAGTACAAGGAACAAAAGAAGAAGACAATTTGTAGATCAGGTGGAGCACATGAAGTAGTGTCGGTTGCACCTCCATTCTTTTTGCAGTGGGAGGTGTTGATAGAAGTGAGTGAAGCTGATAGAGTCATGAAGATGAGTCCCTGTGGTCCATATCAAACGCAGAGTTAAAGAGCTAGAAACAAGAATATGTGTGGAATCGAGATTGGAACTCAATCAAGCTCTTTTTTAAAATTACATCCCTCTCACCAAAAATTGTCTAAATTTAACTTGTACCCTACAGCTAAATACAATCATGAAGTAAAGAAGTTTCGTAGCCTCAATTACGAGTCTACTACGCCCAATTTGCTCGCCCCCTGATACATATATATAACATGGATGAACTTCTGCACCAGGCTGTGCTATGAGCGATCTAGGATTTATTTCAGAATTATTCGATGTACATTGAATAAAATTACAAAATCATGACACATAAAGTAGCACAAAACTCTCAGTCATGGGTGAAGTATCCACAAGGAAAGAACTGTAAAATTTAAAATAATAAATAGTAAAAAAAAAAAAAAAAGTAAATTAAGGAATACAAAAAGTAACAACAGAAATGAAAAATAAAACTACACAAATTAAGCACTTATTTATTTCATAAAGTGTTCCCTTGTGGATTAAGCTTTGCCTACGGTTGGTTACTATAGTATTAAAGTTCAAAGCGATATTCCCTCACACAACCTTCAAAAGAATAAGAAAACGACATAACAGTAAATACTAGAGTGCTAACAAAATTTACAACAGAGTGGTAATTTCTTTGAAGCATATATATTAATATATATATATATATATATATATATATATATATATATATATATATACCGACCGATATGTAGAGCACACAGGCAATAATAATCATCCGGTATCGTCCGGTGAAAGAGTCGGCGACCAGAGCACCAAGGATGGGCACAAGCGACGCCACTCCATACCAAGCGTTCAAAATCGCGGCGGCCGATGCGGTGGAGCGGCCTAAGGATCCCGTCAAATAGCTCACCAAGTTGGCACTTATTCCGTAATACGCTAATCTCTCCGCCACTCCAGCTCCTAAACAACAATTAAACCAAAATACTCAACAACTGTTAACAGTTACATCAACAAATGTGTTTCACGTATTAATGTCACTGAGAGGAAAAGAATCTACAAAAACTTAAAACTACTATTTACCGATTATGAAGACGGATGACTTCCAGCAACCGGATCTTGAACGTACGGAGGGGCGGCCTTTGTAATCCAGGGCGCCATCGATGACATTTTCAAGCAGGGCAGCTTCAACCGTTGAGATCTCGTTTTCCACTGATGTAGTAGTACTAATAGTAGTGAAGGTCATTTTTTTTTTTTCTTCTTTCTACTCTACAAGCGGTAAATGGGAGGGAAAAAGGTACGTGCATTGCAAAGCGTTTTACAATTTGGTTATCTTTTATACTATCGCCTAGTGCCAGTCGGCCAGTGCCAACTGCCAACTGCCAAGTGGTGGGAGTGGGACACTCATAAAAGTTCCACCGTTTCTGCGATTATTATTGGTTGGTGCTGATTTGTTTTTCTTTGGTTTGCGGACCCCTCTCTACTTTCCGTACATTTACGATACTTTCAAATGTTTTGAAATTACTTTCCTCCCCAGATCTTATCCGCAATAATTAGTAGCAGCTCAAGGTGAAAAGTAATATAAATTTATTTTTTGTTTTAAATTTTTATGATATATAGAAACATATCTTTTTTTGTATAAAGAGACTTTCGACCATACCGTATATATATTAATCTTTTTTTTTATTTCTTAGTGTGTCGGCTTATGCAATTAATTCAGTCGAGCATTGTCGAACCTTTTTTGAGGGGGCCGTGCTCTCCCAGCGGTGTTTTTTACATCCACAAAACTCGAACCGAAGACCTTGCTTAAGTGAATTAAGTCTCTTACCACTTGAGCCAACAACCGTTGGTACTCATTTTCTAGTTTCATTTATTAGCTTCTAATTAATTCTCTATCGTCTAAATAAATGGTCAAACTTTATTTCATGTCAAGTTTCACAACACAATCAACAACTATATATATATATATATATATATATATATATATATATTATTAGAGTAAAATGCAGAAACCTCCCATGTGTTATTTTTAATTAGCAAAAATGACCCTTTTTTCATTACAAAAAAAGGACGTCACTTTGGGACACATGCGGATAGCCGCCCCGCGTGGCTAAAAGTAAGCCAAAAGAGCTCAAACTTAAGCAAAAGCCTCCATGTGTTATTTTTATTAGCAAAAACACCCAAGTATTATCTTTTTCTTAGCACACCGCACCCAAACTTGTTTTTTCCATTGACTTTCAATGAAATGTCTCTTTTGTCCTTGTTGAAAAATCTTTCATGATTTTAAATCTTTAATAAGAATTTTTATACTAAAGCTCTAGTTTATTATATAAGTTTATTTAAAACAAAAAGAAAAGAGTTTTTGGCTCCACAAATTTACGTTTAATATAATTTGTTTTTCTAATTAAATTACAAATATATTAATTAAAATTTAAACCTTTCCAATACTAAGAACTTTATTTTATTTTCAATTTAAAATATATTAAATCAAAGAAAATTTGGGTCGTCTTCTCACAACCAAAGCACCAGTACATCACTCCCAAGCTCAAATCAAGCTTTTATCCAGATCCCAAGCTATTAACAAACTAATTCATGAAATCAAATTACCCCATGAGTTCTGTAAATCAAACAAAATTCAAGAAGGATACATCTAGCCAAACTAACCATCATCTTTAATAATTTTACTGTTGAATTGCTTAATATAGCTGCTAAAATTCGGACGATCAGCGGTGGCGACAACTTCCCGGGTCGGCGGCGGGTGGGATTGCGTGACGTGCAAACTTAGGCTCTAGGGAGTTTTTGCCTTTGATCAACTAACACAAGAAGGGTTTTGCTAATAAAAATAACACAGGTTTTTGCTAATTAGAAATAACACACAGGGTAGGTTTTTTGCATTTTCCTCTATTATTAAAACTTAAGAGCAAACAATGAAATCTCTTTAATACTAACTAGTACCACATTTTTTTTCTAACCCGAGTGAGTAATATACGTACTACGAACCATATCTTTGTATAAGGTAAACTGATCGAGTTCCTGTAGTTTCTGGAGTGAGCATGCCTAGCCTCCTTTGTTTATATATATAATAATAGGTATGCTGTTATGTCATATGTGGTATGTGGGAAATCTTGCTTGCCCAGTGTCATGATTGATTGACTTTCATTAAGTTTTAGTGCATACTTGTGCCTGACATCTTTTTAATCTTTTGGAAAAAAACTTGTCTGCGACATTAACAACAGAGAAAACTAATATTTTCAAAAAATGCACTCATATAGAGTAATTCTTACTCTTTTGAGTTGCGCCATATATAAATCATTCTTATAAGAACACTATAACGGTTTCATTGTAAATACTATGCCCTACTTTCTCTTTAAACTGTTGGGAGACTATGGAAACCAAGGCCTACTAATACTACATTGTAGAATAATTTCTTACACATTGTTGCGAGCTAAGGGGGCGTCCCCTAAGGCCGTCATGCACATACCTGCCAAGATCATAAGAGGGCATTTTTTTTTTTATCAGCAATGAATTTTATTGAAAAGAAAGAGACAATGAACAATACATGTCGAGTACAAGATGTACTCGAATGCCTTCCTCACAAACAATCACTAGGTGAACTAAGCCAAACTACATTAGTACAGATCATAAGAGGGCACTATGTTTTATCAATACATTTTTTTCGATAATGTTGATTGAAATATTTTGATTTTCTAATATATAGTTAGTGAAAAAGATACCAAACATGGTATTGATTTCGACTAATTCATTTATTTTGGATTAAATAACGTACTTATTCCAAATAACCTCATTACCGTAATATAGTTTTAATTCTATATTTCTGTAGATTATTAGCTTCAATTATTATGTCATATTTTGTACGTATCAACTAGAGGAGTAAAATTATTTTTCAAGGAAGTTATCAACACGTCAAAATCATTCTTAAATAACTATTTAAGAAATTGAAGAAATATCTTCACTTCATGGTTATGTACGTGGATGATATCTTTACACGTTTAGCTAATCTGTGGGTGATTTTAAGTTTTAACGGCCAAATTCAATGTTGTACTCTTTGCAAAGCTTTGAATCTTCTATGAGACTTTTTAGATGACATTCATAGCAATTAATTGAATGATAGTGAATAGAAGGGGTGGTATTCACTACAACAATTCTTGTATATATAGGAGGTGAGGAATGGCCTCCTATATCTTCGTAATCGCCTCTAATATAAATAATAGAAGGCGATTACGTGCCAGCCCACGTTTGCCTCTTATATGGACGCCTTTTACCATATAAGAGGCGATTATTTGCCATCAGAACGCTGAAGGCGCGTTGAAGTGGATAAATCGCCTCCTATATTTAGGGATGGGAGGCGATTAATCCACTCCAGTTTAAGTGGGGTCAAACGTTTATTTAATATATTATATTGCGGTGGGAGGCGATGTATCGCCTCTTATAATTAATTTATCATTTAAATATAATGCAAAAATGTCAGAACGGTGGGAGGCGATTATTCGCCTCCTATATTTAATTTATCATTTAAATATAATTTTGGCTCCTACCATAAAAAAAAATTACAGAACGGTGGGAGGCGATTATTCGCCTCCTACCATTTACAAAATTGAAAAAAAAAATAGCGGCAGAATTCTGCCGCTAAATTTTTCACAAATTTTCATTTGAAATAATAGCTCATAATTTGGTTGTTTTTTAAATTAAAAATTAAAATTAAAACACAACATGATTTAATTCATCAACATTAATATATACGAAAAGTTATTACTAACATTACAAAATGATGAGATTCATATAATATCATTTTATTATTTAGCTACATTTGGTAAATACTATGACATGTAATAGAATAATACAAACATAATTAACTTGCAACATATATCACTACATTCCAATACATTACATAATAAATCCAAAAAAAAATTATTTGTTGTGTTCATGAATAAAACTAGCTAGCAAAAAAAAATGAATATGAACACCATCTTCATCTTGTATTAATACTCCTTGTGTTCTTCCTTGTATCTTTGGTAATAACTTCATCTTGTGAATGTTGGTGAAGATTGAATATGAACACCAAGAAAAATATTGCAAATATTTGGATTTTTTTGTTGTTGGTGTTCTGTGGGAAGAACTGCATAAATAGGTTTTTTCCGAGGGGTAGAAGGTGAATTTTCGCCTCCCATATGTCAGCACATGGTTAAATTTAAACGGTTGATATGTGCTGATTGAGAAAATCTAACGGTCCAGATCTGCCAAATAGCTATCACGCGGATCATGGTTTTGTTGGTGGGAGGCGAAATTTCGCCTCCCATAATCTTTTTTTTTTTTTAAAAACGAAAATGGATGGGAGGCGAATCTTCGCCTCCCATATTTATTTTTTTAATAAAAAGCTATGACAATAACATCCACTTTATTAGAAATGGATTAATCCCCAAGCAACTAAATTATTACACGGGAATCTCTCCCTTCACCCTCTATTCACCATCTTCATATTTTATTTTCCTCCATTGTTGTTGCACATCTCAAAAAAGAAGAAGAAAAAAAAACATAACTTGCCCCTTATTTTGTAACAAAACATCGAAATTGTATATGTATCATTAGATCTGCAAAAGTCAAACGTTAAGAGGTATGTAATTTTTTTTCTAAGTCTTTAATTACGAGTTCATTAATACATTACATATATTTTTTTATTATTGACTTAGTTTAATATTGTGGTAAATATTGTTCGTAAGGTTTAATTGGGGTAGATTTTTTGTGATTGTAATGTTTATTGTTAGTATTAGTAATATTAATGACTTGTCATGTAATGTTTATTATTTTCTGATTGTTGGTGTAGATCTAAAATGTATAACAACGAAGATCGGAGTTGGATGTACGATAGATTGACGGATGGTTATGTCAACCAGAGTTTTATTGATGGTGTTGATAGGTTTATAGAATATGCATCTTCTCAGACTAACTTGCTCAATCGGGGCAAAGTTAAGTGCCCGTGCCGAAAATGTAAAAACACTAAGTATCATACAACGGACAGAATTAAGTATGACCTTTACGAGCGGGGTTTTGTTCAAGATTATTATGTTTGGGTAGCGCACGGTGAGTCATTTGGTAACACATTCGGGGCTTCGAGTTCTTATAATCCAGTGGAGTCACCTCCTCGTGAAGATTTTGGTGGTTGTTATAGGGAAATGGTCGACGATGTGTTTGGTGGTCGTTATGAGAATGTTCAGTCTAATCAAGAGGCGGAGGACGTACCAACCCGCGAGGCAAGGGACTTCTATGAATTATTGCGACAATCAGAGACGCGAATAAGTACAGGAGACTGTGAAACGGCTTTGGAATTCGTGGCCCAGTTTATGACAAATAAGATTTTGCATAACACGACTGAAGCTAGTTGTAACAAATGGCTAAAACAATTGCACAAAGTGTTGACTCGAGAGGACCGCAAAAAAATTCCGCAGAATGTTAGAGGGATGAAGTGTGTATTAAAACGGTTTTGCCTGGAAAAGAAGACTTATGACCTATGTGAGAATAATTGTTTCATGTACTACGGGGAGTTCGAAGCTAGCAGTTACACTAACTGTCTAGTGTGCCAAGCAGACAGATTCAAGGGCCGAGAGAGTACAAATCCAAGGGCCAAACGTATTCCCAAAAAGAAATTGTGGTACTTTCCTTTGACATCTCGATTGCAGAGGTTGTATATGTCTCGATCAACGTCACAACACATGACGTGGCATCTGAAATGCAAAGGAGAAAATGATATAATGATTCACCCAGCTGCTGGTAAGGCGTGGAAATCTTTTCATGAAGAGTATCCAGATTATGCTGTCGAGCCTAGAAATGTTAGGCTTGGTCTTTGCACAGATGGGTTCACCCCGTGGGGAAGCTTTGGTAATTCAAACTCTTGTTGAACGGTTTTTGTTACGCCCTACAATCTCCCTCCTGATATGTGCATGAGGCAAGAATATATATTTTTGTCTTTGTTGATCCCTGGACCAAGGAGTCCTGGAAAGAACCTTGACTTGATGCTAAGACCCCTAATCGATGAACTTTGTTCGTTGTGGATGATTGGAGCTCAAACTTATGATTCATTCCGGAAGCAGAATTTTGTAATGAGAGCCCATTTGATGTGGACGATTAGTGATTTTCCAGCTTACGGAATGTTATCCCAGTGGAGTACGCACGGTAAGCTATCTTGCCCGTATTGTATGAAGCAAACAAAGTCTTTCCGTCTTGATCATGGAAAGAAACCATGTTGGTGGGAGTGTCATCGCCGTTTTTTGCCTCCTTTACATCCCTTTCGTTCCAACACTACTAATTTCAGAAAGGGTGATGGAGATTACGATGCACCAATAGTTCGAAAATCGGGTCGAGAAATCAGACATGAGGTTAACTATCTACCTCAAATTGAGTACGTAGACAGTGGCGAATTTGTGGAGGGTTTTGGCACAGACCACAACTGGATTCGACGTAGCATATTTTGGGAACTTCCATATTGGCATTCAAATCTTATCCGTCACAATCTGGACGTAATGCATTGTGAAAAAAATTTCTTTGACAACATCAAAAATACAGTGATGGACGACCCAGATAAAATGAAGGATAACTTGAATTCGCGAAAGGGTTTAAAGGAGTTGACCTTCCGAACTGAGTTATATCCGATACCTTCACGTAACTGCCAGTAGACAAAGAAAAAGGCAAAGTACTGCTTAGGTAAAGATGAAAAACGAAAGGTGTGAGAATGGGTAAGCGGAATCAAGTTTCCAGATGGATATGCGTCGAACATTAACCGTTGCGCCCAAATACCCCAACTACGACTAGCAGGAATGAAAAGTCACGATTGTCAAGTTTTTATGCAAAGGTTGCTACCTATTGCATTTCGTGACTTATTAGAGGACCCTATTTGGGAGGCAATCACGAAGGTGAGCTTATTCTTTTGATCGCTTTGTACGACAGAGTTAAGCATACACGCAATGGAAGAATTAGAGAGATCGATTGTGATTACACTGTGCAAGCTCGAGCAAATATTCCCTCCCTCGTTCTTCGATTGTATGGAGCATCTGGCCATACATCTTCCTTGGGAAGCAAAGGTTGGAGGACCTGTCCAATACAGGTGGATGTATCCCTTCGAGAGGTAACTGTATTTTTTTGGTCTTTATTACACAAATGTTCTCGATTGTGACTTTCATAGATTGTTTGACGAGCAAATGTGTGTTGGCCTTCTGGAGCATCAAATACAAACACACCGTAACATGTACTTTATTGACTGGATCAAGGGAATTATTGCGTCTCAAAATTATCCTATAGATCCCCGCATCATTGCGTTGGTAAGCGGCCCAACCAACAGTGTGAAAGTATTTGATGGTTACTTGATAAATGGGCTTAGGTTTCACACCACACAGTATAACAAGCGTAAGAATACAAATAACAATGGTGTATACGTTAAGGCCGACGATGCAGGGGAATCCCATTATTTTGGAATCCTCCAGAAGGTAATAGGGGTTCAGTATTGGGGAAGTGGTCGTGCACTAACTGTGATTCTTTTCAAGTGTGATTGGTATGATTTGTCTTCGCTTGGGATGCAGAAACATACGAAATATCCACTAGTTGACATAAACTCAACTCGTCGGCTACCAACAGGGGAGACGGATCCGTTCATCATGGCGACTCAGGCTCAACAAGCATGTTATTTCACATACCCCTCTCAGAAACAGACTAGGAGAGGGTGGTTGTCTGTCCAAACCACAAAAGCAAGGCATATTGTGGACACATCCTCCTTACGCAGTAATGTGGCCGAAGGACCAGAAATATTTCAAGACGACACACCTCATTTTTTCAGATTGGATGTTGACCTAACTCCGTACCACATTCATAATTTAGCAGACAATGAACTAGAAAGCATGGCCGACGATCCGGTGAGTCATCGAAACGAAGGTGAAGAAGAAGATGAAGAAGAAGAAGAAGAAGAAGAAGACGAGGAAGAACTTGATGAGGATGGCACCGAAGAGCAAGATGATGATGATAGTGATCCTGATTATGAATAATTTGTTTTGATATGCAATGCAATAATTCCTCCTTTGAGACACTATATTTTTATGAATGATAATATTCCTTCTTAACCTGATTGTTTATGGTTATGATTTTGTTTTCTGGTTTGAGGTTCTAATTATGATATTTACGTGAGTCCCGTGAAATTTTATCTTAAACCTTTAAAACAACTCAAAATTCAATAATTTTATCCTAAAATCCTAATTATGTTTAATAAGTGTGTCTCGTGAATTTTCAGTAAAAACGAAGTAAACAATGCTAATTATATAAATACGCCAAAGTTTGCAAACAATTGGGGGGAAAAATTGGAGGGAGAAAATAAAAAAATTAGAAAATTCCGATTTTTATTATTGGAGGGAGAAAACTCACGATTTTTATTATTTTTCTTTTTTTTTCATCGCCTCCCATATTAAAATATATATTTATTATTTTTCTTTTTTTTAGCCTCCCATATTAAAATATATATTTATTATTTTCTTTTTTTTTAGCGATGGGAGGCGATTTCATCGCCTCCCATATTAAAATATATATATATTATTATATTTTTTTTAGCGATGGGAGGCGATTTCATCGCCTCCCATATTAAAATATATATATATTTCGCCAAAAAAATTAGGGTAGCGCACGAAATTTCAGCAAAATTCCTCTTCAGCGTTTTTTCTCCTCTCTCTCACTCTCTCAGTCGAATTCGCTCGACTTCATCACAAAAATAATCGCTCATTTTTTTCCTCTCTCTCATCCTCAGCGTTTCTTCCTCTCACTCTCTGTGGGTCATCACGAAATCGCCGTGGGTCATCATGAAATTTGGGGGTTTTGATAAAATTCGATTTCAGTGGTATTTTTCGTTCAATTTCGACTTAAGGTAAGCTTAATTCATTCAATTTTCGTTCAATTCGTTCAATTTTTGTTTTGAGTTTTTAGGGTTATGATTTTGTTTTGTTTTGGAGCCGTTGTGTTTATCGATTGTCGTCGTCGTGGTTTTGTGGTCGTGTCGTGTTCAAGTATCGGATTTTATAAGAACAGTTTCGTGGCAGTGTCGTGCGCATGTATTCCAGTTTTCAAAATCGCCGTAGACAAATATTTTGTGTTAGTTGGGATACTATTGCTGTTAGTTGCTGTTAATTGCTGTCAATTGTTGTTGTTAGTTGTTGTTAGTTGCTGTTAGTTGCTGTTAGTTGGGATACTATTGCTGTTAGTTGCTGTTAGTTTTCTGTTAATTACTGTCAATTGTTGATGTTAGCTGTTGTTAGTTGCTGTTAGTTGCTGAGTAAGTGCTGTTAGTTGCTGTTAGTTGCTGTTAGTTGGGATACTATTGCTGTTAGTTGCTGTTAGTTGCTGTCAATTGTTGTTGTTAGCTATTGTTAGTTGTTGTTAGTTGCTAAGTAAGGGCTGTTAGTTGCTGATTTTGTTTGTGTAATGAATTGTAGATGGCTGGTAGGCCAGTTCCGATGTTGAGGCGGGAGGAACGGGTTGGTGGTTCAGGGGATGGAGGATCCAAAAGGCAGTGTACCAGTGGCCTACAGTCAGCACCACCGATGATGTATCCGCCAATGGACAATGCCCCCCAGGCTCCGTCTTTTATGCCTCACCTGACTTCTCTACACAGCAGTCAACCTTTGCCGCAACCTTTGCCGTTCACAGGACCCTACACCCAACCACAAGTTGGGTTTATGCAGCCACAGATGGGGCCACTTTCGATCAGAGCCTCCACCTCCACCTCCTCCCAGACACATATTGCGCCACCCTCGATCAGAGCCTCCACCTCCACCTCCATCGGGCCACAGGGAGTGTATACGCATGCACAATTGGCGCAGATGACCGGCCTACGTGAGGACACATTCAATGGGACACATTTTGGCAGTTGGTCGATGCCTCAGTACGGGACGACACATTCCTCACCCCCAACATACATCGACGGGGGCTGGTGGCTCGAGCCAGTGTGGTGGGTCAGAACCTGTGCCCGTTCAGCCTGTTCAGCCAGACCAACATGGATTTATTTCAGCTGACGAGTTGTATGAAGCTGCTTTGGCTCAGCCGGTGATTTACTACAGGCCAGTGCCGTCGACTGGGGCATCGCAGGAAAGCACAGGGGTTATTGAGAATGAGGATGAGGATGATGTTGAGGGAGGTGAAACGGCGACTGTTCAAGATGATCAAGAGTACGAGTTGGATGAGGAGTTGGCTATTTTGGGTACATTGGATCCAAAATGTACAGGCTACAGAGGGTCAGGAAAATGGCAGAATCTCGCGCAGGAACAAGCGAGCGTAGAGCGAGAGGTCGAGTCGTCGAAGCCGCAATTAATGATCACATTTGATGGGAGTTTCATTGGTGGTGCATCAGCCACTATCACAAATGTTTTAAAGCATGTGATGAGGAAAGCGCACACGAGATACCCTGATTTTAGCAAGGACGAATGGATAACGGCTGGAATATGTTTCATGTATTTTTAGAGAGCTTTTACTAACTCCTTAAATGTGTTGGCAGTTTAGTATTGACAAAACTTTAGTATAAATAAGTTAGACAGTAGTTTAAATATAAATAAATTGATTGTAGTTTAATATTTTGTTGGTTATATTTGTTCTATTTTGTTGTTCGGTGTGTGAGTAGTTAAAGTTAAATATTAGGTGATTAAACAACAAGGTGGCGGTCGAGTATAAAGCCAAAAAATTGAGCTATTTTAATTATTATAGTACAAGTATGATTGAACCTTATATTTATATTTTTTCTGTGATCAGGATAATCTATTGAACTTTAGTGTGTTTTTTTTCCGGTGATCCGGCTAATTTATTATATTTTTGTGTTAATTTCAATATTTTGTTATGTGCCTTGTAGAGATGTTATCGGTGGGACAAGAAGCATTATTTGACCGTTGAAGCGACGTATCACATGACGGCCCAAGCCAATTTTTCACGCATGATCACAAATTGCAAGAAAGTTTGGTTGGCGTACAGGAAAGACCAAAGCCATTCGGACAATCACAAAACCTGGGCAACTGCACATTGGCTAGAATCCTACATAAAGTACTGGAACACGAAAAAATCGAAGGATAAAGCTAAATCTTCGAAGGAAAATCAAGCCAAGAGGGAAGGAGCTCCTTATATCGACGGGTGTAAAAGTGCAGCAGCCTATAGACATGAAATGGTACGTGTAGTTAGACTTTATTAATTAGTATGTTTTATTATAGTAATCTTGTAAGTTTTGTAGACGTATATTGATTTTTAATCTTAATTTTCAGGCGGATGCAAGAGGGATACACCCCGAAGATGTCCCTATTCAAGAGGTTTGGCTGAAAACACATTCCAAGGTTGTCGGCGCTGTAGTGAAGTGGGGTAGTGAATGGGCGCGCGATGTTTATGTAAGTGATTATTAAAACTATCTCAAATAGAATGTTTATTAGTATATTATATTAGTATTAATAAAGAACAGTATGTTTGAATGATTTGGCTGGATTATTATGTTGCATTGATCTGATTTCTTGTATTTCATGTATTTACGAGAAATTAGTATAGTATTATGATGCATTTTATGTGAATAGAATGCAAACACTTAACTGCTGACAATATTCTTTTTTTGTTGACTGTGATCATACAACTATTTAGGAATAGAATGCAAACACTTAACTGCTGACAATATTCTTTTTTTGTTGACTGTGATCATACAACTATTTAGGAAGACAAGGTTATTAGGAAGCAAACACTTAACTGCTGACAATATCTTTTTGTTGTTGATATTCTTTTTTTGTTGACTGTGATCATACAACTATTTTCAATTTAACGTGATTGTTCCAGTTGCTATATTGTTAGTTGATGGTAGTTGCTGAGTAAGTGTTGTTAGTTGCTGTTAATTGCTTGTTATTGTTGTTGTTAGTCGCTTGTTGCTGTTGCTGTTAAATGTTGTTGTTGTTGCTGTTAATTGCTTGTTGCTATCAATTATTGTTGTTAATTGCTTGTTGCTATTGCTGTTAGTTGCTGTTAATTGCTGTCAATTGTTGTTGTTAGCTGTTGTTAGTTGCTGTTAGTTGCTGAGTAAGTGTTGTTAGTTGCTGTTAATTGCTTGTTGTTGTTGTTGTTAGTCGCTTGTTGTTATTGCTGTTAGTTGCTGTTGCTGTAAATTGCTGTTAGTTGATGTTAGGTGCTGTCAATTGTTCCAGTTGCTATAGATTGAAATGGTGTAAATATTTTCAGTTGCTATAGATTTTTGCGATGTGTATGTTATTTCTTTCTATAATGCTCAATATGACAGGACAAGAACTGGATTTTGAACTAACTGCTCGTTTAACGCAATTATCTCCGCGCAGCCATCGTTTACGAATGCAATAACTTGCAGTTCAGGAGTTAGCACTTCCAATCTAGTTGACTAATATTAGATTGACATGTCAATAGTTCAATCCGTTCCTGCTTGTTTGTATTACATAGTGTGTTGCATTTGATCTCTAACAAATTTTTTTTTTTTGGATGTTGGACAGTTGAGGTATATACGTGAGTCTATAATAGATCACACCGCTAATATGACCAGGTGGCAACCGTTGAATAAAGCTGCCTGGTTGCGTGCTGTGAATGGTGCCAAGAAGAATTTTGTTCCAGGTCTTTCAAAGTGTGGCGACCTAGAGTTCGTCGGCTTCGAGACAAGGGCGAAGCCTAAATACGGGCATATCAGCAGGTACGAAGACTTGCTTGAAAAGCAAACTGAAGCTATAGCATGCTTGATTGAAGCGAATACGGCAAATGATGAACAAATTGCCAAACAAGTGAAGGAGACCCAGTCCTTGAAGCAAGTGGTGAAGGCCATGTTCGTGATGCAAGGTCTAACGATTCCTCCCGAGTTTGCTGGTCTATTCGCTGAACCTGAAGCCGCACCGCCATCAGCTGAACATGAAGCCAGTGCTGGAGCATCGCCCGCTAGACCATCAACGACAAGATCATCCGGTATCGGACAATCACCTACCGGGTCTGCTCCGATGATAGTACCCTACTATCTGGACATGTCAGCTGTTGATCACCAGTGAACTTGTATTCCTTTTAGAACTCATTAACTTTTGAACAATGTTTCACTTTTATGTATTGTCTCAGAATTAAATTTGTTATTTTTTTTATTTTTTTGTTAAAATTTTCGGACAAATGGGAGGCGAAAATTCGCCTTTCACCACGTTTAATTTAAATATTTATTTTTGGAATAAAATTTTTCATTTTCCTTTATTTTTTTTAAAAATTTTCGGACAAATGGGAGGCGAAAATTCGCCTTTCACCACGTGGCCGCTTCTGATTGGAAGCTTTTCACCCATTTGACTGAGGAGTCAGCGTAAGAGATATAGGAGGCGACTTTGGGCCTCCTGAACGGTAGAAGGCCCGTAATCACTTCCTCTATTGCCTCCTACTGTAGGAGGCCTAAAATCGCCTCCAATATCTAGCAGCTATATTTAAGCATTCTTGTAGTGATTTAACATGTGAAAATATTAGAAACGATCAAACGAACAACAATATTCACTACAAGAAAAAGGGGTCATTAGGGACTGCCTGGGCGGTCCCTAATGACCCCTCTGCGGTTGCTATTGGCCAACAGCGACCGTCTAGCGGTCGCTATTCTGCGGTCTCTATTGACAGTGGTCGCTTACCAATAGCGACCGTTAAGCAGTCCCTATTGAGGTCATTAGGGACCGCATAATAGCGACTGTTAAGCGGTCCCTAATGACCTCAATAGGGACCGCAATATAGCGACTGCTTAACGGTCGCTATACTTTTGAAAAATAGGGACCGTATGGGCGGTCCCTAATGTCGAATAATAGGGACCGTTAAACGGTCCCTAATTTATACAATAGGGACCGCTCAGACGGTCCCTAATTTCTACAATAGGGACCGTCTGAGCGGTCCCTATTTTATTTCAGAATGTAGCAACCGTTTGACAGTCGCTAAATTTTGAAAAAAAATAGGGACCGTTAGACGGTCCCTAATTTTACAATAGGGACCATTTAACAGTCCCTACTAATATTCGTAGAATTTCTATGAATATTAGTAGGGACCGTCTAACGGTCCCTAATATCAAATATAGGGACCGTTTGACGGTCCCTAATATCAAAAACAGGGACCGTTAAGCGGTCCCTAATGACCTCCAGAAAAAAAAATACAATTATATTCCGGATTAAATCCGGAATATAATTGTTTTTTTTGTAAAATTGTAATTTTAACAAGATCAAAACAATAAAATGATGAATAAAAAGTTAATATAATGACAATTGATATGAAAGAATAAAAGAATGTGAAAAGATGAATAAAATGAGTAATAATATAAAATGAATGAAATCAAAAACATGAATGAAATCAAAAACATGAAATCAAAAGTGAAGAATAGTAAATGAAGATCCAAAATAAAGAACGTATAAGAAAAAAAGATTGTATTGGTGAAAAAAAGAAAATGAAGATCCAAAATAAAGAAAGTGAAAGAAAAGAAAATAAAGAAAAGATTGTGTTGGTGAAAAGAAGAAAAGTTTTTGTGTTGGTGAAAAGAAGAAAAAAAAAATATAGTGTTTTTGTGTTGGTGAAAAGAAGAAAAGAAGATAGTGTTTTTTGGAGATAGTGAAATGGGTGTAAGAGTGGTGAGATTATATATATATATATATATATATATATATATATATATATATATGATGGGATTCAATTGGTTTTTGTCCGTTGGATGATTTTAGATGATCGATGGTTTGAGATGGCGATCCGTGTTAAAGACATGATGGGGTACTTATGACCGTAGATTAGGATTTCATCGACGGTTGAGAATTGATTTGGTGAAATTCAAATTTCCCCCTCACTTCCGCCAAAACATTTTGCCAAAAATTCAAAATTTACGATTTTAGTGACCGTTTAACGGTCCCTACTAATATTCATACTTAAAAATCGATTTTTTTTTATTGATGTTGTTGTGTTTGTGATTGTAAGCAACCAAACTCATTGTACTATGTAAATTGAAGTAATAAATGATTGCAAAACCAACCTTATAGTAGATTGCAAAACCAACCTTATAGTATATATGTAGATCGAATTAATTTGTCATTATGTCATTCGTCGTACAAAACAGTAGGAGAATCTTCAAAGCGGCCCGTTCTCCTTGTATAATGTTTGGATATACAATGTGTCATTGTACTTATTGTTATTTTAACTATTTCAATGGTTATTATGAACTAAACATACATCGCGGCACCTCGAACCATCGAAAAATTCATAACTTTGATGTATGAATATTAGTAGGGACTGCCAAGTGGTCCCTAAATTAATAATAGGGACTGCCAAGTGGTCCCTAATTTGACAATAGTGACCGTTTGGCAGTCCCTATTGTAAAATTAGGGACCGTTTGGCAGTCCCAACTAATATTCATACTTTAAAATCGATTTATTTTTATTGATGTTGGTGCGTTTGTGATTCTAAGCAACCAAACTCATTGTACTATGTAAATTGAAGTAATAAATGATTGCAAAACCAACCTTGTAGTAGATTAGTTTTGAAATAATAGATTAATTGAGATCGATCGAGTTATTAACGTTCAACATATATTTCACAAATGTACAACTAATTATCATTAGTTAGTTGTAATTGATATCCGTGCTTATGGTTTACTTCACAAACATTAGCATAGATACACTTATGAGGTATAATCATTAGATCAAGTATTCATTAATTATACGTATATATGTAGATCGAATTAATTTGTCATTATGTCATTCGTCGTACAAAACAGTAGGAGAATCTTCAAAGCGGCCCGTTCTCCTTGTATATTGTTTGGATATACAATGTGTCGTTGTACTTATTGTTATTTTAACTATTCCAATGGTTATTATGAACTAAACATACAACGCGGCACCTCGAACCATCGAAAAATTCATAATTTTGATGTATGAATATTAGTAGGGACTGCCAAGCGGTCCCTAAATTAACAATAGGGACTGCCAAGCGGTCCCTAATTTGACAATAAGGACCATTTGGCAGTCCCTATTATAAAATTAGGGACCGTTTGGCAGTCCCTACCAATATTCATGCTTTAAAATAGATTTTTTTTTATTGATGTTGGTGTGTTTGTGATTCTAAGCAACCAAACTCATTGTAATATGTAAATTGAAGTAATAAATGATTGCAAAACCAACCTTATAGAGATTAGTTGTGAAACAATAGATTAATTGATATCGACCCAGTTATGAACGTTCAGGATATATATATTTCACAAATGTACAACTAATTATCAATAGTTAGTTGTAATTGTTATCCGTGTTTATGATTTACTTCACAAACATTAGCATAGATACGCTTATGAGGTATAATCATTAGATCAAGTATTCATTAATTATACGTATATATGTAGATCGAATTAATTTGTCATTATGTCATTCGTCGTACAAAACAGAAGGAGAATCTTCAAAGCGGCCCGTTCTCCTTGTATAATGTTTGGATATACAATGTGTCGTTGTACTTATTGTTATTTTAACTATTCCAATGGTTATTATGAACTAAACATACAACGCGACATCTCGAACCATCGAAAAATTCAAATTTTTGATGTATGAATATTAGTAGGGACTGCCAAGCGGTCCCTAAATTAACAATAGGGACTGCCAAGCGGTCCCTAATTTGACAATAGGGCCGTTTGGCAGTCCGTATTGTAAAAGTAGGGACCGTTTGGCAGTCCCTACTAATATTCATACTTTAAAATCGATTTTTTTTATTGATGTTGGTGTGTTTGTGATTCTAAGCAACCAAACTCATTGTAATATGTAAATTGAAGTAATAAATGATTGCAAAACCAACCTTATAGAGATTAGTTGTGAAATAATAGATTAATTGATATCGACCGAGTTATTAACGTTCAAGATATATATATATTTCACAAATGTACAACTAATTATCATTAGTTAGTTGTAATTGTTATCCGTGTTTATGATTTACTTCACAAACATTAGCATAGATACGCTCATGAGGTATAATCATTAGATCAAGTATTCATTAATTATACGTATATATGCAGATCGAATTAATTTGTCATTATGTCATTCGTCGTACAAAACAATAGGAGAATCTTCAAAGCGGCCCGTTATCCTTGTATAATGTTTGGATATACAATGTGTCGTTGTACTTATTGTTATTTTAACTATTCCAATGGTTATTATGAACTAAACATACAACGCGACACCTCGAACCATCGAAAAATTCATAATTTTGATGTATGAATATTAGTAGGGACTGCCAAGCGGTCCCTAAATTAACAATAGGGACTGCCAAGCGGTCCCTAATTTGACAATAGGGACCGTTTGGCAGTCCCTATTGTAAAATTAGGGACCGTTTGGCAGTCCCTACTAATATTCATACTTTAAAATCAAATTTTTTTTTATTGATGTTGGTGTGTTTGTGATTCTAAGCAACCAAACTCGTTGTAATATGTAAATTGAAGTAATAAATGATTGCAAAACCAACCTTATAGAGATTAGTTGTGAAATAATAGATTAATTGATATCGGCCGAGTTATTAACGTTCAGGATATATATATTTCACAAATGTACAACTAATTATCATTAGTTAGTTGTAATTGTTATCCGTGTTTATGATTTACTTCACAAACATTAGCATAGATACGCTCATGAGGTATAATCATTAGATCAAGTATTCATTAATTATACGTATATATGTATATCGAATTAAACCCTAAACCCAGTAGGAGAATCTTCAAAGCGCCCCGTTCTCCTTGTATAATGTTTGGATATATAATGTGTCATTGTACTTATTGTTATTTTAACTATTAAAATGGTTATTACGAACTAAACATACGACGCGGCACCTCGAACCATGGAAAAATTCATAATTTTAATGTACGAATATTAGTAGGGACTGCCATGCGGTCCCTAATTTCCACATTAGGGACTGCCAAGCAGTCCCTTATTTCACATTGGGGACCGTTTAACGGTCCCTATTAAACATATAGGGACCGTTATGCGGTCCCTATTGACAACGTATACTGTCAATAGGGACCGCCCAGCGGTCCCTATTGACAACGGATAGTATTATTAGGGACCGCCTGAGCGGTCCCTAATGGTAACAGCTACTATCATTAGGGACCGCCCAGGCGGTCCCTATTGTTAGTATCTGTTGTCAATAGGGACCGCCCAGGCGGTCCCTATTGACTAACAGTGCCCTATAAATAGGACTCTTCTTCTACTCTAGGAAATAAAAAAAAAAAGATTTTTTTTATATATACACCTTAATCAGCGACCGCTTAACGGTCGCTGCCAATTTTAGGGCCGAATTAGGGTAAATTCGGCCCTAAAATTGGCCCATATTTTGGCCCAACTCGGGCCGAAATGTGTGGCCCAGTAATTTTTTAATCAGTAGCGACTGCTAAGCAGTCACTGATTGTCCATAAGGACAATAACGACTGCTTGGCAGTCGCAAATGTTCTTAGTGAATGTTAGCGACTGCTTAGCAGTCGCTAATGTTCAATGAAAAATTTAGCGACTGCTTCTTCAGCAGTCGCTAAAGACAAGCGACTGCTTGGCAGTCGCTAATGGACGGTCCCTAATGACCGCCCATTCTTGTAGTGATCCCAAGCAGCTTTGTATTGGAGGAGCAGCTTTACATCTACAGTATTTTATTTTTTTGAGACAGGGATCTTTACATCTAGCATCACTTTATACTTTGTGGATTGAAAGACCTTCTAAATGTTTAAAACATTATTTCGCTCATTTCCCAGGTGAGTGTTGGGTAGGGATTTTGAAAGAATATAAGAAAGAAAGTATTTTGGGATTGTGAACTTTTGTATTGTACTTAGCGTATATATATTGTGGACAAGGTGGTTAAGGGATATTTTGTAGCGTTAAACACTTTGAAACCAGGGTACTGTTTAGGCTTAGAATGACCAGTTTTGGATCGAGTAAGGATTTGATATTCCGGTGGACTAGAAGATGATGGTTCAGCAATGTTTATTGGAAAGAAAAAGGACAAATTAGACCCATCATTTGCGCGTTTTCGTAAAACTAGTCCCATTCTTTTAATTTTTGTAAAATTAGGCCTAAACTTTTCATTACGGAAAAAACTATACCTCAACTTTCATTCCAATCAAATTTGAAATTTTACAAGGGCAAAATCGGTACTACACATCCCAAAAAATTAGAGTAACCACACTAACACTCCACAAAAAATCTAACCTCCGATCTTTTGAGTTATTACATTTGCACCCACAAATTAAATGATAATTATATTTAACATTTTTCAATTTATAACAAAAAGAAAAAAATCATTACTTCACCAATATATTTATAATTATTATTTTTATTAATTTTAAATATATAATTTTAATTATTGAAATCCAAAAAAAAAAATGATAAAATATTGCTCGTCTTCCTCACTCACAGACCCCCCACCCCACCCACCCCACCCTCTGCACATTAGCAAATTCATTACCACCACCACACCTTCGTCATCGCCGCGATCGTGAATCGAGTGGTGGTGGTGATGAATTGCGAATCACACCACCACCCACCGGCGTCTAATCGCGGCGGCGCGATTTGACGCCACCACCACTACAAATCACAATAGTTGTGCGATTCGTACTGATGGCGGCGTCAAACCCTGGCGGCGCGATTTGACGCCGGTGGGTGGAGGTGTGATTCTGGTCGGGGGAGTCTGTGAGGAAGACGGTTATAATTTTTTTTCAATAATAAAAATGATATATTTTAAATTTAATATTTTTTATGTATGAATTTTCTTATTTTTTGAAGATATAAAGAAATATTTTTTAAAAAATATTTATTATGGGGTGTAAGTGTAATTCTAAGATATTATAAGTGAAATGTCTATTTTGCCCTCGACCAAAACGGAGTGGTGATGTCATAACGTCGAAGTATGACGTTTTTTAGCCGGAATGAAAGTTGGGGTATAGTTTTTTCCAAAATGAAAAGTCCAGGCCCAGTTTTGTAAAAATTGAAAGGATGGGACTATTTTCGCGAAAACGGATGGGTCTAGTTTGTCGTTTTTCTCTTTATTGGAGAGGCTTCATAATTATCAATTTCAATACTAGGTGAGAAACCTCATTTCATGAGGAAGAGGTGATTGGCTCTTTATTAGATATAGAATATGTATATTTGGTAATTATTGTAGATTGATATATATCTTTAGTGATAGATAGTTACCTTATTACAGATGATCTCATTTGTATATATACTGGACATTATTCATTGAATAACACAAGGAATTCATTATCTTACATGGTATCAAGCCTTATTTTCTTTTCTTTCTCTCCTAAACTATGACAAACCCTAGCGACGATACCTCCGCCTCCAAGTCGTCCACCTCCTTCGACGGCAAAAACGACGCGCCTCCTCAAGAGGCCGCGCCCCCAAAATTTCCTCCCACCCTCACCGTCACTAACATCAAGAACTTCATCCCTATCTTGTTGGACGTTGAATCCGGGAAATATTCTACTTGGTCCAAGTTATTTAAAATTCATGCACGAGTTTACCAAGTTCTCGACCACATCATCCCTCATTCCGTTGTGGTCGCCCCATCCGACCCCTAGATGTGGAATCACTTGGACGCCATCGTGCTACAATGGATTCGAAAGATCTTAGATCTATGTTACTTGTAATCAGATGCAGTTGCACTTGGCAGTAGTTGCAACTGCACTCGTAAGTAAGACAGATAACAGTTCTTTGACGTTTGAAAGATGTTTCACTGTTGCAATTGTGAAAAGACAGTTAAACATAGACAGTAAAGAACACAAAGATTTTAACATGGTTCAGTCCAAATGGTTCTAGTCCACGAGGTTTACACCCAAAAGTTAAACTCAAACAATACCCTACTTAAGAATTACAAATGTAGGTTTTACATCAACCCAAATCTTAGACTTCCTCTAATATTTGTAGTTGCAACACCTATCCCTCAACTATTTTCGGTATATTCGAATGAGTCGAAGAACATACTAAGCTACTCCAGAGTTCCTCTGACTTAATGCTCTTTTTTAAAATACTTTGACTCGATACAGGACTGAATCACAAATTATCTTTTTTAAAGTGTCATTCAATTGTTTCGAGTCTTCTCCTTATATAGGCGCAGCAGAATCTTCAGCAGATCTTCAGTTGTAATCCGTATAATATCTTTTTTCCTTATATGATAAGCATGCCGATAATTCTGTTGCAACCCAAATATATCTTCTTGCCTTATCCCATAGATTATGCATGATCATAAAAGATATGCAATGAATATGCCTACTAAATATGTCTATATACATAGAGATATATCCAAAAACATGTAAGTTAATCTTTAAGAAATGATAATATCTTGTAAGGATATGGAAATATTATCAAGATAATTACCATCTAAGATTTAACATAACCTAATAATTTAAAACAAAACCAAATCAATTAAACCATGTTGGGCGATCGTGTCTTAGCCCAATCTGAGTGAGGGAGACGGCCCTAACAATCTCCCCTTTTGATTTGTTTTGTCAAAATCATTGACCTATCTGCAATAAAGGTTAGCACAAGTTATTTAACAAAAGAGTTAACTTCATAACATACCGACGTGCATGAAAAGTAGTAGTTCAAAATGAAGTGGTTGCAACAACGGTGCAACCATCCTTCAAAAATAGCTGGTAAAAATTGTTCCAGAGTTAAAAAAAAATAAGGAGCATGCATAGCTTCCCCTCAACTCGTTCTCCCCATTTTTCACACAAGAAATCAAGGGCTGTCCGGCTGTTACAACAGACGGTCCAACTTGGAATCCATGAGAGCCATTGAAGTGATCATTGCCTCATTCGACTTGCTCAAGCTCTCAACCAGACTGTTGAGGCACGCGAGTTCCATGTGAACCCCATCTAGGCTGGCGGATGCATCAGGCAAAGATCCAGATCCTTTCTTGGAGGAGCTCCCAGTTGCAGTTGGCGAAGGGGGCGACTTATTCAGAACCTCAGGGCATGCAATTGGGAGCTTTCAGGGATTTTTGATGCTTTCGCTTGGCTTCCCGTCTCTCATTTACCGAGTCCTCGTCGCACTTCCTCAGTGGGTGGAGCAAAGTCTTCTTCGTGTTCGAAAGTCGCGGGTGATGGCGGATCTGTGGGTGGAATTGTTTGCAGTGGGTCCATGACGATGGGTTCGTCGGAGAATGAGGCGGCGACTTTCTTGGCGGAACCTCCCATCTGTATGTATTCAACTATAAGCTGCAGTGGATTTTGGTCCCTTGGTCAACATTTTTAAAATTCTAACTATTAAAACCTTACGTGGCATTGTCAGACCGACTGCGTGGCAATTTTCACGTACGTGGCAAAAAAAAAAAGAACTAATAATATGTCCAAACCGGCGCTAATATCTCACTCCCACTCTTCAACTCGCGCCAAAAGAATTTTTTCCCTAAATTTTCCTTTCTTTACCGTCGTCAACATTCACCGGCGACGCCGTCGTCCTGCGGAAGTTAACACTGAAACACATGGCGCGTAGAGTGAGGAAGATGAAAATACGAAAATCTGACAAAATCGATGATCCCATTCCGAGTTATGGTAAGTATGTTGTTTAATTCTATGTTAAATTAATGTTGTCACATAGGTAAATCGTTTTCCCTTGAGAATGTGAACCTTACTTGTGTACTCTACCTACTATGCCTTACCCTAATTTGTACTTTTCCTAATGAAATCTCATTATGAAATCAACAGATCGTGGCTCCTTGGATGTTACTTTAGAATTGCAGTAGGGTGGAATTGTTAATGGTGAGGGCATACTGGAGAACTATGAAAATGCAAAGGTTGTTGTAGATTATGTGGGGCCTTCAACTATAAGCTGCAGTGGTATTGAATCTTTATGCTTAGGACTTGGCTTTTTGGTTGTGAATGGAATATATATGAAGCAACAATGTGGTTATGTCCTCCTCCAGAATGACCATGAAATCACAACATACTTCCTGTCTTGTCAACTGAGTAGATCAATGGTGCTCTTTGTGGATTGTGAAGTGAGGATCAATACAGAACAACAAGCAATGTTTGAGGGTGGAGACACTGAAGAAGTAGATGATAATGAACTTGGTGATGAAGAAGATGAGGCAGGAGAAGGAGCTCATGAAGATGATCTAGAGTACTTCAGTGATGATGAATATGGTATGGAAGAAGACGTGAATATGAGGCATGGTGTAAATGAGAGTGTTGTTGAGGCAATGTTGTTTGAAGCCCAATGCTGAGCAGGTGAAAAGAATGTAAGGACAAGGAAGAGATCTTCAAGCATAGGCACAGGGAACAATGTAGCTGATAATGTGGGGCCTTCAACAGCTGGTGGTGAACAAAATGCCAATCAATTTCTAGTTGTGCAACAAGAAATTGATGCTCTATATGAGACATTGTCTGATGAAGGTTCAAATAATTTGCTATTGCCATCTAATGAGCTGGAAAGTGAGTGTGGGAGTGATAAAGAAAGATTAGTAAAGCAGTTTGTTAAAGTAGTTTGCTAAGTAATTTTGATGGCATGTAAGTGAATTAACTATGATTCAACTTTCACATGAATCTGATACATGTGGACAGTGTTGTGGTTATGATGAAACTATGATTCTATCTGATAAATCTTACAATCTGATTCAATCTGATACATCTTACATCCAAAACATAACAGCAAATAGTCAACAACCAGTAACACTTAAAACATTTAAAACCATTGTTCATAAACCAAAAAACTTAAACACAACATCCACTTGAATACTTTTTTCAAAAATGGAAACCATCCAAAACACAACAGCAAATAGTCAACAACCAGTAACACTTACCATTGTTCACAAACCAAAAAACTTAAACACATTATCCATTCTTAATCAACATCATTGAGCCAGCTTAGAACAACACCATATCCTTCAACTCCTCAATCTGCAGTACCAGATCCTTCACCAACTTCAAAAGCCACTCCAGAGCCTTGACCATCTTCAGCACCAGCACCAACAGCAGAACTTTGTTGGACTTCATCAATCTCCATGGCTTCTGGTGCAGGCTGATCAACACCAACTGGTTCTTCATCACTGTCAGACAGCAACATAGGCTCGTCTGGATTGTTGTTGAGTTCTGGAGGAAATGTAAAGACTCCAATCTCCTTAAACAACTTGAAGTACAATGGAGCATTTGCAAGGCCAAAGTGTCTGAAGTAATAGTATTCATCAGGCTCCTACAACAAGAAAAAGTTAGTTCCTATAATGAAATACATATGTATGGTCCAGGCTCTACTAGTCAAGGCTATTCTAAGTTACCTCATCACATGAATCCTCATTATACTCCACTGTGAGATAAACCTCCATTTTAGGCCCTTCAATTCCAACTCCAAGAAGGGCTATGAAGTGCTGGAACCTATGCAGCTTCAGCCTCATCTTCTCAACAATCTTCATCATGTGAGCAATGCTAAAGAAATTGCCAGTGATCCTCTCAAGCCTTGGGATGGCAGGCCTCAAGCCTCTCAACAATGGCTTCTCATTATGGATTCTATAACCCTTACCATATTTCACCAGATACTTAACCAAAAACTTCTCTCCTTCATCATTAAGCATGTTATCCCTCCAGGGAAGATTGAGGTTAACCATCATTGGATGTTGATTCATGATTATATACTATAACATACATAAATAAAACAACACATTATAATTTAAATAAAGAGTAAACAATAACATTAAAGTAAAGAGTCTTATAGTAGCAATGTAATATAGTCTTACATAAGATCAAAAGGTAGAACTTAGACTTAAACAACTACTAAAATTGAGCATATTACACCCTTGAATATAGAATGAGTAGCAGAGCAAGCAATAGGACAAATACAGAGAAAAACAGAAACCACCCTATTATACAACAAATCATAGCAGCCCTAGTGGCATTCATATTGGCTACACAGTCCATAAGTGGACTTGAATGCTCAATTCCACTTCTCTCAACAGTAGTTGCGGTTGAAAATCGACTAATCTGGGGTTCGCTTTCATTAACGCCAGAACCCTCCTCGCTACGATACATTCTTCTCCTCAGATTTGATCCCTCAGTCATGCCATCCGCCCACAAAAAGTAATTTGTGTGACGAACACGCATAGGGCATATGTAGTAAAAACTACCGGGGCAAGGTGCGTTGCTACTAGCCTTACAATACATCATTATTCGTCGACCGCAAATGCATTGGATTTGGTGAGGGTGAGCCATCTACAAATACCACAAACGACAAGGACATTTGAGCAACACAACAAACCCTAATTTCGCATGCGATTCATGATTTTAACAGGTAATTGTGACATATTAACACATAATTTGCAATCTCTAAACCCTAACTCTAAAACAGTAATACAAAAACACAAAATTGAATAGAATACATCTAGCAATTTAAACACAGAAATGCTTCATACGACACTAAAATTGGGGATTTACCTTCGATTCGAATTGCAGGACGAATTGTGATGTGCTATGAAATTTTTTGGGCAAGTGAATGATGACGAGCAGCGGGACGTTTGGTTTGATGAAGAGTGAATTAAGAGACTGTTGGTATTTCAACAGAAAATCATTCAGTTGTGTTTTTTTTTTTTTGGATCCACATACGAATTAGTCAGTCAAAATTGCCACGCAGTCGGTCAGTCATTGCCACGTAAGGTTTTAATGGTTAGAATTTTAAAAATGTTGACCAAGGGACTAAAATCGAGTCATTAAGCCATGTTATGAGACCAAAATCGAGGCCTACCAACTTATGGCACCAATATCGCGGTTCAGCCAACTTACGGGACCAAAACGTTGAAAGTCCCTTACTTTTCTCACCAGATCTTTTCCGCAATAATAAGTAGCAACTCAAGGTGAAAAGTAATATAAATTTATTTTTGTTTGAAATTCTTATGATACATAGAAACATATCATTTTTTGTATAAAGAGACTTTGGACCATAACGTATATATTATTTCTTTTTTTATTTCTCGTTGTTGTTCGCTTAATTCAGTCGAGCACTGTCGGGCCCTTTTTGAGGAGGCGGCTCTCCCTTTTTTACATCTACAAAACTCAAACACGAAACCTTGTTTAATTGAACTCAAGTCCCTTACCACTTGAGCCAACGACCGTTGGTACTTGTGGTACCTAATGGGCCCAGATAGTTGTGCAAATACTATTATTACAAATAATAAACTTCATGAAAGAAAAACAAGTCCACTTTATTATCACTTTCACATTACTCATTTTCTAGTTTCATTTATTAGCTTCTAATTAATTCTCTAATGTCTAAATAAATTGTCAAACTTTACTTCATGTTAAGTTTCACAACACAATCAACAACTATATATTATTAGAGTAAAATGCATAAACCTCACCTATGTTATTTCTCATTAGCAAAAACCTCCCTGTGTTATTTTTATTAGTAAAAACACCCATGTATTATCTTTTTATTAGCACACCGCACCCAAACTTGTTTTTTCCATTGACTTTCAATGAAATGTCTCTTTTGTCCTTGTTGAGAAATCTTTCATGATTTTAAATCTTTAATAAGAATTTTTATACTAAAGCTCTAGTTTATTATATAAGTTTATTTAAAACAAAAAGAAAAGAGTTTTTGGCTCCACAAATTTACGTTTAATATAACTTGTTTTTCTAATTAAATTACAAAATATATTAATTAAAATTTAAACCTTTCCAATACTAAGAACTTTATTTTATTTTCAGTTTAAAATATTAAATCAAAGAAAATTTGCACTACAACAAACCGGAGCAATAGCATGGAAAGTCTTGCATCCGAATTTTTATTTTCGGATGCAAGACATTTAGAATCGAAAAAATCCGATGCAATATAATTGCATCGGATGGTTCGGATGCAGCAACGCAGGCTGCATCCGAAAAATCCAATGTAAATCTTGCATCGGATATTTCCGATGCAAAGTTTGCTTGCATCGAATGGTTCGGATGCAGCCACGTAGGCTGCATCCGAAAAATCGTATGCATTTTATATCTCTGCAATAAAAAAAATAAAAAAAGCCTTCTGCATCGGATTTATCCAATGTAGAAATAAAAAAAAAATTAAAAACAAATCTTGCATCGGATTTATCCGATGCAAAGATATAAAAAACAAAAGCCCAGTGTGTCCGTCGTTCACACACACACACACACACACACACACACCGAACCGATCTTGACCACCGTTGACCGTCCACCGTCGTCGAAAATCACCCAAAAACACCGGTAAGCAATTCTACTCTTCTCAAGGATCATTTTGATGCAACTTTTACTATTTTTCATCAATTATTTACATTTGTGCAATTTTGAAATTGTCGATATAATTTTGATTATTGTTGTTATTTGATAATGTGAATATGATTATTGTGTTGTTATGTGAATTCTTAAAATAGTTTTGTGCTAATTTTTAATTTTAAGATTTTAGGGCTTAATTTATAGTTTAACAAAAGATTAGGGGTATAAATTGTAGTTAAAAAAATTTGAGGGTAGATAAAGTAGTTTTGAGAAAGTTATAGTCTCAATTTGAAGTTTAAAATTTTTGTGGTGTTGAATGTATTTACTAGAGTATATTTTAGGAATAAGGTAATTAATTAGAAGATTTGGGCTTGTTTGCAAATATCTAGAGTATTTGGTTATTAACCTTTAGAGGTTATTTTGTAATTTAGAAAATGTGTGTTGAAACAAAATTAGGAATAAGATTATTAATTCGAAGTTTTGGGGTTTTTTTTTTGCAATATGTAGTGAGTTAATAGAAAACATATAGATCGATTGGAAATTCCAATTAATTATATTTCTTATTAGGACCGAGTTTTGAGGAATAACTTTTCTATAGCGTTAAAATATAATTTAGTAAAGTTTAGGGACGATTATATTGATATTTTTGTCGGATAATTTAGATGGCAGATAGAGATCGGGGATCATCTAGGGGTGGAGGTCGTAGGGGGAGGCGTCCGTGGAAGGAACATGCATCTAGTGTCAGCAGCCACGTAGACCCCCGATCCACCCGTTTAACCCACTTGATGATGATGATGATGATGATGATGATGATGATGATATGCCAGTTCACCCTACGCACTATGACCCATATGGGTTTATTGCTGACTTCGAGATAGAGCCTCTTCCACCGATCAGCACTGCCACCACCGAGTCGCCACATGGCTCGGCGCATGCCTTAGGTTCCGACAAGCCGACATCGTCTGCTGCTTCAGACAGGTCGACATCTTCTCGAGGTCCCGCCGATGCAGGACCATCACATTCCCCCGATGACGATGAGCCGAGAAATCTTCGGGGGCAGGGCAGAGGGGCACCTATACCATATAACCGCGATGAGAGGCAGTGGATCACAATTTGTCCATATACTGGAGCGTTGAGGAACCAATTGGCCATTAGTGCGTCGATTTCTTCTACTTTGAAGAAGTTGTGTCAGGGCCCGTGGTTTCGATTGAAGGATTTTCCTCAAGCTTATAGGGACAACGCATGGAATGAATTTGAAGTAAGTTTTTTAATGAAATTATTATTAGATATTAAAAATAGTGAATTAAAACGCTTATTATTTCATTTATTGTTGTTTATTTTTCATATGTTTTTGTATTTAATTATTTATATTATTTTAATTTCGCAGAGCCAATATCAGTGGGATGAAGCCGACGAGTATAGAGTTAGGAGTGTTTGGAAAACAATTGGCAACAAGCGTTATAGCGAATGCTTGAACTCACTGAAGAGAATATTGTTGGAGATAAGGGACAAACACGAAGATCGTAGTAGACATGATATATGGATTCCAGAAAGAGATGAGCATAAATTCATGGAATACTGGGATGGGCCTGAACACCAGAATAGGTGCGCAAAAGCCAAGATCAATAGGAAGAAGGCGCCATTGAAGAACTGGTTTGGTGGGAGGCATTCGGGCCAACAAATGGCAGAAAAAATGGTAAACTTTTTTTGTATTTGGTCCTTAAAATACATATTAGGGTGTCGTATTAAAAATTGGCCCTTTAAAACATTTAGTATTAATTTTTTAAGTGTTTTGTGAAACAGGCTGAAGATGAGGGTGTTACGATTAAAGACTTGCAGATAGCGAGGATTTACAAGCTTGGCTGAGTGAAGGAAAAGAAAATGAAAGAAGGAGTTATAATGGAAGAATGGGTATCGGATGAAGCTCACCAGGCTTGGGTAAGTAATCTATTAATACCATAAATATAATTTAGGAGTTAGAAACTCCACAGTTTACTTATTGAATTTTTGGAATTTGGCCTTTTTTTTTTGCAGCTTAAATATCTGCAAGAGCTCCAGAGGAAATATGGGTCGAAAAAGAGCAAATGGCCTCCGTGGGACTTCGACACCTGGTTCAAGGCTCAACCAATGAAGAAAAATAAGGTAAAAACATTTTCTACCACCACAGTTGGTCCGGTTATGCGGGTACAAACCCATTCGCATTTTAGAGGTGATGCCTCTAGTAGCGGTAGTGCATATGTGGATAGGGAGGCGGCGCACTGCACGCAGATGGCGGCAGTGAGGGATGAGCAGCGTCGGGCCTATGCGAGGTATCAGGCGGGGCTGAGGAAACAGTACGAGAACTCGTTACGACAGTGGGAGCATAGCAAGCTACTCACGGATCATCTGAGAAACATGTCGAGGCAAAATGGACAGGAATCCCTAGATTTATCGTACCCATATAGGCCAGAGCCACCAGAGGGCCTAGACGATCCCTTTCCTGGTGATGATACACCGGTCACTCGCTCTCCTGTAGTTTTGTATAGTAGTTCGCCTACACAGCGCTACCATCCGCCACAGCCCGTTTGGCGAGGGAGTCCTACCCAGCGTTCGCAGCCTCACACTTCTCAGACCCCACGACGTACGCATCCACCTCCTCAGGCTAGTACACAGTATACATAGCACTCGAGATCCTTCTCGCTGCATCATGATGACTACGACCCATACCATGAGGGCGGTGTGTACTAACCAGACACGTCACGTATCCTTCGTCGAGAGCGGGAGCCTGGGCATACAACATATCAGCGGCCACACCATGAGTCATCTTACCAGCACCCGCCCAGCGTATGACATATCAGCGACCACACCAGGGTCGAGGGGATGCGACATACCATGAGATGAGTAGGCCGAGGACTCATGAGCGAGGGGAGCTGCAATATCAAGAGGTGGGTAGACCGCGGTCTCAGGGTCGATGAGATGTGCAGTATCATCAGGATGTGGGTAGGCCGCGGTCTCAGGGTCGAGGAGATGTGCAGCATCAGGAGGTGGGTAGGCCGAGGTCTCAGGTGCGAGGGGATGTGCAGTATCAGGATGTTGGTAGGTCGAGTCCTTCGGTTCGAGCACATCAGGATGCCGATGCAGCATTACAGCAGCCGACGCAGCAACAACTTGATGGGGAGTTTGGCATTTTGGAGCCAGACTTTCAAACGTTGTACGATCAGCTTAGAGATGAGATTCAACCTTCTAGCCCCAGCCTAGTATCCCACCTCACGCTAATTAGTTTATTGTGGACCTTATGTGTTATGTTTGTTATTGTAATTTTTATTCCAAGTATGTTGTAATTTGAAATTTTGGGACTAGTGTTATTTTTCGTGTTTTCCTTTTTTAATTTTTTGTAATTTTTATTATTAGGTTGTTATTAAATCAAAAAAAAGAAACAAATGATAAAATTAAGACATAGTCGAACAATACAATGAAACCATACATTAGAAGTTCAATATTGAAATACAAGTACATATTAGAACTAAACATAATTTGGGTCACTACTGTCATCATCTTCGACCTCCTCTCCTCCCTCCTCATCATCCCCCTCCTCGTCATCCTCGTCAACCTCGTCGTCATCATCATCTTCGTCACTGCTCACTGCCACGGGTTCCTCCTCAATTGTCACTGGGATAGATTGGCCATCCACTGCTAACTCTGTCAAGTTAAATGATGTAAAGTCAACAAACAATCCAGACACATGAACATTTGCTTCTTGGAATACCGTTTCAGGTACACCTTGAACTCCTGGAGCTTCTGTCGCTTTATTAATCATAGAACAAATGTCAACCACATGTCTCGCTGGAGTGTGAATCACTACCCACCATCCTCTTCTTTGTCTGTTCTTTTGACATGCATATGGCGTATAGTACACTTGTTGCGCTTGGCTAGATAGAATGAATGGTTCGATTTACCCAGACGGGAGACGACGCATTGGATCAAGCTCGATCAAACGGTATGACGGGTGGACTCGCAAACCACGAGAGCTGGTATCATACCATATGCATTTGAAAATGAAGATATATGCCATTTCCTGGTATTGTAGCTCTATGACTTCGGTCAAAGTCCCGTAAAAATACGTGTCTTCCTGCTCGTCACTGCACCACTTCACGCATACCCCGCTGTTTGTCGTCTTTTTCCCAACAATACCATCTGTGTGAAAACGAAGACCGTTTACCACATAGCCATTTTCCCAACTAATCACCTGATTCTTTGGTCCAAGTGCTAGGTTTAGCAGCCGCGGATCATAATCGTGGCGTTTGGTGAATACCATATCCTTGAACCATTGTACAAATTGATCGTTCTGTCTTTGGTTGATTGCATCATCGGCTAACCTAACGCACATCTCCTCATCGAAAACACTAATATAACACAATTTGGAAAATAAGTAATGTCTTTATTTTAGTATGAGAACTTAATAAATATTTATATAGTATTTATCACTAACCGTATCCAGGCAATTTAAAAAGATATACAACTCGGTGGCCTTGAGCTCCGCGGCGCTTAATCGACGTATGCGAGACGCTTGCCCTACTGGCGAACTGACCTTTCGAAAGACGAATAGTCTTTGAGAATCATTAGGATCAACTCTTGTCTCGTTTCTACCCAGGCGGACCAGACGTGTATCAAAATCATGCTCAAAATAATGATTGCAGAAATTGGTCATCTCGGACGTTAGGTACGCTTCAGCAATAGATCCCTCGATCTTCGCCTTGTTACCGACACTACCCTTCAAGTCAAACATACGCCTGAAAATATAAACAAAAAATTAGATATGAACGATATGAGCATCTATGTAAATAACTGTAAATTCAGTTGGTGAATACCTCTCGAAGGGATACATCCATCGATAGTGCACCGGTCCTCCCATTTTTGCCTCCCATGGAAGATGAATAGCTAGATGCTCCATGGAGTTAAAAAATGCTGGTGGAAATATCAGCTCCAGTTTACACATTGTTTCAACAATCGCAACCTCTAGTCGAGCCATATCAGATTTTCGAATGTTAGTTGCGCATAATGCCCTAAAAAAGTTGGTAACCTCTACTAGCGCACCCCAAACATCATCTGGTAAGAAGTCTCTGAAAGCAATAGGAATTAGTCTTTGCATAAACACATGACAGTCGTGACTTTTCATTCCTGTTACTTTTAGATTATGCATCTGAACGCATCGGCCAATATCAGAAGCATAACCGTCGGGAAACTTCAAATTGCACAACCGTTCGCACACTTGCCTCTTTTGATCATTTGTTAGACAATATATTGCATGAGGTTTATGTGTACGTTGATCTGATCCCCTCACTAAAAACAATTCACTTTGGTTGGTATACTCTTGCAAATCCAGACGCGCATTCATGTTGTATTTTCTCTTTTCTGCGTCATCCATGACCGTATTCTTTATGTTGTCGAAGAAGTTCTTCTCGCAATGCATCACGTCTAGGTTATGACGTATCAAGTTTGTTGACCAGTAATGGAGCTCCCAAAATATACTCCTACGACACCAGTTGTGCTTCGTTCAAGCCCATTGGATGGTCCCCCTTCCTTCTCCAAAACCGACATTAGGGAGGCGATCAACACGACATTTCATTTCCACCCATGTCTTCCTACGTAAAAGTGGGTCAGTCTCTACGCGGTCCTTGTAGAAATCAGTATCATTGTGCCTCAATTCGTGATCTAACGGAAGGAATCTGCGATGACAATCGAAGAAGCTTGTCTTCCTACCCTTCTTAAGCTGAAATGCTTTCGTGTACTCCATACAATAAGGACACGACAGCTTTCCGTGCGTACTCCATCCAGACAACATCCTATACGCTGGGAAATCATTAATAGTCCACATAACAACAACGCGTAACTGAAAATTCTGTTGTCTAGAGCTATCATACGTCTGTACGCCGACTTGCCACAAAAAGACTAGCTCATCAATCAAGGGGCGCATGAAAACATCTAGGTTCTTGCCAGAGCTATTAGGGCCAGGAATGATAAGGCTTAAAGAATATGTACTCTTGTCTCATGCACATATCTGGTGGGAGATTGTACGGTGTTACAAAGACAAGCCAACAAGAATAAGGACCCGAAGAGCTACCGAAAGGGGCGAATCCATCGGTGCACAATCCTAGCCTTACATTTCTATCATCAGCGGCAAAATCATGATGATGATTATCAAAGTATTTCCAAGCATGGCCGGATGCCGGATGTATCATGTGATCCCTATTCTCACGACAATTGGTATGCCACGTCATGTGCTTAGCAATTGATCGAGACATGTAGAACCGTTGGAGTCTGGGAGTTAGCGGAAAGTACCACAACTTCTTACGAGAGATTGGTTTGTATCTATTTCTTGGATTCCAAAAGGGTTTAAAACGAGGTTCCTCACAAACCGGACACGCCGTATGTTCGATGGACTCGAACTCCCCGTAGAACAAGAAATAGTTATTTATGCACGCGTCATAAGTTTTTGCACCTAGACCCAAACTTTTCATAAGTTTTTTCATTTGGTAAACAGATTCAGGTACTTTATCCTGATATTCATAAGGGACCAAGTTGTGAATTATTCTGATTGTGTTGTTACAAGATACATTACTAAGGTTTTGTGATACCTTGTTCGACATAAACTGAGAAACCCATCTTAGTACAGTGGTCGGGCTTCCTATGAATACCGGTTCTTCTGCATCACTAAGCATTTTAAAGAAAGCCTTTGCCACACTATTGGGCTCCTCGATTGCACTTGCCATATTAGAAGCGACGTTAAGAAATTGACCGCTAAATGCATCATCTACCATATTCCTCATTTGGTCATCTCCTTGACCCCTATGACTATGTGATGATGACTCTATTTCAACGTTTGAGTATATATTACCCCCCGAGGTGTCACCTAACTCACCGTGATAAGCCCATATCATATAGCGTGGTACGAACCCCCACTTATACAAGTGCATATGAATAGTATGCCTATTTAAATATTTGGCGTTAGTGCATTTTCTACATGGGCAACGAGCTCGACCACGATTCAAATTATTACAATGTGAGAATGCGTAATCGAGAAAGTTCGACACAACAACCTCAAAATGATAATTCAAGCTTTCGTTTTCGTCTAGCCTCTCGTACATCCAACGTCAATCGGACCACCAATTACTCATCCTTCGTATTATTTACTGACAAAATAACGTTAAACGAAATTAATAACCAATTATTTATTAAAACATAAATATTGAATTAATGCATAATTGACAAAGGTACAAAAATGATGAACAAACCTTCAAACGTAGGCTAGCTTAATTGAGCTTCAATGAATATACGGAAGAAAAAATTTATTATAATTTGTGAGAGATTCAAAAAAGTAGTGATAGATTGAAGAAGAATTTGTGAGTGATTCAAATGGATGAAAGTGAGTGCTTAAATAGAGTGAGCAATGGGGTAGAGTTCATAGTTGCATGGGAATTTTTCAATGCATAATTACTTGCATGGGAAAATTTCTATGCAAAGATAGGTGATGAATCCGAAAATTGCGATGCAAGAGATATTGGCATGGAAAATTTTCCATGCATTGAACAATTGCATGGAAATTATAGCAATTATATCAAAAAATTCCCATGCAAAGATAGACTATGAATCCCAAAATTGCGTGGAAAACTTTCCATGCATTGAACAATTGCATGGAAATTATAGCAATTGCATCGAAAAATTTCCATGCAAAGATAGACTATGAATCCCAAAATTACGATGCAAGAGAGCACAACATGGTCAAATTTCCATGCATTAAGCAATCGCATAGAAATTATAGCAATTGCATGGAAATATTTCCATGCCAAAAAATACAACAAAATGAATTACACCATTCGGGTTGAAAATGTAATTATTTAAAAGTTGCAAAACAACTAAAATTTAACTTTTTCTTTCACCAATATTTTCTAACCAATAAGTAGGAGTGTTCTTTCAAATCTCGTCAAACAAAGGGTAACGAAAGACGCAAAGAAACCTTTCGAGGTGAAAATGTAATTAGTCAAAAGTTGCAAAAGAACTCGAAACCCACTTTTTCTTTCACCAACATTTTCTAAACAGTAAGTAGGAGTGTTCTTTCAAATATCATAAAAAACGGGGTAACGAAAGACGCAAACAAACATTTCGGGTTGAAAATATAATTATTCAAAAGTTGGAAAACAACTCAAATCTAACTTTTTCTTTCACTAACATTTTCTAAACCATAAGTAGGAGTGTTTTTTCAAATCTCGTCAAAAACGGAGTAATGAAAAAACAAAGAAACCTTTTGGGGTGAAAATGTAATTAGTCAAAAGTTGCAAAACAACTCAAAATCCACTTTTTCTTTCACCAACATTTTCTAAACAATAAGTAGGAGTGTTGTTCCAAATCTCGTCAAAAATGGAGTAACGAAAGACGCACAATAAACAATATAACACTATATATATGATCTTCAACTCTAAACCCTAAACCCTAAACCCTATATAGGTATACTCTACTAAACCAAAATTGTATTTTCACATGTAGAGAGTGTCAATCAAGTCCACCCGTTGATTTCTTTTTACCATACGCTATGTTATTAAAAATAACAGTGTTCTTCAAAATTTCGTCAAAAACAGAGTAAGGAAAGACGTTTAAAAAATATTTGGGGTAGAACATCTAATTATGCAAAAGATGAAAAACGACATCTAAACTCAGTTTTTTTTAACCACTATTTTAATAACGTTTATGAGGCATATGTACATTCAAAATTTGTCAAAAATGCGGAACGAACGATATTTAAAATACTTTTGGGGTTAAAAATGAAAATACAAATTTAATAAGTAAAAGTTTTTTATTAATAGTAATAATTTCCGCATAGAAATTTTTCTATTCAAATTGTACCTGTTTTCACTTGCATAGGAAAATTGCCATGCAAATTGTAGTTGCATGGGAAAATTCCTATGCAGTAGATGTTGCATTGGAATTTTCCCATGCAGTGCGTGTTGCATGAGAATTTTTCCATGCAGTACATGTTGCATTGAAATTTTCCATGCAAAAAAGATCTTGCATGGGAATATTGCAATGCAGTACATCTTGCATCCGAATTTTCCGATGCGAAATCTGAACCTTCTCCTATAAATACCCCTACACCCCCGTTCACTTCTCATTCATCCCTTTCTCTCTTCTTTCTCTCTACTCCTCTTAATTCTCTTTAAATTTACAATATAAATATATATACAAAAAATATAAATATAAATATATATACGAAAAATATAAATATAAATATATATACGAAAAATATAAATATAAATATAAGTTTTCATCACAATTTAATTAATATAACTATACGAAAATTTTAAATAACTATGTATAGAAAATAATTATAGTTGAAATTTAATATATATATATATATCTTGAAAAAATAATCAATATGTATTATAAAAATATTTATAATTAAGTATAAAATATGTATTTCTTTCATAAAAATAATACTTTAAAATTTAAAAGAATATACTTTAAAAAATTATTTATATTAATCAAAACAAAAATATTTTAAAAGTGGCGAAAAAATCCCGCCACTTTTTTTAAAAAACATTTCGCAGTTTTGGCATCGGAAATTTCTGAAGCAATAGCAATTGCATCAGAAATTTCCGATGCAATTGCTTTTAGCAGTCGCATCGGAAATTTCCGATGCAATTGCTTGCATCAGAAAAATCCGATGTAATTGCTTAAAGCAATTGCATCGGAAATTTTCGATGCAAAGGATTAAGCAATTGCATCGGAAATTTCCGATGCAAATAATTTTACCGAAGCTCCCTAACGCTGCCACGTTGCACTTTCACACTTCGACTGTGCGTTGAAAATTTTCGATGCAGTACTCTCTGCATCGGATTTTTTCGATGCAAATTATTTTGCATGGGGAAATTTCCATGCAACTTTGCATCCGAAAATTTCGATGCAGAGCCCTATTGCATCGGAAATTTTCGATGCAATTCTCTTGCATGGACACCAAAAGCATGGAATTTTTGCATCGAATTTTTTCCATGCAATTGATCCAATTGCATGGAAAATGTACCCAATTGCATGGAATTTTTTCAATGCAATAGATGTGTTTTGTTGTAGTGTTGGGTAGTCTTCTCACAACCAAAGAACCAGTACATCATCTTTAATAATTTTATTGTTGAATTGCTTAATATAGCTGCTAAAATTCGGACGATCAGCGGTGGCGACAACTTCCCGGGTCGGCGGCGTGTGGGATTGGGTTGGGAGTAGCCGATGTGATTTCCTTTTGGTGGTGTTGTTGTTTTTTTTCTTTTTAACTTATTGAATATCAATCAATAATTCAAAAGAAAGGGGTAAAGAAGTAATATGAGTCAAAAAAACATCAAATTCAGATGCAATAGAGGCGCGTGACATGTATACTTTTTTAGGAGTTTTTTGTCTTTGACCAAATAACACAAGGGGGTTTTTGCTAATAAAAATAACACAAGGAAGTTTTTGCTAATTAAGAATAACACAGTGTAGGTTTTTTCATTTTACTCTATTATTAAAAGTAAGAGCAAACAATGAAATCTCTTTAATACTAACTAGTACCATATTTTTTTTTAACCCGAGTGAGTCATCTACTACAAACCATATCTTTGTACAAGGTAAACTGATCGAGTTCCTGTAGTTTCTGAAGTGAGCATGCCTAAGCCTCCTTTGCTTTTATATATATAATAATAGGTATGCTGTTATGTCATATGTGGCATGTGGCAACTCTTCCTTGCCCAGTGTCATGATATATAGACACTCATGATTGACTTTCTTTAAATTTTAATGATTACTTGTGCCTGACATCTTTTTATTCTTTTGAAAAAAACTTGTCTGCGACATTAACAACAGAGAAAACTAATATTTTCAAAAAATGCACTCATATAGAGTAATTCTTACTCTTTTAAGTCGCTTCGGTTTTTCTATTCCAGTACTCTATTCCAGTCTATGTGCCACAAATGAAAGTAAAACACGTGGCTCACTTTAATGTTTAAATTTGTTTCAGGCTTCCAGCCGTTACCCTTTCTTCCGTTAAAAGTCTTCCACCTCCAATAGCTGTACTTCACTCCACAAATAAAAAATAAGCTGGCCCCACAAAAAATATATAAAAAAAAAAAGAAAAAACAAATTGTTGAAAAATAGCACAGCAATTGTTCCCCACCATTTCTCGTTTTTAACAATCGTATCTCCTAAGTCCTAACTATTTTTTTTTTGATAGAAAATAAAAATAAAAATAATTGACACTTTATATACTGCATTCAGAAGAAAAAAAAACACTTCATTATTTGGGCATTGATTAATTGATATTTTCATTCGTTTCTTCAGTAAGATCCTTTAAAAATGAAAAATTGATATCCTCATGATTTCAAGTTGAGTTTCTTCCTATTTATTCATTTTTATTCTTTATTCAAGCATATTTATGATATATTTTAGGACAAATTAATATTTATGCTCTGTAAGTTTACCATTTTGATGAATCTGCCTAATAACTACCGAATTTTTAGAAATAACATACGAATTGGCCTTTATTCAATTTTTATGCCATATTGCTGCCACATAGGAAAAAATGCGCTTACGTGGCTGCCACATGGAAAAAAGCCACACGCCACATCAATATATTTAAAACAAAAATATATTTTTTGTGCTATGTGGTTGCCACATGGAATATATTTAAAATAAAAATATATTTATATCTAAAATATATATAAATATATAAAAAAGGAAAAAAGTCATAAATATATATTAAAAAAAAAACAACCGCGAGTTGCAGCGGGGGGGGGGGGGGTCTATTTTGATTTTGTTTTTTATTTTTATTTTTTATATTTATGATTTTTTTCCTTTTTATATATGTATATATATTCTAGATATAAATATATTTTTATTTTAAACATATTCCATGTGCCAGCCACATAGCACAAAAAAAATATTTATATTTTAAATATATTGATGTGGCGTGTGGCTTTTTTCCACGTGAAAGCCACGTAAGCGCATTTTTTCCTATGTGACAGCAATAAGGCATAAAAATTGAAAAAATGCCAATTCATATGTTATTTCTAAAAATTCGGTAGTTATTAGGCAGATTCATCAAAATGGTAAACTTATAGGGCATAAATATTAATTTGTCCTAAAATATATCATAAATCTACTTGAATAAAGAATAAAAATGAATAAATAGGAAGAAACTCAAATTGAAATCATGAGGATATCAATTTTTCATTTTTAAAGGATCTTACTGAAGAAACGAATGAAAATATCAATTAATCAATGCCAAAATAATGAAGTGTTTTTTTTCTTCTTCTCAATGCAGTATATAAAGTGTCAATTATTTTTATTTTTTTTTTCTATCAAAAAAAAAATTAGTTAGGACTTAGGAGATACGATTGTTAAAAACGAGAAATGGTGGGGAACAATTGCTGTGCTATTTTTCAACAAATTTTTTTCTTTTTTTTTTTAATATATTTTTTGTGGGGCCAGCTTGTTTTTTATTTGTGGAGTGAAGTACAACTATTGGAAGTGGAAGACTTTTAACGGAAGGAAGGGTAACGACTGAAAGCCTGGAACAAATTTAAACATTAAAGTGAGCCACGTGTCTTACTTTCATTTGTGGCACATAGACTGGAATAGGGTACTGGAATAGAAAAACCGAAGCGCTTTTAAGTTGCGCCATATATAAATCATTCTTATAAGAACACTATAACGGTTTCATTGTAAATATTATGCCCTACTTTCTCTTTAAATTGTTAGGAGAGTATGGAAACCAAGGCCTACTAATACTACATTTTAGAATAATTTCTTACAAATTGTTGCGAGCTAAGGGGGCGTCCCCTAAGGCCGTCATGCACATACCCGCCAAGATCATAAGAGGGCATTTTTTTTTTTTTTATCAGCAATGAATTTTATTGAAAATAAAGAGAGGATGGACAATACATGTCGAGTACAAGAGGTACTTGAATGCCTTCCTCACAAACAATCACTCGGTGAACTAAGCCAAACTACATTAGTAGATCATAAGAGGGCACTATGTTTTATCAATACATTTTTTTCGATAATGTTGATTGAAATATTTTGATTGTTTAATATATAGTTAGTGAAAAAGATACCAAATATGGTATTGATTTCGACTAATTCATTTATTTTGGATTAAATAACCTACTAATTCCAAATAACCTCATTACCGTAATATAGTTTAAATTATATATTTCTGTAGATTATTATGTCATATTTTGTACATATCAACTAGAGGAGTAAAATTATTTTTCAAGGAAGTTATCAACACGTCAAAATCATTCTTAAATAATCAGTTATTTAAGAAATTGAGGAAATATCTTCACTTCATGGTTAAGTACGTGGATGATATATTAATCAGTTATGGAATCTGGCAATTAACTCGTGAACAGATTGCTTCCACTCAATGTATAATACGCATGTGCTTTCTTTTAAGGGAGAATTACACAAAGTACCCCTCAACTATGGGTAAATTACACAAAGTACCCCTCCTCTTTGGGAAATTACACAAACTACCCTTATGACCGATTTTTCGTAATTTTTTTATTTCAAACTATTGAATGTAAATTCATGCTCTTCAATTATTTTGCACAAAAAACAAAAAATAAGTCAAAATTATTGCATTAAACCTCATTTATCTCGTTTTAAAAGACAAAAAATATTGATAACAAATAATTTCTTCTAAGAAAAAATAAATTATCTGCGAATTTTAGTCTCTGCTATGATTTGAATTTGAAAGGTTGTCTTAATTATGTTAATTTTTTTGACCATAAGGGTAGTTTGTGTAATTTCCCAAAGAGGAGGGGTACTTTGTGTAATTTACCCATAGTTGAGGGGTACTTTGTGTAATTCTCCCTTCTTTTAATTATGACTAGTAACCGGGCGCACGCAGGAACCGCGTGCAAAATTTTATTTTTTATAAAGAATTCTTTGACATTAACTATGTTTCATAAGATCAAAAATGACTTCTAATCTACTGAAATTGAAATACCTTTATGAAGATTTCTATCTTGACAGATTATGTTACTAAAAGAAGTTGTCAGACTTTTTTTTTTTTACGTAGAAGTTGCATGATTATGTTCAAACATTTGCGCAACAACGATGGCAATATTTGTACGTAGCTTCAATATAATGCACGAATAGTCATATGTATGGTGAATTTACACAAAGAAAATAGTCGGTAAATTAAACGGCCGATTATGAAAAATACAGATACAATGCTTTTAGGCAATATAATGTTTGTGATTTTTAGGAGGCATGATTTGTTTGCGTAACTATTCCAAGAATAACAATCTTATGCAAAAAATAAAGATAAAAGAAAATTAGACCACCTTATGTATATTGTAGTATGTTTCTAAAGAACTTTTAAAGTAAAAAATAGATTACAAAAATAGCTTAATACAAACTATAGGTATAGTAACAAAACTTAAAGTATCATCATCATTGAAGGTTAAAGTACTCTCCTTCAACTGGAATTATCCATCAACGAAAGCGTTTAGCGAATCCAAAAGTCTTCTTGAAATTACTGAAAAAATTGTCAACTTATAAGAAATACTCTGTTCCGAAACCGCAACAAACTTAACAATGAATATAAGTACACCTGCACAAATACTCAAGTTAAGATCATAGGCAACAATAGTCCAAAATCTGTCGATATCTTGTGCATTTGTCTTACAATTCAATAAAGCATATTGTTGATCGAATTTTGGGAACTAATCCAATAGTGATATTGAGTTGTACTAACAGAACTATAAGAAATCAATTACCTTCATTGTTAATGTCATGAATTCACAACAGAATATAAGGAATCAGAGTTCATTCAAAAGCTTTAATCGCAACATCCCCTACACCTGTTGCGACTCTTCAAGGAACTAAAGCTTCATATACAAAGTTAAAGTATCAATTAAAACAGAGATGTGTGTTTTCAATCACACGCTGCCACCGCTCCTTGCATCGCCAACCATACGCTCCTTGCTTCGCCAACGACGCTCCTTGCTTTGCCAACGACGCATTATGTGCGCATTACCGTTTCTTCCAAGTATAACTATGGCAAAAATTAAGAGATTAAGCTAAAAGAAAACCCATAAGTTTCTAAAGCTTAATATGAGGTTAGCATAGCATTGTGTGAAGCCAACCATCTGTTTATGATGGAGAAAATGATATTGGTCATCAACTTTAGCTTTGCAAATCTTAAAGCTTAAGTGATATTGATTGGTTTTCCTTTTGCAATTCATTCCATACAATTATTCATGAGGCATAATTCCACACATCACATTGACAATACTACTACGTTATGAAAGTTATACCAACTACTGTGGGGAACAAATCAAGGGATTAATTCCCACCAATTCACTTGCCAAAAATAACAAATAAATTCATTTGGAAAAATAAAACAAAGTATGACATATTAATTCACAGACAATACATAAATTGCAGTAGAAACCTTGCCTTCCCGAAACCTATGAAGCAGTACATGCCGCTTGATCTGAAACAAAATAAGAAGATCTTAGAAAACTCAAAACACAATTGACTGAGATTAAATCTTAAATGAGCAAGGAGCTACACTCGAAATTGAATATGGTATCACAAATCTGAGGACTGTCGTTGTGAATTTGTGATGCAAGTTTAAGAATGAAAACGCTGGAGAGTGGAAATCGTGGGGGGAAAATGAGAGAAAGCTGACACAACTTCTGTAACTTCTATTCTTATGTGTACTTGAGTGCAAGGGTAATTTAGGAAGTCTATTAATTTGGTCTGCAAGACTAAAAGTACAGAAGTTGCCGGATATACCCCTCCTTAGAACACCTACGGGAAAAGTTGGTCAATTTGTCAAAGGGCACTTTAAGTAAAAAAGCACCAAAAAGCTGCCGTGTAGACAGAGATTTGGGTTTCTTTTTAGTAGTAATAGATAAGGCATATCAAATTTACACGTTTAATTTAGCTAATCTGTGGGTGATTTTAACGGCCAAATTCAATGTTCTCCTCTTTGCAAAGCTTTGAATCTTCTATGAGACTTTTCAGATGACATTTATAGCAATTAATTGAATGATAGTGAATAGAAGGGGTGGTTGTAGAAAATTGTATTTAACATGTGAAAATATTAGAAACCAACAACAATATCCCAAGCACGATCATCTCACGGCCTCAAACTTACAATTAATCAACTGTTCCCGTCAACTATTGGTAATAGGGGTGTACATAAAACCACCACCCGTCCGACCCGCCCGCCACCCGACCCGCGTTACCTGCAAACCCGCAGTTTACAAAAAAAGGAGGGTTGGCAGTTGATATTTGTGGTAACCCGCCTCTGGGCGGGCGGGTCGCGGGTCACCCAGGTTACCCGCCCCTTATTTTCTAGGTCACAAACTCAGCTGCCACCTCAACCCCACTCACCCCACCCCACCTCTCTCACGCCGCCGCTAACCACCGCCCCCTCCACCACGCTCGACGCTGACCACTGTCCCCTCTACCAAGCTCGTTGCCACCATCGTGCAATCACCACCACGTGTCTACGCTGCTTCACCTTTCTCGCAAGAGACAAGGAACGAGACGTACTTGATTGCTAGCTTTGCGGCCGCGGGGAGTTACGTGGAGAGGCGTTTGTCGGATGGGATAAGTACGGATAGGAGTAGGGGGCATGTGGGGTTCAATTTGAGGATGATTTCTAGGGTTAGGTTTCAGGCAAAGGCGTGGAGGCCGAGGCGGAGGTTTTTAAAGGTGATTGCGGTGATTTGCGCGTTGGGATTCCGAGTAATGAGAGGTTGGTATGAATTGTGTTCTATTCTAGTTAGAACTGACTCCAACAATTAATTTATGGAAGAGTGATTAGCTAAAACATATAATTAAAAATTCAATAGTTTATTTGTCTGCCTTTCACGTGAATACAGATGACTTATTTATATTTAAAGATTGCAACTACTTCCTATCATATCTCATAAAATCTGATCTCCACTAACGGCTAAATAAATAACGGCTAAAAATAAGAAAAGAAGATAAACATGATTAATCATATCTTAATGAAATCTATACTACATAATCTGGTGCCCAATATGGGGCTTTAATTATCTGGCTGGGCTTAGAAGTGTTGAGGCCCATATCATTGCCCTCCTCTTGAAGATGACCCTTGTCCACAGGGCCCAAGGAGTGAGCCCTCTTGATAGAAGCTTCTTGAAGGCTGGTAGGTATATAAGCTGAATTAGAATTGTGATAGTCATTAGGGCAAGAATCCACAATTTGTGGCTGCGGCAATACAGGAGAGGTGTCCTCCTGAAAACTTGTATCTTGCACTAGATCTGGAAATTTTTGTTTTACTTCTTCAAAGTTTACCCAAGTTGCCTCTTCAATCGATGAGTCCTTCCATAAAACTAAAACTTCCTTCACCTTGTGGCCTTTCTTCCAAAGAATGCGACTGTCGAGCACGGAGTCCAATGTCAAAATGAGTTGTCCGTTGTCATTCGAAGGTGGTAGTGGCGACGGAGTTGTTGATGGCGTGCCGGTGCAAGGGCGGAATAAGGACACGTGGAAGACACGATGGATCTTTGAGTCAGCGGGCAGATCGAGTTCATACGCGACCGAGCCGATTCGCCGGAGAATCTTATACAGGTCGTAAAATCGTCGGGAAAGCTTATGAAACGCAGTTTCTCGGACGGAGAGTTGTCGGTGTCGTCGAAGTTTCAGGTAAACCATGTCGCCTTCGTTGAATACAATATCCGTTCGCTTAGCATTATGACTGGAAATCATTCTTTGTTGAGCCATTTGCATGTTAGATTTAATTTGTTGTAAAACTTGATTTCTGTGCGTTAATGTTGTGTCGATTGTGGCGTTGTTGGAATCTCCTTGTGTATAGATGTGTGATAGGATTGGCTTCCTACCGAACATAACTTCATATGGCGATGTGTTGATAGCTGAATGTTTTGATGTGTTGTACCATAGTTGTGCAAGTGGTAAGTATCGGGTCCAGTGTTGTGGTTCGTCCATTGTATAACATCGTCAATAACATTCCAGGGATTGATTAACCACTTCAGTTTGGCCGTCGTATTCCGGATGATAGGACGAGCTGTAGTTTAAAGAGGTGCCTAACCTGTGAAACAATTCTTTCCAAAACTTGCTTAGAAAAATTGGGTCTCTATCTGATGTCAGTTAAGAAAATTGAAGCAAGATAAGCAGCATTAAATTTTGTAGGTAAGGCAATGAAGTGACTAAATTTACTTAACCTGTCCACCATTACCCATATAACTGTTTTCCCGTTTGAACATGGCAGATGCGTGATGAAATCCATTGTGATATGTGTCCAAACTTGTTCTAGAACTGGTAGTGGGTTGAGTAGACCAAAAGGTTTGGTAGTTAAGTATTTCTGTTGCTGACAAACTTGGCATTCCTTGACATATTGTGTGACTCAATCTTTGAGTTTAGGCCAGTAAAATGTCGATGAAATGCGTGCTAATGTCCCTTTGATGCCTGAATGTCCACCGATTGGTGATGTATGAAATTCATGCAATATTTGTGGTTGTAGTGCACATTGAAGTGGAACAAAAAGCTTGTTCTTGTAGAATAGTAACCCCTCTTTGAGATGAAAATGCCCTCGTGTATCATGTTTTTGCACATTGTTTTTGATCACTTCTTGTCCTTGCGAGGTTGCCAAAAAGCGGCGAAGGGCTTCCACCAGGGGACTTTGAGGAACGGTGACAACAAGATAACAAGCGGAGTCCACACGAGAGAGGGCATCTGCCATGACGTTATCACGACCAGGTTTGTACTTTACCTCGTAATCATACCCAATCAGTTGCACCATCCATTTTTGTTGTGCCGGAGTATGAATAGCTTGAGTTAAAATGTGACGTAAACTTTGTTGGTCGGTATAGATCACAAATTTTCTGCCAAGTAAGTAGTGGCGCCATTTTTTTACAGCTTCAACTAAGCCATAAAGTTCTTTATTGTAGGCCGAATCAACGCTCATTTGAGGGGACATTTTCTTGCTGAAAAATGCCAAAGGTACCTGTTCTTGGGAGAGAACAGCGCCAACAGCGATGGCGGAGGCGTCGGTCGTCAACTCGAAGACTTTGTGAAAATCTGGGAGACATAAATTAGGCAGTGCTTGCATTTTTACTTTGAGTTGCTCAAAGGCATGTTGGGCTGCTGTATCCCAAGTAAAACTGTTCGTCTTTAATAAATTGGTGAGGAGAGCGGCGAGAGTAGCATAGTGACGAACAAACCTGCGATAGTATCATATTAACCCCAAAAATCCCCGTAGGGCCGTTAGTGACGTGGGCGCTGGCCAATTAACCATCGCGATAACCTTATCTGGATCAACTGATATGCCTGTCGAACTAATAATATGACCAAGATAATGAACAGTGGGGGTGGCAAAAATGCATTTGGATAATTTTGCGTAATACTGGTTAGAATGTAAAAGCTGAAAAACCAGACGTAAATGATTTTCATGATCTGAAATATTACGACTGTAAATCAGAATATCATCAAAAAAAACCAAAACAAACTTACGCAAATACTCACGAAAAAGGTCGTTCATAGCCGCCTGGAATGTAGATGGTGCATTAGTTAAGCCAAAAGGCATAACAACAAATTCGTAATGGCCATCACATGTACGAAAAGCTGTCTTATAGATGTCTCTTGGTGCCACTCGGATTTGATGATAATCGGACCTTAAATCAAGCTTAGTAAAAATAGTTGCACTATGCAATTCATCAAGCAATTCGTCAACAATAGGAATAGGGAATTTATCTTTTACAGTGATTGCGTTTAAACCTCGGTAATCAACACAAAAACGCCAAGTACCAACTTTTTTTCCGACTAATAAAACTGGTGTAGAAAAAGGACTTGTACTAGGCCGAATTATACCTGAAGCAAGCATTTCTTTAATTAAATTAGTCATGATTTCTTTTTGAAAATGGGGATAGCGGTAGGGGCGGGATTTCACCGGTGTTGAATCTCGTGCTAAGTGAATATGGTGATCGTGGATGCGGTGGGGGGGGGGGGGGGGGGATCGTGGGTTCTTCAAAAATGGTTTTAAATTGAGTGACCAGATTTGAAATTGAAGATGGACAACTGGGGTTTTCAGACTTAGACAGAGTGCCAGCATCAAAAGATAACATATGTAACGAAGCAACTGAATTTGAACGAATTAAATGTTTAACCTGTGTGGGAGATGCCGACCCCACAGATGTAAAATGTTAACTGAGGCACTGAGTAGTTCCCGGAAAAATCACCGATCGTTGCAATCCAAGCACATTCGAGCACGACATCAGCCCCTTGAATAGGTAGTACTAATAATGGTACCTGGAATGTGGCATCGTCGAGGACAAGATCTGTAGAGGACAGGCCATCACATTGTAAAAAGGAGCCGTTTCCAACCATCACATTGATGGGCTGAGAGGCGACGATGGGTATCTCCAGATGCTCGGCAATTCGAGGTTGTACAATATTGTGGGTACTACCTGTATCAATTAAAACTGTGACAGATTTACCTTTAATATAACCCATGATGCGAAGAGTTTGGGGAGAGAAAAGACCCATATAGGCAGCCATTGATAAATGATAAGGATATGTGGTGTTCTCAGTTGATGATACGTATCCTCGTAGGGAAGAGTTGAGTCTGTAATCGTCTAAGGTATCCACATCAGGTTGTGCATCATCATCAGCCATTAAAATTAAAAACTGTGGTGTTTTGCATTGGTGATTTTGGCCAAATTTTTCGTCACAATTAAAGCATAAACCTTTAGGGCGGCGATCTTGAATTTCGGCTGGACTTAGGCGTCTAATAGGCAATTGAGTACGAGTGGTGGTGGTCGGTGACATATGGGTGTTTGGGAGTAGGGAGTTTGGTGTGCTTTGAGTGTGAGGAAAAGTGTATCGGGAGCGAGTATCACGATTTTTGTGTTCAAGGAGTTTTGCTTGGCCGATAGCTTGATGGAGAGTGCGAGGTTTGAACACCGCGAGCTCCGCCCGTAAGTCGGGTTTTAGACCTGAAATGAAACAATTCAAGTAAGCATCGTGACTTAAACCAGTAACGAAATTAGAAAGTTGCTCAAACTCTTTTTGATAATCCATCACGGATCCAACTTGGCGCAATTTGAAAAGTGCCGCTTGGTGATTTTCATAAGACGAAGGCCCAAATCGCAGCAGTAAATCTTGAAGAAACACATCCCAAGATCCGAGCATATTATTATTGGATAGCCAGTTAAACCAACTTAGCGCGGTGCCCTGCATATAAAATGAGACATGTGAGATGCGTTGATCAGGATTAATATTATAAAGTTTAAAAAAATGTTGAGCTTGGGACACCCAATCCATGGGATTAGTGCCATCAAAAGTAGCAAGATTCAATTGAGGTGGCTTGGGTAAATTTTCGGCAGCCAGAATGAAAAGTGGGTTGAAGCTTTGTGACTGTGAGGGGCTGCCAACGTGGTAGTGTGGCGGTGTTGGTGGTTGAGGTGGAATTGTATGATGTGGAGGTTGTGACAAGTTGCCAATGTGGTGTGGTTGCGGTGGTGGTGGCGGTGGGACGACATGATTTTGGAGGGCAAGTTGGTTGGTACGTTCACACATAGCTCTCATGTCCGCCAACATTCCAAGCATAGTGTTGAATTTTTCTTCGGTTTGTGCTGCTTGGGATTCCAAGGCCGAAATTGTCGCTTGCATGGCAATGATGGGCTCCGCGGTAGCGGATTCGTCATCAACAAGTGTCGAGGACGAAATGGGTTGAGTGGAAGTGAGTTTCGTGTTTTTCGGGGCCATGGTTGAAAGCAAGGAAAGCATCAAAATTGGTATGAATTGTGTTCTATTCGAGTTAGAACTGACTCCAACAATTAATATAAGGAAGATTGATTAGCTAAAACAAATAATTAAAAATTCAATAGTTTATTTGTCTGCCTTTCACGTGAATACAGATGACTTATTTATAGTTAAAGATTGCAACTACTTCCTATCATATCTCATAAAATCTGATCTCCACTAACGGCTAAATAAATAACGGCTAAAAATAAGAAAAGAAGATAAACATGATTAATCATATCTTAATGAAATCTATACTACATAATCTGGTGCCCAATATGGGGCTTTAATTATCCGGCTGGGCTTAGAAGTGTTGAGGCCCATATCATTCGGGGTGTTGACTGGTGGATCGTGGCTGTGTCGTGTTGGTATTCCGAGTAAGGTGGTGTATTTTAGTTTTTAGGCTCGTTGGCTTTTTGATGATCTATTGTTGAATGATTGATCTTGAAATGAGATTATTTTTTGTTAGTGTACAGTTATGTTCTTAATTGTTTAGTTGTTGATTATTGTTATTGAATGCTTAAAGAATTGTGCTTGTCGTTGCTTTCTCTTATGTGCTTTGTATCTTCATCATGTGGTGTTTATTTTGTTTATCTGTTGGTCTGAAGTTGAACTAGTTGTAAATGTAAAGAATCATGTAAACTAATGAGTGTGACATAATACTGAAACAAGGTAGCCAGCCACAAGTAAGGGAGAATGTGAAGATACAGTTTGGATTTTGGTGCTCCATGATGGTGATGTGCTTGGATGAAGGAGCGTAGGATATAGGAAATCTATGCCTGAATAAAGTTATTTTGTCGTGGGTTCTTCTTGCAAATAAAGTCAGATCCGTATTAGTTTTCGGAACTTTTGTAAAAGGGGGTTGTCTGCATGATTATCATGTTAAATCACTATATCAATTTTTTTTCCCAGAATGTTATTAACATCCAGCTAGTCTTATTAAAGTCAGTTTAATTTTTTTTTGGAATTGTGTTATAACCGGTCACCCGCCCGCTAACCCGCACAACCCGCCACCCGCATGGTTTCAAAATTAAAATGACCCGCTCGGTTGAAGATTTTGATAACCCGCCATATATGGGTATGGTGTCTTTTTTTTGTGATAACCCGCAAATACCCGCCCGTGTACACCCAATTTGGTAATCAACTGTTCCAGACAATTATTGGAGGAGCAGCTTTACGTCTAGAGTATTTTATTTTTTGAGAGAGGGCCTTTACATCTAGCATCACTATACTTTTTGGATTGAAAGACCTTCTAAATGTTTAAAACATTATTTCGCTCATTTCCCAGGTGAGTGTTGGGTAGGGATTGAAAGAAAGTATTTTGGGATTGTGAACTTTTGTATTGTACTTAGCGTATATATACTGTGGACAAGGGATATTTTGTATCATTAAACACTTTGAAACCAGGGTACTGTTTAGGCTTAGAATGACCAGTTTTGGATCGAGTAAGGATTTGATATTATGGTGGACTAGAAGATGATGGTTCTGTAATGTTTATTGGAGAGAAAAATGACTAATTAGACCCATCATTTGTGCGTTTTCGCGAAACTAGTTCCACTCTTTTAATTTTTGCAAAACTAGGCATGAATTTTTCATTACGAAAAAAACTATACCTCAACTTTCATTCCGGCCAAATTTAAAATTTTACAAGGGCAAAATCGGTACTACACTTCCCAAAAAATTAGAGTAATCACACTAACACTCCCCAAAATATCTAACCTCCAATCTTTTGAGTTATTACATTTGCACCCACAAATTAAATGATAACTACATTTAACATTTTTCAATTTATAACAAAAAGAAAAAAATTATTATTTCACCAATTTATTTATAATTATTATTTTTATTAATTTTTAAATATATAATTTTAACTATTGAAATCCAAAAAAAATGAAAAAATATTGCTCGTCTTCCTCACTTACAGACCCTCCACCCCACCCCACCCCACCCTACCCTCTGCACATTCGCAATTCATTACCACCACCACACCTCCGTCATCGTCGTGATCATGAATCGAGTGGTGGTGGTGATGAATTAAGAAATCACACCACCACCACCCACCGGCGTCAATTCGCGGCGGCGCGATTTGCGCCACCACCACTGCAAATCACGATGGTGGTGCGATTCGTAGTGATGGTAGCAACAAATCATGGTGGAGGTGCGATTCTGGTCCGAGGGGGGGGGGGGGGGTCTGTGAGGAAGACGGTTGTAATTGTTTTTCAATAATAAAAATAATATATTTTAAATTAATATTTTTTATGTATGTATTTTCTTATTTTTTGAAGATATAAAGAAATATTTTTTAAGAAATATTTATTATGGGGTGTAAGTGTAATTCTAAGATACTATAAGTGTAATGTCTATTTTTGCCCTCGACCAAAACGGAGTAGTGATGTCATAACGTTGAAGTATGAGATTTTTTTAGTCGGAATGAAAGTTGGGGTATAGTTTTTTCCGAAATGAACAGTCCAGGCCTAGTTTTGTAAAAATTGAAAGGATGGGACTAGTTTCACGAAAACGCGCAAAGGATTGGTCTAGTTTGTCGTTTTTCTCTTTATTGGAGAGGCTTCACAATTATCAATTTCTATACGAGGTGAGAAATCCTCATTTCATGAGGAAGAGGTGATTAGCTCTTTATAGATATAGAATATGTATATTTGGTAATTATTGTAGATTGATATATATCTTTAGTGATAGATAGTTACCTTATTACAAATGATCTCATTTGTATATATATTGAACATTATTCATTGAATAACACAAGGAATTCATTATCTTACATGGTATCAACCTTACATTATTTTCTTTCTCTCCTAGACTATGACAAACCCTAGCGAGGATACCTCCTCCTCCAAGTCGTTCACCTCCTTCGACGGCAAAAATGACGCGCCTCATCACGAGGTCGCGCCCCCAAAATTTCCCCCGCTCTCATCGTCACTAACATCAAGAACTTCATCCCTATCTTGCTGGACGTTGAATCCAGGCAATATTCTACTTGGTCGAGTTATTTAAAATTCATGAACGAGCTTACCAAGTTCTCGACCACATCATCCCTTCTTCCGTTGTGGTCTCCCCATCCGACCCCTAGATGTGGGATTACTTGAACGCCATCGTGCTACAATGGATCTGAAAGATCTATATTACTTGTAATCAGATGCAATTGCACTTGGCAGTAGTTGCAACTACCCTCGTAAGTAAGACATATAACAGTTCTTTGACGTTTGAAAGTTGTTTCACTGTTGCAATTGTGAAAAGACAGTTAAACATAAACAGTAAAGAACACAAAGATTTTAACGTGGTTCGGTCCAAATGGTTCTAGTCCACGGGGTTTGTACCAAAAAATTTGACTCAAACAATACCCTACTTAAGAATTACAATGCGGGTTTTACATCAACCCAAATCTTAGACTTCCTCTAATATTTGCTGTTGCAACACCTATCCATCAACTATTTTTGGTATATTCGAATGAGTCGAAGAACACAGTAAGCTACTCCAGAGTTCCTCTGAGTTAATGCTCTTTTCTAAAATGCTTTGACTCGATACATGACAGAATCACAAATTATCTTTTTCAAAGTGTCCTTCAATTTTTCCAGTCTTCTCCTTATACAGGCGCGGCAGACTCTTCAACAGATCTCTAATTGTAATCCGCAAAATATCTTCTTTTCTTATATGATAAGCATGCCGATAATTCTGTTGCAACCCGAATATATCTTCTTGCCTTATCCCATAGATTTTGCATGATCATAAAAGATATGCAACGAATATGCTACTAAATATCTCTAGATACATAGAGATATATCTAAAAGCATGTAAGTTAATCTTTAAGATATGATAATATCTTGTAAGGATATGGAAATATTATCAAGATAATTACCATCTAAGATTTAACTTAACCTAATGATTTAAAACAAAACCAAATCAATTAAACAATGTTGGGCCGATCGGATCTTAGCCCAATCCGAGTGAGGAAGACGACCCTAACAATCTCCCCCTTTGATTTGTTTTGTCAAAATCATTGACATATCTGTAGTAACGGTTAGCACAAGTTATGTAGAAAAAGAGTTAACTTCATAACCTACCAACGTGCATGAAAAGTAGTAGTTCAAAATGAAGTGGTTGCCACAACGGTGCAACCATCCGTCAAAAACAGTAGGTAAAAATTGTTCCAGAGTTCAAAAAAAAAAACATCAGGAGCATGCATAGCTTCCCCTCAACTCGTTCTCCCTCTTTTTGACACAAGAAATCAAGGAGTGCCCGACTGTTGCAACAGGCGGTCCAGCTTAGAATCCATGAGAGCCATTGACGTGGTCATTGCCTCATGCGACTTGCTCAAGCTCTCAACCAGACTATTGAGGCGCGCGAGTTCCATGTGCACCCCATGTAGGCTGGCAGATGCATCAGGCAAAGATCCAGACCCTTTCTTGGAGGAGGTCTCAGTTGCAGTTGGCGAATGGGGCGGCTTATTCAGAACCTCAGGGCGTGCAACTGGGAGCTTTCAGAGATTTCTGATGCTTTCGCTTGGCTTCCCATCACTCATTTACCGAGTCCTCGTTGCACTTCCTCAGTGGGTGAGGCAATGTCTTCTTCGTGTTCGGAAGTCACGGGTGATGGCGGATCTGTGGGTGGAACTATTTGCAGTGGGTCTATGACGATGCGTTCGTCGGAGAATGGGGCGGCGGCTTTCTTGGCGGAACCTCCCATCTCTATGTCGAGAACAACTTGGCAAGAAAGGTTGTGAGATTTGCTTGTGAGAGAGAAGGAAGAAAGAGAATGCTGAGTAGTGGGAAGTAATTGATATGCAGAGTAATAAATAGATTTCTTAACCCGCGATTTTGTGAACCCGCCCGATTCCCTTATAGTGAAGATTTCGTCTCCAAAATTGCAAATCCATGTCCAGGCGATTTTGTTTGGGCTTCTTTATGTTTTTTTAATCCAAAAGGCTTATAACTTCTGCCATTGGAGGCGTTTAGCCTTGGTGCTGTAAGGAGAAGGCATTTTCACTCGAAAATGCTTCAGTGCGAAATCAGTAACATGCATTACTTTTTGATTTTATATATATAGTGCTTAAAATTCGGAAAACTATCACTATTTGTGATTATTATTTTATTTTTGTATTTGATGCTTAGATTTTCCGTTTTTGATATATCAACATTTGGGAAATGAAATCTCCTTCATAGAAAGAAAAATTGTTTGACCGAGACTGACAAATTTAAAAGCAAATAAATTTGTAGAAGATAATGTAAAATAATAATGATCTCTTAGAATAAATGTGAAAAGTATTAAAAATCAATTAATTAGCAATCATAGGATTTTAGCAAAGGGAGATGATATACATAGAGCAAAATTTCTAAGTACAGACTTTTGCTGCTTACTAATTAATTTACCCTTGTTAAATCTGCAAACCAATCTATTTTTTCTAATTCCATGATTACTTTCTAAAATCACAAAAATAGAAATATTCTTTTATAACATTTTCTTTCCATCCATGCAAGTAACAAAATATAAATTTCTCCAATTCTATATTCTATAATTCTTTTTCATTAAATATGTTCTATCTTCCGCACAAATATTTTCTTTTTGGTTTATTAGACTATTCTTTTTACTCAATGCATTTTTTGGTTCTTGAGGTTTATTAATACACCAAAATCGATCTATTTAAACCCAATCTATCTATGCTTACAAAAAAAAATCAAAAAAGTTAAAAGACGTCATACTTTTTTCAGAATATGATTTTTCTGGTTAACCTTTTTATGTAACTTGTAGTAAAAAAAGGTATTTGAATCAATTTCTTATTTCGATAAAGATATTAATGTGTAATGTGAAATAATTTTCAACTATACAATAGTGATAAAACCACAACATGAGAATGAAAAATAAAAATGAAAATACTGACCTGAAAGTATTTTAGGAGAATTAACCATTAAAAGAAAGAGTAAGAGTTGAAAAGAAAATAGAAAACTTTAAATTATTTACAGATTATTTTCTTACTATTGCATCATAAGCTTCTTTTATTCTATTTCTTTATTATAAAAATTACTCCTCGTTATCTAATGAAAACATATATTTTGTTTGGAGTTTTATTAACGCCTCAAAACTTATTCACAAGACTTATTTACTATTTTTATATACTAGTAAATTATTATATTTTTTATATATAAGAAATAATGTCTTGATTTAGTTTCTATAGTTATGTCATATAGTAAAATGGAAAATAAGTTGTACAATCAATTGAAAAAGAACAAATTAATATATATATATATATATATATAATGAAAACTTGCTCTGTGTTGAGGGATCTCGCTCTGTATGTATCATTTCCCTTGAGAACAACTGTTGCTATAATAATATTCACAAAATGAGCATAGTGTTGATGAGGGACAATAATTCTGAATGTTTTAGTTTTTATTTGAGCATCCAAATGTGTTTACTCTCTGTTATTTATATTCTGATTGTAGCATCCAAACATCAATGTGGCAGTTGGAATAGATCCGACCGTCACTGATAATGGCACTATCGGTGAACAAGAGAACCAAACGCGCCAGAATAATCTCTAATAGAAGTTTTGTTGTGCCTCTATACTATGCCAATTATAATTAGTATTCAAATCTTGCTTATAATAAGCATGCCATTATTATATCAATTTTCAGTTGTAAAATTTTGGTTAGAAATTATTCTACTAGCTAGTAAAGAAAGAAAAAAAATGATAAAAGGTTAGAGAGTGAGTTTTATGTCACTCGTTAAATCTTTTGATTCTTGGTATATGTTAACAATTCTTTTTCTAGTCCCTCAACTTGGACAGTAATTTATTAAACATATATGTCTGCGATTAGTATTTTCCGTAATACTACACTTTTCACATGTTGAAGCATAAAAGATCAATGGAAAATTGCACATGCCTCTTTACCTAATGTGAACTAAAGTAAAAAATATTGTTAAAAACTAGTGTTGAATTAACTAAACAGTACTTTGAAATAATAAAGAAAATAAAAAATATTAAACAATACTTTGAAATAATAGAGAGAATAAAAATAACTATCTTGGACCTCATCACTTTACTTAACCACAACATATAAAATATCAATAAACTAACATCTCAAAATAAATTTTATAAATTATATCGAAATTGTTTATTGTTATATTTTTAAATATATTTAACAAAATTTATATTTGTCGAAATTAGGTGCATGTTAATCATTTGTATGTTTGATAAATAATGATATTTAAATCTTATTATAAAAGCTATTTTCCACTTATCACTACAAGATTTTGGGCTTATTCCCGACCGGATTTCGGTCGGGAGCATTCCCGACCGATATTCGATCGGGACGACTTTTCCCGACCGATGTTCAGTCGGGAGTTTTTTAAAAAAAAAACCCGACCGAACAGCGGTTGGGAAAAGATATTCCCGACCGCAGTTCGGTCGGGGCAAAAATTCCCGACCGACTTGCGGTCGGGAAACCTTGGGCGGGAAATTTCCCGCCCATGGTGTAACCCTAATCTCGGCCCAGCTGGGCCGCGCAGCTGGGCCGAGAGTTCCCGACCGAAATTCGGTCGGGAATGAGTTATTCCCGACCGAATTTCGGTCGGGAAAGAGGGAGGTATACCTCCCTCATCCTCTTCATTTTCACACTCTTTTTCTCTCTCTAAAACTTTTCCCGACCGCCTTATAGCCTTTCGCGACCGGAAATCCGTCGCCACTTCCGATCCTGTAAGTTTTTTCGCTTTTTCTTGTATTTTATATTTTATTTAATGTTTTAATATTATTTATTTAAGTTATCTTTAATGTTTTAATATTAATTGTTAGATATTCTAGAGGTTCTTCGAATTTAATTAGAAATGCCTTTAGGAATTGTTAGACTTTGAAAAAATATTAGATTTTTATGCCTTTAGGAAACTTTAGGCTTTGGGAAAATGTTAGATTTTTATGCCTTTAAGAATTGTTATGCTTTGGGAAAATGTTAGATTTTTATGCCTTTAGGAATTGTTAGGCTTTAGGAAATGTTATAGTTTTAAGATTTTAGTAATTATTTATGCCTTTAGGAATTGTTAGGCTTTAGGAAATGTTATAGTTTAGTAATTATTTATGACTTTAGGAAAACTATATATGATTTTTATATGTGTTAATTTATTTATTTGGACGTTAATTATGGATGTATTTATGTTATATTTAATGTTTTAATATTAATTATGTATGTTACATTTAATGTTTTAATATTAATTATTAGATATTGTAGAAATTGTTAGGATTTAATTAGGAAATGCCTTTAGAAATTGTTAGGCTTTGGGAAATATTTATGACTTTAGGAAAAAACTATATAACTTAGTATTGATTAAATTTAGGTCATCTCTACAATTAGCAAAATTCTAACTTAGATGCTTTTACTTAGTTCGTAGCACTCCTCTTCGACGACATGTCGTCCCGTGATAGCGATCGTGGCCAGCCCTCGAAGAGAGGGCGTAGTGGTCCATCGAGCACTCCATCGAGTACTCCACCTACTGGTCCACCGAGGATAGGTCCTCGTGTACGGATCATTCATTCTGGAGGTGCACCACCCGCTCCTATCGATGCACCTGATAGGGATCTTGGCGAGTCCCCTACTTCTTCACATCCACATAGGCGTATCGGACCAAGCGGCGGTACTCCACCAGATCTAGTTGTCCCATTTCGACTAGATGATGATCACGTAGCATCGACGTCAGCGTCATCATCTAGGCCATCTCCATCATCGAGGCCACCCTCATCATCGAGGCCTACGACACCTAGGCCACGCTCTACTGAGTCTACATCGGCGGGTCCTAGTACTTCTTCCCCTGCAGACGATGCCGGTGCAGGACCATCTTCAGCGACGCAGTAGAGACCGGGCCGAGGCATATCGAGAGGGCCGCAGGTTCCGGCTGACGGTAGAGCCCGTCGTAGGGTCGAGCTGGATGAGCACGGCGTATTTTTGGATGGAAGAAAGATAGCGTCGACGATTACCTCGATCATTAGGGGGTTTATGAAGACTTGTATTCCTTCATACACCGAGGTCGATCCAGAAGCCCAGGGACTGATGTGGGCTAAGTTTAAGGTGCGATTTAGAAAGTTTACTAAATATATATATAAATAGTAAGATTTTTATTTAACGAAATTTTAATTAAAAACCTTATTTAATTGTAGAGCATATACTACATTGATTCGGCTGACATGGTTCGTGCACATTCCTCATATGAGGCGAAGGCTAAGAAGTGTTACAAGGAAATCATGTACAATGCGAAGAAGAACTATTACGACAGGCTCGATGATCCGAAGTGGGCGTCGCGTCCGAAGAACGGTTGGATGAGCGACAAGTTAGAGAGGATGTTCGTCACGCATTGGGAGTCGGTTGACCATGCGAAGAAATCAGAGGCAGTCCAGAAGAACAGGCGAGCGGGAGAGGCACCAGACCATGATCGTCGTGCACGAGCTACTCATGCTAGTGGGTCCCGGAGCTACACAGAGATTCGACGTAGGATGGTATGTCTTATTAAATTGAGTTTCTATACGAATAATATTATTGTCTTAAATTTAAATAGCTAAAATAACAAATGTATATCAATATGTAGGATGCTTCTAGACCTCCAGGGGCCCCTGAGCCTCGGCACGATGAGGCATATCGTTATCAGCACACACATGTGCCCAGTGGTCTGCCAGAGGGAGCTCCACGTCGCTGTGTTTGGGTTCGGCCTTCGAGTGGGTGAACTTGAATGGAACCGAAGTCGGGTGCATTGCACGACGAGCGTCGAACAGTTGAACAAAGGATTGCGAGTGCCTTCGGGTGCATAGCGGCTTTCCATGGTTCGAATGTATAAGTGTTATGGGGCGTTGTATACGATAGGTTATGCGTTTAACCTCGACGGTAAGGCGTAACACGAGTTTGGGCAGCAAACTTGTGTGCCGCACGGGCGAAAACTTATTCCGCTGCGTAACAAAAGAGGCATCCCGTGACAGGTGCTCTCAAGTATAGGGCTATCTACGTAAGTATTTAACTTGTAAAGCATTCTTTGGTTACTATGTCTTCCTTAATTACGTACTAACAATTATGACAAAATGAACAGGAGGACTACATGCATCGTATGACCGAGAGGTACGAGGTGGATCGTTCTACGTGGCCACCACTAGATCAGGAGTTGTGGAGTCTGGCGATTGGAGGATTGAAGAAGCGGAAGGCTGCGGGTCTCCCTACGGATGCACGTCACGATCGATTTGGTTTCTCGACGAAGAAGAAGCCAGACACGACACATGATTATGCGAGGGCGTTGGAGAGGGAGAACCGTCGTCTTAGAACTGTTACTGATGCGAGGGTTGACGAGCTTGTTACTCACGTAGAGTACTTGACCCGCATCACCCAGACTACAGGTACTCCTCCTTCTCGACCCATGCCTACAGGGGGACTCATGCGTGATGCTCGTCGAGCCGGCCAGCGTTTCTCCGCCCCTCCTCCTGATCCTTTTGCGCATGGTGCTCCGGGCTGCATGATGTATGATGATGAGTACGAGGATGACCCCGAGGATGACACTCTCGATGGTGATGCAGCCGATCTTGGCGGTGATGGCGATGATGGTGCTGGACCCTCCACATCTCCTAATACATTTGGCTTTCATAATGAGGATTATGAGTAGTAGTAGTTTTATTTGTTAGTTTTATTTAAGTATTGAAAACTGTGTTAGTTGTTTGTATTTATGTAGTTCGTTTGATGATTGTAGTGTAATTATAAACTAGTTTCGTATTTATAATGTAATTATGCGGAGTAGTAGTGTATTATTTGTTCGTTTTATCTAAGTATTGAAAATTGTGTTAGTTGTTTGTTTATTGGTAATTATGTAATGTTGTTATTACTACAAGCACGAATACAAACTATAATATGAAATTAAACGACGTGAATCAAATTTTTTTATAAAATAAAAATCGACCACTAAACCATAATCGATGCTAGTCATACATACTATCCTCAGAATCTGAGTCACTCATTATCTCTTCCTCTTCCTCTTCCTCATTGCCCCCGTCGTCCTCGTAGCCCTCCTCTTCCTCGTTGCCCTTCGATGCTGCCTCATCGTCAACCACATCAAATCCCTCGTTCGCCAATTGGATATTCATATCGAATAAGGAAAGGTCCACGCATAAGTTAAACCCTTCAGATGCATTCTCTTATAGCACTTGGTTCGGCATCCCCGCGTCGACATCGTTTGATCCTGCAACTGATGACATATCGATTATGTGTCTGGCAGGAATAGTGGATACGGCCAACCATCCTCTCTGTCCCGGTCGCCCTGTCGTCTTCTTTGGATAGGGCACATAGTACGCCTGTTTCGCTTGGTTAGCGAATACAAACGGCTCATTGGTGCTAAGGGTACGCCTCGGGTTGATGTCAACCAACTTGTACGTTGAATGCTCCTGCGTACCTGCGTTTATATCATACCAAACACATTTGAACAAGACTATGTATAAGGGCCGGATTCTGCCCCAATATTCCACCTGTATAATGTCTTTCAACGTTCCATAGAAGTTGGTAGCATCGGATCCTCCCATGTCTCCCTTCACATAAACACCGCTACAATCACTCTTCTTCGGGCCCAAAATCATATCGGTGTGAAATCTGAACCCATTCACAATGTATCCCTCGTAGGTTGCCACTGAATAAGCCGGACCTGTGATTAGAGGATCTATTCGTACGTCGGTCTCGTATTTCCCACTTGAATATGTCTGCTTGAACCATGCTACGTAGTCTTGGTTCCTCTTGGATTGTATCTCCATTGGACTAAGTCCACCGCACTCCTCTTCTACAAACAGTCTGCATAGGAAAATCATCATAAGTTAGTTGTCTTTAAAGAGCTTAATCATTTCGTTATTAAAAATAATTAACGACCACTTACTCCACCCATTTGTCAAGCTTTTGACAGTTTAGAAGCGTGTAAAGCTCTATTTGCTCCATCTCATCGGAAGTCAAGTATCGCCTTTTGTTTAGTGGCCCTATTGGCGCCCCTTTCTTTTGAAATATTGTAAGCTCATCATCCCACTCCGTGCTATCTAGTGTCTCGTTCCTGTTGAGTTTTTTATATTTAGTCTGAAAAAAAAATCCAAATATTGAGAACACATATTGAACAGCTCAGCAAGTAGGTATTGATTGGCTATGGATCCCTCCACCCTCGCCTTGCTCTTTACTGAACCCTTCATGTCGAACATCCACCTAGTTCATAGAAACGAAAGATTAGGCAAAGAATCGATATTTGTGAAAGATAATTGTTATTAAAAATATAAAACCGTACCTCTCGAATGGATACATCCATCTATAATGAACTGGACCACCAACTCTAGCCTCGTACGGAAGGTGTATGGCTAAATGCTCCATAGAGTCGAAAAATGAAGGAGGAAATATCATTTCCATCTTGCACGTGGTAACAATAAAAAATTCCTCCAATCGCTCAATATCTTCGGCCGACACCTCTGAGGCGCAAATCGCCTTAAAAAAAGGCTAATCTCTACTAAGGTCCCCCAAATCTCGGGTTCCAAGAATTCGCGAAATGCAATCGGGATCAATCTCTATATGAAGACGTGACAATCATGACTCTTCATTCCATATAATTTTCCTTGTTGTTTTTGCACACATCGTCCCAAGTCCGAGGCATATCCATCAGGAAACTTCAGTTCGGTCAGCCAATCAAGCACCATGTTCTTTTGATCCCTCGTAAGACAATATTTTGCCTTTGGCTTTATGTGCTCACTTCATCTGCCACTGGGTTTCAAGAACAATTCTTTACGGTTGGTCAACAACTTAAGATCGTGCCTCGACTTAATGTTGTCCTTCGACTTAGCATCGTCCAACACCGTGTTGATGATGTTCTCAAAAAAGTTCTTCTCACAATGCATCACATCTAGATTGTGGCGAATCAAGTTCGTGGACCAATAAGGTAGTTCCCAAAAGATGCTTCGATGACACCAGTTATGAGTTGTGTTAAATCACGAAAGTTTTGTGGAGTTTGCCCCAAATCTAACCGATCGTAGCCTATCCACAATTGCCCTCATCTCCGCTCATGTCTTCCTTGGAATGGGCGCTTCAAGTACCTCCCTACTCTTGTAGAAATCCTTCTTGTTGTACCTCCATTTATGACCCTCTGGTAGAAACCGACGATGATAATCGAACCACGAGGCTTTTCCACCATGCTTAAGTGTAAAAGAATCTGTCTCACCCATGCAATAAGGACAAGCCAGCTTACCGTGCGTGCTCCACTGGGACAACATTCCATAATCAGGAAAATCGCTAATAGTCCACATTAGGGTCGCTCGCATTTGGAAGTTTTCCTTTCGTGAGCTGTCATATGTCCACAAACCATTACTCCACAAATCATTCAACTCATCAATCAACGGTCTCAGCAAAAGATCCAAGTTCTTTCCAGGACTCTTTGGACCGGGTATAATAAGGTTCAGAAAAATGAACTTCGGTCGCATGCATAAATCCGGCGGAAGGTTATAAGGGGTAACAAACACGGGCCAACAAGAGTAGTTCTTCCCAGATGTCCCAAACGGTGTGAACCCATCAGTACATAGGCCGAGTCAGACATTTCTAGGCTCTGTTGCGAAGTCCGGATACGTACGATCAAAAGCTCTCCACGCCTCGCCTGCAGCTGGGTGAATCATTCTATCAGTTGACTCTCGACACTTCAAATGCCAAGTCATATGTCTCGAAGTGCCTACAGTATAAAACAACCTCTATAATCGAGGGCCTAGGGGGAAGTACCAAAATTTTTTCCTTGCGACCCTGGACTTTCTACCAGCCTCGTACCTATCGGTCTTGCATATCGGACACGATGTGAGATCCTTATTGGCATTATCGCCGTAGTACAAGAAACAAGAATTCCAACATACGTCGATCTTTTCGTACCCTAAACCCAAACCCGCGAGCATCTTATTCATGCCTGGAACCATACTCGGTAGCATTTCCTCAATCTCTGGGTCCATAATATCTTTAGGCAAACTTAAGAACTTTTCGCAAGCGACATTAACTACTTTGTGCATGGTAGTTAAGAACTCGGCAAACCACTGTAGCACAATCTTCGACTTCTTACTGTTCATTTTTATGTCTCCCATCTGCATCAATTTGTAGAACTCTTTTGCCTCGGGACATGGATCTTCGTTGCGCACCTCTCCCTCAACAAATCGACCCCCATATGCATCCACAACCAATTCTCTGAACGAAGTATCGGCATGAACCGGACTATCAACGTGAATACTAGCAGATGGTGACTCATGTACATATGATGTAGACGCCTCGCTCGCCTTCTCTCCATGCAACACCCATATCCAATATTGATACACAAACCCCCACTTATGAAGATGATCCCGTACTACGTTTCGATCAAAAAACTTTAAATTGATGCATCTCTGGCACGGGCACCTAATACGATTTCTTAGATCTACGTAATCTCTATGTTGTGATGCATATTGTATGAATTCACGAACCCCAACCACGTAGTGTTGATTCAAATAACTTGTGTTACTATCTATCCTATTGTACATCCAAGATCTATCGGGACGATAATCCATTTCTAATCTAAGAAAATTAAAAATAAATTGTTACAATTAATTTCACCAATCAATATATTTATCATTTATATAAAAAATTTAAAACACGAGTACATAGAAGCCAAGGCAATTAATACTTACTTGTTGTAGCGTAGAAAATACTTAGATCAAGTATTCTTTGCAAACACACGCCCCTAGTTGCATTTACCGCAATATCTAAAACAAAGAAACATTAAAAAAAAAGTTAATAACAACGATCTTAATTGAGAAAAACTAACAAAAATAGTTATAACAAGAGGAAATCGTAGATACCTTAGCAAGTGATGAATGTTGGAATGATTTCTCAAGTGGAATAGGGAGGGGTATTTATAGGGGGCCTGACAATTATTCCCGACCAAAATTCGGTCGGGAATAACTGTTACCGTTGTTATTCCTGACCGAATTTCGATCGGGAGTAATTGTTTCCGTTGTTATTCCCGACCGAATTTTGGTCGGGAATATTAGGGTTTAGGGTTTAGGGGTATTGGCGACCGATTTTCGGTAGGGAATAATATTCATATTCTTAATTTCACAATTTCGCTGTCAATTTTAGATAAATCGTTGATTTAATGATCAAGTAAATCAATATTAGTTATATATTACTAAAAATCTCAAAAACAAATTAAATTTAGTTGCACGTTGATGAATCGTTTGAAGCGTCGATTCATATTGTCACTTATAAATAGATATTGGTATATGTAGCTGCTAATAATGTAACTACTTACGATTATGTTAAACATATGTTAATATATATATCACAATTAGCCTCTCTATACTAACGTTCGAAACAAATGTTAATCACCAATTGTGAATACTCCTCTATACTACGTATGATTATTATATATAAAACTCTAAACTAACTTAACTTATACTCCGGTAATCTATATTAATTTAATAATTAAAAGTACATTAAACTAACTAACTATTAGTGCACTTCATGTATTTAGTGAGATTCTATAGTTATACTTAACAAACACATCAAGATTTTCCAAAATACAGAAGAAAAAAAATTACTATTTTTCCCGACCGATTTCCGGTCGGGAAAAATATTCAAGGTCATTCCCGACCGATTTTCGGTCGGCATTGACACTTATTGTCGACCGACAATCGGTTGGGAATAATATTTAAACTTATTCCCGACCGAATATCGGTCGGGAATAATATTCAATATTATTTCCGACTGATATTCGGTCGGGAATAATATTTAAACTTTTCCCGACCGAAATGCGGTCGGCATTGGCCGCGTTTCTGGGCAGCATAGTATTGCCGACCGAAATTCGTTCGGCAATGCTTGAAAATTTGGCGGTTTTGAAATTTTTTGAAAATTTTCAACTTTCTCGACAAATTTTCGATCGGGAATAATAGAAAAAATTGGCGGGACTCAGTGGGAAATTCAAATTTGACGAAAATTCAAAATTTTTTAACTTTTTTCTATAAATACACTTCATTATTCTCCTCATTTTTTCATCTCCAAATATTTTTTTCATCTCCAAAAACTTTTTCAAACACTCTTTTCATCTTCAAACACTTTTTCAAACACTTTTTTTCTTTCAACTTCAAAATTAAATTTTTCACTTCTTTATTCAAGATTTCAATAATCAAACACTTATTTTTTTTTTTTTGTGTTTTAGATTGAGGAATGAATCAAAAATTTAATTCCTCATCTAAAACACAAAAAAGTTAAATAATGTTTTAAAATATTTCAAAATAGTAAAAAAAAAAAAATATTCCGGTAATTATTACCGAAATATTATTTTTTTTATTCTGATGAGTTTTATTCCCCATCGAAAATCGGTCAGGAATAATATAAATATTATCCCCGACCGCACTTCGATCGGTAGTAGTATGAATATTATTCCCGACCGATTTCCGGTCGGGAATAATATAAACATAATTCCCGAACAAAATTTGGTCGGGAATACCAGAAATTATAGCCGACCGATTTTTGGTCGGGAAAAAAATTGAAGAATTTCCGACCAAAAATCGGTCGGGATGTTTGGAAAAAACTTCCCGACCGAAAAGCGGTCGGGATATATTGTTCCAACCGTTGACCGGTCGGGACTTTTCCCGAACGATATTCGGTCGGGATAACAGGTCAGGAATTTCTCGACCGGGTTTCGGTCGGGATTGCCGCTCGGGAAACTTTTTCCGACCGAAGCAATGCCGACCGGCCTGTCCCGACCGAAATTCGGTCGAGAATAGAGAATTCACGACCGGCATTGCGGTCGGGAATGACCCGAAAATTTTGTAGTGTATTATTGCAAACACCACAAAATTAATTGTAACTGCTCTAAGCTGTTTTTTAAAAAGGTTCGCAAACATTTCCTTCTTTAAGTAAAAAACATATTTAAGTGACTTTAAGTAAAAGTTTAGAAGAAGAAGAAACTTCTATAAGCTCTTGCAAACACCCCTAAGTATTTTGTATTATTTTTTGAAACAACCCATGAGTATTTCAAATCTTTTATTATATCTGATGTGGGGTGATTTCGTCTGCTGACTAAGCACTCCACGTCAGACTAACCCAAGCTCCGTACTTGTGTTGGGTTAACTTTGAGTTCGAGAAACCTGCACTGAAAAACACGAAAAGTATATACCTGAGTGAACTTGGAGTTTATTGATTTCAGACTGAACTTGGGCTAGGCCAAGCTGCCTACGTATCCCGTATAGGGAATCAAGTCGAACATAGTTCATTATTTCTCTGTGACAGCTATTGTTGCGCGTCAAGCTAATGGCCCGTATTGAACGGGTATGCCTTGTGTTGGGCTTGAAGCTTGTTGGACCGTGTGGAATGGGTATTCCTTGTGTTGGGCTTGAAGCTTGTTGGACCGTGTTGAACATGTATGCCTTGTGTTGGGCTTGAAGCTTGTTGGGCCAATGGACCATGTCACATAAGACTTCGTCGGACCGAGCGGGTCGGACGGAATCCGTGCTCTCAAAGTCTAAAGAGAGAAAGCTTTGACTTAGAGAGAGAAAATAGAATCTGAATTGTGTTCATTTTGCCTTCAGGGGAGGGGGTATTTATAGATATCTCACGGGCCTAAGATGGTGTTGGTCCATCTTAGAGGCCTGGTCCAAGTTCAATCGTGCAACCTTGCTACCTTGCTAGCATGCACTGTGCTACCTTGCTAGTGCTACTACGAATTCAACCTTGTTATGGAGTGCAACCTCGTTACATGCAATCGTGTTACCTTGCTACATTGCTAACATGCAATTGTGTTACCTTGTTACCATTCTAGCTTGCAACCGTGTTACCTTGTCACCTCACTGGCGTGCAACCGTGTAACCTTGTCAGTATTCAAGTGTTCAATTACTTAGAACCTTTTCGATGGCAGAAACTTCCAATGCCATGCGTTGGCGACTTATAAGCTTGCCATGTGTCATTACCAAATTATTGCACAACAGTAAGTCCCCCAGTTTGTAATGGGTTTAATGTATGTGAGCGCATTGCAAACTTTATAAGTGTTAATAATTTGTTGAAGCTTTGTTGCTGAATAACATCCAAATGCAGTTCCAGTCCCACTAGTCGGCCATCCTGCTTCTCAATGTAGGGCTAATTGGTTGGCCTAGTTCATGGGATATTTACCTAGTGTGTTTGGTAACAAATTTATTTCTGTAGGGCTTACGCTGGTGGCCTACTTTATGGAATACTCGCCCAATAGGCTCTTCACCTAGTTTATTTTGGTAAGTCTTACGTTGTTGGCCTACTTTATGGGATATTCGCCCAATAGGCTCTTCACCTAGTTTATTTCAGTAGGGCTTACGTTGTTGGCCTACTTTATGGGATATTCGCCCAATAGGCTCTTCACCTAGTTTATTTCGTTAGGGCTTACATTATTGGCCTACTTTATAGGATATTCGTCCAATAGACTCTTCACCTAGTTTATTTTGGTTGGGCTTACATTATTCGCCTACTTTGTGGGATATTCGCCCAATAGGCTCTTGACCTAGTTTATTTTGGTAGGGCTTACATTGTTTTCCTACTTTATGGGATATTCGCCCAATAGGCTCTTCACCTAGTTTATTATGGCAGGGCTTATATTGTTTGACTACTTTATCGGATATTCGCCCGGTAGGCTCTTCACCTATTTTCTCAGGATTTTCTTTGTGTCATACCTTGTTTCTTCCTCTCACAATGTCTCTTGTTGTGATCCTTAACACGGTTGTCGTTTGTGTTATCATTATCACTTGCATAGCTCTTGTTGTTATGATCATTAACACGGTTGCCGTTTGTGTTATCACTGTCACTTGCATATTAGCAACAATTTGTTTTAGCTGTTTCAGTCATGTGGGAAGTCCCTCAGTTCCATATCGCACTTGAGCTAACAATGATGTAAGTGCCGGACATTGGCATCGCTACAGCCTCAGGGAGATTTTCATATGCCATTCCACTATAAGGGTTGGAAGGTCAATGTTATGCCTTGTGCAGTGAATGTGATTTCGCTCTATCACGATGTGTAAAATGACGAGGTAGTGAGACTCCTCTTGATTGGTTCGAGTTCACGTGTTCTGAATTAAGCTCATTTTTCTTGAATAGTTGATCATCTTGCATCACTTTTATGAGTTGGTTTATTCTCTAAAAAAGCATACCCCACTTCTAAGTGAATTATAAATACTTAAAATGTGAAGTCATAGTAGGCGTTCAGTGCCTTGACAGGCATTCGGTGCCATGAGAGGTGTTCAATACATTGAGAGACGATCAAAGCATTATAAGGTGTTCAATGCCATAAGAGGCTTTCTTTTGGTGTAGTCTCTTCGTGAAGCGATGTTGACGTGGAAATCGCTGAATGTAGCACTATTTTGGTGTAAATCTTAACGAAGCATTGTTGCCAATAAACCGCTTAATAAAACGTTATTCTAACATAAGCCACTTAATAACGAATTGTTGATTTCTAAGTAGCTTCATCAGGTACTCTTCGTAATTTGATGAAGAGGTGCTAGTTGGTAGTTTGATGTAGTTGATCCAACTTTTTCATTAGTGGAGGTAGTTGATCCAACTTTTTCATTAGTTTATCCTGGCTTGGCTTCACTGCCTGTCCCAAGCCAGGATAAAGGAGGAGGGTTGTGGTAGGCTTGTGACAGCCAACGTAAAAACCCCGTCACATCCTATGATATGAACCAAATTATGAATTTCGTTGGGGCATTTCCTACTCAGTGACGGGCTACATCGGACCCCGGGTGTAGTGATAAATGGGCAAGGGTTGCTAGGTCGTCGCCCGGAAGCAACGCGCCACATCGACGCCCGGGTGTGGTGTCAAATGAGTAAGGGTTCCCTCACCTTCCAGGACGGGTGAGGGTAAATAAGTTAGTCCAGGAACGACGAGTTCGCCTTGCATTGGAGGGTCCATAGAGTATACGTCGCGAAGGAGTCAGACGTGTCACCCATCGGAGGGCACGGAATCGTGCGATCAACGTAACCAAAGAGGCCATAACCATAGAGAAGGTGGCGAATTTGGCAACTCCACGACGGAAAGTTGTGTCCGGTGAGTTTGATGGGGATCATGTTGGACGTGATGGGAATCAACGCAACACCACCGGAGTACGGCCCGTGAAAGGGCGGAACTAGCGGTAAGGCGGCGGATTGGGCCGGAGCGGCGGATCGCGAGGTTTCCTCGGCGGCTAGGGCGGCGTCAACGGCGGATGAAGTTAGGTCAGACATTGGATGGAAGAGAATCCCGTTAAAGGATTTGGTTTATTGATACCATATAAGAGATATAATTTTTCTCATTAATCACAAGAGTACTTAAAGGTAAATACAAGGGTATAAACGTACATGTATAAATACAAGACTAGAGACTAAACTAATACACACTAAATAATGAATAATACAACATAGTATATGATACTATCTAATATGTTGGACCGTGTTGAACAGGTATGCCTTGTGTTGGGCTTGAAGCTTGTTGGGCCAATGGACCATGTCACATAAGACTTCGTCGGACCGAGCGTGTCGGACGGAATCCGTGCTCTCAAAGTCTAAAGAGAGAAAGCTTTGACTTAGAGAGAGAAAATAGAATCTGAATTTATGAGAAGAGTGATAGCAAGGAGGCTGAGAAGGATATATACAAAATTGCCGGCATTAGAGAGAGGAAGACTAGAGACCTAGGTGCAGTGAAATGCATCAAAGATGAAGGTCAGTATGTCTTAGTGCGTGAGGATCATGTCAAAGCACGGTGGAGGGAGTACTTCGAGGGTCTGTTCAATGGAGGCCCCACCCAAGCAGTGGGTGACATCTCGCAGTACCCTCAGGATCTGCACCGTAATTTTATGCGCCGTATTAGAAGGTCGGAAGTCAAAGATGCTTTGAAGAGGATGAAGACTCGAAAAGTTGTTGGCCCATGTGGTATCCCTATCGAGGCTTGGAGAAGCATGGGAGAGATAGGGGTGACCTGGTTGACGGACCTCTTTAACAAAATATGGCGAACAAATAAAATACCAGAAGAGTGGAGGAAGAGTACGCTAATCCCTCTATATAAAAACAAAGGCGATGTCCAAAATTGTTCTAACTATCGTGGGATAAAGCTTATGTCTCATACCATGAAGCTATGGGAGAGGGTGATCGAACACCGATTGAGACAAATTGTTCCCATATCTGAGAACCAATTTGGATTTATGCCGGGAAGGTCGACCATAGAGGCCATCCATTTGATTCGTCCGCTCATTGAACGCTTTCGAGAAAAGAGTAGAGATTTACATATGGTCTTTATCGACTTAGAAAAGGCATATGACAAAGTACCTCGAGAGGTATTATGGTGAACCTTGGTGAAGAAGGGGGTACCCATTAAATATATCAACATCATAAAAGATATGTATGAGAATGTGGTGACAAGTGTCCGAACTTGTGGCGGTTTAACAGACGCCTTTCCAATTACAATGGGCTTACATCAGGGGTCAGCTTTGAGCCCATTTTTGTTTGCCATTGTAATTGATGAACTCACCAGAACCATCCAAGACCGAGTCCTATGGTGTATGTTGTTTGCAGACGATATTGTCCTCATCGATGAGACGAGGATGGGAGTTAACGCTAAATTAGAACGATGGAGACAAACATTAGAAGCACGAGGATTTCGACTAAGTCGAACAAAAACCGAGTACCTCGAATGCAAGTTTAGCAAACAACGAAGAAACAACGATGGCACGGTTCAGTTGGATGGCCAAGAGATACCGAGAAGTGCGCATTTTCGGTATTTAGGCTCCATACTGCAGATGGATGGAGAGTTAGACGGAGATGTCAACCACCGCATCCAAGCTGGATGGGCAAAGTGGAAGAGTGCAACAGGGATCCTGTGCGATCGTAACTTCCCTCTAAAGCTTAAAGGAAAGTTCTATCGTACGGCTATTAGACCTGCTTTGCTTTATGGCTCTGAGTGCTGGGCTATTAAGCAAAGTCATGCACATAAAATGAACGTTACAGAGATGCGCATGCTTCGGTGGATGTGCGGTAACACAAGGAGAGATAAGGTGCGCAATGAAGATATCCAGCATAAATTGGGTGTGGCAGGCATCGACGAGAAAATGCGAGAAAATCGTTTAAGATGGTTTGGTCATGTTAAACACATACCCATAGACGCACCGATATGACGAATTAAAGATCTCGACTTAGGACAGACGACTAGAGGTCGTGGGAGACCGAAAAAGACGTGGACGGAGGTCATACGGAACGACATGAAGCTAAAAGATCTAAATGAAGACATGCTCGCAAACCGAAACCTATGGAGACAGAAGATTCATGTTCACGACTCGACGTGATTCATTCATGGTTCATATAGCCTACCCCAATTTAATTGGGATTACAGGCTTGGTTGTTGTTGTTGTTGTTGTTGTAGTTGATCCACCGACATGTAGCACCCATGCCAAACTCGCTTTTCTTGAGCTGAGGCCATCGTCTACTATAAGAAAATAGTCGCCATTCTTCAGTTCTTTGCTCACATACCCTCTTGGGTCGCATTAATATTTTACGCAGCGGGCCTTCTACGAGATTGAGTTCAATCTTCATTGTGCCCATTCCCTTCTATTCGCATTCAATTTTCAATGGTGCATATCCTCTTTGGTGTCACATTTAGTATTCAATAATGCATTCCCGCCTAGGGGGTCACATTTAATTTTATATGATGCATGTCCTCTATAAGGTCGCATTCAATCTTCATCAGTGTGAACTCTTTTGGAGCATTGTAGCTTTGGAGACGTAAGGTCCTTTAGTAGTTGAACTTTGGAATGCTAGCTCTTCATTATTTTCCGAAGGCTAAGTCTTTGTGAGCTTTCAAAAAACTAAGTATGCGGCGAGTGAAGTTAAGAAAATTTATTTCTTCTTGTGCTTTGGAAAAGCTAATTCTTCATTGCTTTAAGCTTTTGGAATGCTAAACTTTCTATACTTGGGCTTTCGGAATGACTAAATCTTCTTGAGCTTTGAAAAAGTTTAGTCTTTAGCGCTTAATCTTTCTTCCTCACTTTACCGACGAGTGTTGAAACTTAAGGTTAGCTCACTTGTATTCAGATTAGATCTTGCATCTTGGTCGTAGTAAGGTGTCGGACCGTGCTGACCGGACTTCTAGGGGCCAAATTCAATCTTCATGTAGCTATTCTAGACCATTGTAACTTTAACTTGACATATTTTGACGCAGTCTGTGCAATCCCAGAAAAATATTCATAACTCCTTCTACAAAATTTCAAATGACCTCTAGTTTGTTGCATTTGAAAGAAGACTCGTAGAGCTTCTCATCCGTATATGGCGCACTTTCTAGAACTATCTCAACAGGAGCAGTTTTTTGAAAGAACTTGAGCATCGTACTTTAACTTGATAGATTTTGAAGCAGTCTGCGCAATCTCAGAAAAACATCTATAAGTCTTTCTAGAAAATTTCAAATGACCTCTAGTTTGTTGTATTTAAAAGAAGACTCATAGAGCTTTCCATCCATATATGGCGCAGTTTCTGTAACTATATCAATATGAGCAGTTTTACGAAAGAAGTTGAGACTTCTGTTGGGCCCAATGCTGAAATTTTGATTTTAGTCCACTTATTTCTCGAAGCTCTTTTCCCTGATTTCGTCCCGCATCAATTCAGCTTCCAAAAATATAAGAATTTATTAGCCTTCAAAATTCTAACTCTTCATGAGCTTGGAGAAACCTAGGTCTTCTTGAGTTGTGGAAAAACTCGATCTTTAGTGCTTGAGCTTTATAAAAGCTAAGTCTTGTTGGAAAAACTCGGTCTTCAATATTGGAGCTTTAGAAAAGCTAAGTATTTTATCCATGAGTGCCTTATGTTGAGTAGATTATCGTTGAGCATAACCAATCCTCACATGTCAAAAAGAGAAAGTATGATGAAATAGTTAAAGTAGTTCCCCCGGTGCTGACAAAATGTTGAATAAAACGATATAATGTGTCTTGGGACTGAAGCTTCCCGTTCTGGATCTTGTATCTTATGAGTGTTATTTATTGAGTGAATTCTCGTTGATCATCTTTAAAGGCATAAGCTTTGAGAGTGTAGTACGTAGCCATCTTCGAAGCTTTTAATCTGCTCGAAAGAATGAGTTAGGGGACTTGAGCATTCAAAGCATATCTGGTGAGTGGCCAATATTCAATTCTTGAAATAATTGAGGCTTCTTGTAATCAATAGAACTTTTGGGGGTATCTATGCAATCTCCGATTGGAGACTTGTTGTAATTCTTCATTCTTCATAATCAATTCATTAATAACAATTAATGACATAATTAAGGTGATGTTTGCAAACTCTAGTGGAAAAGTAGAAGTTCACAATTTTTAGTTAAGCCAAAAGTACCCCCACACCAGCTTGAAGATTGTGAGCTTTTTTAGCTTAAAAAAAGTTTTATAACCGAAAAAGCTAGATTTGCAAACACCCCAAAATCACTTGTTCAAATAAAAAGCTGATTATAGCTTTTTTTAAGAGTTTGCAAACACCACCTAAATAACATCTTTTCACAAAGAGCCCACGTAGACCTTCTAAAATCTGATGGCAAATGTCATTAATTCTTCAAAATTATTGCTAATGTAGGGGATGATATCATTAACAAGATATTGTTACATTTCCAATTAAATTGAGCTCATGATTCGCCTTCTTCATCGCCCGTCCGTTTTAAAACGGCATTATTATTAATATTATTATTATTATTATATTATTTTTTTGGCTCAAATACTTACCAGCTAACCTGTTTCTATAAATTGCAGGACGCTTTCTTATTATTTCCAACACCATGACGGGAGTGAAGCATGTGGACGGCTTTATGTCGATCGAACTTCTTCTACAAATTGTGCACGCTGCACGTTCAGATTCAACGAACGCTGGCCGGTGTTTGGAGTTCGTGATTGCAGATTTTTTCAACGTGACGCTACGGGATCAGTTCCAGCGGAGGAGTTCGTTAGCATCGTGTGCCTAGGAATTCGTTTGCAGCGAGGAGTTTTGAAGAGGAGATCGTTGCGGATCTCTTTGCTGGTAAGGCGGCGTTGATCAGTTTGTGCACATCGACTAGTTTGGATGAAGGAGAAGAGATCGTGCGAATGTAGAAGATGAAGCACACGGAAGAGTTCGTTCACTGTGGTGAGTTCAGCCATGGAAGATAAGTTTGCGTGCGAAGAATTGTTGAAGAAAGAGCCATGTTATTACGCAAGAAAATGTTGCAGATCGAAGAAGTACCGTTGGTGAAGAAAGTGTTACGTAATGAGTTATATGCTCTACAAAAAAAAACTTTCTTGGCTAGCAGAGCCTTGTTGTAGCTTTCACCATGTACTAACTCTAGCATGGAGTTAGACAATCATTATTCTAAAACATGTCAGTCCGTACACGGTGCTGATCGTGTGTGAACACAAGCGGATCTGATTAGTTCGGTCGACGAGTAAACCTTGTGTGGCTGAAGAGTTCGTGCACGGCCACAGAGCTGATCGGGTGTTGATCCGAGCAAGAAGGGGTCATTGGCACTGAGTTCGTGTGGCGAGGAATTAGGGAGTGGCGAAAGCGTTCGACACAATACTGATGGCGACATTCCGATTGGAGCCAAAAAATCTATTGGAAGGTTGTCGTTCAGCCGCAGCAGCAGCAAAGAAAGCTTTGTCATGGCAAGTGGCAAGGAGCAACCATTTTCAAAAAGCACGTACGACTGCGTCCCCTGTCGGATTGAAGCGTGGTTGGTGTCGTTGGAAAGCTGAAATCAAGACCTATCAAACGATGTTGACGGAAGTTCTATCATTGAGTTATAACTACCCGATAAATTCATTTTAGTTGCTGCACACTTCTTGATGATAGTGCGATAATGAGCAGAGATCTTCAAGTTTCCCTTGGCGGAGCATCCATTTCCAAAAATGAGCACGTGAGATGGCGTTAGAAAGCTGACATCAAGAGGTTTCAATTGATGGTACCAATGCCTCGACTGAAAGCCGAACACTTTGTGAAAGTTTCACTTCAGCTGTGACTTCGGCGATGGCATATTGTAGTAGTAGCAAATCCTAAATGGTGTTGATGCAATTGCTGACTTGTCGCAGATGCATGTTGCTCCATCAGGATCGTTCCAAAGCTATTCGCCAATGAAGAGGTCGTGAAAGGACGTCATGCGTGCTTCTGTTCGTTGATGCGAGGAAAATCGTCTCAAAGTTGTTCGCCAATGAAGAGGTTGTACATGTCTTGAGTTCGTGGTGCTCTTAGAGTGTCTTGCAACACTTGAATGGGTTGAGCCACATGCTTTGGCGGTAGCAAGTCCTGAAGTGGTCTTGCTGAGATTGTTAACTTGTCGCGGGTGCACGTTGCTGCGTTGGGATCGTTGCATCAACTCTCCTAATAGCTCTAGCAGAAGGTTCTTCTCGTTGCTGAGTAGCGGCGTTGATCCTCTCAGTTGCTTTCGTATACGTTGTCATTGTGCGTGTGTTTCTTCTACAATGCATTGAGTGGTTTCCCACAGACGGCGCCACTGATGTGGGGTGATTTCGTCTGCTGACTAAACACTTCACGTAAGACTAACCCAAGCCTCGTACTGGTGTTGGGTTAACTTTGAGTTCGAGAAACCTGCACTGAAAAACACGAAAAGTATATACCTGAGTGAACTTGGAGTTTGTTGATTTCGGACTGAACTTGGGCTGGGCCAAGCTGCCTACGTATCCCGTATAAGGAATCAAGCCGAACCTAGTTCATTGGTTCTCTGTGACAGCCATTGTTGCGCGTCAAGCTAATGGGCCGTATTGAATGGGTATGCCTTGTGTTGGGCTTGAAGCTTGTTGGACCGTATTGAATGGGTATGTCTTGTGTTGGGCTTGAAGCTTGTTGTATAAGAGATATAATTTTTCTCATTAATCACAAGAGTACTTAAAGGTAAATACAAGGGTATAAACGTACATGTGTAAATACAAGACTAGAGACTAAACTAATACACACTAAATAATGAATAATACAACATAGTATATGATACTATCTAATACGCCCCCGCAAAATTGACGTGCCATCAGCCAAAGAAATTTTGGAACGAAGAAGCTCATAGCGGGAGCGAGCAAGAGGCTTGGTAAGAACATCAGCGAGTTGGTCGAGAGTGTTGACATAAGAGATACTCAATAACCCCTTGCTAACTAGACCACGAACAAAGTGAAGATCGATGGAGATGTGTTTCATGCGAGAGTGCTGAACTGGATGTAAGGATAAGCGAAGAGCACTCATGTTATCACATCGAATGGTGGGAGGCGAACGAAGAGATAAACCAATCTCTATAAAGAGGTGTTGTAACCAACGTACCTCGGCCGCAGTGGAGGCGAGAGCCCGATATTCTGCCTCCGTGGAGGAACGTGAAACAACCTTCTGTTTACGTGACGACCAAAATATAGGGTTCGAACCCAAAAGAATAAGATAAGCCGAGGTCGACGTACCATGCATCGTGTCACCACCCCAATCCGCATCCGAGTAGGCCGTGAGGGAGAGATTCGAGTCACGGCGGAGGGAAATTCCGTGAGAAAGTGTTCCTTTGAGGTAGTGGAGAACACGTTTGAGAGCAACCCAACTCTCTGAATCCGGGGCGGACATACGTTGAGCAAGACGGTTCACAGCAAACGCTATATCCGGGCAAGTGAGAGTGAGATACTGAAGACCACCAATTATTTGGCGATAAGAAGTAGCATCAATGACCTCAGCCGAAGCCGACACCCTCGGATTGCGGGCCATGGGTGTCGATAGAGGTTTGGCACCCTCCATCTTGTGATGAGATAACAAATCAAGGATGTATTTGTGTTGGGAAAGGAAAAGGCCATCACATGTCTTATAAACCTCAATACCCAGGAAATAACTCAAGACCCCCATATCCTTGACCGCGAATCGAGAACCAAGTTGTCGAACCATTGAGGTGACGGTGGAGGCACAAGAACCCGTGACAACAATGTCATCAACATAGACAAGGACATAAAGGCGAACCACGTCCTTGTTGAGGATGAAGAGTGACGTATCCGACCGAGACTGAACAAACCCGAAAGCACCGAGTGCAGCACTGAGAGCAAGGTACCACGCCCGGGGGGCTTGCTTAAGGCCATAGATAGACTTGTGCAGCAAGCACACAGCATTCGGTTGCGACTTGTCCACAAAACCGGGCGGTTGGATCATGTATACAGTCTCAGAGAGATCCCCGAGGAGGAATGCATTACTCACTTCAAGTTGCTTCAAGGGCCACCCGTGCATGATAGCAAGGGAGAGGATGGTGCGGATGGTCACTGGTTTGACCACTGGACTGAACGTCTCCTTGAAGTCAACACCAGGGCGTTGATGAAACCCCTTAGCCACAAGGCGCGCCTTGTAGCGATCAATAGAGCCATCGGGTTTGCGCTTAATCCGGAAGACCCACTTAGCCCCCACAATAGAACGACGATCCAGACGAGGCACGAGGGTCCAAGTACCGCGGCTAGTGAGTGCGGTCAGCTCCTCAGACATGGCAGCACGCCAAAGCGGATCAGTGAAGGCCTGAGTCACAGACGTCGGCTCAGAGGGCAGGGAAACGGGATGTTTCGTGGCTGCATAGTGCTGTTTAGGTCGAAATATGTTGTTTTGAGATCTAGTCACCATATGATGTGTGCGGTTGGGTTGAGGGACCTCAACGGACGAAGAAGGAGAGGAGCGGACCAGCGGTTCGGACCGCGGGTCAGCCGTAGTGCTTGGCGCGGAGCCCTAGGGCTGGTGCTGGCAATAGAAGACGGACCGCAAGAGCTGGGCCGTGGTAAAAAGGGAGGTGTTTCTGCAGGCGGTCCAGCAGGCACGGTTGCAAGGGGCCCAACGGGCGCGGCTATAGGCGCCCAGTGGGGGCGGCCGCATGCGGCCCAGCAGGCAAGACCGCGGGTGGTCCAGTTGAAGGCCCGAGGCCTGGTCCAATCCTAGGTGGCCCATGAGGAGTTGGGGCGGCCCTAGGCAGACCAAGAGGGGCAAGTGGAACCCTAGGCGGCGGTGAGTCCGCGGGCGGTGTAGCGGAAGCCCAGGACTGGCGGGTCGAACCGGAGCTCCACAACCCAAGTGGAAAAACGTCTTCCACAAATCTTACATGGCGAGAAACATACAACCGACCCGTGTCAAGATCAAGACACTTATAGGCAGCCTGAGTCGAGGAGTAACCAAGAAATAGACAGCACCGAGAAGGCGGGGTGAGTTTCCCGGGAAGATAAGGCCGTAGGTGCGGATAGCAGAGGCAACCAAACACACGAAGCCCCAAATAGTTGGGCGCACGACCAATCAAGACCTCAAACGGCGAGCGAGAACCCAAGACTGGAGTTGGATGGCGATTGTAGAGATACATAGCCGTAGAAAGAGCAAACTCCCAGTAGGCCGGGGGCAAGCTAGCACGAGCCAGGAGTGTACGACCCATTGTAACCACAACACGATGGCGTCGTTCACTCGTGCCATTTTGTTGGGGAGTATGTGGAGCAGTAGTAAGCCATGAAATACCACTAGAAGAAAGATAGGAACGCATAGACAAGAATTCACCACCGTTGTCACTATAAAAATTCTTGATGCAATGACCAAATTGTTTCTCCACAAGAACCCGAAACTTCATAAATATCGGCAACACATCGGACTTGGCCTGCATCGGAAAAACTAAACAATGACCCGATTTAGACACAACGGGGGAAGGTCCCCAAACATCCCCATAAATATACTGAAGTACATGAGTCGAAACAAGAGACGCCTCAAGAAAAACTAAACAATGACTTTTGTTCAATAAACAAGAAGAACAATGGCTAAAATCCGACGTAGCGGACGACACAATGGGTAAATTAAAACGTCTAAGAACTAAAGACGACACTTTTTTCGATGGATGCCCAAGCCGATCGTGCCAACAACCAATCCCAGTGCGCTCACCAACCAAAGCAACGGCCGAAAGTCGCCTAAAGTCCGAAAGCTTGACTCGATACACCCCATCCACGCACTCCCCACGAAAAAGACTACTCCTCGTAAGTAGATCCTTAACAACAAAGTGGGACGAGAAGAATTCAATGAATACATTGTTAGCCTTAGTAAATTTGTGCACAGATAAGAGATTACGGCGTGCAGAGGGTACACAAAGTATATGATCAAGCGTGAAGGTATGATCCGGAAAAACAAGGCTAGAGGAGCCAACATGAGATATAGGCAAACCTGGACCACCAGCAGTCGTAACCTCATCCGTCCCCTCATACTCCGAATGGAGATTGAGGTTTTGGAGATCAAAAGTGAGATGATGAGAGGCTCCAGAGTCCACGAGCCATTCATTACGAGGCGGATCAGGGTTTGGCGGTGAGGCAGCAAAGTTCGCACTAGGGACGGGGAAACGGCGACACGTACGAGCACCGTGACCGCTGACCCCACAAAGTTGAAAGACAATCGAACCCCGAGCATGCGGTGGGATATAGGTGTCCGACGGACGGGCGGACTGTCCAGAAGGCGGGGGACCACCACCTTGCGCACCAGTGCGACCGTAAGAGGGTTGACCGCGGCGATTGTGGGAGCCACGGTTCCCACGACGGTTGCGGTTATTATTGGTAGCAAACCGAGGCTGAGGTGTGGCCTGATTAGCCGAGACCACCGTAGCAGAGGATTCGGAGTTAAGACGACGGAGATATGACTCTTGACTCACAAGAAGGTCATGGAGTTCAGCGAACTGGATAGGATGCTCACGAGCCCGTATAGGTCCAGCAATATCTCGATAAAGGGGACCAAGACCATTGAGGACATAGAGTGTAAGGTCGTCCTCCTTCACGGGGCCATCAATGGCCGCAAGTTCATCGGCATTGGATTTGAGGAGTTGAAGAAATTCCGAGACGGAACGATTCCCAAGCTTCATGCTATTGAGGTCATCCTTCAATTGCATGACACGAGAGCGTGAACGATTTGCATAGATCCGATGCAAGTCATCCCACGCACCAACAGAGGTTTTGGCGGAAGCAATGAGCGGCGAGATTTCAAGAGAAACCGTGCCAAAGAAAGCAGTGACCAAGAGAGAGTCTTGGCGGGTCCATAGAGTATACGCCGCGAAGGAGTCAGACGTGTCACCCATCGGAGGGCACGGAATCGTGCGATCAACGTAACCAAAGAGGCCATAACCATAGAGAAGGTGGCGAATTTGGCAACTCCACGATGGAAAGTTGTGTCCGGTGAGTTTGATGGGGATCATGTTAGACGTGATGGGAATCAACGCAACACCACCGGAGTACGGCCCGTGAAAGGGCGAAACTAGCGGTAAGGCGGCGGATTGGGCCGGAGCGGCGGATCGCGAGGTTTCCTCGGCGCCTAGGGCGGCGTCAACGGCGGATGAAGTTAGGTCAGACATTGGATGGAAGAGAATCTCGTTAGAGGATTTGGTCTCTTGATACCATATAAGAGATATAATTTTTCTCATTAATCACAAGAGTACTTAAAGGTAAATACAAGGGTATAAACGTACATGTGTAAATACAAGACTAGAGACTAAACTAATACACACTAAATAATGAATAATACAACATAGTATATGATACTATCTAATATGTTGGACCGTGTTGAACAGGTATGCCTTGTGTTGGGCTTGAAGCTTGTTGGGCCAATGGACCATGTCACATAAGACTTCGTCGGACCGAGCGTGTCGGACGGAATCCGTGCTCTCAAAGTCTAAAGAGAGAAAGCTTTGACTTAGAGAGAGAAAATAGAATCTGAATTGTGTTCATTTTGCCTTCGGGGAAGTGGGTATTTATAGATATCTCACGGGCCTAAGATGGTCTTGGCCCATCTTAGAGATCTGGTCCAAGTTCAATCATGCAACCTTGCTACCTTGCTAGCATGCACCATGCTACCTTGCTAGTATGCACTTGTGCTACTACGAATTCAACCTTGCTACGGCGTGCAACCTCGTTACATGCAATCGTGTTACCTTGCTACATTACTAACATGCAACTGTGTTACCTTGTTACCATTCTAGCTTGCAACCGTGTTACCTTGTCACCTCACTAGCGTGCAACCGTGTAACCTTGCCAGTATTGAAGTGTTCAATCACTTAGAACTTTTTTGGTGGCAGAAACTTCTAATGTCATGCGTTGGCAACTTATAAGCTTGTCATGTGTCATTAACAAATTATTGCACATCAATATCCTTAATTAAGAAAAGCAAATTAAAGATACTCTAATATTTGCTTTGACGAGAACATATATTTTGGTTTAACAATACCGCTAGCCCTTTGACATACTTTTTTATTGAAATGTTGCCTGGTCCATAGTGTTACGTTCACAACCCTGAATTATTATTATTAAGTTGCACAATAAGGGAGTGTTTGATTTTATTATCTAATATAATGCTCTAAATAGTTGGATAAAACAATCAAAGGGGGGTGGTGAGACTATAATACAAGCTTTAGCTGTAAAGTACCGGGCTACCGCATGTTTAGCCAAAAGCCCACAAAGTTTAACACACAAACGAAACTAAAAATAAAGGGATGCAAGGCAGCTAATACCACCTAGCATGTGAACTCAACTACGTTCTCACAGTGGTAAATTAGTAATCGCCCTAAATTTTTGACATGATCTGATCTATATGCGACATCTGTGCGGAAGGCCAATATAATGTTAAATGCGCGGGTGGGCGCGAAGAGAGAATAAAGTAGCCCAAATATTTGCCGATCGAGATCCAATTTGATTAAAAACTCTATCCTACCATTACAGGCAATATATTATACCCTGTGGACTTAATTTTTACAAATGAAAATAGCTTCAGAGCCTTTACAGATCAACTAACGTTTTATATCCAAATTCTTTTACATAACAGTATAACACCATAAAAATGGTTGCCATCTTCCTGATCAAATAAAACATAATCGCCATATTTCGAGCAATCAACTGCATAACGATAAATGGATAATGAGCGATATGAAAAACATCGCTACATCTGAACAATCACATGGAACTAAACAATGCACTGATAAAGAATCTATAGGACACAAACAGCAATGTCTCAGGTTCTCCTACGATATACAAAGGACCTGGCGTAGTAGATATATGCCGCAAGTTCAACCGCACTAATCCCCGCAAGTAGCCAATAGAAGTAATCAAGATGTGCTCGATTCAAGTTATCTGCAAACCACCCACCTTGACCATCACCTTGAGTAATGTTCTGGATAAAAGATATCAGAACACTACTTAACAAGCTACCTACCCCAAGTATACTAAGATACATTGCCAGACCAATACTTTTCAAATCGTGAGGCATTTGTTCGTAGAAGAACTCTTGAAGACCAACCATTGCGAAAGCATCGGAAATCCCCGAAAGCACATACTGCGGTGCCAACCATAATGCACTCATTGGAATCATAGCTGTTGGATTGTCCAATAATCCGTATTCCTCAGCCATAGCAAGACGTCTCCTCTCAACAAAAGCTGCAAAAACTATAGAAACTAATGACAAGAACAGCCCGAATCCAATTCTCTCAAGCATCGATATTCCTGAAGGTTTCTTGGTTATAGACCTTGCTATAGGGACTAAAAGGCGGTCGTAGATTGGTATAAAGACTGTGAGGGAGACGGTAATGTAGTATTGCTGAAGCGAGGCAGCTGGGATTTCCATGGTGGCAGTCACATAACGGTTCATAGTGACTGCTTGTTTAGTGAATAGAGTTGCGGGCTGTGCAAATATAACAGAATATCCCAAAGCTGTGAACCATATAGGGACAAGCCTAAGAATGGACTTTGCATCTTCAACATCTGTAATGCTGCAAAGTTTACCATCCTCCGCTGAACCTTTGGGTGCAATTAATGCTTTGTCAAGAAACCTGTTACATATGAAAAAGTAAGAACAAGTAGGTCTATTAAATGAAACGCCAAAATATTACGACAGAAGAATATTTCTATGAAAGCAAGAACCTCTTGACGATATGCGAACATACTTACTTGAATTGAGTGTTTTCTTGAGTGAAAAGTGAACAAGCTTCCTGATCAACCGATGCAGTAGGGGCAGCCCCCCAATTTTTTGCTGCTTGGACGAACACCCGATGAATTCTTACAAATGGATTACCTCCATTTCCGTTTACTCGAAACCTATATGTCGGTGTTCCGGACAGGAACAAGATCATCGTCAATCCCATGACAGCTGCGGGGATTCCAAATCCGAGTACCCAACCATAAGTTTCCTGAATGTATGTTAGAACCAAGAGAGGCACCAAAACACCGCCACAAGAACAACAATACCACCAGTTGAAGAATGAGCTTTTGGCTTTGCTTTCTTTGATGTCTTCATCATCAAACTGGTCGGCACCAAAAGCTTCCAGGCATGGTGTGTGCCCTCCTTGAGCTAACGCAACCAAGTACAAGGAACAAAAGAAGAAGACAATTTGTAGATCAGGTGGAGCACATGAAGTAGCGTCGGTTGCACCTCCATTTTTTTTGCAGTGGGAGGTGTTGATAAAAGTGAGTGAAGCTGATAGAGTCATGAAGATGAGTCCCTGTGGTCCATATCAAACGCAGAGTTATTTCGTGTTAAAATGAATTTTAAAGAGCTAGAAACAAGAATATGTGTGGAATCGAGATTGGAACTCAACCAATCTCTTTTTTAAAATTACATCCCTCTCACCAAAAATTGTCTAAATTTAACTTGTACCCTACAGCTAAATACAATCATGAAGTAAAGAAGTTTCGTAGCCTCAATTACGAGTCTACTACGCCCAATTTGCTCGCCCCCTGATACATATATATAACATGGATGAACTTCTGCACCAGGCTGTGCTATGAGCGATCTAGGATTTATTTCAGAATTATTCGATGTACATTGCATAAAATTACAAAATCATGACACATAAAGTAGCACAAAACTCTCAGTCATGGGTGAAGTATCCACAAGGAAAGAACTGTAAAATTTAAAGTAATAAATAGTAAAAAAAAAAAAAAGTAAATTAAGGAATACAAAAAGTAACAACAGAAATGAAAAATAAAACTACACAAATTAAGCACTTATTTATTTCATAAAGTGTTCCCTTGTGGATTAAGCTTTGCCTACGGTTGGTTACGATAGTATTAAAGTTCAAAGCGATATTCCCTCACACAACCTTCAAAAGAATAAGAAAACGACATAACAGTAAATACTAGAGTGCTAACAAAATTTACAACAGAGTGGTAATTTCTTTGAAGCATATACATATATATATACCGACCGATATGTAGAGCACACATGCAATAATAATCATCCGGTATCGTCCGGTGAAAGAGTCGGCGACCAGAGCACCAAGGATGGGCACAAGCGACGCCACTCCATACCAAGCGTTCAAAATCGCGGCGGCCGATGCGGTGGAGCGGCCTAAGGATCCCGTCAAATAGCTCACCAAGTTGGCACTTATTCCGTAATACGCTAATCTCTCCGCCACTCCAGCTCCTAAACAACAATTAAACCAAAATACTCAACAACTGTTAACTAACAACAGTTACATCAACAAATGTGTTTCACGTATTAATGTCACTGAGAGGAAAATTAAAGAATCTACAAAAACTTAAAACTACTATTTACCTATTATGAAGACGGATGACTTCCAGCAACCGGATTTTGAACGGACGGAAGGGCGGCCTTTGTAATCCAGTGCACCATCAACGACATCTTTAAGCAGGGGAGTTTCAACGGTTGAGATCTCGTCTTCTACTGATGTAGTAGTAGTGATGGTCATTTTTTTTTTTTTTTTTCTCTCTACTCTACTAAGTGGTAAATGGGAGGGAAAAAGGTTTCTGCATTGAAAAGCGTTTTACAATTTCGTTATCTTATATTATCTCCGCCTAGTGCCAACTACCAAGTGGTGGGAGTGGGACACTCATATAACTTCACCGTTTCTGCGAATATTATTGGTTGTGTTGATTTTATGCTTGCGGGGCCCTCTCTACTTCCGTACATTTACGATACTTCCAAATCTCTTTGCAATTACTCTTCTCCCAACATCTTATCCGCAATGATTGGTAGCAGCTCAAGGTGAAAGTAATATAAATTAAATTTGTATGATTGATATATAGAAACATATCATTTTTTGTATAATGAGACTTTGGACCATAGCGTATATATTATTCCTTTTTTTCTCACATGTGTTACACGACTAATCCAGCCGAGTATTGTCGGGTCCTTTTTGAGGGGGCAGCTCTTCCAGCGGTGGTTTTTACATTTACAAAATTCGAACCCGAGACTTTATTTAAGTGAACTCAAGTCTCTTACCACTTGAGCCAACAACCGTTAGTACTTGTGGTACCTAACGGTCCAGGTAGTTGTGCAAATACTATTATTACAAACAATAAATTTCATGAAAGAAAAACAAGTCCACTTTATTATCACTTTCACAATACTCATTTTCTAGTTTCATTTATTAGCTTCTAATTAATTCTCAATCGTCTAAATAAATTGTCAAACTAGTTTCATTATTAGCTTCTAATTAATTCTCTATCGTCTAAATAAATTGTCAAACTTTACTTCATGTTAAGTTTCACAACACAATCAACAACAATATATTATTAGAGTAAAATGCACAAACCTCTCTTGTGTTATTTTTAATTAGCAAAAACCTTTATGTGTTATTTTTATTAGCAAAAACACCCATGTATTATCTTTTTATTAGCACACAGCACCCAAGCTTGTTTTTTCAATTGACTTTCAATGAAATGTCTCTTTTGTTCTTGTTGAAAAATCTTTCATGATTTTAAATCTTTAATAAGAATTTTTATACTAAAGCTCTAGTTTATTTAAAACAAAAAGGAAAGAGTTTTGGGCTCCACAAATTTACGATTAATATAATTGTTTTTCTAATTAAATCACAAAATATATTAATTAAAATTTAAACCTTTCCAATACTAAGAACTTTATTTTATTTTCAGTTTAAAATATTAAATCAAAGAAAAATTGGGTCGTCTTCTCACAACCAAAGCACCAGTACATCACTCCCAAGCTCAAATCAAGGTTTTATCCAGATCCCAAGCTATTACCAAACTAATTCATGAAATCAAATTACCCCATGACTTCTGTAAATCAAAAAAAATTCAAGAAGGATACATCTAGCCAAACTAACCCATCATCTTTAATAATTTTACTGTTGAATTGCTTGATATAGCTGCTAAAATTCGGACGATCAGCGGTGGCAACAACTTCCCGGGTCCGCGGCGGGTGGGATTGGGTTGGGAGTCGCCGATGTGATTTTCTTTTGGTGGTGGTGTTGTTTTTTTCTTTTTAACTTATTGAATATCAATCAATAATTCAAAAGAAAGGGGGTAAAGAAGTAATATGAGTCAAAAAAACATCAAATTCAGATGCAATAGAGGCGTGTGACGTGCAAACTTAGGTTCTAGGGAGTTTTTTGACTTTGACCAAATAACGCAAGGGGCGTTTTTGCTAATAAAAATAGCAGAGGGAGGTTTTTGCTAATTAGAAATAGTAAGGGTGGGTTTTTGCATTTTACTCTATTATTAAAACGTAAGAGCAAAGAATGAAATCTCTTTAATACTAACTAGTACCACATTTTTTTTCTAACCCGAATGAATCATATACTACGAACCATATCTTTGTATAAGGTAAACTGATCGAGTTCCTGTAGTTTCTGAAGTGAGCATGCCTAGCCTCCTTTGTTTTATATATATATATATATATAATATAATATATAATAATAATAATAGGTATGCTGTTATGTCATATGTGGTATGTGGCAAATCTTGCTTGCCCATTGTCATGATATATAGACACATGATTGATTGACTTTCATTAAGTTTTAGTGAATACTTGTGCCTGACATCTTTTTATTCTTTTGAAAAAAACTTGTCTGCGACATTAACAACAGAGAAAACTAATATTTTCAAAAAATGCACTCAAATAGAGTAATTCTTACTCTTTTAAGTTGCGCCACATATATATATATATATATATATATATATATATATCATTCTTATAAGAACTCTATAACGGTTTCATTGTAAATATCTTGCCCTACTTTCTGTTTAAATTGTTGGGAGAGTATGGAAACCAAGGCCTACTAATACTACATTGTAGAATAATTTCTTACAAATTGTTGCGAGCTAAGGGGGCGTCCCCTAAGGCCGTCATGCACATACCCGCCAAGATCATAAGAGGGCATTAATGTTTTTTAGGGAGAATTACACAGAGTACCCCTAAACTATGGGTAAATTACACAAAGTACCCCTATTCTTTGGGAAATTACATAAACTACCCTTATGGTCAAAAAAATAAAATAATTAAGACAACCTTTAAAATTCAAATCATAGCAGAGACTAAAATTCGCAGATAATTTATTTTTTCTTAGAAGAAATTATTTGTTATCAATATTTTTTGTCTTTTTAAACGAGACAAATGAGGTTTAATGCAATAATTTTGACTTATTTTTTGTTTTTATTTTTGCAAAATAATTGAAGAACATGAATTTACATTCAATAGTATGAAATAAAAAAATTACGAAAAATCGGTCATAAGGATAGTTTGTGTAATTCCCAAAGAGGAGGAGTACTTTGTGTAATTTACCCATAGTTGAGGGATACTTTGTGTATCTTTCCCTTTTTTTTTATCAGCAATGAATTTTATTGAAAAGAAAGAGAGAATGAACAATACATGTCGAGTACAAGAGGTACTTGAATGCCTTTCCTCACAAACAATCACTCGGTGAACTAAGCCAACCTACATTAGTAGATCATAAGAGGGCACTATCTTTTATCAATACATTTTTTTCGATAATGTTGATTGAAATATTTTGATTTTCTAATATATATTTAGTGAAAAAGATACCAAACATGGTATTAATTTCGACTAATTCATTTATTTTGGATTAAATAACCTACTAATTCCAAATAACCTCATTACCGTAATATAGTTTTAATTCTATATCTCTGTAGATTATTAGCATTAATTATTATGTCATATTTTGTACGTATCAACTAGAGGAGTAAATTTTTTTTTCACGGAAGTTATCAACACGTCAAAATCATTCTTAAATAATCAGTTATTTAAGAAATTGATGAAATATCTTCACTTCATGATTGATGAAATTAATCAGTTAAGGAATTTGGCAATTAACTCGTGAAGAGATTGCTTCTGGTAGGACCAATGTTATTTCCACGCAAATAAATTGGAGTTATGTTTGACATCGTTGTGGAAATTATTTAAATCAATGTCAATTGATTTAATAAAAGAAATAAGGTGCCATATAGTTTTCATTAATTGAATGAAATCTTTGATTGCCTTATTTAAGAATTCAATTTATGGAATATTATCTTTTTTGCAGGTCAAATATTTCTATGCTTATTATTGTGATAATCTTAAAAGAAGAAAAACTTTCATTTTGACTGACTTGCCATTTGGATTGTGATGTAATTGACTTTCCTTGTTGTGTTGCATATCTTTCCTAAATCATGTTGATTGATTATATGTTGGAAAGTATTCAATGCATGTTTATGCAAGAAAGTCACGCTATTTTCGGACACTAAATCTGTCAGTTGCAACGTCATCCAGACAGCTCAGTTGCAACTACGCAACTCAGCGTTTTGACGAAACAGAATATTCCATTGATTCTGTATTTTGGGAATTATATTTAAAAGGAAAATATTTCTTTTTTCTTTAAAAGTATAATTTGATATCTAATCGTTAAGGGAAGAATCTTTGTTAAATATTTTTTGTTGAGATATAGAAAGTCAAATATTTTTATGGAATATATTGTAGATATTTTCCTTATCTTTTAAAGATAGACTTTCAATATCTTCCAAGATTATCTTTGTTTGATCTTATCTTTTATTCTTATCTTTTTAAGATAAACTTTCAAGATCTTCCAAGATTATCTTTGTTTAATATTATCTCCTTATTATGTATCTAGACATATTTAATAGCCATGTAAATTGGATATATTCAGATTTATCTTGTAGAATATATTAGATAAGGAAAGAAGATTTGTGTGGGTTGCAACTAGAGATACGCAAATCTTATCTGTTAAGGAAAGAAGATCTGCGAGAGTTGCAACTGAAGATCTGCAGAGATTCTGCTCATGCCTATATAAGGAGAAGACTCGACACAATTGAAGGACACTTTGAAAAGGATAGTTTGTGATTTCAGTCATGTATCGAGTCAAAGTCTTTTAGAGAAGAGCATCAAGTCAGAGGAACTCTGAAGTAGCTTGATGTGTTCTTCGACTCAATCGAGTAAACCGGAAATAAGTTTAAGGGATAGGTATTGCAACTGCAAATATTAGAGGGAGTCTAAGATTTGGGTTGATGTAAAACCTACATTGTAATTCTTAAGTAGGGTATTGTTTGAGTCAACATTTGGGTGCAAGCCCCGTGGACTAGGACCATTTGGACCGAACCACGTAAAAACCTTTGTGTTCTTTATCGCTTTATGTTTAACTGTCTTATACCAGTTGAAACAGTAAAACATCTTTTAAACGTTAAAGAACTGTCATTTGTCTTACTTACGAGTGCAGTTGCAACTACTGTCAAGTGCAATTGCATCCGATTATAAGTAACATAGATAAAAGATCTTTCAGCTACCACTCAGTGTATGTAAGATTGTTTAGGCTTGAAGATGCCATGACGGCTGCGAGTCACCATTTGAGGAGAGTGGCCTTGAGTAGGAGGCGACGAAGGAGGAGGTGGTGGGGACAGAGGAGTTTGGGCGCCGTTGGGTGATGGTAGTGGAGGAGGCGGAGGTGCGGTGATAGGGCCGTTTTATGGCGCCTGAGGCGCGTGATGTAGTTGTTGGAGGAGGAGGGGAGATACGTCCGAGTCGAGGAAAGTATATGCGGACAGTTGTGGTTTAGGTAAGTTGTGTAAAGGAAAATAATTTTCATCAAAAACAACGTGACGACATATAATGATTTTATTTGATTTTAAGTCGAGACATTTGTAGCCACGTTGGTTCGATGGATAGCCCAAGAAGACGCATGGGGTGGAGCGGGCTTGTAATTTATGTATAGTATAGGAGGGAAAAAGGGGAAAGCATAGACACCCAAAAATACGTAGATGAGTGTAAGAAGGAATTTTGTTATAGAGTTTGTGTGAGGGGAGGAGAAGTTAAGTATTTTAGTGGGGAGAATATTTAATAAATATGTGGCCATTTGGAGGGCGCGAGGCCAAAAAACGGGAGGGGGGGGAGGCGTGAGAAAGTAGAGTTCGGATTATATTATTTATGGTGCGAATTTCTCTTTCGGACTTTCCATTTTGAGAAGATGTGTAAGGGCAAGAAAAGAGAAAAGTCAACTCGTTTTTAGCACAAAATTGATGAAAAAGAGCATTATTATATTCTTTTCCATTATCACATTGAAAGCTTTTAATTTCGCGTTCAAATTGGGTTTTTATCAGTGCGCGAAAGGCTAAAAATGTAGAAAAAACTTGTGACTTATTAGTAATGGGAAAAGTCCATAAATAATTAGAAAAATTGTCCAAAAACAAGACATAATAACGATGACCTGAAGATCCCAAAACGGGTGAAGTCCAAAGGTCACTGTGAACAATGTCAAACGGAAGTAAAGTACGAGAAGTAGATGACAAAAAAGGTAACCTTATATGCTTTCCTAATGGACATGATGGACAAAAAGAAGACGGCACCGAGGAGCATGAGATGTGATTGGCTTGACGGAGAGAGGCAAGGACAGCGGGGCCGGGATGGCCGAGACGAGCGTGCCAATGGTCGGCAGAGAGGGCGACAAAAGAGGAGGGACGGGAAGAGTAGGTCGACGGTGAGAGTGGATAGAGGTCGCCAGAGCTATTGCATCTCATAAGGTGTTTGCGCGTCCGTAGATCCTTCACAGAAAAACCCCAAGGATCAAACTCTATACACACAGAATTACCAATAGTGAATCAACGAATAGAGATAAGGTTTTTGACAAGTTTAGGTGCATGTAGAACATTTGATAAAGAAAAGGGAGAGAAAGGTGAGGGAAGGGACGCGTTACCCGTACCGACAACTGGAATAGAATTGCCATTATCTACAGTAATATCATTAGAGTTGCTCAAATTAAAATAAGACATAATAGTACCGTTATTCGCTGTCATATGTGAAGATGCCCCTGAATCCATGTACCATTGCTCATTGGGTGGATTCAGAGACATGGTGCTGAAAGCGGTGTCAAGGTCGGTCGGAGCATAGCCAGCGGTGGAGGTGGCGGCATGGTAGGCATGATTAGGGCGTGAGCCGAGAAGCCATTGCTGACGGGCCGCAGACGGAGGAGGGGGCTGCGGGTTCCACTGGGTCGTGGGGTAGGGCGGCGGTGGGCTGGCCCACGGCTGTTGCGGTTCGTTGGTGGCCCACGGGTTAGGCCAGGCCCAAGGGGGCAGACCGCGCCCTAGTCCACGACCGCCACGCCCGCGATGGGCTGAGCCGCGTCTGCGGCCTGCGTAGTTGCGCCTGCGCCCGCGAGGAGCGGGTGACCGCTGCGACTGATTTGCGGTGGCGGCGCTATCCAGAGCGGGCGACGGAGTTTGTGATACGAGGGCGGAGTCAGCTTGTCTAGCGGCCCGTTTGTTGACGCTGGTTTCCTCCAACCCAAGCATCGACCGAGCCTTAGAGAAAAGAGGGAGGGGGTGGCTTTGTTGGATTTAGGGTGGCAACCCCACTAAAGTTTTCATTCAGGCCCGCGACAAGTTGCATAACCAAACGTTAATTGGACACAGGGGCACTAACATTAGCAAGTTGGTCTGCGATCATCTTGAGTTTCTGACAGTAGGCCCCAACATTAGGGAACTCATCGAGGGTTGTGTGCGAATATTGATGTTCTAGGTGAACCGCTCGTGAGTTTTTATTGTCTTGATAGATGTCGGCCAAACGATTCCATGCTCTCATGGCTGTGGAATCGGGTTCAATGATTGTATGAAGAAGATCATTGGATATGGTGTCATAGATCCACTGGAGGATGATCTAGGCGGTCCCATATTTCGGCGTCAAAGTCAGCAAGAGGGGGAGAAACGCTACTTTTAGGAGGAAGAATATGATCGAGTACTTGATAGGCTCGAGCATGAATTTTGAAGAGTTCCGACCAAGAGTTGTATTGGCTGTTTTCAATATCTAGAGTGATGGGGATAAATTTTTTAATATTTGTGTCCGTGAGGGCCGGAAAGACCTTGGTGGTGGTCATTGGTGGCTGTTGGGTGGCGCTGGAGGCGGAAGAGAGGGTAGGGGTGGTCGACTCTAGGGTAGAATCATTAGGGTTAGTCATTTAGAAGAGAGATGAGAGAAGAAGGGAATGCTTGATATCATGTAAGATTGTAATATTTTGTGTGTTCTTCTCATTAATGAATAGATGTATAAATACAATTACAATTTAGCAAGATAAAGTAAGCTATAAACAAACTCTAGGATACGATAACTATGGAAACAAGATAAGCTAAACTAGGATACAATAATATACAATAATATCTAATAATGTATAATACGCATGTGCTTTCTTTTAATTATGAATAAGGCATATCAAATTTACATGTTTAGCTAATCTGTGGGTGATTTTAACGGCCAAATTCAATGTTCTGCTCTTTGCAAAGCTTTGAATCTTCTATGAGACTTTTCAGATGACATTTATAGCAATTAATTGAATGATAGTGAATAGAAGGGGTGGTTGTAGAAAATGGTATTTAACATGTGAAAAATATTAGAAACCAACAACAATACCCCAAGCAGGATCGTCGCCCGGCCTCAAACTTACAATTAATAAACACTTACAGTTAATAAACTGTTCCCCACAATTATTGGTAATCAACTGTTCCCGACAATTATTGGAGGAGCTAGCGTTTTTTTTATTTTTTTGAGAGAGGGATCTTTCATAATCATCTAGCATCACTATACTTTTTGGATTGAAAGGCCTTCTAAATGTTTAAAACATTATTTCGCTCATTTCCCAGGTGAGTGTTAGGTAGGGATTTTGAAAGAATATAAGAAAGAAAGGATTTTGGGATTGTGAACTTTTGTATTGTACTTAGCGTATACATACTGTGGATAAGGTGGTTAAGGGATAGTTTGTAGCGTAACACTTTGAAACCAGGGTACTGTTTAGGCTTAGAATGACCAGTTTTGGATCGAGTAACACTACAAGAAAACTGCACAATTGGAACCATTAATTAGGTTCCAATTGCCCCTTTTTTGGTTCCCGTAGACCATATGGAAACTACTTATGGGCACCAAAAGCTCTGTCTCCGTTACCCCCGTGGCGATTGCCTTGGGAACGAATTAAATGGTTCCCATTGCTAATAGGAACGAACGTGTTTGGTTTCCGTTACGCCTGGGTACCAAAGCTTCTGTTCCCATGTAGAAAACCAATATTTCGTTTCTATTGCTTTATAGGAACGAATATCTGGTTCCCATTGTTTAAGACTGGGACGCCAATACGGTCATACGAAACACACTGTTCATAGTAACGGGAACTAACTGAGCCAAAGAATGGGAACGAAATATTCGTTTCTGTTGCTTATTTGAAAATTTAAAAAAAAATAGCGGCAATTTGAATTTTATTAAAAAAACAGGGGGAAATCTGAATACTTTTCAATCCCTAATAATTTCGAAATTTTCATATTAGCGCTGTTTTGATTTTTAAAAATTTCCAAAAATTGGATTTTGCGAGTATTTGCGTGTTACCACAAAAAAAGACACTGTTATAACATACATACAATAAATACAGAAACTACAAAAAGAGAATATAACATCACTCAGCTAACAATACAGAGGGCTGCTTCAATTTGAGCTAACAATATAGAATATAACATCCATACCAATAAAAACAAATACAAGCATATTTCTAAAAATTAATCTTGGACGCTTTTGAGGGAGTGCTTGTGCAGATGCTTGATGTGGTGAAGAAGTAAATTCACGTTTACAAGGTGATGGTGATGGAGCCAAAGCTGTTGGAGAGCAAAGGTTGTCGGTCATTTTCCTCTTCCGTGGTTGCGGAGTAATCATTTCATCCTTCTCATCTCCTTTCAGTATGAAATCCCTCAACCTCTGGAGGTCAGAGAGCTTTACTGGCTTTACAAGAAAATCTTCAGCTCCTTCCTCTAGACAATTATTGCACTATTAGATTTCTCAACATAAATAAATATGTTGCAGGATCCAGATAATAACTTTCATGAACATCATAAATATTATGCAACAACAGATCCAATTTCAATGAAAGCATTCTGGATTTAGACACAATTTTATTCTATTCTTTATGATATTCACCCTCAATTTTCTATCAAAAAGGTATTCAAACCCACATATGTGAAAATATCAAGCATAAATCTTGCACCCAAACTATAGAGCCTCAATTACGTTAGATCTACAAGCATATATACCTGTCAATACGAGCCAATATGTTCTCTGAGGACATTATCACCACTGGGATCTCATGCAACTTCGATGAGCCCTGCTTTACAAGAAGTAGCATAAAAATCAAACCTAGTCCATAGGGTTTTACTAAAGAATGACTAATTCTTGAAGAAAAACTAAAGCTTTCAGACAAGAACCTATACAAAGAAACTACAATTTTGTAAATAAGAATTTACAGTCAAAAGACAAACCTTGATCTGTTTGAGAAGCTCATATGCAGTCATACCATGCATAGAGTAGTCAGTCATTATCAGATTCACCTTCAACTCCTAAAAATCAAACAGATACCAAAATCAATCAGCATCCTCCTCCTATTAATCAACAAAATCTTGACTACTACTAAATCCAAAAAGACCCCATTTTTATCACAAAACCACAACAGTACTTACATCATCAAACCCAACAGAGCTAGTTTCTCCATCCAATCCAAGATACTGCAAAGCATTTGATCCACTATCAACAGCAGTCACTGTAAATAACAACACACACAAAAAAAAAACTCAATAACAACACAAAAGTCAAGAAAGAAAAATAACCCCATGAATGTAATTCAAAAAAGGCAGTACCTTTACAGAGAGAAATCTTGAATAAGCGCTCAATGACCTTTCTATCAACAATGCTCAATTTATTTATTTTCTGCTCTAACAAAATGTATATATGTTGTGGGTTGCTTTATAAATCAAACTCATACTCAAATCGGATTCAATCGTTCACCGGACTCAATCGAAACCAAAAGCATTCAAAAATTGAAGGTGGTGGCTGACTAAATCGAAAAACAAAAATAACAATTTGGGGAAAGTTGAAGAACTTACTGTTTTGGACGGGGAAGGTGGTGGCGTGGTGGCGTCGTGGAGTGGTGGTGGCGAGTCGGATGGAACAGCAGTGGTGTTGTGGCGTGGTGGAGCGTTCGTGGTGCCGTGGTGGAGAATAGAGGCTCGAGCGCTCGTTTGTGGTGGCGGTGGCGGAGGTTGGTTGAGTAGAGCGTGGGGGAGGTCGGAGAGGCGGGGAGGAGAGGCTGGTGAGGAGAGGCTGACGGTGGAGGAGATTGCGACGGTCAGGAGAGGCTGACGGTGGAGGAGATTGCGACGGTGAGGAGAGGCTGACGGTGGAGGAGATTGCGACGGTGAGGAGATGCCGACGGTGGAGGAGATTGCGACGGCGATGAGCGTGCGACGGCGAGGAGAGTGCAACGGTGGAGGACAGTGCGACGGCGAGGACAGTGCGACGGTGGAGGAGAGAGCGACGGTGAGGAGAGGAAAGGCTGGTGAGGAGAGTGCGACGGTGGAGCGGTGGTCATGGCGGCACAGTTTTATTGGTGAGAGAGAGAGTGTGTTGTTGGTGAGAGAGAGAGGGTTTTGTGTGTGAAGTTTGTGTGTTAAGTGTGTGTAACTGTGTAAGACAGTGTATTGTGTATATGTTTATAAAAATCCAGATTTATAAAAATAAAATTACATTTTTGACCACAAATATATTTTTAACGTGTTTCGCTTCTCCATTTGTCGATAAAATTTGAATTTACATGCCTCATTAGTGTTGTGAAAATAGTTGTTCAAGAAAAAACTGGATTTGAAGTTGTTTTGCATCTGTTGTATAATTGCGCTTTCTTCCCCAAATTATTTTTTAAACATCTTCCGACATTCCGTTTTGTACGAAATTTGGAGGAACACTCCTATTTTACATATGTTAGTGTATGGTTAAAAAATATTAGTGATTAAATGTGTTTTACCACCTTTATGTATGAAAATACAAGTTAGAACTATGTTGTATAGGTTTTAAGGATAGGTTTAGGGTTTATAGGGTTTAGGATTTAGGGTTTAGGGTTTAGGGTTGAAGAGAGGTATAGTATTTTATATTATAATGTTTGTTTATCGTATTTCGTTACTTCGTTTTGGACGAGATTTGGAATGACACGCTTAATTAGTGTTTTTAAAGGATTGGAAAAAGAAAAAACTTAATTTGGATATTTCTTCAACTTTTCTATAATTACATAAACCACCCGTTTATTTGTTTATCGTATTTCGTTACTTCATTTTGGACGAGATTTGGAATGACACGCTTAATTAGTGTTTTTAAAAGATTAGTAAAAGAAAAAACTTAATCTGGATATTTCTTTAACTTTTCTATAATTACATGAACCTCCCGTTTATTTCTTTATCGTATTTCGTTACTTCTTTTCGGATGAGATTTGGAATGACACGCTTAATTAGTATTTTTAAAGGATTGGTAAAAGAAAAAACTTAATTTGAAAATTTCTTTAACTTTTCTATAATTACATAAACCACCCGTTTATTTGTTTATCGTATTTCGTTACTTCTTTTCGGATGAGATTTGGAATGACACGCTTAATTAGTATTTTTAAAGGATTGGTAAAAGAAAAAACTTAATTTGGATATTTCTTTAACTTTTCTATAATTACATAAACCACCTGTTTATTTGTTTATCGTATTTTGTTACTTAATTTTGAAAACTCTAATTAAGCGTGTCATTCCAAATCTCGTCCAAAACGAAGTAATGAAATACGATAAACACATAAACGGGGGGTTTATGTAATTATAGAAAAGTTAAAGAAATATCCGAATTAAGTTCTTTCTTTTACCAATCCTTTGAAAACACTTATTAAGCGTGTCATTCCAAATCACGTCCAAAACAAAGAAACGAAATACAATAAATAAATAAACGGGGGGTTTACGTAATTATAAAAAAGTTAAATAAATATCCGAATTAAGTTTTTTCTTTTACCAATCCTTTCAAAACATTAATTAAGCGTGTCATTCAAAATCTCGTCCAAAACGAAGTAACGAAATACGATAAACACATAAACGGAGGGTTTATGTAATTATAGAAAAGTTAAAGAAATATCTGAATTAAGTTCTTTCTTTTACCAATCCTTTGAAAACACTTATTAAGCGTGTCATTCAAAATCTCGTTCAAAACGAAGTAACGAAATACGATAAATAAATAAACGGAGGGTTTATGTAATTATAGAAAAGTTAAAGAAATATCCGAATTAAGTTCTTTCTTTTACCAATCCTTTGAAAACATTTATTAAGCGTGTCATTCCAAATCACGTCCAAAACGAAGTAACGAAATACGATAAATAAATAAACGGGGGGTTTATGTAATTATAAAAAAGTTAAATAAATATCTGAATTAAGTTTATTCTTTTACCAATCCTTTAAAAACATTAATTAAGCGTGTCATTCCAAATCTCGTCCAAAACGAAGTAACGAAATACGATAAACACATAAACAGGGGGGTTTATGTAATTATTGAAAAGTTAAAGAAATATCCGAATTTAGTTATTTCTTTTACCAATCCTTTGAAAACATAATTAAATGTTTTTTTCCAAATCTCGTCCAAAACGAAGTAACGAAATACGATAAATAAATAAACGGGGGGGTTTATGTAATTATAAAAAAGTTAAAAGAAATATCCGAATTAAGTTTTTTCTTTTACCAATCCTTTGAAAACACTAATTAAGCGTGTCATTCCAAATCTCGTCCAAAACGAAGGAACAAAATACGATAAATAAATAAACGGGGGGTTTATGTAATTATAGAAAAGTTAAAGAAATATCTGAATTAAGTTTTTTCTTTTACCAATCCTTTGAAAACACTAATTAAGCGCGTCATTCTAAATCTCGTCCAAAACGAAGTAACGAAATACGATAAACAAATATTATAATATAAAATACTATACATCTCTTCAACCCTAAACACTAAACCCTATAAACCCTAAACCTTATCCTTAGAACCTATAGACAACATAGTTCTAACTTGAATTTTCATACATAAAGGTTGTAAAACACCTTTAATCCTTAATTTGTTTTAACCATACACTAAGATATGTAAAATATGAGTGATCCTCCAAATTTCGTACAAAACGGAATGTCGGATGATGTTTAAAAAAAAATTGGGAAGAAAGGGCAATTATACAAAAGATGTAAAACAACTTCAAATTCAGTTTTTTCTTGAACAACTATTTTCACAACACTAATGAGGCATGTAAATTCAAATTTTATCGACAAACGGAGAAACGAAACACATTTAAAATATATTTGTGGTCAAAAATGTAATTAAGTTTTTTTATAAGTATGGGTTCTCATGGAAACCAATTATTTAGTTCCCATTGGTACCAATAATTGAGGAAGGCGTACAAAAAGTGTGTGTGTGATTTTTGTGTGTTTAGTGTGTGTGTGTGTTGAGTAAAAGAGTAAAGTGATAAGTATAATGGTCGTATACGATTACTTAGTGTACTCTTTTTTTTTGTTTATTTTTTAATCAATGGGAACCACATTTTGGTTCCCATTGCAATGAGGTGTCACTAACGGGCACAACACTCAATGGGAACCAAATACTAGTCGCCTTTAATATGTGCATACAGTGCTTTAATATATAATATGGATAACAGGCAATGGGAACGGAAATGTCATTCCAATTAGGTAGGAACGGATTTTGGTGCCCATATTTTCGTCTCCTATGCGGATTATTCTTGTAGTGTAAGGATTTGGTGGACTAGACGATGATGGTTATGCAATGTTTATTGGAGAGATAAAGGACAAATTAGACCCATCATTTGCGCGTTTTCGAGAAACTAGTTCCATTATTTTAATTTTGCAAAACTAGGCTTGAGCTTTTCATTATGGAAAAAACTATACCTCAACTTTCATTTTGGCCAAATTTGAAATTTTACAAGGGCAAATTGGTACTACATTTCCTAAAAGATTAGAGTAGTCACACTAACACTCCCCAAAAAATCTAACCTCCAATTTTTTGAGTTATTACATTTGCACCCACAAATTAAATGATAACTATATTTAACATTTGTCAATTTATAACAAAAAGAAAAAAATCATTATGTCACCAATTTATTTATAATTATTATTTTTATTAATTTTTAAATATATAATTTTAATTATTGAAATCCAAAAAAAATGGAAAAATATTGCTCGTCTTCCTTACTCACAGACCCCCCCCCCCCACCCTATGCACATTCGCAATTCATTACCACCACCACACCTCCGTCATCGCCGCGATCGTGAATCGAGTGGTGGTGGTGATGAATTGCCAATCACACCACCACCCACCGGCGTCAAATCGCGGCGGCGCGATTTGACACCGGTGGGTGGAGGTGCAATTCTGGTCGGGAGGGTCTGTGAGGAAGACGGTTATAATTTTTTTTCAATAATAAAAATGATATATTTTAAATTTAATATTTTTTATGTACGTATTTTCTTATTTTTTGAAGATATAAAGAAATATTTCTTAAGAAATGTTTATTATGGGGTGTAAGTGTAATTCTAAGATATTATAAGTGAAATGTCTATTTTGCCCTCGACCAAAATGGAGTGGTGATGTCATAACGTCGAAATATGACGTTTTTTAGCCGGAATGAAAGTTGGGGTATAGTTTTTTCCGAAATGAAAAGTCTAAGCCTAGTTTTGTAAAAATTGAAAGGATGAGACTAGTTTCGCGAAAACGTGCAAATGATGGGTCTATAGTTTGTCGTTTTTCTCTTTATTGGAAAAGGGTTCACAATTATCAATTTCTATACTAGGTGAGAAATCCTCATTTCATGAGGAAGAGGTGATTGGCTCTTTATTAGATATAGAATATGTATATTTTGTAATTATTGTTGATTGATATATATCTTTAGTGATAGATAGTTACCTTATTACATATGATCTCATTTGTATACATATTGAACATTATTCATTGAATAACACAAGGAATTCATTATCTTACATGGTATCAAGCCTTATTTTCTTTTCTTTCTCTCCTAAACTATGACAAACCCTAGCGACGATACCTCCGCCTCCAAGTCGTCCACCTCCTTTGACGGCAAAAACTACGCGCCTCCTCACAGGGCCGCCCCCCAAAATTTCCCCCGCCCTCACCGTCACTAACATTAAGAACTTCATCTCTATCTTGTTGGACGTTGAATCCGGGCAATATTCTACTTGGTCCAAGTTATTTAAAATTCATCCACGAGCTTACCTCCTTCTGTTGTGGTCGCCCCATCCGACCCCTAGATGTGGGATCACTTGGACGCCATCGTGCTACAATGGATTTGAAATATCTTAGATCTATGTTACTTGTAATCAGATGCAGTTGCACTTGGCAGTAGTTGCAACTACACTCGTAAGTAAGACATATAATAGTTCTTTGACGTTTGAAAGTTGTTTCACTATTGCAATTGTGAAAAGACAGTTAAACATAAATAGTAAAGAACACAAAGATTTTAACGCGGTTTGGTCCAAATGGTTCTAGTCCACGGGGTTTGCACCCAAAAGTTTGACTCAAACAATACCCTACTTAAGAATTACAATGTAGGTTTTACATCAATCCAAATCTTAGTCTCTCTCTAATATTTGCAGTTACAACACCTATACCTCAACTATTTTCGGTATACTCGATTGTGTCGAAGATCACACTAAGCTACTCCAGAGTTCCTCTGACTTAATGCTCTTCTCTAAAAGACTTTGACTCGATACAAGACTGAAATACAAATTATCTTTTTCAAAGTGTCTTTCAATTGTTTCGAGTCTTCTCCTTATATAGACACGGCAGAATCTTCAGCAGATCTTCAGTTGCAATCCACATAATATCTTCTTTCTTTATATGATAAGCATGCCGATAATTCTGTTGCAACCCGAATACATCTTCTTGCCTTATCCCATAGACTTTGCATGATCATAAAAGATATGCAACGAATATGCCTACTAAATATGCCTAGATACATATAGATATTTCTAAAAACATGTAAGTTAATCTTTAAGATATGATAATATCTTGTAAGGATATGGAAATATTATCAAGATAATTACCATCTAAGATTTAACTTAACCTAATGATTTAAAATAAAACCAAATCAATTAAACCATGTTGGGCCGATCCGATCTTAGCCTAATCCGAGTGAGAGAGACGACCCTTACAATCTCCCCCTTTGATTTGTTTTGTCAAAATCATTGACCTATCTGCAGTAAAGGTTAGCACAAGGTATGTAACAAAAGAGTTAACTTCATAACATACCAACGTGCATAAGTAGTAGTTCAAAATGAAGTAGTTGCAACAACGGTGCAACCATCTGTCAAAAACAGCAGGTAAAAATTGTTCCAGAGTTAAAAAAAAAACATAAGGAGCATGCATAGCTTCCCCTCAACTTGTTCACCCTATTTTTGACACAAGAAATCAAGGGGTGCCCTGCTGTTGCAACAAGCGGTCCAGCTTGGAATCCATGAGAGCCATTGAAGTGGTCATTGCCTCATGCGACTTGCTCAAGCTCTCAACCATACTGTTGCGGCGCGCGAGTTCCATGTGAACCCCATCTAGGCTGGCAGATGCATCGGGCAAAGATCCAAACCCTTTCCTTAAGGAGCTCCCAGTTGCAGTTGGCAAAGGGGGCGACTTATTTAGAACCTCAGGGCGTGCAACTGAGAGCTTTCGGGGATCTCCGATGCTTTCGCTTGGCTTTCCGTCTCTCATTTATAGAGTCCTTGTCGCACTTCCTTAGTGGGTGGAGCAATGCCTTCTTCGTGTTCGGAAGTCGCGGGTGATGGCAGATCTGTGGGTGGAACTATTTGCAGTAGGTCCATGACGATGGATTCGTCGAAGAATGAGGCGACGACTTTCTTGGCGGAACCTCCCATCTGTATGCAGAGACCAACTTGGTAAGAAAGATTGTGAGATTTTCTGTTGAGAGAGAAGGAGGAAAGAGAATGCTAAGTAGTGGGAAGTAATTGATATGCATAGTAATAAATAGATTCCCTAACCCTAGAAATTAGGAGGAAAACTCCACCAAAAGGTAATCTCTTATCCTGGTTAACACAATATGTCCATACATCGCTAGATATGCCCACGCGAGAGAACATATATATGAAAATCAAGTTGAGATAAGCACGAGGTAACACAATCCTACCTTGACACATTTTTTCCAAACAACTCCTAATATTACACGAAAGGAAACAGAGTCGATGAATTATTGGGATCCACAAATCACGTAGAATTGAATCCAACGATAGAGAGCAATAGAGAATCAAAATAACCGAAGATAATTAAAAATTCCATAGTGAGACTAAGTCCTAAGATAGAAATCGACATCACGTAATCTCCTCAGTTACAACTTTGCATAATGGATACACGCAACTGGCAGCTTTCACACTGACACAATTGTGAACAACGTAGCTATTTTCAATGAAAAGACACGTGGGATAAGAATTGATAGCTTTCACACTTGTTGCTTGTAGGTCAGGTAGCTCTTTCCAGTTGCAACTGACAGCCAAGAACCGACTCCAAATAAATCACCTGGTGGTGCATATCTCTTTCATATTGAAAGTATTTTTGAGACATTTTTTGTTTTTCGTTCCCCCCCCCCCCCCCCCCCCCCCATTTTTTTGTATTGAGGAGCTACTGAGGAGAAAAACACATGTATCAATGTGAATCAGGGGACTACACTTCATAATGGAATTAGTAATTAAGTCCAGAAAATGTCACCTTGAGTTGCAACAGTGTCCCTGTTGCAATTCACATAAGGCAGAGGCCCAATGACTTACGAAGGTGCTCAAATCGTGTAATATTGAGAGCCTTTGTAAAAATGTATGCAAGTTGAAGGTCAGTACACATGTGATGTAACTCAACTGTCTTAGCTTCTACCAGTTCCCTAATGTAGTGATATCTAATGTCAATATGTTTGGTGCGAGAGTGTTGCACTGGATTTTTAGATATGTTAATAACACTGGTATTATCACAATAAAGAAGGATTTCATTTTGAGAGATACCATAGTCTTTCAGCATTTGTTTTATCCAGACTAGCTGGGTGCAACAGCTCCATGCAGCAATGTATTTAGCTTCTGTTGTTGACAGAGTAATTAAGTGTTGTTTCTTGCTGAACCATGAAACAAGGTCTGTTCCAAGATCGAAACATCCTCATGTGGTACTCTTTCTATCATCAACACATCCGGCCCAATCCGCATCAGTGTAACCTGCAAGTGAGAGGTTATTGTTAAGGTTGTAACAGAGACCAAAGTCACATGTACCTGAGATATATCGAATGATCCTTTTAACAACCTTGGGATGTAACTCCTTTGGGTCACCTTGGTAATGAGCACACACTCCAACACTGAAGCAGATGTTAGGACGGCTAGCAGTGAGATACAACTGACTGCCAATCATGCTTCTGTAGAGACTAGGATCCACTAAGTTGCAACTTTCGTCCTTGTTGAGTCAGTCGGTTGATCCCATGAGGGTCTTCATTGGTTTGGCATGTTCAAGCCCAAATATTTTGATTAGATTCTTGGCGTACTTTGTCTGAAATATAAATATCCCATCATCATGTTGTTTGACCTGTAAACCAAGAAAGTATGTGAGTTCACCAACCATACTCATTTCAAACTTATTTTTCATAATAGATATAAACTGTTGCAACTCGTTGGGGGACGTAAAGACAAACACTATGTCATCTACATATATTTGTGCAATAATAACATGAGTTCCAAAATGTTTATAAAATAGTGTTCGATCTACACTCCCTCTAGTGTACCCTTTTTCGAGAAGGTGAATGACGAGTCTCTCATACCAAGCACGAGGTGCCTGTTTGAGATCGTAAAGTGCTCTTTTAAGTTTCAAAACATGAGTGGGGAAGTGAGGGTCAATGAAACCTTTGGGTTGTTCAACAAAAACTTCTTCATTTAGAAACCCATTCAAGAAAGCACTTTTGACATCCATCTGAAAAAAGCTTAAAGCGTAAGACACATGCAACAACAAGTAAGAGGCGAATAGATTCCAATCTTGCAACTGGTGCAAATGTATCATCATAATCCAATCCTTAGACTTGCGTGTAGCCTTGTGCAATAAGTCTTGCTTTGTTGCGAACACTGTTTCCTAGCTCGTCGGTCTTATTCTTGAATATCCACTTGGTACCAATGATGTTCACTTTGGCAGGTCTAGGCACTAATTCCCCAACCTCATTTCTTTCAAACTGATTTAGTTCCTCCTGCATGGCCTCAATCTATGTATTTTCCAACAACGCCTCATTTACGTTCTTGGGCTCAATTTTGGAGGTGTAGCTTAGAAATCGTACCATCTGGTCATACCTTTTACGCAGAAGATCTCGTGTACGAATACCTTCACTCATCTCACCAATGACCGCTTCAGGTGGATGATTCCTCTTGATGTGAGGAGGAGCCTCCAGGTGCTCCGTTCTCTCGTTCATCTCTAGCAAGGGGTCAACGACTTCTGTGGCTTCAGAAGTAGTTTCTACTGGTGGTGCCACGGGGTCAGTTGCAACTAGTGGAGTGGATCTGGAAGTTATTGGTCGAGATTCATCCTCTTCTTCTGAATCAATCATCTTCGAGATCTTGACTTTTGAAGAGGTTGATGCAAAGGCCCTGTAGTCATCAAATTCAACATTAGATAATTCTACAACAGTTTGAGTGCCAATGTTGAACACACGATAAGAGTGACTGTTGCGAGAGTAACCAAGAAAAATACCTAAGTCAGATTTGGATTAGAACTTACCTCTAGATTCTATATCATTGAGTATATAGCAAGCACAACAAAATATAAAGTGATGTACACTTGGGCGTTTACCTTTCCAGATCTCATAAGCAGTCTTAGTTTACCTGGGCGTAGATACACACGGCTTGTAACATAGCATGGAGTGTTCACTGCTGCTGCCCAGAACTTAAGAGCTAGCCTTTTCGAGTTTAGCATGACTCTAGTCATCTTAACCAGTGTTTTGTTCTTCCTTTTTGCTACACAGTTTTGTTGTGGTGTGATGGGTGATGAGTATTCCAGAGATACTTTCCTTCTGGATTGGCCCCACAAGATCCATGTGAAGAAGTTCTAGGGTTCTTGATGATGGGGTTTGTTGTAACACTGCATGGCTGATCTTCTTCGGTTTTCCTTCAAGGCATGAGCCGTATTTGCCAAGTGGTTTAGGACCAAGTTTAGGTATTCCTCTTGAGACTTAGTTGTTGAAGAGATGTGCGAAGGATTTATAGTTGATGTGACCAAACCTCTGGTGCCAGAGATCTGCAAGGGTGTCTGCACTAAAGTTGCAACTGAGTGACTTAATAACAACTTTATAATTAGTCATAGTATAGCAGTTTTCAATATTTCTTAACCGATGTAGTACCCTGTTTTGAAACTGATCAATAACCTCACATCCATCTTTGGTGAAATGAACATAGAGATTATCATCACACAACTGACTGGTACTACTGAGGTTAGCATGCAAACCATCAACATAAAAGACATCCCTGAGTTTAGGGAATTCCTTCACATTCAGTGTTCCTTTTCCAAAAAAAAAGTTCCTTGGTTACCATCTACGAACACCACATCGCCATTTCGTTCATGTACAAAGTTGTTCAAGATGCTTTTATCCCATGTCATATGCCTGGAACACCCACTATCAAAGAACCATGAGTTAGAATAGAAGGCACGTTGGGATGTAGAATTGCAAAAAGTAAGACATGTAAAAGTATTGGTTGATTTTTCAACCCAAACTTGTTTTACTGATTTCTCTATTGCAACTGGTGTTGCAGTCTTCTTGGTTTTCTTCTTCCTTCGATTCTTCCTCTTCTTTTTGGTCTGCACTTCAGGCTTGGCAGACTGGGATGTATGGTGTGGTTCCCAGAGTTGATAGCGGTAGGGTCTGATGTGTCCTTGGACACCACAATGGTGACACGTAGGAACAAACTGTCCTCTTCAATTGCTGAGACCTTCATTGCAAATCTTCCTGGCAGGGATCACAGAAGCTTTAGCACAATTCTGGATTCTGGAAAGTCGGCTCCAAGGATGGTGGCTTCACATACCAGGTGCCTGAGTTTAGAATGAAACTGTGAAATGGTGTCAGTTTCTTCCATATGCAGTAAATTGAACTGGTCGTTCATCAGTTGCAACTTGGACCCACTAATTTTTGTGTTTCCTTAGTGTGCGTTCTCAATAGCCTACAAAGCATCTCTTGCAATTTCATAATTAGAAATACTCTTATATTAGTCATAATCAACTGCAACTAAGATAATATTTAAAGCTATAGAGTTATAATTTGCAAGGAGTTCTTCAGCATCAGCCAATTCCAATTCGGATTTGACTCTTTCATATTCGTCAGTTGGTGGGGTCCACCCTTTTAGGATGCTTTTCCACGCCTTTTGGTCCTGCTGTTTGATGAAGTTTTGCATGCGATTCTTCTAGTAGGAGTAGCTGGTTGCAGTCAACATTGGTGGATTTATGGTCGACATACCTTCCCTCATTTCCTCCATAAGAAAAACACTTAAACAAAACAAAGATCTTTAAACCATAATCTACACTATGCAATATAGTGACCCGCTCTTGATGCCAATTATAAAATCTTAAATCTATGTTACTTGTAATCGGATGCAGTTGTATGACAGTTGCAACTGCACTGGTAAGTAAGACAGATGACAGTTCTTTAACATTTGAAAGTTGTTTTACTGTTGCAATTCTGAAAAGACAATTAAACATAAAACAGTAAATAACACAAATGTTTTAAGGACGAAATATTAAAAATGCCCCGTAAGTTTTGAAATTTCTTGTAAAAATGTCTGATTGCCTTATTTTGGCCAAAATTGCCTACGTGGCGGTACAATCAACAAGTTGTCAATGCCACGTCATATTTTTCAGCCAAGACACGTTTTTCACACAAACCCTTATAACTTTAAATATTGTATTTGCACCCCAAAATAAATTGCACTTTGCCCCCCCCCCCCCCCCAATATATATATATATATATATATATATAAATAATAAACACATATATATATATATAATCATTTGTAAATAACAATATCAACATATATATAAATATATAACTATTTATAAAATCAACATATATAGATAAATATATAACTATTTATAAAATAATAAATATTTTAACATTATATAAAATAAATAAATAAAAAAGATTAAAAAAAAATTCATCCCACCGGGTACCCACCCCGCCACCACCCCTGCCAAATCGCAGTGGTGGCGACCACGATTGCAGCGGTGGTGGCGTCGATTTGACGTCACCACCACTGCAAATCGTGGTGGTGGTGGCGGGGGGGTAGGGTTTTTTTTTGTATTTTATTGTTATTTGTTTTATATATATATATGTTTATTATGTTTATATATATGTTTATTATTTATATATATATGTTTATTATTATTTATATATATATCTTCATTATTTATATATATATGAGTTTATTATTATTTATATATATATCTTTATTATTTATATATGTTTATTATTATTTATATATATATCTTTATTATTTATATATATATATGTTTATTATTATTTATATGTATATCTTTATTATTTATATATATATGTTTATTATTATTTATATATATATATCTTTATTATTTATATATATAGATGTTTATTATTATTTATATATATATATCTTTATTATTTTTATATATATATATGTTTATTATTTATATATATATGTTTATTATTATTTATATATATATATATATCTTTATTATTTATATATATATATATATATATGTTTATTATTAGGGAAAACGGCGATACTAGACCCAACCTATTCGCGCTTTTGCGATATTGTACCCAACCTTTGATTTTTGACCCCGCTGTACCCAACCGGAAAGTTAGTTTGGGTACAACATGTTTTGAAAATGAAAGGTTGGGTACAGCGGGGTCAAAAATCAAAGGTTGGGTACAACATCGCAAAAACGCGAATAGGTTGGGTCTAGTATCCACGTTTTCCCTTATTATTATTATTATTATTATTATTATTATTATTATTATTATTATTATTATTATTATTTATATATATTGGCTGAAAATATGACGTGGCAGATCACTTTATTGAGGTGTCATTGACTGTACCGCCACGTAGGCAATTTTGACCCAAATAAGGCTATCGGACATTTTTACAAGAAATTTCAAAACTTACGGGGCATTTTGGCAAGACCCGAAAAAAACGGGCATTTTAACTTCTGAAAAAAAGTTACAGGGCCTTTTTAATATTTCGTCCTTGTTTTAACGTGGTTCGGTCCAAATGGTCCTAGTCCACGGGGTTTGCACCCAAAAGTTTGACTCAAACAATACTCTACTTAAGAATTACAATGTAGGTTTTACATCAACCCAAATCTTAGTCTCTCTCTAATATTTGCAGTTGCAACACCTATACCTCAACTATTTTCGGTATACTCGATTGTGTCGAAGATCACACTAAGCTACTGACTTAATGCTCTTCTCTAAAAGACTTTGACTCGATACATGACTGAATTACAAATTATCTTTTTCAAAGTGTCTTTCAATTATTTCGAGTCTTCTCTTTATATAGGCATGGCAGAATCTTCAGCAGATCTTCAATTACAATCCGCATAATATCTTATTTCCTTATATGATAAGCATGTCGATAATTCTGTTGCATCTCGAATATATCTTCTTGCCTTATCCCATAGATTCTGCATGATCATAAAAGATATGCAACCAATATGCCTACTTGAAAGATCTTAGGTCTATGTTACTCGTTATTGGATGCAGTTGCACTTGACAGTAGTTGCAACTGCACTCGTAAGTAAGACAGACAACTGTACTTTAATGTTTAAAACCTGTTTTACTGTTGCAACTAAGAGAAGACAGTTAAACATAAAACAGTAAAGAACACAAAAGTTTTAACGTGGTTCGGTCCATATGGTCCTAGTCCACGGGGTTTGCACCTGAATTGTTGACTCAAACAATATACCTACTTAAGAATAACAATGATAGGAATTACTCCAACGTAAATCTAGACTCCCTCTAATTTACCGTTGCAACACCTAACCCTCAACTATTTTCGGTATACTCCTTTGAGTCGGAAAACTTCAAGATTAACTCAAAGCCCCTTTGACAAGAAGTTCTCACTACAAGACTTTGACTCGATACAGGACTGAAATCACTAATTATCCTTTTCAAAGCTTGTCCTCTAATTGTGTCGAGTCCTCCTTATGTAGGCATTGGCAGAATCTCTGCAGATCTTCAGTTGCAACCCTCGCAGATCTTCTTTCCTTAACAGATAAGATCTACATATCGCCAGTTGCAATCAACGCGGATCTTCTTTCCTTGTTTGATGGATTCTGCACGATCATAGAAGATATCCAACGTACATGCCTAATATTATGTCTAGATACATAGATAGGAGATATGGTTAATATCTAGTAGGATAATCTTAAAGATAGAATGATATCTTATAAAGATAAGGAAATAATATTAAGATAATTACCATCTAAAAGATTAACTTATCCTAATGATTTAACAAAACAATATCAATTTAAACCCTAGTTGGGCCGATCCGAATTGAGCCCAAATCGGATAGAAAAAGGGCCCTAACAATCTCCCCCTTTGATTTGTTTTGTCAAAATCATTGACCCATCTGCACAAGTGGTTAGCAAATAACAAACTTTCAAAAGTTCATAATAAAAGCAAAGTGCAGAAATAGTTGCAGTTGCAACACCGGTGACAATACATGCAACTCCTCCTCAAAGAGTTCAAAACAAAACTAAGGAGTGCTCCCCCTTACATGCAACTCCCCCTCAAACCCATTCTCCCCCTTTTTGACAGAAGAAATCAAGGGGTGCCCGATTGTTGCAATAGACGATCCAGCTTGGATTCCATTAGGAGGGAAACGTTCCCATCAAAATGCAATCTCCTAACCTAATCCAATCCAATCTTTCCTAATAAGCATAAATCGTGAGATATATCCACAAAAGAGAAATATGGGCACAAATCCTGTTGAGATAATCATATGGCAACACCATCTTATCTTAACAAACATCCAAAAAAAATCTCCTAAGGTCACACGAAAGAAAACACAATCGAGAGAAAATTAGAACACCACAAATTACGTAAAATTGAAATCAACGACACAGAGTCCCAAAGGAAGGAAATTAACCGAAGATAATTAAAAATTCCATCAAGAAATTGAGTCCAAGAAAAGACCGATATCACGTAATCTCCTCAGTTGCAACTTTGCATACGACCACACATGCAACTGGTAGCTTTCACTCTGACACATTTGTGAACAAGGTAGCTCTTTTCAATGAGTAGACGCGTGGGATATAAATTGATAGCTTTCACACTTGTTTCTTGTAGGCCAGGTAGCTTTTTCCAGTTGCAACTGAAAGCCGGTGTGACTAACTTAAAAATAAATCACCTTTCGGTGTTTGTCTCCTTCATTTTGAATGTAATTTTGAGACAATCACTGTTTTTCTTCCTTTTTTTGTGTCAACAAAGATTCAATGTGGAGAAAAACATGTATACCAAATCAAGACACGGGACTACAAGTCTCAGTGGAATAAATAATTAAGTCCAGAAAAGTCACCCTTGGTTGCAACAGTGTCCCTGTTGCAATTCACATAAGGCAGAGGCCCAACGATTTATGAAGGTGCTCACATCGTGTAACATCGAGAGCCTTTGTAAAGATGTCTGCAAGTTGAAGGTCAGTACACACATGGTGTAACTCAACAATCTTGGCTTCTACCAATTCTCTAATGTAGTGATATCTTATGTCAATATGCGTAGTGCGAGAATGTTGAACGAGATTGTTGGAGATATGAATGGCACAAGTAATATCACAAAACACAATAAGTTTATGTTGTATAATACCGTAATCCTTGAGCATTTGTTTCATCCAAATCACTTGAGTGCAACACCTTCCAGCGGCGATGTATTCAGCCTCAACTGTGGAAAGTGTAATAGAATGTTGCTTCCTAAATAAAAACACCCTCCATTGGTGCTTTTCCTATCATCAACACAACCTGCATCACTAAAACATTGAAACAAATAATGGGACAACTTGTAGTGAGATAAAGCAAACTTCCGATCATGTTTCTGTAAAGACTTGGATCAATGGAGTTGCAACTATCATCTTTGCTAAGCCGATCAGTCGATCTCATGGGAGTCTTCATTGGTATAATATGGTCAAGAACAAATCTTTTCACAAGATTCCCTGCATACTTTGCCTGTGAAATGAAGATTCCAATGTGATCTTGTTTGACCGTTTGAATTGGCCCGACTAAATCCATGTGAAGCAGTTCTAGGATCCTTTCAGAAGGTGTGTGTTGCAACTCTGTATGACTAGTCTTCTTTTGTTTTCCTCCCAGGCTGTCTCCACATTTACCATCACCAAAGATGACATCTCCCTTGTCATCCATGAGCTTACTTAGGATGCTTTTGTCTCCCTTCATGTGCCTGGAGCAACCACTATCAAGGAACCATGAGTTAATAGAATTATTAGAAGCAGAGTTGCAAGTAACAGGGCAATTAATTGTTTTGGCAGATTTTTCAACCCATATTTTCTTTACAGATTTCACAGGTGCAACAATGGGTGCACTTTTCTTTTCCTTCTTTCTTTTATTCTCCTTCATTTTCTTTTGAACCATTGGGGTAGGTTCGCAAGGTGTAGGAAATTGTGATTCCCAAAGCTGGTAGCAGTATGGTCTAATATGCCCTTTCACTCCGCAATGATGGCATGTTGGAACAAATCTGCTTCTCTGTGACCTGTCAACAGAAAACGGTAAATATTTAGCATTGTTCAAGTTGCAACTAGGATTTACCTGAGATTTATGTTGGTGAATGTTTGAGTAATTCAGTGGAGTTTCTACTCCTTTAGGTATTCGTTTCTTCCTTGACATTGTAACTTTTGCATTTTGAAGAAACTTTGGTTCACCGATATCAACAAATCCAACTCCAATTTTTCCAGTTGCAACTTGCTTGGTGTCAAGAACTTTCCCCAACTTCTCAGTTCCAAGAATCAGTGGCTTCACACTCTTCATGAATGATTCTAATTATTTTTGAGTGAGAATTAAGACTTCAGTTAGTGCCTTTGAGCTGCAAGTGCTTTATCAAGATCTTGAGAGATGTGATCTTTTTCCATTGAAAGGGTGAGCACTTTTCTTTCAAGTTCCAGACATTGTTTCTTCATATGAACTGGACTACCATGTGATTGCAGAGTCTTGAACTGAGCTTCAAGTTCAATATTCCGTTGGCACATGGCTTTATACTTTGTCAAGGCAACCTCAATCACCTTGTGATTTGACTCTGACTCATCACTATCGGATTCAGTCAGAATGTCAGTTGCAACAGCAATATTTTCTCTTGGTGAGAAGATAGATGTAAATGCAACATCGCCCATTTCCTCGGTTTCTTCATCGTTGATGTCAGTTTCATCGTCGCTCAATGATGTTAGCAGTGCTCGACTTTTGTTTTTCTCTAGCAAGTTTCCACAATCAGCACTGATGTGACCAAATCCTTGACATTCCCTACATTGAATACCTTTTCCCATATCTCTTGTTTTCAAGTCTATTAGTAGCGGAAGATTTTTTAAATGAATCAGAGGGACTTGTAACAAAATGGGAATTTTTACCTTTATTCATTTTGCTGAGCTGGTTTGCAAGGAGAGGCATGGATTGTGTGAGTTCCATGTTTGGAGTGTTTTGCACAAGACTTGCTTGAAACGCAACTCCTTTGGCAAATCTGTCACCTTCTCGTTCCAGCTTCATTTTCCATGCCGTGAGTGATCCCATCAGTTCCCCAAGAGAAAGAGTTTCAATATCCTTGGCTTCTCCAATGGCTGCAACCTTCATTGCAAACCTCCCGGGTAGAGATCTCAACATCTTCTGAACAATACGTGAATCTGGAAAGTTTGCTCCAAGCATGGTAGCCTCAGTTGCAATATGCCTGAGGTTTGAGTGAAATTGAGCAATCGTTTCAGATTCTCCCATCAACATGAATTCGAATTGATCATTCAGAAGTTGCAACTTAGATGCACGAACTTTGGAGTTTCCTTCATGAGCATTCGTGATGGCCTCCCACGCATTCTTAGCAATTTCAAAGTTAGCAATACTTTTATATTGATCATAATCGACAGAAACAAGAATGATATTTAAAGCAGTAGAATTATGTTTTGCGAGGAGTTCCTCTGCATCGGGCCACTCAAGTTCAGATTTTACTCTGCCCTTGTTATCTACTGGAAGGCTCCACCCTTTAAGAATGCTTTTCCACGCCTTTTGATCCTGTTGTTTAATGAAATTTCTCATGCGATTTTTCCAGTAGGAATAATTAGTTGCAGTTAGCATTGGTGGCCTTGTGATCGATAGACCCACCCTCATTTCTTCCATCAATGAAAGATAAAAAAACAAAAATGATCTTTTAAACCAGAATCTACACTATAGAATATAGTGACCCGCTCTTGATGCCAATTGAAAGATCGTAGGTCTATGTTACTCGTTATTGGATGCAGTTGCACTTGACAGTAGTTGCAACTGCACTCGTAAGTAAGACAGACAACTGTACTTTAATGTTTAAAACTTGTTTTACTGTTGCAACTAAGAGAAGACAGTTAAACATAAAACAGTAAAGAACACAAAAGTTTTAACGTGGTTCGGTCCAAATGGTCCTAGTCCACGGGGTTTGCACCCGAATTGTTGACTCAAACAATATACCTACTTAAGAATAACAATGATAGGAATTACTCCAACGTAAATCTAGACTCCCTCTAATTTACCGTTGCAACACCTAACCCTCAACTATTTTCGGTATACTCCTTTGAGTCGGAAAATTTCAAGATTAACTCAAAGCTCCTTTGACAAGAAGTTCTCACTAGAAGACTTTGACTCGATACAGGATTGAAATCACTAATTATCCTTTTCAAAGCTTGTCCTCTAATTGTGTCGAGTCCTCCTTATATAGGCATTGACAGAATCTCTGCAGATCTTCAGTTGCAACCCTCGCAGATCTTCTTTCCTTAACAGATAAGATCTACATATCGCCAGTTGCAATCAACGCGGATCTTCTTTCCTTGTTTGATGGATTCTGCACGATCATAGAAGATATCCAACGTACATGCCTAATATTATGTCTAGATACATAGATAGGAGATATGGTTAATATCTAGTAGGATAATCTTAAAGATAGAATGATATATTATAAAGATAAGGAAATAATATTAAGATAATTACCATCTACAAGATTAACTTATCCTAATGATTTAACAAAACAATATCAATTTAAACCCTAGTTGGGCCGATCCAAATTGAGCCCAAATCGGTTAGAAAAACGGCCCCAGCGCTACTGAATATGTCTATAATAAGGTGATATATCTAAAAATATGTACGTTAATCTTTAAGATAGAATAATATCTTGTAATAATATGGAAATATTATCAAGATAATTACCATATGAGATTTAAATTAACCTAATGATTTAAAACAAAACCAAATGAATTAAACCAAGTTGGGCCGATCGAATCTTAGCCCAATCCGAATGAGAGAGACGGCCCTAACATTAAGTAATCAACCAAATCGATGGGTTGCTGCCTGGTGGTGGTGGTTCTATTCTATCATGGAAGCTTGCCTGAGGTTTGGAGTGGCAGAGGCGGGTTGGGTGGTGGCGTAGAGATAGGTTAGGAGGTGGGGGTGGGATGAAGGTGGGTGCAGTTTATGTTAACACATGTTTTATTTATTTTTAGTCTTTTTTTTCATTATTGCTTTTAGTTTCATTTTAACAAATTTTAACAATTTGAAGGCAGAACAGTATTTTCACGTTCAACTTACAGCTTGTGTAGTGCAATTTTTCTAGTTAGGCAGGTTTTGTTTTTGTCTTTATATATAACGCATGGAGTTTTTGCTAATAAAAATAAGGGTTTTTGGAAGCAAGCCCCCATGTGTCACTTGAAAGTTGAAACAGGGGAAAAAAAATCCATTTCGTCATTTAAGTTGGCTCCTTCATCAATTTCATCCATTAAGTTGGCACGACTTTAAATTGGTCCATTAATTTGGCAAACATCATCAATTTAGTCCATTGAACCCAACTGCGGTGGGTTTTGGCAACATTTGCTGACATGGCCGTCATTGACCCGTTGACCCAAATTTTTTAATTAATAAATTGCCACCTGTATATGCCACATAATAAAAAAAACATAAAACATTAATATAACTATATAAATACTTATGCTCTCCATTTAGCTTCTTTTACCGACTCCGACTGAAATCCGTGCCAACTCCGCCCCAACTCCGCCTCTCCTTTCTCTCCATTTTTACCGACTCACTCTGTATCAGAAGCTTGCTCGATGGAGAGGCGCGCACGGAAGTCGATACCGAAGCCCAAAATCCGCCATGCATCCAAAATCCATGACCCAACACCTAATTATGGTAAGAATCCGCATGCATTAAGCTTATTAGTTTGATTATGTGTTTTATGTTTGTTTATTTAGCTTAAATTGTGTTTTTTTTTTTCCGAAATTTGCTCGTATCATGATTTCCCCCAAATTGCTTATAACCCTAACTTCCCCAATTGTGATAATAATCAGGAGATTCCTTTCACTGGATCACAACCATTGTGTACTCAAGAACAGCAATCAACTCAGGAAGCTGGATCACAATCAACTAAGGGGACTGGATCACAACAGGTAAAGGAGGGACATTCCAATCAAAATGACATTGTGGATATGACTAATACAAGGCAGGAAGTAAGTAACTTGGATATTATAGTTAATATTATTAAATTGAATGAATGGTGTATAATCTAATTCATTAATTCATGTCTCACAGAAGAGGAAACCTTGGAGGAGGCCTAGAAAGTCAATGAAAGTTGCCAATTGTGGAGGAGGATTAATTGAGGTTATCCCAGAAACTAGTAGTGTCAATGAAGAAGGCAATTTTGTTGATCAAACTACTGTCCCTGGTCCAGTAGAAGTTAATGTAGCAGAATCCATAAATGAGATGCCACCAGTAAGTTTCAAGTTATGTACTCGTATATATTTCATTTCTGTATCATTCTCCTAAATATTGTTTTTTCTTATGTACTACAAAAGATAGCTGATCAGTGCAAGGGGAAGAAGTCTGTGACTGACTATATTGATGAGCTACAATATAGCTCCAGTGTGAATATGAGTAGTTGCCCTTCCATATCTGAACAGTTGCAAGCAGCTGGTAAGCAAGGACCAACTCCAGTGAGGAAGATACTTGGAAGGGATGGAAGACCAGTGGTGTTTATGGTTGGGAAGCAAAAGGAAAAGGCTGGTACATCAAAACCAGTTTGGAAGTGATTTACAAGTCCTTCCCAACCACTTTTTGGGATATTGTTGCTATTGTTCCCAACCAGTTTGTAATGTGTTTTTTTAATGATCATGTTGAATATTGTTGCTATTGTGATGTTGGTGTACTTCTACTGACGTTGAAATCAATTGGTCGGGATTGATGAGCTTCTATTGTTTTGCTTAGTTTGGATGCAGCTTGTCAAGATTACCACAAGTTATAAATTACCTCATACACAAACATTTGAAAGAAAGGATAAAACTAATCAAACATTCAGTGAAACAGTGAGAAATAACTCAAGTTCCCAAACAACCATTCTTTGATCATAGATCAAAATTATTTAATTCATAAAACAGACAATTCTTAATCAAGCTAAAATAGGGGCATAACATCACCATTAGAAGCTTCAGGAGCAGGGACAATGGGGGCTTCATCAACAACCAACACAACTTCGACACCATTAGGAGCTTCAGGGGCAGGGACAACAAGGGCTTCATCAACAGGCAAAATAGCACACCCTATTTGCTTAAAAAGATGAAAAATCTAACAGCATTGTTCAGGCCATATAGGCGGAAGAATCGATCATAAACAGTCTCCTGCAATTGGACATTTGGTTAGTAAAAACTTCAAAAATATAGTGAAATTAACACAAAGATAGTAAGTATTGAATTTACCCCAGTCGGGTCGTAATCATCCTCTACTTGTACATCATACATGGGTCCTATAAAGTAAACACGAGTCCTCTCCATAAACCGGCAAAAATGATCATACTTGGTCCTTGCTATTTTCAACAGTTTTTTCAGTCTAGAAACAGGATAGAGATCGGTATTACCCCGCTGCATCTCAAGCTGAATCAACCTCAAACCTCTAGCCAAACTATTAGGATCACTAATACGATGCATAACAGCATAATCAGACAAATGTTCAAGTAGAGTGCGCTCATCTTCTTCATTTGAGCAAGGATCCCTAAACAAGTGCTTGAGCCTCGCATCCGACATGTTATCCATTCCTTTGTCTATAATAAATTACCAACACATTCACAACAAAATTATCAACATATTACCAACCAAATTATCCATAACATAAAATAACATTCAAATTCTCAGTTATTACAAAACACATAACATTAACAATCTAAACAACTATTTCCTAGAGTAAAAAAAGAACATAAGCACACAAAACATAACAAACATCATAAGGACAATCGACCATGCGACACAACAACAAATCAAAGCTGCTTTCGTAACGTTGGTATTCTGAATAAATTCATTAAATCCATATCCTTGGCAAACAGATTTAGGGACTCCAGTAAAGGTGGTGGATACTTGGCTAACGGATTTATTCTTATCTTCATCAAAATTTCCAGCCGCTTCATCTAAACCGACATCATCCACAACTTGATTTCTTTTTTTCGCGACAGTGAGGAGTTCATGGATCTTGTGACCATATATGGATGAAGATGAGAGTTTTTTTCCATATGTAGCTCTTCAACCCAAGCAAATAATTTTGGGTGACGAACTCTATCTGAACATATGTAGTAGTATGGACCTGGTCGAGTTGCGTTTATCCCTGCCCTACTGTAAACCATTGTTCCCCGACCACATACACATGGAAACTCGAACACTATCTACAACACATAGCACGTAAACAACCAAACATAACGAATCGACCATCAAAACAAATCGACCGACAAAGACAGGTAATAAAAACAGGTAATAAACATGGAATTGAGCCCCAAATCGAAATACCCTAATAAACATGGAATTGAGCCCCAATTCGAAATGCCCTATTACACAAAAACTCCAATTGAAACAAATTAAGTACAAAAACCATGACTAATCCGAAAATAAACTCCATAAACGAGAAACCCATCATCAAAACAACCTTAATTTTACCTTTCAAACTTGGTAAAGTGAAAATTTGGGAAAACAATGATTTTAGACCCACGGGTTAGGTTTAGCTTAAATAATGAAATATTTTAGCTAATGAAATGAAGAGAGATCGGTCAACATACCTTCTTCAATTGAGGAGGATGAACGGACGGTCGCGTATTCTTGAATAGATTCGTCGTACGAAGAAATTTTTGGGAGATGAAGAAAAGAAATGTTACCGTGTTTTTTTTTTTGAGAATGAATGTTCCGAATTGTTCCGTTAAGAATGAATATATTTTAATGTTTTATGTTTTTTTTTTATTATGTGGCATATACAGGTGGCAATTTATTAATTAAAAAATTTGGGTCAACGGGTCAACGACGACCATGTCAGCAAATGTTGCCGAAAACCACCGCAGTTGGGTTCAATGGACTAAATTGATGATGTTTGCCAAATTAATGGACCAATTTAAAGGCGTGCCAACTTAATGGACGAAATTGATGAATGTGCTAACTTAAATGACGAAATGGATTTTTTTCCCTGAAACAGGCAAAAACCTCTTTGTGAAATGAAAAGTAGCAAGAAGACCCCGAGTATTTAATTAAGTAGCATTTTGGAGGAGAATGAGGTACACTTGATGGAGAGTGAGAGTGGGCATAGACATTTACATTTAGAATGACTTGTGTACCATTTGTTTAAGGAGCTATTAGTAAAACAATCCTCATATTATGGTAATCGACATATAATGCTCATATTTTATGTTTAGTAACTAAGAAACCTAAAAAGAGTAAACACTTAAAAAAAAACCCCATAATTTTAAAATAATAGCAAACTGAAAAGTTTTATGTATACTCTCCCTATTATTTAAAATAACAATTTCTGGATTATAAGAGTTTATTAGCAGACATGTATTGCTAATATATGTATCTTTAATTTTTGACTCCACAAATAGTTAATATGATAGACTCAGACGTACAATCATGAAACATGATTTTTTTTTCAGAAATGTTTACTGTTGTCTAATCTTATTCATGTGAAGCAATTTTTGCTTGAACTGTCCTTTTTATTATACTTTTCCCTCATAATTCTCTTTTGCATTTACTAGAACTTTAAGGACCAATTTATAAATCACCCGTGGAGAAATTAAAACAAAAAAAACTCTCTAATTATTTTGTCTCATGTTCCTCCCTCTGCCTTTATGAAGAATATATTAATTAATATTTATAATTTGACAATAGATCGTATATATATATATATATATGCATATACATATATGTATATATGACACGGTGGGATATTACAAGTGTTGTGGTACGATTCTATTACAAACTAGGGATAAAAGCATCAAGCCCCCTGAACTATCCACGTTTTTGCGACTTGCCCCCTAAACTAAATTAATAAGCGTTTTGCCCCCTGAACTATCCTCGTCTGTTCGATTTGCCCCCTCTCTGTTTTCCGCCCTAAAACCGCCGGAATATTCCCAACACGTGTGTAACACGTGAGGGCCCGCGGGGTAATTTCGTCAGTTCCATTTTGCTGAGTTTCCCACAAATTAAAAAGAAAATAAAAAAACTACTAAGTTCATGGGGGTAAATCGAAACGTCACTGTTTACTCTTCACACTTAGAAAAAAAACACAGCCATCAGATTAGGGTTCTTCATCAATTCTCAGTCGAATCACTTCAATTCGTCCATATTATACACACCCAACACGAAATCGACGCAAAAAAACTTCGAATAATCAGTTCACGGCTAATTGCTCTCACATTCGCGACCAATTGCGCACACATTCACGGCATTCGTTCATAGGATATTGGGCAAAATCAATCGACATTCTTCAAAATCGCAGAAATGGCTTGGAAATTGAGGACCAGTTTCGAGTTCATACCAGAAGGGAAGAACACACCCGATTACGGTATGAATTTGCCCTATTTCAGAAAGCCTAGTTTTAATTTTTTTTCTTCATGCGTCGATTATGTTTGTCCCTAGAGTTGTAATCAAATACGATGGTGTAAAGCATGCAATTTTTGTAGTTTTGTGGGTTTTTCGTGAGTTTTTGGTCCTGAAAGTGATGCAAGCTTTGTGAGTTTGTGGTCCTGAAAGTGATGCATTTACTGTTTACTGTTAATCTATTGTTTACTGTTTAATGTTTACTGTTAAGAATATGTTCATTTGTAAAGTAGGAATTTTTTTTGGTATTTTGTATGTAATTGGTAAATTTTTGGGACCACTTGCCTGCATATTATACTTTTTGTCTGTTAGTGCATGCTTAGGATTTAGTTTTTTAAGAATGAAGACCAAACCCTAATGTTTTCTTGTTTTGCTACAGATCCTAACACAAAAGACTTCACAATCAGATTGCATTATTTTGGTAGACTAGAATATAATGGAAAAAGAACTGATTGGGTTGATGGGCAGATTGCTCATTTTGATTGGTGCAATCCAGATATGATGAGCATGCTTGAACTAGAGGCAATGGGTTCAGCAGTAGGGTTTAAGTCAAGTGCAACTTTCATTGTGGCAACCAAAGATGTTGATGACATATATTCAATCGACTACTTGATGACAGATGATGATGATGATGCAACAATGTGTAAGTACATGAATCAGGATAGGATAGTTGGTGTATTTGCTGTTGGTGGAGGAGTATTAGGTGATGTGGACAATGATGCAACAGGAATGAGTAGAGCTGGTATGGACAATGATGAAACATGAATGAGTGGAGCTGGTATGGGCAATGATTATTCTAAAAGGGAAGAGGGAGCTGGACCAAGTGGTGTTGGGTCAGATGCTGAACCATCTGCACCATATGAGGATATTGAGAATGAAGACAAGACAACCACACAAGCAGAAGATATAGATCAGAATCAAGAAGATCTGAATTATGATGATATCATATATGATATAGAAGAAGTTGATTCAGATGATGCTCAGTCTGTAGGCACATATTCAGATTTGTCAGAAGCTATATTGGAGGATGGAGAAGATGTAACTGATGATGAAGGGATTTATGAGGATGTTGGTGAGGTTGGTGAATCAGAGGCACACTGGGCTGGTATCACAATTTCAAGGGAAGTTAACATGAATGAAGGGGATTCATTGGTGGATAGGAGACATGGCAGGTTAACATACAATGGTTACCTAGTTTTTAACAAAGTCTTGGACATGGCTAATCCTAAATTGGAGTTAGAACTGTGTTTTGGGGATGCAACAACATTTAGGGCTGCAGTGAGGGAGTATGCAATAAAGGCGAAGAGAGATATAAGTTTCAAGAAGAATGATGGTGATCAAGTGAGAGTGAGGTGTAAGGTAAAGGGCTGCCCATATCATGTATATGCTTCAGAGATTGGTGATGGTGGTACAATGCAAATAAAGACATATAATGGCAAGCACAGCTGCAACACAGTGGACAAGGTTTATCATGCAACCTCCACATGGCTTGCCAAAAAGTACAACCAAATGATAAAGGGTAATCTGAAATGGCCAGTGGAGGCAATGAAGGACAGTTTCAGACTTGAAACAAAAAATGAGTTCTCCAAGTATCAAATGTATAGAGCTAAGGCAAAGGTGAGGACATTGTCTATTGGCACTGAAACTGAACAGTATGCATTGTTGTGGAGATATGCAGCTGAAATCATGAAGAGTGACAGTGAGAACACTGTCAGGATCAAGACTATTGGGACTGAAAAAGGGCATGTGTCTTTGAAGAGGGGTTTTCTGGCAGGGTGTAGGCCAGTAATTTGTCTTGATGGGTGTCATTTGAAATCACTTTGTGGGGGGATATTGTTAACTGCAATTGGGATTGATGCAAACAACAACATGTATCCCATTGCATATGTTGTTGTTGAAAAGGAGAGGAAAGATAGCTAGTCTTGGTTCATGCAGTTGTTAGTGACTGATCTGCATATCAAAGAAGATAGTAGTGCTGGGTGGATAGTAATGTCAGATAAACAAAAGGGATTGATTGATGCAGTGGACAGATTTTTTCCTAGTTGTGCACACAGATTCTGTATGATGCACATGTATAGTAATTTCAAGCAACTACATAGAGGGTTGCCTTTGAAATTCTTGGTTTGGAAGGCAGCAAGGGCAACTACAATTAGAGCATTTGAGTCTGCATTGAAGGAGATCAGAAAGAGGAAAATTGAGGCATACACTTAGTTGGCAAAGAGACCAGCTGCTAATTGGAGCAGGGCTTACTTCAAGACTGATATAAAGTGTGATGTCCTCCTTAACAACATGTGTGAAAGTTTCAATGCCCTAATTCTTGAAGCAAGGCCTAAAGCTATTATTGATATGCTTGAACATATAAGGCTAATTCTGATGAAGAGAGTATATGTGAAGAGGGACCAGGCCAAGAAATGGAGTAGGAAAATTAGACCTAACATTACAAAGCTGTTAGAAGCAAACAAAAATGCAGCCTCAAAGTGCAAGGCTCACTGGAATGGCCTAGAAGAATTTGAGATTGAAAGTCCTGAAGGTCATATGACAGTTGACCTCAAGAGAAGAAGTTGCAGTTGCAAAAGATGGCAACTAAATGGGATTCCATGTGCACATGCCTGTTCTGCTCTAAAGTACAAGGAGAGGGAGCCTGAAGATTGGGTGGATTACTGCTATCTAAAGTCAACATATCTTAAGACATACAAAAACTGTATGCACATAATGTCTGGACCTGAAGACTGGCCTCTTTCCAATCTTACACCACTGCTTCCTCCTGTGCCTGAGAGGTTGCCTGGGAGGCCTAAAAAATAGAATAGGGTTAAAAGTCAAGAGGAGGTGAAGGAAACCAAAGAGAAGAAGAAAAAGGAAAGTGCAGAAGGAATCACACATATGGCTACTAGAAAGGGGACTGTTTTAACTTGTAGACTTTGTGGTGAGATTGGTCACAATGTTAGAACATGTCCAATCCGAAAGTATACTGAAGGTGAAGATGAGCAAGGGGTGGATATTCCTCCAAGAAATCCTACTCCACAAGAGCCTACTCCACAAAATCCTACTCCACTGAACATGGTATATCTAATTTTTGTTTTATGTTTTTTTTTGTTATGAATCTGTTGTTAAGCCTATCTAATAATCTGTGATATTTTCCAGGACAAGCCTGGACAAGGTGAAAGGCCAGAAAAAGCTATGGACCAAAAGATGTCAAGGAAAAAACAGAAGGCTACCAAAAATAAATCAGTGTATGGGAAAGGAAAGTTGGATGACCAGGAGCCAGTTGTTGACACTCCAGGTGGAGGTGATGATGCAGTACAAGAACAAGTAGGATTGCTCCTACCAAAAATAAATCAGTGTACATGCAGCTTTCATTTCTTTTTAAAAAAACATGTAAGTAATTGTGGTGATGTTAATGATCAGGTGCCTATTTCTGATAAGTCTAAAGGAAAGGGAAAAATGAGTGAAGCTGATGATCATGTGCCTCATGTTGGTAAGGGTAAAAGGACTGAGGTTGGTGATAATAAGCATGTTGCAGCTATGTCTAAAGGGAAGGGGAAAATGAGTGAAGGTGGTGTAAGGAGAGCACCAAGAAAGAAGACAAATGATGTAGAGGTAATGGTAATTATTGTTTTGGCATTGATAGGGCATTGTCTATTTTGCACTGTAAATTTATGATATGCTCTTATTTGTTAGATTGTTGAGGACTCAGGAAAGGGTGAAACAGTTTGTAAGGCAAGTTGGCTGATGATAATGAGGACAGTAAGGCTCCACCAAATAGGAAGAAAATGAGTGTGGGTGTACAAAAGAGGGTTGATAAAATTCAGGAAGAAGAGGTATTAGAGGGAAGACAAACAAGAAACAGGAAGAAAGTAACAAGACTGGTGGAAGAAGTAAGTGGAAAAAAGAAGCCTAATCCTAAGGGGAAGATTGTGATGAATGATACTGAGTCAATTAAACATGCAATGACAAAGGTAAACTCCTAGTTCATTTTGTGATTTTGGTGTTTATGAGAAAGAACTGAAATAAATTAAAAAGAAAAAGCTGACTGCGAGCGAATACGTCACTCTCGGCTCTCATAACACTATCGCAGTGTATCTAGAGTAGCTACTTATTAAAAAGTTACAAAACATCTCGCGTGGAGAGCATATTAATTACCTTGATCGAGTGTATGAAGGTAGCAGCTTTTATTCGACAAATTTGCCTGATAAAAGAACACAACGAAAAAAATGTTAAATTGTGGGAAAAATATCAGTATACCAAGCTAAAGTAGCAAAAATATGCTAAGGCACTACATCGAACGCTTTCCATTCGATGCCAAAAGCATCGACTAGAAGGTGTTTGATTCAGGCCGCATCGAACAAGCTCTATTCGATGTTACTTACACGAGTGAGTAAGTTCGCAAGAGGATAAGTGAGCTACTCGCAGCAATCTCCCCTTTATATAGGTAACGAAAAGCCCATCAGACCCAGAACAAATCGAGCATCGAACTGTGACCGTTCGATGCGCGCCTGCATCGAACACATCTGGTTTGATCTATTGTTCCTAAAGAAAAAATCGAGCATCGAACGGGCACCGTTCGATGCGCCCTATTCGCTGCGCGACACCAATTTTCACCGAAAAGTTGCGAACTATATATATTGGAATCCGTTCAGAAGAAGCATATGATTAAGAATATCTCAAACGAGTGCAAAAACCTTATCAAGGTGGTACACAGCCGACCGCTTCAAAATCAAGGGCTTATTCTTTATAAGTTTGGAAGTCGCTCTCCACTCGACACCGTCTCCCAAACTGGGGGAATTATGTGATGGGAATAATTTAGGATTGGCCCAATATCACATATTGGGCCGGCCCAACAGCGGTAGCCTGCTTTACAGTACATCGAACATGCCCAAATCGATGTTTGATGTGCATCGAACGACTCTTGTTCGATGCGGAGTGCATCGAACTGACTCGATTCAATGTACATTCTACAACTGTGAGTGGGACCCATCCCCTTGTAGTCTATGCACGCATTCAAGATACATTCTGAGCTACTCAATATCGAACATAGAGCATTCGACACTCACCTAGATCGAACATAGTGCATTCGATATTCACCGGGATCAAACTTTGAACATTCGACACGGTATTGAACGTAGTGGACTGAATTCGATACTTAACATACCATCGAATATGTTAGATTCGACACATCCTAATTCGACATATGATCTCAACTGCACATCTAACATCGAACAACGGTGAATCGACACGTCAGCATCGCCCTAAATTCAATACATCGTATCAATCATGTAATTTACTTGTTTAACCTAGTAAGCTTGTATTAGGTGTTCTAGACCAAGCTAATCCAATTATTAATTGATTAGCATTATTTTGGCTATTTGTACTCTAATTATATTATTTTACTGTGTTCTTTTACATTGACGAAATAAGACAAAAATTAGTATACATGAACACAAACTCTGAAGTAGGGTTGTGCAAAAAAAATCGAATCAATCGAATCGGGTGAAAATAGATCTAATGATCCGATCCGAAAATCAAATCGACAATTTGATCAGACTTTTGAGTTTTGCCTTAGGATCGAACCCCCTTTGACTTGATCCTCGATTTCACAGGTTAAGAATCGAACACTACAAGAAAATACACTGTTTCCCGACTGGAAATTTTCAACCGGAGTTCAGTCGTAAAAGTGAATTCCACTTTTCACGACCGAATTTTGGTCGGGAAAGTTATTTCCCGACCGAACTCCGGTCGGGAATACTATTTGGCAGGACAAATTCCCGCCAAAAAGCTGGGTCGGGTATTACCGACCGCAATGCGGTCGATAATGAGGGAATTATGCTGTCGGTAATGAGTGAGTTATTTCTGTAAATACCTCCACCTCCTCCTCATTTCTCACACACACACCCTCTCTCTCTCTCCTCACTCTCTCTCTCCTCACTCTCATTTCCGAACGCCCAACCCTCTTTTCCTACCGGATTTCGGTAGAAAATCTGGATCCTGTAAGTTTTTTTGTTTGTTCTCATTTTTTATGTTGTATTTATTGTTTTAATATTTATTTTATATGTTTAGCTGTTTGATATTGTAGATATTGTTAGTCTTTAATTATGAAATGCCTTTAGGAAATGTTAGAGTTTAGTGATTATTTATGCCTTTATGAAATGTTATGCAATTAAACTTTAAATGTTATGTATTTTCTTTATGAATTGTTAGGCTTTAAACTTTATTTATGTCATTAGGTATTATTTGATATTGTATTATTGTTAGACTTTCAACATTGTTTATGCCTTTTAGGAAATCGATTTATAAATTAAAATTCGTGATGCTTTTAGGGAACTTCTATAAAGTAGAAATGATTATATTTTTAGAAATATCTACTTGAAGTATATGTTTTAAGCTACTCTCGAAATATCTATATGCCTTTTTTAGGTAATATTATTTATCTTAGCATTGTTTCATTTTATATTATTTTTATGTGTGTTAATTTAGTTATTATGGTGTTACCTTTATGAATTGTTGTTAGATATTTTAGAACTAATATTTTTTATAACATAGTGCATGCCTTTAGGAAAACTAGATAACTTAGTAAGGATTAAATTTAGGTCATCTCTATAATTAGAAATATTATAACTTAGATGCTTTTACTTAGTAGGTAGCACTTAGTCGACGACATGTCGGACGATCCTCCACGCTCATCTCGTGATACCGGCCATGGCCAGCCTTCGAAGAGAGGGCGTAGTGGTCCATCGAGTGCCGGAGGGCGTAGTGGTCCATCGAGTTTAGGTCCTCATCTTCGTTTTGTTCATTCTGAGACTACACCACCCGTTCATGTCGAGGCCCCTGTTACCAATCCTGTCGAGGCCCCTTCTACTTACCATCCACCGAGGCGTACTACTAGATCGAGCGGCGGTACTGCACCAAATCGAGTAGTACCATATCGACTAGATGATGATCACGCAGCATCAATGCCACCTACATCATCTGGATCGGGGTGTAGGGCACCTAGGCCACCATCTACTGAGTCTACAATAGCGGATCCCAGTACTTCCTCGACAGACATCGTCGGTGCAGGACCCTCTACAGCGACGCAGCAGCGATCGGGCTGGGACTTGTCTGGAGGCGATCAGGTTATGTCTGACGGTAGAGGCCGTGGTAGAGATATTTTGAATGAGCACGGCGTGTTTTGGAAGGGAACATGATATCGACGATGATTACCGAGATCGTTAGGTTATTTATGAAGAAGTGTGTTCCTTCATACAATGCGCTCGATGAGACTCTCAGATGTCAGATGTGGATCAAGTTTAGGGTGAGATTTTGGAACATAAATAAATATATATATATATATATATATATATATGTGTATATATATACATATTAAGATTTTTATTTAATGAAACCTTAATTAAAACCATGTCTCAAAACATAAAAACCTTAATTATTTGCAGAAAGCATACAACATTCGTCCGGATGAGTTGGGTCTAGCACATACAGCCTATGAGGCGAAGGCTAGGAAGGGTTACAAGGAAGTGGTGTACAATGTGAAGAAGAACTACTATGAGATGAAGGATGATCCAAAGTGGGCGGGGGGCGTCCGAGGACTGGGTGGATAAACGACAAGTTGGAGGTTGAGTTTGTGGCTCAATGTGAGTCAGAGGAGCATTTGAAGAAATCGGAGACAGGACAAAGGAACAAGCGAGGAGGAGAGAGCCCACACCCTAATCGTCCTACACGAAAGACTCATGTTAGTGGGTCTATTAGCTACACAGAGATCCAGCGTAGGATGATATGTCTTATTAAATTCGATTCTATACGAATAACTTTTGTCTTAAATTTAAATAGTTTAACAAAAATCTTATGTTAATATGCATACGCGTTCTAGACCTCCATGGGCCCCTGCGCATCGGCACGATGAGATGTATCGTTATCAGCATACACATGTTCCCGAGGATCTGCCAGATGGAGTTCCATGTCATCGCGTTTGGCTGGACCCCATGTATAGAGCTATCTACATAAGTATTTAACTTGTAAAGAGTTTTTTGATTACTATATTAACATATGCATTATTAATTATGTACTAAATTTTCTATCAAAATGAGCAAGAGGCCTGCATAGGCTTGATGATCGAGTGGTATGAGTTGGATCATACTAAATGGCCATTCATGGATCAGGAGTTGTGGAGTAGGGCATCTTGAGGAGTGAAGAAAGGGAAGATTACGGGCCGGCCTTCAGATGCACGTCACAATCATGTTGGTTTCCAGACGAAGAAGATGCCAGACTTGACACAGGCCTACACGAGGACTTGGAGGGGAAGAACCGTCGTCTTAGGACTGCTACTGATCGGAAGGTTGATGTGCTTATGGACCACATCGAGCACTTGACCCAATGCATCACCAACACGACAGGTACTCCTCCTTCTCGACCCCTTCCTACTGGATTCATGTCTCAGGCTCGTCGAGCCTACCAGGGTACTGTGCCGATACCCCAGCTCCCGTCATCCCCCCTCGTGATCCATTTGCCCTTTCTGCTTCATATGCTATGATGTATGAGCCTGAGTACGTGGATGACTATGAGGATGGCGATCTGGATGACACTCCCGATGGTGATGCTACCGATCTTCGTTGTGATGATGATGAGGGTGGTGGAGCCTCCAGAGATGATACATTTGGGTTTTCTGATGATGACTATGATGACTAGTAGTATTAGTTGTTCGCTTTTTTCAGTATTGAAAACTGTGTTAGTTGTTTGTATTTATGTATCATTAGATGCTTGGACAAACTACTTTATGTTTATATAATTCGTTAGATACTTGGACAAACTACTTTATGTTTATGTAATTTCCTGTTTATTCTGTAATGATTCTATGTTTGTGTAAGTTTATGTTTATTTGTAATTCAGTAATGTATATATTAGTACTAGTTTGTTTGTACTTGTTAAACACAACTGATTTTAGTACAATAAATCCCTTAATTGTTTTTAACTATAAAAAAACCCAACTCGAATACAAAATATAATATGAAATCAAACAGCGTGGATCCAAATTTATTATAAAATAGGAACTAACTGTTAAACTATAATCGCACGCTATTCATACATACTATCCCCAGACTCTGAGTCACTCACTATCTCTTCATCTTCCTCTTCTTCGTTGCCCTCCTCTTCCTTCTCCTCTAATCTTCTCTCGCCAACCACATCAAATCCCTCGTCGACTAATTGGATATTCATATTGAATGAGTAAAGGCTGACTATTAAGTTCAACCCTTCAGATGCATTCTTCTGTAGCACTTGGTTCGTCATCCCCGCTTCGACATCGTTTGATTCAGAAACTGATGACATATCGATTATGTCCTTGGCAAGAAGAGTGGATACGACCAACCATCCTCTATGTCCCGGTCTCCATGTCGTCTTCTTTGGATAAGGCACATAGTATGCCTGTTTTGCCTTATTGGCAAATACAAACGCCTCATTATTGCGGAGGATAAGCCGCGGGTTGATGTCAACAAGCTTGTACGTTGAATTCTCCTCCGTACCTATGTTTATATCATACCAAACACATTTGAACAAGACTATGTACATGGGTCTAATTTTACCCCAATATTCCACCTGTATTATGTCTTTCAACGTTCCATAGAAGTTGGTGGCATCGGATCCTCCCATGTCTCCCTTCGCATAAACACCGCTACGATCACTCTTCTTCGGGTCAAAAGTCATCTCGGTGTGAAATCTAAACCCATTCACAATGTATCCCTCGTAGGTTGCCACTATATTAGTTGGACCTGTGATTAGAGTATCTATTCGTACGTCGCTCTTGTATAGCCCACATGAATACATCTACTTGAACCATGCTACGTACTCTTGGTTCCTCTTGGATTGTATCTCCATTGGACTAAGTCCACCGCACTCCTGTTCTTCAAACAACCTGTATAGGAAAATTTTCATGAGTTAGTATTCTACTTGTCTTCAAAGCGTTTAATCATTTCATTATTACAAATAATAACAACTTACTAGACCCATTCGTCAAGCTCTGGATAGTTTAGAAGCGTGTAAAGCTCTATTTGCTCCATTTCATCAGAAGTCAAGTATCCCCTATTGTTTAGTGGCCCTATTGGGGCCTCTTTCTTGTGAAATATTGTAAGCTCTTCATCCCACTCCGTGCTATCTAGCGCCTCGTTTCTGTTGAGTTGTTTATATTTAGTCTAAACAAAGACATCCAAATATTGAGAACACAAATTGGACAACTCTGCAAGTAGGTATGCATTGGCTATGGATCCTTCCACCCTCGCCTTATTCAATACTGAAGCCTTCATGTCGAACATTCGTCTAATTCATATACATGATTGATTAGACAAAGAATCAATAATTATAAAAGATAATTATTTTAAAAATATAAACTTGTACCTCTCAAATGGATACATCCATCTATAATGGACTGGACCTCCAATTTTAGCCTCATATGGAAGGTGTATGGTTAAATGCTCCATATAGTCAAAAAATAAAGGAAGAAATATCCTTTCCATCTTGCACATGGTAACAATAGATGATTCCTACAATCGCTCCATATCCTCGGCCGAAACCTCTGAGGCACAAATTGCCTTGAAAAAAGACTAATCTCTACCAAGGTCCCCAAAATCTCGGGTTCCAAGAAGTCACGAAAGGCAATCAGGATCAGTCTTTGGATGAAGATATGACAATCATGACTCTTCATACCATACAATTTTCCTTATTGTTTTTGCACACATCGTCCCAAGTCCGATGCATATCCGTCAGGAAACTTCAGTTCTTTTAGCCAATCAAGCACTATACTGTTTTGCTCCCTCGTAAGACAATATTTTGCCTCGGGCTTTATATATTCAGTTCCTCTACTAGTGGGTACTAAGAACAATTTTTTATGGTTGGTCAACATCTTAAGATCGTACCTCGACTTAATGTAGTCCTTCGACTTACCATCGTCCCACACCGTGTTGATGATGTTCTCAAAAAAGTTCTTCTCACAATGCATGACATCTAGATTGTGGCGAATCAAGTTTATGGACCAGTAAGGTAGTTCCCAAAAGATGCTTCGACAACACCAATTATGAGTTGTATTAAAACCCGGAAGCTTTTTGGGGTTTGGCCCAAATCCAATCGATCATATCCACAATTGCCCTCATCTCCAGTCCTAGTTTCTTTCAAATAGGCGCTTCAAGTACCTATTTATCCTTGTAGAACTCCTTCTTGTTGTACCTTCATTCATGATGCTCTAGTAGAAATCGACGATGAAAATCGAACCAAAAGGCTTTTCCATCATGCTTAAGTGTAAAAGAATCTGTCTCACCCATCCAATAAGGACACGCCAGCTTCCCATGCATGCTCCACTGGGACAACATTCCATAAGCAGGAAAATAGTTAATAGTCCACATCAGGGTCGCTCGCATTTGGAAGTTTTTCTTTCGTGAGCTGTCATATGTCCACAAACCATTACTTCACAAATCATTCAACTCATGAATCACCGGTCTCAGCAAAACATCCAAGTTCTTTCTGGGACTCTTTGGATCGGGTATAATAAGGCTAAGAAAAATAAACTCCGGTCGCATGCATAAATTTGAAGGGAGGTTATAGGGGGTCACAAACATGGGCCAATAAAAGTAATTCTTCCCAGATTGCCCAAACGGTGTGAACCCATCCGTACAAAGATCGAGTCGAACATTTCTAGGTCATGTTGCAAAGTCCGAATACGTACGATCTAAATGTCTCCACGCTGCACCTGCAGCCGGGTGAATCATTCTATCAGTTCACTGTCGACACTTCAAATGCCAAGTCATATGTCGTGAAGTGCCTACAGTATGGAACATCCTATGTGATCGGGGGCCTAGGGGGAAGTACCACAATTTCTTCCTTGCGACCCTGGACTTTCTACCATCCTCGTACCTATCAGTCTTGCATATCGGACACGATGTGAGATCCTTGTTGGTATTCTCGCCATAACACAAGAAACAAAAATTCCAACAGACGTCGATCTTTTTGTACCCTAAACCCAGACCCGCGAGTATCTTATTCATGCCTGGAACCGTATTAGGTAACATTTCCTCAATCTCTTGGTCCATAAGATCTTTAGATAACCTTAAGTAATTTTTGTAAATGACATTAGGTACTCTGTGCATTGTCTTGCACGTCAAGAACTCGGCAAACCACTAGAGCACAGTCTTTGGCTTCTTATAGTGCATTTGTATGCCTCCCAAATGCATCAAATTGTAGAACTCCTTCGCGTCGGGACTTGGATCTTCGTTGCGCACCTCTCCCTCAACAAACCGACCCCTATAGGCATCCACCACCAATTATCTAAACGAAGTATCAACATGAACCGGACTATCCACGTGAATACTAGTGGGCGGTAAATCAGGTACATACAATGTGGATGCCCCGCTCGCCTCCTCTCCATGTAACACCCATACCCAATATTGATATCTAAAGCCCGACTTATGAAGATGATCCCGGACTACGTTTCGATTAAAAAATTTAAAATTGTTGCATTTCTGGCACGGGCGCCTAAGACGATTTCTTAGATCTAAGTAATCTCTCTGTTGTGAGGCATATTGTATGAATGAACGAACGCCAACCATGTAATGTTGATTCAAATAACCAGTATTACTATATATCCCATCGTACATCCAAGATCTATCGGCAAGATAATCCATTTCTAATATAAAAAAAATAAAAAGAAATTGTTATAATTAATTCCACCATTCAATATCTTTATCATTTATATTAAATTTCTCAAACATAGAAGTCAAGTCAATACTTACTTGTTGTAGCGTAGAAAATACTTAGATCAAGTATTGTTTGTAAACACACGCTCCTCGTTGTATTTATCGCAATATCAAATAATACACAAACAAACATATAAAAAAGTTAAGACTGATCGTTTTAATAAGAAATTATTGAGAAAACAAACACAAAATAGTTATAACAAGGAAAAATCGTGAATACCTTACAAATGAGGAAGGATGGAATGATTTCACATATGGAATGGGGTGGATATTTATAGGAGCATCTGCACACTTTTCCGACCGGATTTCGGACGGTAATGTTAGGGTTTAGGGTTTAGGATTATGGGTTATTTCCGACCAGAATGCGGTCGGTAATACCTGAATTTTCGACCGAAATTCGATCGGTAATAATATTCATATTTTTATATTAACAATTTCACTCTCCAATTTTAGATAAATCGTTGGTTTAATGATGAATTACAACAATATTAGTTATATATAAGTAAAAAAATCAAAACGAAATTAATATTATTGCACGTCGTAAGTTAAATCATTTGAAGTGTCGGTTCATAATGTCTCTTGTAAATAGATTGTTATATGTCGCTAATAACTACTTATTATTATGTTAATTTCATGTAACATCTAAACATATATATATATATATATATATATATATATCTCACAATTGCCTTCTTTATACTAACGTTTGAAACGAATGCTAATCGCAAATGAGAAAAATACTCAATACTATGTATGATTAATATATGTAGAACTTAAAACAAGTTTAATAGTAAACTTACTATGTTAATCAACATTAACTAAATATTAGTTCAAAAGAACATTAAACTAACTAAATATTAGTTCAATTCATGTATTTTTAGTGAATTCTATAGTTAAACTCACAAACACATCAATATGTTTCTAAAATCAAGCCAAAAATCAAATATTTAGAGTATTTTCGATTGGATTTCGGTCGAAATAATATTCATGATTATTTCTGACCGGAGTCTAGTCAAAAGTAATATTCATAAGCAATTCCAATTGGTTTCTGGTCAAAAACTGGGTAAAAAATAATTTCCGACCAGATCTCGGTCTGAAAATCTGAAAAATTGGCGCATTTCTAAAATTTTCAAATTTTAAACTTTTACCCACCGAAATTCGGTCGAAAAAACTTAAAAATTTAGGCGGGCTTAGGTGGGAGATTCAAAATTTCCAAAAATTCAAATATTTTCTCCAAATTCTATATATACACTTCATTTTCATCAAAATACTCTTTTCATCTTTAAATACTCTCCAAACTCAAATATTTCACCAACTTATTTCAACTTAAACACTTTTTCATCTTTATAGACTCTCCAAACACAAATATTTCACCAAAATATTTCAATATAAACACATTTATTTTCATTTCATCTTTAAATAAACACTTTTTTCTTCCTTTCATCTTTAAAATAAACACTTTTTCTTCAAAAAAAAATTCAAACCCTTGTTCTAACATATCTTCCATTAATTCAACAATATTTTGACTAACAATCATTTTTTATGATTTAGATGGGTGCAATAAAGGGGTTTTGGCAGTTTTGGTCATTTATATATACCACTCTGCATTGTTAGTCCTTTATATATACCCTGCTCAATTTTTGTCATTTATGTATATACATTGCGCTCAATTTTAATCCTCCAATCAAATTAATTTTAAAATTTGTCAAAAGACGTCACGTGCGAGTCAAGTGACACCTCAAACTGGTCCCATTATTATTATTATTATTTATGTTTAACTTAAAATTTAAGAAAAATAATAGATTCGTTAACAAAAACGAGAGTGGTGACCCAGTAAGATGAGGCGTACGAGCGGGTTGTTACCACTAAATATAAAAAATAAAATATAATAAAAAGTATATAAGATTTATCTTTTAGGTTTCTATAACTACAAATGATCAATGACAGTGAGAGTGAGAGAGGCGGGTTGTTAACAAACTACTTTTTTTTAAAAAAAATTTCAGGTTAACATAGACATAAATAAATAATGTGACCCGTATCGAACATCACATGACTCGCACGTGACGTCTTTTGATAAAATTTAAAATAAACTTGGCTTAAGGACCAAAATTGAGCTCAATGTATACATAAATGACTAAAATTGAGCAGGACATATAAAAATGACTAAAACTGCATAGGGGTATACATAAAGGACTAAAACTGCTAAAAACCCGTGCAATAAATCGAAATCTTTCAAAAAACAAATCTGGTAATTATTACCGAATTTTTTTTTATTGTGTTAAATATTATTTTCGACCGACACCGGTCGGTAATACCTTGAATATTATTTCCGACCGAACTCCGGTCGGAAATACCTTGAATGTTATTTCCGACCATAGTCCGGTCGATAAAGTTTGAAAGAAACTTTCTGACCGAAGTCCGGTCGGTATACTATATTTTCCGACAGGACTCCGGTCGGTAATTTTGCTACCGGAGTGCGGTCGAAAGAGTATTTTCCGACTGGAGTTCGGTAGCAAATTTTTCGACCGTGTTTCGGTCGGAAAATATAGTATTCCGACGGAACTCCGATTCGAAGAGATTTTTTCGACCGCATTACGATAGGAAAACTTTTCGATCGGAGGCTGGTCGAAAAAAGTGAGTTTCAACTGGAGTGCAGTCGGTAAAAGTCTTTCGACCGAAGCAATCTCGATCGAAATTTTTGGAACGGATTTCGGTCGGTAAAAGGTCATTACCGATCGGAAAATGGTCATTTCCGACCAGAATTTCGGTCGGGAAACATGCTATTTTGTTATAGTGAAATCGAATCGAATACTCATCTTATTATTTTTTAAAAATAAATAAATATATAATAGTATATATATGTATATAATATTATACATTTATATATAATGCTAATAAGATGGTACTATTTAGCTTAATATATTAAAATATATAACACTTAACATTTTTTCGTTTTCGAAAAAGCAGGAATGAAACAAAAGCCTCTAAGCCTCACTCAAAAATCAAAATCATAGTAAACAAACCCTTTCTATTTGAACATTGAGTTGGTATTTTGTAAGGAGAAATCAACTAATGCGTGTTAATTTGTTTTAAATTGTCATTGTATTCATGTTTATTTAAGTTTGCTTTAGTTTTAGATGCAAAATAATCAATTATGTATGTTTGTTCCATTGATATTAAAATAAATAAGAAAAAAAAAGAAAAAGGATCGAAGTCGAATCGAATCGGATCGAAATCGACATACAACCTCAATTCAATTTGATCTGATCCAAATGCACAGCCCTGCTGAATACTGTTTAGGTCATGCATAAAGCTAGTCTTCTGCCTAGAATCCAATTAGTTTTTTCCTCTTTCCATAGGTCAAATATATTTATCAACATTTTACTTTATCCTTACTTGTTATAGTTAATATATAACTCTCAACAAAAACAAGTTAGTTCAAGGATGGCTTAATATAATTGCGGGTTTTGACATCACACGAAAAATACTCTCATTTATATGTTAATGAAAAATCATTAAGAGCAACTAGCTAGGTAGAAGAACTGTACGCACAAAGAAGTATCCCGCTTCTCACATAATTAAAGTGAACCCTATCACTTGAATTTCCACATTATTGCCTGTCATATCCATCTACCTATTGAAATATGGAATATTATTAGAATATAGAATATGTATGAATACTTAGTAATTATGGTGATTGACAGATATCTGTAGTGATAAATAGTTACCTTATCAGAGAAAAACTAATTGTATATATATTGAATATTATTCATTGAATAATACAAGAAATTCATAATCTTACATGGTATCAAGCCTTGTTTTATTTCTCTCCTAAATCAATACTAACTCTTATAATACCCCTCTCACCAAGTCGTCCACCTCATTCGACGGCGAGAATGACGAGTCACCTCACGCGGCCGCTAATCCTAAATTTCCCCCAGCCCTCACCATAACCAACATCAAAAACTTCATCCTGATTATGTTGGACGTTGAATCAGGGCAATATTCTTCTTCGTCTGAGTTGTTCAAAATTCATATATCAAGTTCTCGACCACATCACTCCATCCTCCGATGTTGTCACCCCATCCTACCCGAGATGTGGAATCGCTTGGATGAAATTTTGCTACAATGGATCTATAGCACCATATCGAATGATCTCCTTCACATGATAATCGTTCTCGACTCCACTACCATGGAGGCTTGGATGCAACTCGCGTATAGTTTCAAAAACTGAAGATGATCGCTGACCCATTGGCCATCGTTGGAGCTTATGTCTCTGATTCAGCAAAGTGATTCTCTTCCCCTCTTCTCGAAAGCCTTGTCCATTTATATTTGGAAGAGACGAACATTGCCAAGCGCGTGGCTCCACAGACGAACTATGCTCTCGTCTCTCAATCAGTCCAACAGGCCGCCTCTACCAGATCTGCTCCAGCATACGAAACATGAGGGCACCCACGATTAGTGTCGCAACTCGGGTCAGCAGGGTCGCGGCGGTCGCCACAATGGTCTCAGCGCACCTTCCCCTTATTGATCGTGGCCCTATCCAGCGTGGCCCGATTGCCATCGGCATCCATGGTTCGCACCTTCTACTCCGTACCCTACCGCGCAGCCACGTCCCCCTCCCCTTGTAGACATGGTATCCAAACTGTGTCCTCAACACGCATACCATGCCGAGGTCTCCCCCTATGCTCCCACGGATATTGACCCTGCCATGCATATGCTCTCTCTTCACTAACCGGATGAAAATTGGTATATGGACATGGGTGCCTCGTCTAACATGACCACTAATCAAGGTAACCTCACATCTTATTTTAATTTGTGCACCAAACGTGATAAAATTGTTGGTAATGGTCATTTTATCCCAATTAAGACCTTAGGTCACTCCTTCCCCCCCCCCCCCCTACCCCCATCTTTGCGTGAATCACGTTTTGTACGCTTCTAACCTCATTAAAAACTTGATATACGTTCGTAAATTTACCACTGACAACTCTGCATCAATTGAATTTGATCCTTCTGGTTTCTCTGTGAAGGATCTTCGGACGTGCACCAACATTATGAGATGGAATCACCTTTCGGTTTCCGCTCCCTCTCGGCCAACCTATGGCATGCACGGCTCGGTCATCTTGGTGATCATGTTTTTGATTTTCTTAGGCGTAGTTCTCAAATTACTTGTACTAAACGCCTTCCTAGTTCATTTTGTCATTCATGTCCTTTGGGAAAACACAGTAAACTGTCGTTTTATGATTCTAGCTCTATTACTCGTTTACCGTTTCATTTAATTCATAGTGATGTTTGGAAATCTCCGGTTTTGAGCTCTTCGGGGCATCGTTACTATGTTTTATTTTTGGATGACTTTAGGGGGTTCTTATGGACGTTTTCTTTATCTTATAAAAACGAAGTATTCTTTATTTTCTTATCTTTTCGTGCATACGTCAACAAACAATTTGAATGTGATATCAAAACTTTACAATGTGACAATGGCACGGAATATAAGAACACCTCTTTCTCTAATTTTTTCAGTGAAAACGGCATGCGTCAAAGATATTCTTATCCTTACAAATCTTCTCAAAATGGGATACCCGAACGCACCATTCGTCCGGTCAACAACATAATTCGTACAATCCTCTCTCTCGCTTTCGTTCTGCCGTCTTTTTGGCCTCACGCCTTACAAGTCCCGACAACTCTCTACAACATAATTCCTTCCAAAAGTCTTCGATATACGACCCCTCTCCAACTCCTCTACCACAAAATTCCATCATATGCCCACCTTCATATTTCTTGGTGTCATTGCTATCCTTTCATCTATTCCACTCAAACTCATAAACTACAATTGCGGTCCACTCCATGTGTCTTCCTCGGTTATCTCTCCAATCATCGTGGCTATAAATGCTACGACCTCTCTACTAATAAAATATTCATTTCTTGGCATGTCCTATTAGGTCAACACTTCTTTCCATTCTCAAAGTTAACAACCTCCCAGCCCGACTATTAATCTTTTATCGATGATGATCGGTCCTTATTACTCGTCTCTCATCTCTAGCCATCCAATACGGGTCCCTCACGGATCGCGGGTGTTAACGGGTTTGTAATTATTCCCTTATTTAACTGAAGATATTTATATTGGGTTGGAACGCCCTGCCCGTGATTCAAAAACAATAATGGATGGAAATAACAAGGGATGCAAGAATATTCCTTCCTTTACTCATTGAACTTTTCCTCATTTTATCTTTGTGTAGGTGTTTCGAGTTATCTTTCTTCAACTGACCACCTCCCTTTATATAGACTTTTTTAGGGACATGTGTCGTTGTGCATGTGCTTTAGTAGGACAGGTGTTGTTATGTTGTAAAAGTTAAGATAAAGTATATCTTTAGTCTACTAGATGCTGACTAGGCCGATCCTTGTGTCTTCTTGACGGCTCCGAGGGTCTCTGACGGACTGTTTTTCAGGATGCTATTTTTCTCATGGGCCCTACTTTTGTTGATAGATAATTAGGACATTCTTCCGGTGGTATTACTGCTTTGGCATAGGTGTATTCGGAAGTAGGGACTGCTGTATGTGTTCTCCGAGGGGTTGTCATTTTATTTTCACGGTTCGGATCCGTTCTCCGATGGCCTGACGTGATCTCCGAGGGCTTAATATGACCTCCGAGGGCTTGATGTGATTTCTGAGGGCTTGATTTGGCCTTCTTGAAATGGTATTTCATCGTCTAAGTCCTCGGGGAACATCATCTAGGTGCTCTGGTATTCATTTCTTTCTCTGAGAATTGGTCAATGGTCCTCGGGTGATGGTCCGAGGGCAGTTCATGTTGAGGATTGTTCAGCAAGGATGTATTCTTGCAAGTTTGTGGGACTCGGGGTTCGTTGTGGTCCCTCTTGGCGCATTGATGGATATCGGAGTCGCGCGGATCCACCGGGGTTTGCTCTTTTTCCGATGCCGCGTTGATATCTGTTTTTTACTCACCATTTGACTTTCCAAGGGACGCTTATGTGTCTCCTCGGGTGTTCCTCCGTGCCTTCTTAGGTCAGTGACCGAGGGGCGGGGTAACATCCGAGGGGGCCTCCTTATTAGGAGTGGGTACATCTCATCGAAAGTACTCGTGACAATTGTATTGCCCATTTATTGATTCCCATAATTAGGATTAACATTCTTTTTAACCTTTTATTTATCTTTATGGTTAATACTAGCCCCCCCAAATTTCGATCGCCTTCGTAGAGGCGAGGGAAATTTTATTTCACGCCCTCAGTGAGGTGAGGGGTTAGTGCGAGCTCTTCTTTCCGAGGTACCTGTTTTTTGGCATTTTTCCGAGGGAATACATATAATCATAATTATTTAAAAATGGACCGAATGGGATTTTACCGGATTGCCCTTGAGGGTTCTGCCCCAGCGCAGGCGGAGGATGCGGAGCATTTGTTGTAGGTAACCATTGGCCATTTAAAACTTCAAAATATCTGACCGTTTGCAACGGTCAGATTGTTGATGGCGTGGCGCGCGGATATGGGGGTTACGTGGGGTTCCAAATATGTTCCACGTGTTGAGGGTTTGTGACCGTTGTCACTTTCATTCCTATAAATAGGAGAACTGTTCCTCTTCACTTCTCACTTTCACGATTTTCTTCACTTCTCACTTTCACGATTTTCTTTCACGGTGAATTCTCTCCAGAGTAAAATTTGATTTTTCTCTTCTTCTTTTCTTCTCACGCTTTAATCCTTCCGCAATTTCACGCGCAATCCATTTTTGTCTTTTCTGATAAATACTCCCCCTGCGTTATTGCACAAATGGCTTCTTCTGCTAACGTTGATCCTATTGCCGTCTCCACCACCTCCGGAGTTACTGCTCCAGTTGATTCTTCTGTAAATTTGAGGGATATTTCGATAGGGGTGGATACTCGTAAGCGCAAGGGAGAAGCTGCTGCTGCTGCCGAGGGCGGCGCCGCTTCTTCTAAAAAAGATAGGGTTCCCAAATCGAAGAAGGTGGCTCCTCGGGATTTTGCCAAAGTTGAGAGGGTTCCTAGCATCGCCAATCGTGAACAGGTATTGGAGTTATTTACTTCAACTGGGGCTTTTCAAAAGAATATGGTTTTCCAAATTCCGACGAAGGGCGAGAGTGCTTGTTATCCTCCTCCGGGTATGTTGACTGTTTATTTTGCTCAAGTGAGATACGGGTGGCGTTCATTCATGCCGCCTTTCTTTTGCGAAGTTTTTAAGGCTTGCAATATCTTCCCGAGTCAAATGGTTCCGAATGGGTTCGCCGCTCTTTGCATTTACGTCTTTTGGTGCCAGGTGAGTGGGTTGGAGTGTGGGGTGGACCATTTTTCTTGATTTTTGATGTGGTAGTCTCACCCGGAGGGTATCCGTTTTATCATGTTCGCCATCGGGACAATCATTCTACGAAGAGGATACTAAATGCGTCGATCTCCTCGCACAGTGTCTGGAAGAATAAATATTTTTTCGTGCAACCCGCTGAAGGCGAATGGGACATGCCCTTCGATTGGAGAGAGGGCACATCCCCCGTGCACACTCTGGACCCGGAGATAGTTTTGTCTCGTGTAATTTCTCAGCAAAAGTTGATGGAGTCAGAGGACTTTATGATGTTGTTCGAGACATCCGAACTTCATCATGTGGTTTTTACCGATGATGCCGTGGAAAAGCCCTTGTACCTATCGTCCGATGCGAGGAATCTTTTTAGTAAGTTCCTTATTTTCTTCTTCTGTTCCTTCTCTGGGTATAGTAGTGAATTATACTTATATATGTTGGCTTTGGGGTGGTGCAGAGGAGGTTATAGAGAATTACTACTTACAGTCGTGTCCGAGAGAACCTACTCCGAGCGGTACTTCCGATGTGCCAGAAGAGGGTGATCATGAAGAAGAAGAGGTCAATGCCCCCGAGGGCGGGCACACGGGTCTGAAGATAGGAGGGGCTCATGAGGACCACTCTCCTTTGTATATACATATAACGGGGGTTATCAGAAGTGTTGTTCCCTTACGCCAGGTAGCTCCTTCTTCCTTTTGGGCTTTGGTGCCGGTTTATAGGTCCGATACGGGAGATCTGCCCGCCTCTGGATCCGATATAGGAAATTCTCCGAGGATTTCCGAAGAAAGGATATTTCCGAGGGCCAGTGAGGAAGAATCTATTTAGAAGACTACTGAGGTGGTAGACTTGTCTTCTAGGGATCCATCTCCCGCTTCTACTTATGGAGTTGAGCCTACGCCCCCGACAGTTCCCGAATTTGTCCCTCATGGTGAGTTCTTATGGGTCTTTAATGAAATTTTCCATACTTTTCTTGAAGAGTTTATTCATGTGCTGATGCTCTCCTTCTGGATGCAGAGAATGTGGACAAAGGTAAGGCTCCAATGATGGAAGAGCCTTCTTTATATGGTAAGCGTTCTTCACTTGTCTTTTTCTTCTAGTGATAATTTTTTCTAGTTTCATTCTCCTTTTCACACACATATGTTGCCTTTTGTAGAAGAAGATTTCTTGGCACAATTCAGTGTTCCCAGGAAGGAGGCTTCACGGGGGGATTTCGAGGATACTCAAGGCGAGTTTGATCCCTCATCCGAGGACAGAGACGTGAAGGAGGGGATCTTGAATTCGTTGCTGGGGAAAGCTAGCCCATCCGTCGTAGCTGGTGGTTCTCGGGCCGTATTTACTGATTCGGAGGTGGTGACGCCAATACCGGGAATTACTCCTCCGAGGGATCACACTTTTCAGAGTGGTCACACTTTTCAGACGCCCATACCTCCTAGTGGGCCGGAGGGACATTTCTCGTCTCGGACCGTGGGGGAGGCCTATCAGGACATCCTCCAGTTCTTTGCTTCTTCTAGTTCGACACCCGCCGAGGGGTATCAATTTCTGTATACCAGTCTTAACTGGTTGGGACTCATGGTAAGTTTCTTCGTACTAGTCTTCTTGGGGTTGTATGATTTATCTGTAATAATTTTTTTCTTATCTTTTCGTAGATTGGAAATACTCGGGAGGCAGTTACTGCTGTAGAAGAACATGGTCGGAAGGACGTGGAGGAGATAGAAGCTCTCTGAGCACAATTAGCACCTCTTTTGTTCCGGGACAAGGAGAGTCAGGCGAGGGAAGAGGTTCTCCTCACAAAAATCTCTGACTACGGATTCGTTCTTCGGGAAGCTGAGAAGGCGAAGGAGGGCTTGCACCATAGGTTGAACACTGTAGAGTCTTCCTATAAGAAAATAGAGGCCTCCGAGAAGGCTGCAATGGCTAAGATAGCCCTTTTGGAGAAGGAAAGAAAGGAGTCCGAGGGAGCTCTTAACGCTCGGATCGCTGCTCTTGAGAAGGAGGTGGCGGATGGTTTGGAGAGGGAGAGGGGTCTTCAAGAGACGTTGGGTCATATCACTGACAGAGCTGAGTCGGCCGAGGGTAAGTTGAAGAATTTTCTTCCTCTTGAGGAGGTGCAGGCCAAGGTTGACGCAGCATTTCAATTTGCTCAACAAGAGATCTCTAGGCAGCACTCGGGAGTTTCCGATACGTCTTCTCAGGAGCTTTTAACAGGACATCTTCTATGGGGCTATTTGGAATGTGCTAGGTTGGCAAAGTCCTTATTACAGTCGGATGCGGATTTTTCCAAGTCTTTTGACCTTCGCAAGTTGAAGAGGCCAACTCCCGATGACTGTCATTACTTTGTAGGGAGGTTTGGAGGTTTATTGTCCTCGAAGAATTCTCCTTTGCCTTCTCCAATGCGTTCCACCAGTAGTCCGGGTCCGAGGGCTAGCGGTTCTGGGGAGTGTTTTCGCCAATTTCTCGCCTTGCTTCGCTAGGTATTTCTGCTGAGGCTACGACTCCTTCACGCCCTTCTACCACGGGGGCATAGTCTATTCATTGTAGCTTTTATTTCCCTCTTTTAATAAATGTCTTTTGTACATACCATTTTTTCCGAGGGCTCCTCGATTTTTGAATAAATAGTCGTTTTTCCATCTTTCCGTTTTCTACCTTTTTTTGTCTTTACCGTTAAAATTTAATTAAGGAAGATAATGATGAACCACTTAAGGTTGCTGACTAGGTTTATCTCCTAAGTAGGAGGTGTTGTTTCGCATGGCGACGTGGGATACGTGTCATTCTTAATTAAGAAGATTTCTCGACACGTGTCCTTAACTTTATGTAATGGGGATTTAATCTTACTTATCTAATCAAAGGGTAAAGGATATATGTACTCTGGTCATTCAGCAGTTATGCTTACTAATTCTCTTGTGATTAGAGCTAGCTCTTAGCTTCTGACTTCCCTATCTTTTAGATTTTCAATAATTGTAAGCACTAAGATAATACTTACTTGAGGAGATGATGCCCCATTATTATAGGCGAGGAGGATCAGTTTCGTCTTGTGGTTCTTCTCGAAACACTACTCGGAGTCCTCCTGGACAGTTAAGGGCTACTCATATCCTCTCGGGGGATTCTTCTCCTGGGTTGAGGGATATTTTATCGGGAAGTCAAACGACACTTGGCGCGAGTTCCTCTTCGGGAGTAGTCCATAGGCTTTCATCTACGAATTCTCGTCGAGTGAACCACATCAGGGAGGTATTTATGGGTAGGGAGACATATTCTTTGGCTGATGAGTCTTCGGAAATTGATTTAATTCCTCTTAATCCAGCAAGATTGATAGGCAGAGGACGTGTGGGATCCACTACGAGTACGGAGTGTGAGAGCTCTGTAAGGGCTCTTTTCACTGGGTATAACTTGGATCTCGAAGAGTATGACATGATAGTGCCTTCCACAGGCCAGAGAGCCTACGCACCTCCCTCGGGTTATTTGACCGTCTACAGCGAACAAATGCGTTGTGGGTTACGAATGTTTTTCCACCCTTTTTTTCAAATACTCTTTCGATATTGGCAGATATGTCCGAGTCAGTTAACGCCAAGTTCATATAGTCATTTGGTGGGGTATGTCCTGCAATGCGAGCTTTTAAACCTTCTTATGTCCCCTTATCGGGTGGGAACAATATTTGCCCTTCGACCCTGTTCAGAGGGGAATCCCTTTTTTAGCCTGACCTATCGGGATAAGGAAGATACCTTCACTCGTGTATCCAATACCCGCTCTTGTAGAGGGGACTGGAGGTGGAGGTTTTTCTTTGTCCGTCCGAGAGGTCAATTGACCAGGTCGTGGGGGGTGCTGATCCAATGGGGTCTGGGATATATTGCTCCCAACACCGAAACACAAGGTTACAAAAGGGAGGTGTTGCTTCGCTCGGGACTTTTTTCTGGTTCCAATGACATATCCGGGCTACTGGACTTCCCCTGATTTTGGTGGGTTTGCAAGAGGAGGTGGAGGGATGTACCCTCCCATCTCGTCCTCTTCACTATAACTTTTATTTCCGTAAGTTTTTCTTATCACCTTTCTCATTTGTTCAGCTTGTAAATTATCTGGGTGTCCTCGGACTGTTTGCACGCTGATGTTTTTTGCAGGCGTAGAGATGGGAGCATTTTCCCTCGGGTCTTCTAATGATGTTTTTCTAGGGCGGGCGTTGCATGGTAGTCCCAGGATACCGGAGGTTGGCGGTTCTGATCCGCTCGTAAATGAGGCGATGATTGATATTTCTTCGGAGGAGGAGGGACTGGAGGCATCGCCTGTGGCAGACCCCCCCAGTGAGCTTTATAATTCCTCTCGGGGTGTCGGACCCAATAGCGGCTCCTTCTCAGACGAACTTTCATACGATTCCAGTAGTGTCCCAGCCTTTTCCTCGTGGCTCTGTTGCGGTGAACGTGTTAGAAGAGTATCTTCTTTCTCCTGATACGGGGGACTCTCAGCCCATTGAAGGTGGCCCTGATCGTGTCCCCGCACCGCCGCTCGAGGGGAACCCTTCCCTCGGGAGATCTCCCCCCCCCCCCCCCCGGGGAGAATCAGGATATTTCTCCCCTCGGATCAGCGGTGGGATTTTGTCGAAACTTTCTCAGTGGTTTATTAAACATGGCGGATTGTGGGCTGATAAAAACCTTCCGGTATCCGTTCTTCAGGACTTAGCTTGTAAAGACCTGTGTGAGGTATTTCATTATTTTATCTATTTTATTTAATACTAACATGTCGCCCCCGTTTGATATAATTTGATGTCCTTGGGCAGGTTTATATGGTGCTAGATGCCCTCGGATCTTACGGGAGTTCTTCTTCTGATCCTGGTTTAGTGTATCGCCGTCGGGACGAGTTAGAGCAAGGTCTTTTTGAGGCTCAAGCGGAGATAACTCAATTGAGGGAGGTTCACGAGTCCACTCAATGGGTTACAATCCGAGAAGGATAAAGCGTGGGAGTTAGAGTGCCAACTGATGCTCGAGAGAGCTCGTGTATTGAATTTGGAGAGGAGAATAGAGGAGTTACGAGACCAGATGCGGTTCTCAGAAGAGCAACTGACGCAGGCTACGAATGAAAGAAATGCCTTGAGTCAGCAACTGCTAGGGATAACACGCACCCAGGCGGTGGTGCTGGTGATGGCTCGGGTCCAAGCAGTGTTGGAAGTGGTGGGTCCACATAGCCTTCGTGAGTCTCTCTAGGGCGAGATGCGTGATTTGGTTCATATAGGCTACCGGTTGTGTCAAGACGTTGTTCAAGCTTTGCCAAGATTTCCCTCGGGCTTGATCATCCCGGAACTTAGTATTCGTCAGATTTTCGAGGAACTCCCTCTCTCACCCCTTAGGGATTCTGCAGTTCCGATTGTGTTTATTGATGATCCGGTTTCTTTTTCCGAGGAGCAGCGCCGACGACTTATTCGAGAAGGAAAACGTCCTATAGGAGGGGCTTAGTTTGTAGAAGGATACAGTTTAGTTCGTAATACTAGGGGCTTTTGATATTGTAGGGTTGTCAAGATGACTCATGTGTAGAGTTATCATTTTGTCAGGCAACTCTACTTTCTTTTGTAATGGAACCCTTCGTATATGAATAACCTTTTTTATTTACGCATGATTGTTACATTAAGCAAAGTACTTTCTAAGGTTGATTGAGTTCCAGGTATTGCAAAGCACTATTCCCTCGGAATCGGCAATACGATAGGTCGCAGGCCCCACAATTTCCGCTATCTTATAGGGTCCTTCCCATCGTGGATCAAGCTTTCCTACATTCTTGGAAGCCCCTACTCGTTTCATTACTAGATCTCCAACTTGAAAAGTTCGGGGCTTTACCTTGGTATTGTAGTATCGTGACATCTGGGTCTTGTATTCTTCCACACGGAGGGCTACTCGGGTTCTCTTTTCTTCGAGTAGATCAAGAGCAAGGGCTAGATTTGAGCCATTGGTTACTTCCTCGTATTCTCTGACTCGCCAACTTTCTATGGAGACCTCCGAGGGCAAGACGGCTTCGCACCCGTAGGATAGGCTGAAAGGAGTTTCGCCCGTAGCGGCGCTTTGCGTGGTCCGATAGGCCCATAGTATACTGGGTATTTCTTCAACCCACTTGGCTTTGTGCCAATCGAGTCGGGCCTTCATGTTTTTCAAAAGGGTTTTGTTGGTCCTTTCTACTTGTCCATTTGTTTGGGGGTACCCCACCAATGCGAAGCGGTGTTTAATCTCCCAATGGTCACACCACTTTTGTAGTTATTGATTTGTGAACTGTAGGCCATTATCACTTACCAAACTTCGAGGGACGCCAAAGCGACACATGATGTTTCTCCATAGGAAGTTGATGACGGCTCCTGATGTGATCCGAGCTAAGGGTTCCGCTTCTACCCATTTAGTAAAGTAGTCAACAGCTACCAGTAGAAATTTCTTTTGACCAGCATCAGGGATGAGGGGTCCAACTATATCAATGCCCCATTTGGAGAATGGGCAAGGGGTCAGATGGGGTTCCCACGGGGCCGCGGGTTGATGGACACGAGGGGCGTAAGCTTGGCATGGTTTACACCTTTCGGCATGGCTTTCACTGTCTTTAGCCATCGTAGGCCAGTAGTAGCCTTGTCGAATCAGGCGTCCGACCATGCTTTCGCCGCTAGTATGGCTCCCACATGTCCCCTCGTGAGTTTCCGCTAAAGCCAGTTGAGCTTCTTCTTCATTAAGGCATCGAGCATGGGGGCACGAGTACGTTATTCGGAAAAGTATCCCATCTTTGAGGAAGTATCGAATGGTTTTTCTGGACATCATTCGCTGTACACTCTTATCCGAGGAGTATCCCTCGGAATCCTGTAAATAGGCTTTGATAGGAGTTACCCAGCTAGACGAAGGATCTGAGATGGTATTTACCTCTTTGCTTTCGCTCTTTTCGGATTCGTTGACATGAAGTAGAGTGATCCTCCGAGTGTGTATGGCGGCCGTTTGAGTAGCCATTTTAGATAAGGCGTCCGCCTCTTGGTTTTCTTTTCGGGGGATTTGAACTATATCATATTCCTCGAACCATTCTTGCCTTCGACGGACAACCCGGAGGTACTCTAGCATTCTTTCTTCTTTTGCTTCATATGATCCTTTGACTTGCTGAACAATTAATTGAGAATCACTATGGAGGAGTATTCTCTTCATTCCTCATTCCTTTGCTAGTCTCATACCAATAAGGAGAGCTTTATACTCAGCTTCATTATTAGAGAGGGGGTAATCAATTCTGATTGCAAAATGGAGTCTTTCTTCCTCCCCTTCTTGATTTACAAAAACTATTCCTGCCCCCCCATGCGTGCTCACCGAGGATCCATCCACATAGGCGTACCACAATGGTTCTTTCTCCTCGGATCCGATGCCCGTAAGTTCCATTACAAAGTCCGCCAGGACTTGTGCCTTGATGGAGGGTCTCGGAGCGTAGGAAATGTCATACTCGGTGAGTTCTACAGCCCATTTTATTAATCTCCCCGACGACTCAGGCTTATTAAGAATTGCCCTTAAGGGATGCTTTGTTAGCACTGTAATCGAGTGGGAAAGAAAGTAGGGGTGTAGCTTGCGGGCTGTAGTAACCAATGCTAAGACGATTTTTTCAGTCAGGGTATACCTGGCTTCGGCTCCGAGGAGGGTTTTGCTGACGTAATATACCGGACGATGTTCCCCGTCTTGTTCTTTGACTAAGACAGCGCTAATGGCCTCTTCTCCGACCGACAGATAGAGAAATAGCTCTTCTTGATGTAAAGGTTTTACCAACAAAGGTGGTTTTAACATATACCTTTTTAGTTCTCCGAGGGCTTCCTCGCACTGGGGGGTCCATTGAAATTCCTTGACATTTCGAAGTATCTTGAAGAATGGAAGTCCTTTTTCTGCTGACTTGGAGACGAACCGACTCAACGAGGCCATTCTACCAGTCAACTTTTGGACGTCTTTCACCGTCTTCGGGGTGGGTAGTCCCATAATGGCCTCTGCTTTCTCGGGATTTACTTCTATTCCCTTCTCCGTAACCATAAACCCCAAGAATTTTCCTCCTCGGATACCAAAAGAGCATTTCCTAGGGTTAACTTTCATGCAAAGTTGTTCATCATGACCAACGCCTTCCGTAGGTCCTCGGGATGTTCCTCGGCAGTGTTACTTTTAACTACCATATCGTCCACGTAAACTTCTACTGACTTTTCGATAAGTCCTGCGAACATAAGACTTACTAACCTTTGGTAGGTAGCCCCAGCATTTTTTAGCCCGAAGGGCATGACTAGGTAACAGAATGTGCCTGCGTCCGTATCGAAGCTAGTCTTATTCTGGTCCACCGCTGCCATCGGGATTTGGTTGTATCCCTGGTCTCCATCTAGGGTTGACAGTAGTGCACATCCAGCGGTGGAATCAACTAACTGATCTATGCTCGGTAAGGGATAACAATCTTTTGGGCATGCTTCATTGAGGTTAGTAAAGTCAACGCACATCTGCCATCTTCCTCAGTGCTTGGGAACTAGTACGACATTAGCTAACCACTCGGGATAGATAACTTCCCGAATTTGTCTCAAGTTGAGAAGGCATTGTATTTCCGAGCGAATGATTTTGTTACGCTCGGGTCCCATTTTCCTTTTTTTCTGCTGGACAGACTTAACCCCGGGCTTCACATTAAGAAAGTGATGGCATACCTTGTTGCTGATTCGCCCGGGTGGTCCTCCTTCCCATGCAAAGAGGTGATGGAATTGTTTGAGGAGGGAAATCAGTTGAACCTCTATTGCTGGTTTCATGTGGGTACCCATTTTGATCACCTTCTCGGGACTTCCTTCTACCAACTCTACCATCTTTAATTCTTCCACAGGTTGGACTCGTGCTTCCTCCGTTTTACGCTTTTTATTGTTTCCGAGGGAAGGTTCGTCTTCTTCCGAGGGGATGGCATTCATGCAGCATTCTCTGGCTTTAGATTGACTTCCTCGGACTTCTCCGATTCCTGAAGAGGTGGGGAATTTCACTTTAAGATGCAATGTAGAGGGACTGGCTTCAAAGGCTCGAATAGATGGTCTTCCGCAGATGGCGTTATACGTCCGTGAAGAAGCTTCCACTATCCAAAACTTGGTGGGTTCCGTTTTCCGAAGGGCTCCCTTTCCCCATGACATTGGAAGAGTCACACTTCCGAGGGTACGGCAGGCTTCCTCAGAGAACCCTACCAAGGGGACTTCAGCGGTTTCCAACTTTTCTTATTTCAGCCCCATAGCAATATAGGTAGGCAAGAAGAGTACGTCTACGGAGCTGCCCGTGTCTATGAGGATCCGTTGGATTTCATACCCGTAAATGACGGCTGAAATAACTAGTGGGTCTTCGTGAGGGTATATTATGCCTGTGAGATCTTCGGGTCCGAAGGTAATGCTAGGCAGCTTTGACCCTTGGACAGAGCAGACAGAGAATCCTTGCTCTGCTCGTCTGGCTTCTTTCAAACATTTCTTCTTTTTACCTTGGGGCGTCATTGAAATTTCACCTCCCTCAATCATATTGATAGTTCGTCCTGACGGGGGATTGTTTTTGTAAGAGTCAGGTGGAGGAGGCAAACTCCGATACCCTGTTGTCCTCTCTCGTGAATTTTGTCGACGGTCTTTGGTTCTCTCTTGAGGTCGTAGGTGTCCAACTGCCCTCTCCCGTGACCTCCGACTGGGCGTTCTTTCTTCCTCTTCTTCCCTTCGTGACCTATTCCATACGTTTGTCTTGAGCTCCCCGAGATTATTTTCCTTGAGGTAATTCTTCAAGTATCCTATTTCTAGGAGACGAAGTACTTCTCTACGAAGGGTAGTACATTCTTCAGTGGTGTGCCCGTAGGTTTTGTGGTATTTACAATATTTCCCGATGTTCTTGTCTCGGTTGGGAAATTTAGCTGGTACGGGCCAGTGCAACTCGTTGTTGCCTCTCATTATATTAAGTACTTCCGGGGGAGTGATAGTCATCGGGGGTAAGGGCACGAGTCGGAGGAATTTCTTAACCACTATGCCCTCATCTTTACGCGGAGGGGGTTTTCCCTCCTTACCCTTTTCTTTAATCTTTGCCTCTTTCTCGGCGCGCTCTAGGTGTTCATTATCATCCTGCTCCATGCGCTTCTTCGTCCCTTCCGCCTCTTCCATCAGGATGTTGACTTCCGCCTTTTGCATAAGTTCATTCATGTCCGTGACACGATTTCCCATAAGATATCTGAAGAAATCCCCCGTTCGAAGTCCTTGAGTCAATATGTCCGCCATGATGGTTGGACTGACATTGGGAACATATAGTGCTTCGTCCGTGAAGCGCTTTATATATCCTCGTAGGGGTTCATCCTTTCTCTGTTTAATAGTGAAAAGATGTGTGGCGGACTTGGGGTACCTCCGATTGCAAGCAAATTATCGTACAAACAAGTGAGTTAATCGGTCAAAGCTCGTAATGGAACAAGGTGGAAGATGGGTGAACCACGCCTGAGCCCGCCCTCCAAAGGTGACAGAAAACACGCGACATAAAACATGGTCGGGGGCGGAAGATAGATCCATTCCGACCAGATACTGATGGATATGATCCTTCGGGTCTCTCCCATCAGCTTCTCCGGTATATAGAGGGATATTAATGGGTCGCATCCCCGAGGGAACAGAGGCTAAGGCAATTTCAGGAATGAAGGGAGAGGTCTTAAATGTGGAGTCCTCTTCGGGGGCCATGGTTTTCTTAAGGTCGCCCAATTCTTTTCGCAAGTCATCCATCATTCCCCATAAGGCGTACTCAACATCTCCCCGACACTCCGAGGGATGGGAAATTTCTCCCTGACCCTTCTCCGGGGTTCTTTCATGACGAACGTACCTTCGGGATGTTTGTCGGGGTTCTTGGTGCCAAGGGGTTGAGTTTGGGTTCCATGCCGCCTGAGGTGTGTCTCCTTCCGATGGGAGATTTCTATGCCCAGAGGATATAGAGGGCCTATTTCTGAAATTTCCCCCTATCCGGGGTGTCCGCATAACTGTGGCATATATAAGTCTTTCATAGACATATCGGGGAATATTAATAAAATCTCTCGTACCTGACTCGTGATTTGACAGAGCTTCTTCCGAGTCGTCGTAATGAAGCGGAATATTCTCACTTTCGAATAGGTCATCCATCCTGGACGACGTTTGTTGAATTCTCTCGAGGGCAGATATTATGGCGCTCCCACAGACGGCGCCACTTTGTTAACGGGTTTGTAATTATTCCCTTATTTAACTGAAGATATTTATATTGGGTTGGAACGCCCTGCCCGTGATTCAAAAACAATAATGGATGGAAATAACAAGGGATGCAAGAATATTCCTTCCTTTACTCATTGAACTTTTCCTCATTTTATCTCTGTGTGGGTGTTTCGAGTTATCTTTCTTCAATTGACCACCTCCCTTTATATAGACTTTGTTAGGGACATGTGTCGTTGTGCATGTGCTTTAGTAGGACAGGTGTTGTTATGTTGTAAAAGTTAAGATAAAGTATATCTTTAGTCTACTAGATGCTGACTAGGCCGATCCTTGTGTCTTCTTGACGGCTCCGAGGGTCTCTGAGGGACTGTTTTTCAGGATGCTATTTTTCTCATGGGCCCTACTTTTGTTGATAAATAATTAGGACATTCTTCTGGTGGTATTACTGCTTTGGCATAGGTGTATTCGGAAGTAGGGACTGGTGTATGTGTTCTCCGAGGGGTTGTCATTTTATTTTCACGGTTCGGATCCGTTCTCCGATGGCCTGACGTGATCTCAGAGGGCTTAATATGACCTCCGAGGGCTTGATGTGATTTCCGAGGGCTTGATTTGGCCTTCTTGAAATGGTATTTCATCGTCTAAGTCCTGGGGGAACATCATCTAGGTGCTCTGGTATTCATTTCTTTCTCTGAGAATTGGTCAATGGTCCTCGGGTGATGGTCTGAGGGCAGTTCATGTTGAGGAGTGTTCAGCAAGGAAGTATTCTTGCAAGTTTGTGGGACTCGGGGTCTGTTGTGGTCCCTCTTGGCGCATTGATGGATATCGGAGTCGCGCGGATCCACCGGGGTTTGCTCTTTTTCCGATGCCGCGTTGATATCTATTTTTTACTCACCATTTGACTTTCCAAAGGACGCTTATGTGTCTCCTCGGGTGTTCCTCCGTGCCTTCTTAGGTCAGTGACCGAGGGGCGGGGTAACATTTGAGGGGGCCTCCTTATTAGGAGTGGGTACATCTCATCGGAAGTACTCGTGACAATTGTATTGTCCATTTATTGATTCTCATAATTAGGATTAACATTTTTTTTAACCTTTTATTTATCTTTATGGTTAACAGCGGGTCTCGCACAGTCCCCAGCGGCCTTGCTCGTTTCTCACGCTCCCACACCCGGGGCACCTGCTGCAACGCCCAAGTCGCATGCAAGCCCTTCCGCAACTTCGCCCGTGTCCCCACCCGGTCTACCCGCATCGCCTACCTAATTCAAATTGTGTTAGAAGCCTACTACATACGCATCCAAAGAAAATTAATTGATTTTTCATTACATATGGAATTAGTGAACGAAATCATGAAAGTACTTTAATTCTTAACACCACAATTTATTTTTATAAGATCGTAATTAAGTTCGTCGTTGCTTAATATATATTTTGTTACTTTTTTTGTAAAACTAGTTATCGATCAGCTGACGACTTGTTCTAATGTCTCATAAACCATAATTTCAGTTAATTATCTGTATTTCTGTTGCCTTAGATGGAATGATGCTTCATCAAATGTTGGTGTATATATCTCCACTTTGCGATTGCTAGATAAATGCATGCATGTCTCGATCAGAATAGACTCGATCGAGGTCCAATAGCTAGGAATAAGACATCAAAATTTGCTCGGTGTTATCATCTCCACAAGTTATTTTATTTCGTTGTGTAAAGATCTATCGTAGTTTTCACTTGTTACATCTGTCTAATCAGTTTGAAATCACGTCTATTGACAAATTAAATAATTAATCAATATATACACATACGAGCAAAATGCAAAAACTATCTTTGTGTTATCGCTAATTGGGAAAAAAAATATTGTGTAATTTTAATTGGCAAAAAAAACTCTCTTGTATTTCTTATAAAGCATACCGCACCCTTTTTAGATTTTGGCCTGGACTAGTGGAAAGTTGAAATTTTGACCTTGTAACTCATCAACTCTTCTAAAAATAAATCAATTCTATAACATTTGTCGGTTTACTTTATTTTAAAACGTGATAGAAACACACACTTATTTCTACATTCTTTTTATTATTTTACCAACTGATATTATAAGAATTCTTATTTAAATATAAGTTTTTCTCACATTTCTAGATTCTTTTGGACTTTAAATTTAATTAAAACAAAAAAAAGAACCAAAAAAAGAAAAATGAAAGTTGAACACATCCTTTGTTATGGGTAGGCGCAATATGGATACTCGCATTGCGGAGACCTGCCCCTACGAAATATGGAACTTCGCTACCCATTCTCACTTCTACACATAGTGTATACCCAAGATGGTATGGAACGGGTAGTGGGTAATCCAATCTTGTGTAGTTTCATGTTAATCTAAAAAGCATGCAAAAAGATTCGGTGAAATCAATTTATTTTTAATTGTGTAAATCTTTTTATATTTGTTTTTTTAAAACTATACTTGCATATTATTAAGAAAGAGTTACAGCACACTGGTGCAAGGTTCCCAAAAACTCTATCTCAACTATATAAAGAATATCAATACCCTTAGACAAAAAAGAGCGACCACTTATGTACTATCTTACATATAACTATAAATAATAATCAGTTACGAATTTTCAAGATACGGATGTACAACATCCCACTTTGATCACTTCATGCTAAGGCATGAACTTGTATAGACGGTAACTGGTCCACGACAAGCAATTGTGAGTGTTGTTTCCATGCGTCGTTTGCCACACAAACCACCTGATTTCTCTTCGAGAGAATATGAGTTATGTTAATCTCCCATGCACAACTTATCAAACTTCTTAGGGAAAACGGCGATACTAGACCCAACTTATTCGCGCTTTTGCGATGTTGTACCCAACCTTTGATTTTTGACCCTGTTGTACCCAACCTTTCATTTTTAAAACATGTTGTACCCAAACTAACTTTTCGCCCAAAATTTTAAAAATCGAGGGGTAAAATCGCCAAATCACTGTTGCCAACGGTTTATATACAAAACCCCTGCAAAATCTCTCCTCCTCTCCCCCTACTGCCAAAACCTGTAGTAAAATTCACAATGCAAGCAGCCATTTTTTCCTTCCATGCTCCACCACCTTCCTCTCTTCCTCTCAATTCCTTAAAGACCCAACAACCAAACAGTACCTTATTCTTCAATTCCATCATTAACAGCAGCAATAGACCCACTTCTCTGTTTGCTCAAAATCTCACAAGAAAGCTGATTTGCAAACCTCCAGCTGGAAAATACATCAGTGACGACTATCTTGTGGTACTGAGCATTTAATTATGTGATGGAATTGAATCGGGCAGTGACAAAATTTTAGGGTTTGTGGTACTGAGCATTTAATCGGGCAGTGACGATTCTTGAATATTCTAATTGCAAAATTGTAAAATTCGCCCAAATCACTGCCCGATTCTTCAAGATACTGTTGCTTGTTTTATTGTTTGTTTGTTTGTTGCTCTTTTGTTGTTCTATGATGTAAAGATTAGATTTTTATCCTGTTTCTTGTTCTGGGATTTTTATCATGTTGCTTAGGACAGTAACAATGGTTGAAATCGTGAAGAATCGGGCAGTGATGTGGGCGAATTTTGCAATTTTGTGAAATCGCGATTTTAGGGTTTAGGGCTCGTGATCAATTTTGCCGCGGAAAAATGAGAAGAAATGGTTGTTCCCTCCTAAATCAGCCAAGTGGTAAAAGACTAAATTGCCCTCAAGGACTGTTGATAAATGACGTAAATTCGACGACTAATGACGTTTTTTGGCCGGAAAGTTAGTTTGGGTACAACATGTTTTAAAAATGAAAGGTTGGGTACAACGGGGTCAAAAATCAAAGGTTGGGTACAACATCGCAAAAGCGTGAATAGATTGGGTCTAGTATCGCAGTTTTCCCAACTTCTTATATCATCAACCACTTGTATTTTCCACCCTACGGGACCTTTCCCTTTAGTCAAGCTCATAGCGATTTGAGAATCAGTTTCCATCCATATTCGAGGCCATCATTGTTATATTCCCAGGCGTATACCTGCTCGTATGCCTCATAATTTTGTTTCATTATTGCTAATTTTATCCGGGAATTGCTTGAATACCAATAAAACACGCCTTTGACTATTTCTAACACCACCACCCATAGCAACATGATCCTTCTCTCATTTAACACAATAGTCAATGTTTACTTTTATCCACCCCTCGCTTGGTGATTTCCAATGAACAATATTATCTACCAACATATAAGTATTGGGACTAGAGTCTGGATATGCCGGATACAGGTAAACTTGAACGAATTGATCCACTTTGAAATACCTTGTAATTAAAATTTGAAATACCATAATAACTGACATTCAATAATTAAATATTAAATTCAATCGAGAATCAAACATTCAAATCCAACTTTATCATTCATTAAGACAATAAAATCTACATCGCACATAATTAACTCAATTTTAAAGTACTATAAAAATCATCATTATATTAATTAATTATAAATTATATAATTTTAGTAAATATGTCACGCTACTTGAAATTAGTATATTATTGACATATTAGAGTGTATATATATATATATATATATATATGTGTGTTTGTAAATTGAAATTATTGAATAAACATGTACGGTATCTATATTCTATACGGGAGAGAAGTTTGACAAATACTACATATTCTCATTCCAATTCTCGTAGATTAATCTGGGAACCCTATATTACGAGTATATGTTCTCTTTTTACTTACTCTAAATGAGAAATACCCACGAGGGAGCATAACAGGGGTGGGTACCCGCTTCAAATGACCACCATATTCTTTCTTCTCCTCCACACACTCAAACGCACACCACCATGCACCACCACTGATCTTAGATCTATCACCCACCAACAGTTGATTCACTTTTTGGCAAATTTCAGAATCCCGTCGCTCTCTTCGTCATCTCAAAAGGGAGTAATTATCTCGCGTAACCTAACCAATAGTGTAAAAACTTTTTTTTTCGACAGGAGTAGCGCCTCCCACTTGCCCGTACGGTTTCCTTTCTTCTTATTCTCTTATGGGTTTATGGTTCATTTTATGTTTTTTTAACCACAAAATGAAATTAAAAAAAGTTGGAGGATATTAGTAATTTCATTCTAATATATTAATCCTTCAGCGTGCCAGAATCCTTTGTGCTGCAATTCAGAGATGGAGAGTTTTTTTCATTGATAAAATAAAAGTAACACGGGAGAGATTTTGCCGATTAAAATAACCGAAGCGGTTTGCATTTTATTCTTTGGACATAGGAAACAATTCGAGTAAATTAAAGGGAAATGGGTCCACCACTTATGTATTATCATACCTACAACTATAAATAATATTAATAAGCAAATTCATAACACATTCTACGAAATTTATTATAAAAATAACACACTTTTGTCACGTGACAATTCGAGTAAATTAAAGGGAAATGGGTCCACCACTTATGTATTATCATACCTACAACTATAAATAATATTAATAAGCAAATTCATAACACATTCTACGAAATTTATTATAAAAATAACACACTTTTGTCACGTGTGCACAAAAGTTATTATCAAAAATAACACTCTTTTTAAAACTTATTGTTAAAAGAACATTCTCTTGCCATATGTAGTGCCATGTATATAAAAAATATTTAAATTCTTTATTTTTTTTTAATTAAGTAAATCATACTATTCTATCATTATAATTGTAGCATTTTTTTGTATAAAAGAAATTGTAAAATATTTTCTTGATAAACTGTACTAAAGCCGAAATAACTTTATTTCTTAAAAATAATTCCATAGGCATACAAGAATAATATATGCACATTTAAATAATCATTTATGCATTTTCAATTAATAAAAGTCTATAAGTATTTATACACATACTCTATAATCTATTAGCGGTAAATCTCACATTGTCGTTCTTTTGCAAAACAAAAATGCCCTAAATTAAGAACTTAACTGAAGAAAAAAAAAACATTGTTGACCGTGAATTTTATGAGAAGAAGAAGGGAGTTGTTGGAGTGGAGAGTGCTGAATTTGAGAGAGAGAGAGAAATGGAATGATTTCTATTTTTTTTAAATAAAAGAATAGACACACCTCAATTACACTCCGCTTCATTTTGTTTTTGGCTTTTTCTTCTTTCAATGAAGTTTTTAATTTACGGCAGCTTTGTTTTGCAAAAGAACAACAATATGTAATTTACAGTAAATAAATTATAGGGTATGTGTACAAATACTTATGGACTTTTTTTAATTGAAAATGCATAAATGATGATTTAAATGTGCATATATTATACTTGTATGCCTAGAGAATTATTTTTAAAAAATAAAGTTATTTCGGTTGTAGTATTGTTAACGGTTACTTTATTTTATGAGAAATTTAGGGGGGAGGGGGAGGGGGTAGCGACGCCTTTGCCTGGGTTTGAAAAGAACCTAGCCACTTATTCTCTTTCTTTTTTTTCGCCTCCCCTTCTTCTCTCAAAAGAATCATTTTTTATAGGGTCAAATATTCATACAAGTGGGATCTTTCTCGGGACAGATGTCCGATACTGGGGGGACAAATATTAAATTGTTGGTTTAGTATTTGACAACTGCCTTTGAGAATGTTGACATAGCTTCCGGGTGTGTCTGTTATCGGGTATGTTTGGACAGGTGTCTCCAGCGTGCTAAGTCGGCTTTGTGGGTGGCCTTATCATTTCAAAAGGATAAGATCATGACGTATACCATTTCCTTTTGTCCCGATACCTTGCCTGCGATAAATGGAGAATCACGATACCTTGTTTACGATAGGTGAGGAGGGAATTTTATCCGATAGAGAATATTCCATCATACTTGCTTCCGATAGGTGAGGAGGGAATTTTATCCGACGGAGAATATTTCCTCATGCTTGCTCCCAATTTTCTTTGGGGTCATGAGTCACGAGGGTATAGATCTCGAGTGATAAGGTAAGTGCGAGAGTATCGTATCCCTAGGGGATATTCGTGAGGCTATTTAACGCTCTCGATACCTCGCGCGAGATTTGTACTCTGTGACAAACTTATCATGAGGGATAGAACACCGTATATCCAATATCGGAAGAATCATTTAAGTCACCCGATATCGGGGTGACCTCCGTGATGCTTAAGAGGCATTGGGGAGTGAGTACGAGGCTTTTGAAAAAGTCCACTGTTAACAGTAGCCCCCCCCCCCATTCCTATTGTTTTCTTTTTAAGAGGCAATAGGAATTTGAAAGGAGTTATGTATATGTTGTCCTCCCTCCCCTGTACTTCTCTTTCTTTTATTTTTTCTTTTTTTTTATGACGTGACATTAATTATTAATGTCGTGTCTCTTGAGAGTGGTGCATAACGGGCACTTACGTTTCTTCATCGTGGGGGGTGTAACAGTCCAAATTCTTCGGCCTTTGTGCCACTGTAGAACGTGGCATTAATGAAGAGTGGGTTTGTTAAGCCACGTGTAAGAGAAGTGGCGCCGTGGGATGTGAAGAGGGGTTAGTGGGTAACTAATACCCGTTCGTGCTTAGGGTTATAAATACCCCTTTCCCCCCAAATTTATCTTCACACGTGAAAACTTCCAATTAGTTTCTTTTTCGCAAATTCCTCTGTAACTTATCAGTTTTTCAAGCTTTTTCCATTTTAATGTCGTCCATCTCTACTACTGACTTGGTTTTTGCCGCTTCCGTTTCTGGTGCCATTGGGTTCTCCTCCGCTTCTGATCCTCTCGTGCTGACAGAAGGGCCCTTCTCAAGCTTCTCGTAAGAGGGGCGCGGCAGTGATGATGGGGGCAGGCGGTAGCAGAAGTGCTAAGAAGGCGAAGAAATCCAAGAAACAGTCCGACAAGGGTGGTGTTCCTCGAAATACCCAAAAATTTGAGGTCACTGCTAGTACCGCTACTCAGGACGAGATTAAGAATCTATGCATCGAGTATGGTGCATCGGGTCGGAATGTGACGGTGGTGATTCTGACGGCGGACCAGAGGCGTAACTCTTCTCCTGCCAAACACCTCACAGTGTAATATTCTCATGTGAGGGTGGGGCTGCGTTCGTTCTTTCCACCCTTTTTACTATGAGATATTCAAGTTTTGTGATGTGTGTCCAAGCCAGCTCACCCCAAATTCTTTTACGGCTCTAGCACTGTTCATTTTTGGTGCTTAGTTAGGGAGACTAAGTGCACGAATGAGAGATTCTTCGCCATCTTCGAGTTGAAGCTTTCCCCGGGGGGCTCCTTTCTACTGCTTTGGTCATCGGAGCAAGGATGATCGCATTTCCGAGGGAAATGTTAGCTCGCATAGTACCTGGAAAAACAATTTTTTCTACATTTGCCCTACCGTGGGGGAGTGGGATATGCCCTATACCTGGAGGGAGCCCCAATTCCCAGAGAGGGTTATGGATGATACCCTAGTCTTCTCGTCAGTATTTGCGGCGAAGACCTTGGTTGAGTCGTAGAAGTTTGCAGCTCTCTATCGAACCACTAGTTTACGATATATTGCCCCGATAGACAGGATTGAGAAACCTTTGGCTATCCACGCGGGTTATACCAGTGCTTTTGGTAAGTCTTATATGACCTTTGGCTTCGTAATTTTTTGAAATTTATCAAAATTTTATGTGACCTTGATCTTTTTGCAGCGGAGGCATTAGGACCATTTATGGTGGAGGGTGCGGGTAGCTATGGTGGGGTGCAAAGTCGTGAGGATGCGGGTGGTTCAAAAAGTTCTTTGGTGTCGGGGGAGGTTGAAATTCCCGATTCTGCGGAGGCTATCGTTGAATGGGTACGTACTCATTATACCGTCTCGACGGTTTTATCTCAGTCATCGAGCGGAACATCAGACGCTCCAGAGAAGGGGGTTTAGATGTGACTTCGGCGGATGCTGTCATCGTGGGGGCTTTTCTCTAGAGGGAGCGAAAGATGACGTGGAGATTGGTGGGATGTCATTACCACCCCTTACCAGTTCTCTTTCTATTGCTGCTGATCTTGTCGTGGGTGTTACGACGGGCCCATCTGTCGTTCCATCAGATATCGTGGATTTATCTTTATCCGATAAATCAGCGACGTCGATGGATTCGGTAGATTTACTTTTGGCGACCCCACCGACTACTACTACCGCTCCTCATCATACTCCGTTGGCACCTGCTACTACTACTGTTCAGGTCTTGGGTACGTGTACTTCCTGGATCTTTTCTTAAGAATGTTAAGAGAATTCTTGTTCGATCTTTTAATTATGAAAGGTTATGTTGATAGATAAAGGGAAAGCTCCCGTGATCTAGGCCGAGAGGGCGTCATTGATTGAGGATGCCTTTGATTTGGGTAAGTCTTTGAGTTTTGGCATTTCCTAATAAGTTTATGAGTTAGGGAGTAGTTTTCTTACTGAGGTGTGATTGATACGCAGGGGGTGAATTTTTTAGTTTTGAAGTGGGGTCTTCTCCCTCGGCCCCCCACATTCTACCCTCGATTCTGGTTTCTGAGGAAGTGGCTTTTCTTCTGGAGGAGTTAATGTCCGTGGCCCCGTCCTTTGCCGATCGCCCCACCCCGAGTTCACTAGCTGCCATTCTGTCCGATAGTCTAGTTGTCACTCAGGTTCCTCTATCGGAGGGGGTACCGTTAAGGGGACCTTCTTCTTCTCATTCTCCTGCTATGGGACAAGTTCCTAACGCGGAGGGAGTTAAGGCAGCCCTTGGGACGATAGCTCGGTTCTTTGCCTCCACCAGTTCTCTGCCTATGGATGGATGGCTCTTCTTACAGGTGTGCATCAACTGGACTTTCAAAAGCTTTTTCACAAACCATACCTTTTTCTTTTTTAGAAAGGCCTTTAGCTGAGTCTTGGAGACTACTACCTTCCTGTCAGGCTATAATGGTAAGCGTCTTTTACTGCCCCTCTTTCGGAAAATCTTTTTAGTTTTATCTTTCATATTTTGACTTTGTTTTTAGGCGCCTAAAGTTACGCAAGGTTGGAAAGCTGCATGAGAATGGCACCACTATTGACGAAAGGTTTCAGAAGATTGAGGAGGAGAATAAGGCTCTGCAGGAGCGGGTAGAAAAGTATGATGTGGCCTGGTCGAAGGCCACGGAGCCGATTCAAGATGTGGGGGCCAAGAACAGGCAACTTCAGTCATCGGTATCGGAGATGGAGGCTTCGGGTATGGTCCTGAAGGAAAAAGTGGGGTTTCTCGTGGAAGAGAATGCCGCAGGAATTCTAAGGCAGGAGGAGTTGGAGCAAAATCTGTCTCAAGCTCTTTTCCGGGTGGAGACTCTGATAGAGGAGATAGCGAAGACTCCGGTTCCCGTGGGTATTTCTCCCGAGAAGTTGTAACAGAAGTTGATTGCCGCTACTAAGTTTACTTAAGAGGAGACCCTTCGTCAATGCCAGGAAGTTTATGCCCGCAAGCACCATGGGTATTTGAAAGGGCATGTGTTGTGGGGATTTGTACAATGCTTTGGGTAACGCCGATCCATGCCAGATAAATATTCTGTAGATGCATAAGCACACGCTAGAGCAAGCTCTCTCCATTTTTCAGAAACATAGCTCCCACTTTCCTCCTTCCGCGGCAGCTCCCGCTCAGGTTCCTATTGTCGCCGTTGTTCCGATGCCTCATGTTCGGGGCAGTGCGCCTCCCGTGTTTGCTTCTCCAATAGCTGCTCCTGTAGCTGGTCCATCGGGCTCATCCCCAGCAGCCCCTTCTACTACCGCTCCCCCCTCTCATCCTTAGGAGGTTTATTTTTATGTAGTGGTGATGTTTGGCTTTGTACTTTTGTGGATTTCTTTGGTTTTAATGAAATTTGTCCTTTTGCTCATCTTTATTCTTGTTATTATATGAATTAAATGAATCGTAATGCGCTCCGACATTTTAGGGAATTGAACTTTCCTTTTTTAATGTCTTGGATAATCTAAAAAAAATGATTCTATCTTGGAGCAAGTAAGATAATAAATGTGTGTCCTCTTCTGCTCAAGGGAAGAATGTTGAGAAGGATCATTCTGTTTAACCTTTTAGGAGGTAGTGACAAGTGTTTTTTAGTTTCTTTTTGTTATAGGTTAGAATTACCGCAGGATCCGAATGGCCCTTTCCTTATGGGTGGATCCCTTACTTTTACTATATATGTCTATTCTTCTAGATGTTCATTTTCATCAAGTTCAGACAAATTTTGTTTCATAAGCGAATGTTTTTGTGTCATTTTTTACCTAAAAGGAATTTCCATAACTTTGCTTCTTGTCTTTTTTTATCATTTGGCGTCCTTGTGTCATGTTAACAAAAATGGAAGCTTTACCTTTAGCAAGCTAAATGTTTATCATGACTCCTCCTCGTTCTTCTTATTCCCAAGGTGATTTTGTTTCCCTTTGGAGATCCCCTTCTACCCGTGTGGTACGTCGCGTTGCCAATAATGTTGTTACATCATGTTCTATATGAATGAACCGTCTTCTATCTTTAGGGGTTCTTCTTCTACTACTTCTCTCACGCAGCTCCGTGCCGATGTTTTACAAACGCATAACATAAGGGAGATGTTTATAAGTAGAGAAGTGTACCTTCCAATAGATCGTTTTTCGATGTTCAATGCTATTACCATCAATCCTCGGGCTTTGATAGGTGGGGGTCGAGTGGGGTCTGCAATGAGTACGGAATCTCTGGACTCCGTGGTGTCTTTATTCCTGGAGTATAATTTGAATCTTGATAGGTACGATATCGTGTTGCCCCGAGCTGATTAGAGGGCTTATGACCTTCCCGTAGGGTACATGACAGTGTACTCGGATCAGATTTGATGTGGTCTTCGCATGTTCTTTCACCCTTTCTTGCAGGCACTTTTCCAGTATTGGCAGATATGTCCCAGCCAACTCACACCCAACTCCTATCGTTATCTAGTGGGATATGTTCTTTGTAGTGGACTTTTGGATTTATCACTCACACCTTATCGGGTGGGTAGTGTTTTTATTTTACGGTCTTGCCCCAGTGGGCTTCCTTTATTTAGTTTAGTATATCGAGATCACCGACAGTCGTTTACAACCATCACTCAACGTGTCACCCCTCGTGACGACTGGAAGAACCATTTATTCTTTTAAGGCCTCATGAGGGATTAGCTTCCTCGTGGGGAGTGCCCACTCGCTAGGGGTTGGGGTATGTTGTACCTAATCCTGAGGCAGCCGTTCAAAAAGCTAGGGTTTTATAGGATAGCCAGTTGTTTGACGGGAGTTATGATGTTTGTGGTTTATTGGAATTATCGGATGCTCTAACTATGGTCGGGTTGCAAGAAGGGGCAACCTCACGAGAGGTTCCATTCTGCCCGCTGCATACCAACTTTTTCTTTCGTAACGTTTCTCATTTTTCCTTCGGTTAGCGATCAGCTCTGGCTTATTTTCTGTAACTTACCCAGAATTCATTTTGTTTTTTTTTTTTTGCAGGATCCGTAATGGAATTCTTCGCTGTAAAGGCTTCTGATAGAATCTCACTGAGTAGTGCCTCCGGGGAAAATCTAAGCAGCGCGGATGGACGAGGGTCCTTGTGTTTTGGTTTGTGGTTAGCCTCGGATCGCTTTCCTCGGCACTTAGTGGAGGATCCATCTTCTTTAAAGATAGGGAGTCCTGATGTAGAGGTAGGGAATCTCTGTAGAAGGATTCCAGGAATAGGGGAGCCTCTCGGGACTCCGAGTCTGATCCTCTCACTATTGGGAAAAAAGGCGTTCCAGAAGTGGATATTCCTCTCAGTATTTTAGAGGAACTCAGTAAACGTTGTTGAGGAACGTGTATCACTTCCTCCGGATAGGGAATCTCAGGCTAGGGGAGATGAACATTGGGAAGCATCAACGGGGGGGGGCGGGGGGGGCATTTCCCTGGAATAAATCCTGACAGGGTTTTTTGCCGGACCTTCCTAAGTGGTTTGTTGAATGAGTTAGACTGTGCCGTGCTAAGTACCATTTCCTCGTCTTCCTTGCAGGATATGGCTTGAAAGGACCTTTGTGATGTATAGTTCATTTTTCTTCTGCTTTCTAGAAGTAACCTTTATTTCACTCTTTTACTCGTTATTCTTCTCTTTTGCCCATTGTAGCTATTTATGGTGATAAATGTCGTGCGCTCTCAGAGGGAACTTTTGCTAGCTAGGAAAAAGGTAGAGGAGCTCGAGGTTACTAATAAAAATGTACGAGATGCTCATAGGGGGGCTTTGAAAAGTTTGGTGGAGAAGTCCTGGGATGTAGAGTGATGCATGTCGTTGGAGCAAGCGCGAGTAGTTTTCTTAGAAGAGAGAGTGGTGTACCTTCGTGATCAACTTCAAATTCTAGAGGAACGACTTTTCGTGGTTTTAGAGGAAAGAGAAGCGGCACTTCGTAAGGTAACGGAGGTGACTCGGAAGCATGAGGTAGCTCTGGTGTTGGCCCGGGCTCAAGCGGTGATGGATATATCCAATTCTCTCCACCCTCGGGATACTCTCCGAGAGGAATTCAGGGACATGGTGCGCATAGGATACAAACTATGCGAGGAGGTTGTGCGATCACTTCCTGAGTTTCCTGTTGTTAACCGTAAAAAATAAATATGAAATTAAGAAGAATATTAATCCTAAATATAGGAATTAATATATGGACAATACTATTGTCACGAGTACCTCCGATGAGATGTACCCACTCCCACTGAGGAGGCCACTCGGATGTTACCACACCCCTCGGTCACTGACCTAAAACGGCACGAAGGAACATCCGAAGAGACACTTAAGCGTCCCTTGGAAAGTCAACGATGAATAAAAAATAGATATCAACGCGGCATCGGAAAAAGAGTAAACCCCGATGGATCTGAGCAATTCCAATATCCATCAATGCGCCAAGAGGGACCACAACAGACCCTGAGTCCCATAATCTTGCGAGAATGCTTCCTTGCTGAACACTCCTCAACATAAATTGCCCTCGGAACATCCCTCCGAAGACCAAATCTAAGAACAAAGCCAGGTCTGAATACCAGAGCCACTGAAAGACACTCTACGAGGACTTGGACACTAAAGTACTACTTCACGAAGGCCAAGTCAAGCCCTCGGAGATCATGTCAAGCCCTCAGAAATCAAGTCAAGCACTCGGAGATCAAGTCAAGCCCTCGAAGATCAAGTCAAGACCCCGAAGAAGAAGTCAAACCCCTCGGAGACCATGCCCAACCCTTGGAGTCTAAGTCTAAGGCGGAAACACCCCTCGGAGAACATGTACAGAAGTCACTACACCAGAATAAACCCTTACTGAAGCAACAACACCCCCTGGAGAAGATCTTAACTGGTCCCTCAAGTCGTCACCAAATATAGGACTCCTCGGAAAATTAAACATCCCAAAGAACAGCCCCTCAGAGACCCTCTGAGCCATTGGAAGAGGCAAAGATCAGCTTAGTCAGCATGTAGTAGACTCAAGATATAACTTATCTTATCTTTTTACACTTTCGCGTATATTGCGACACATGTACCTTACTAAAACACATGCATAACGACACATGTCCCTAACAAACTCTATATAAAGGGAGGTGATTGATTGGAGAAAGGAGACTTCGGACACATACAATCATATACTTATAAAATTGAGGAGTGAAGTTCAGTGAATAAAGGAAGAAATATTCTCGCATTGTTCTCCTCTATAAAACCACGATTTTTGAATCACGGACAGGGCGTTCCGACCCAAAAATAAATCTGTTAAATAGGGAATAATATCCAACCTGTTAACAAAATGGCGCCATCTGTGGGAACGCCATAATATCTGTCCTCGAGAGAATTCAACAAACGGTGGTTACTATGGAGGATCTATTCGAAAGGGGAAGTCTTCGAACTCACCACAGCGACTCGGAAGAAACTTTGTCGAACTACCAACCAGGTACAAGATATTTTATTAATATTCCCCGCTCTGTCTATGAAAGACTTGTAGATGTTATGGCCATACGAGCGCAACAAAGAAGGGGAAACTTCAGGAACTCGTCCTCTGCCTCTCCCGGATAGAAACCTCCCTTCGGAAGAAGGTGCACCCCATGTTGGATGGAGCCCTACTCCCGTCCCCTGGCACCACGAATCCCCGCAAGAATCACAAAGGTATGTTAATTATGAAAGAACCCCAAGGAGGGGCCAGGGGGGAGAACTTTCCCGTCCCTTCGAGTATCGTGGAGATAGTGATCATACCCTATGGGGAATGATGGATGGCCTGCGCAAAGAATTGAGTGATATTAAGAAAACCATGGCTCCCAAAGAAGATCCCACATTCAAAACTTCCTCCTTTTTCTCCTGAAATTGCCTCAGCCTCTGTCCCTTCGTGGATGTGGCCCGTTAATGTTCCCCTGTACACCGGGGAAGCCGATGGAAAGGATCCACAAGACCATATCCATTAATATTTGGTTGGAATGGATCTATCCTCCGCCCGGATCATGTCTTATGTCGCGTGTTTCCCGTTACCCTCGGAGGACGAGCCCAAGCTTGGTTTACTCGCCTTCTTTCTAGCTCCGTTATGAGCTTTGATCGACTAGCTCATCTATTTGTACGACAGTTTGCCTGCAACCGACGATATCCCAAGTCCGCCACTCATCTCTTCACGGTCAAAGAGCAGAAAGATGAGCCCCTACGAGGGTATATAAAGCGCTTCACGGACGAGGCTTTGGATGTCCCTAACATCAGCCCAACCATCTTGGCGGACATATTAACTCAAGGGCTTCGAACGGGGGATTTTTTTCCGATATCTCATGGGAAACCGTGTCACGGATATGAATGAACTCATGCAAAAGGTAGAAGTCTACATCTTGACGGAAGAAGCTGAAGGTACGAAGAAGCGCATGGAACAAGACGATAATGAGCACCTAGAGCGCGCCGAAAGAGAGGCAAAAGCTAAGGAAAAAAGCAAAGAAGGAAAACCCAACCAGCGCAAAGACGAGGATGGTATAGTCAAAAAAATCCTTCGACATGTACCATTACCCCCGATGACTATCGCTTCCCCTGAAGTACTCAATGTAATGAGAGGCAACAATGAGTTGCATTGGCCCCTACCGGCCAAATTCCCTAATCGGGACAAGAACACGGGTAAGTATTGTAAATACCATAAAACCTATGGGCACACCACCGAAGAATGCACTGCCCTTCGTAGGTAAATGTATGGAAGAGGTCACGAAGGGAACGAGAAGAAGCGACCCCCAACCGCCGGTCACGAGAAAGGACCACGGAACACCGCCGGTCTCGAGCAAGAACCATGGAGTGTAGGTGACCATGAGAATGGACAAAGGAACGTCAACAGAACTTACGAGAAAGGACGACGGGACATCGGAATTTACCCCCACGAACGCCCCATCGGGATGAACAATCAACATGATCGAGGGAGGAGAGATCTCAATAGCGCCCCAGGGTAAGAAGAAGAAATATCTAAAAGAAGCCAGGTGGACAGAACAAAGACCCCCCGTGTGCTCCATTCAAGGAACAAGGCTACCCAGCATTACTTTCGGGTCCGAGGATTTGAAAGGTATAATTTACCCCCACGAAGACCCCTTAGTAATTACGGCCGTTATCCACGGATTTGCAATCCAACGGATCCTCATCGACACGGACAGCTCTGTGGATGTCCTATTCCTTTCTACCTACTTGACTATGGGATTAAAGAAAGAACAGCTGGAAGTAGCAGAAATTCCCTTAGTAGGTTTCTCATGAGAAGCCTGTCGCACCCTCGGAACAGTGATCCTTCTGATGTCATAGGGGGAGGGAGCCCTTCGAAGAACAGAACCTACCAAATTTTGGGTGGTGGAGGCCTCGTCACGAACGTACAACGCTATATGCGGAAGGCCATCCATCCGAGCTTTCAAAGCGATCCCCTCTACCCTACATCTTAAGGTAAAATTTCCCACCCCTTCAGGTATCGGAGAAGTCCGAGGAAGTCAATCTAAGGCTAGAGAATGCCGCATGAACATTATTCCCTCGGAAGGGGATGAATTCGCCCTCGGAAACAATAAGAAGCGCAAAGCAGAAGAGATTTGGGTTCAACCTGTAGAAGAATTAAAGATAGTGGAGTTAGTGGAAGGACACCCTGAGAAGGTGATTAAGATTGGTACCAACATGGAACCCGCGGTGGAAGCCCAACTGACTTCTGTTCTCCAACAATTCCATCACCTCTTCGCATGGGGAGGGGGACCGCCCGGGCGAATCAGTGACAAGGTATGTCAGCACTTTCATAATGTGAAACCTGGGGTTAAGCCTATCCACCAAAAAAAGAGAAAGATGGGACCCGAGCGTAATAAAATCATTCGCTCGAAAATACAACGCCTTCTCAATCTGAAGCAAATTCGAGAGGTTATCTATCCCGAATGGTTAGCTAATGTTGTGCTAGTTCCCAAGCACGGAGGGAGATGGCGGGTGTGTGTTGACTTCACCAATCTCAATGAAGCTTGCCCGAAAGATTGTTATCCCTTGCCCAGTATAGATCAACTAGTCGACTCCACCGCTGGATGTGCACTATTGTCAACCCTAGACGGAGACCACGGGTACAATCAGATCCCGATGGCGGCAGCGGACCAGGACAAAACTAGCTTCATTACTGACGCAGGCACATTCTGCTACTTGGTAATGCCCTTCGGACTCAAAAATGCCGGAGCCACTTACCAAAGGCTGGTAAGTCTTATGTTCGCGGGACTTTTCGGAAAGTCGGTAGAAGTCTACGTGGACGATACAGTAGTTAAAAGTAACACTACTGAAGAGCATCCCGAGGACCTACGGAAGGCATTAGTAATTATGGAAGATTTTGGAACGAAGGTTAACCCTAGAAAATGCTCCTTTGGCATCCGATGAGGGAAATTCTTAGGATTCATGGTTACAGAGAAGGGAATAGAAGTAAATCCCGAGAAGGCAAAGGCTATTGTGGGACTACCCACCCTGAAGACCGTCAAAGACGTTCAAAAGTTGACAGGCAGAATGGCCTCCTTGAGCCGATTCGTTTCAAAGTCGGCAGAAAAAGGACTCCCCTTTTTTAAGATACTCCGAAATGTTAAGGAATTCCAATGGACCTCCCAGTGCGAAGAAGCCCTCGAAGAATTGAAAAGATATATGTTGAAACCCCCTTTGCTGGTAAAACCTTTACCTCAAGAAAAACTCTTCCTCTATCTATCTGTAGGAGAAGAGGCCATTAGTGTTGTCCTAGTCAAAGAACATGACAGAGAGCATCATCTGGTGTACTATTTCAGCAAAACTCTCCTCGGAGCAAAAACCAGGTATACCCTGACAGAAAAACTTGTCTTAACTTTGGTTACTACGGCACGTAAGCTACGCCCATATTTGCTCTCCCACCCGATTACTGTGTTGATAAAACACCCTCTAAGGGCGATTCTTAATAAACCCGAGTCATCGGGAAGGTTGATAAAATGGGCGGTAGAACTCACTGAGTATGATATTTCCTACTCCCCAAGACCTTCCATCAAAGCACAAGTCTTGGAAGACTTTGTAATGGAACTAACAGGTATCGGGTCCGAGGAAAAAGAGCCATTATGGCATGCCTATGTAGATGGATCCTCTGTAAGCACCCGCGGGGGAGTGGGAATAGTATTTGTAAACCAAGACGTGGAAGAGGAGAAACTCCACTTCGCGGTCAGAATTGATTACCCTGTTTCCAACAACGAAGTCGAGTATGAAACCCTTCTCATCGGGATGAGACTCGCAAAATAAGGTGGAATGAGAAGGATACTTCTCCATAGTGACTCAGCTAATTGTTCAGCAAGTCAATGGCTCGTACGAAGCCAAAGAAGAAAGGATGCAAGATTACCTCCGGGTAGTTCATCAAAGACAAGGAGGGTTCGAGGAATGCAAAGTCATCCAAATTTCACGAGGGGAAAACCAGAAAGAAGATGCGTTATCTAAAATGGCTAGTCAAATAACCGCACCTCCATGGGTCCCTACTGAAGATACATTAAAAAAGGCATACCATGGGGGTTGGCTATCTCCAGGTTCTGGTTCCACTATTTCTACGACAAAGTCGGCAAGTACTTACGCTTTGATGGCGGGTCGTGGGGCGTAAAAGAGATCATATTTGCTTAGCTCTACTGCCCATTTCATCAACCTCCCCGAAGCCTCGGGTCGATTGAGAATACATCTCAAAGGATATCGTGTAAGAACAGTAACTTGATAGGAGAGGAAATATGAGCATAGCTTCCTTGCTGCGGTTTCTAGTGCCAACACCAATCTTTCCATTTGCGTGTACCTCTTTTTGGCTCCCTACAACGTCTTACTGGCATAGTAAATTGGCAGGTGTTCCCTCACCTGTTCTTTTACTAGTACGGTGCTAACTTTTTCCTCTCCCGCTGACAAGTACACGAGCAAATTATCTCCAGGTATCGGTTTTACTAGTAGTTGCGGGCTTACCAGATACTTTTTTAAATCCTCGAAAGCCTTCTCTCATTGAGAGTTCCATCGGAAATCTTTGAGGTTTCTCAAGATTTTGAAGAAGGGTAACCCTTTCTCCGTGGATCTAGAGATAAACCTGCTGAGTGATGATATTCTTCTTGTGATTTTCTGGACATGTCTAACGGTTTTGGGTGCCTTCATCTCTATGATGGCTTTGGCTTTTTTGGGATTCACTTCTATCCCGCTTTCGGTCACCATGAACCCTAGGAACTTTCCACCTCTGATTCCGAACTAGCATTTTTTGGGATTTATTTCATTCTGAAGCTATCCATGTTGGCCAATTTCTTCTTTAAGTTTCGAGAATGGTCACTCGCGTCTTTACTTTTAACAATCATATCATCTACGTACACTTCCATAGTTTCCCCTGTAAGTTTAGAAAACATTATGTTTATGAACCTTTGATAAGTGGCTCCCGCATTTTTAAGCCCAAAATGGCATCACCAAGTAACAGAAGGTTCCAGTGTCGGTAATGAAACTAGTCTTCTCTTGATCTACCTTCTCCATCGGTATTTAATTATATCCTTGGTCTCCATCCATCTTGGATAAGAGAGTGCATCCGGCGGTGGAATCTACTAGTTGATCGATGCTCGGTAAAGGGTAACAATCTTTTGGGTAGGCATCATTTAGGTTAGTGAAATCGACGCACATTCGCCATCTTCCCCCAGTCTTTGGGACTAGCACCACATTCGATAACCACTTTGGGTAAATTACTTTCCTTATATGACGTAAATTCAATAACCGTTGTATTTCATATCTGATTCTTTTGTTTCTCTCGGGGGCCATGTTTTTTTTCTTTTGTCGTATAGGTTTGGCAATGGGTTTCACATTGAGGTAATGTTGACATATCTCGGGACTGGTTCGTCCTGGAGGTCCGCCTTCCCACGCGAAGAGATGACTATATTCTTTCAAGACGGTAACCACCTCTTGCTCTATTGCCGGATCCATTTCTATTCCCAATTTAACCTTCTTGTTGTCGTCGTTCTCTACAATCTCTATAAGTTTTAACTCTTCCACTGGTTGCACCTTGACTTCTTCTACTTTCCATTTTTTACCTGGGGCGACGATTTCTTCTTCGATTTTCAGTGGAATGGCATTCAATCTGCACTCCCTAGCTTTGACTTGGCTCCCTCTTATCTCCCCAATTCCAGACATGGTGCGGAATTTGATCTTAAGGTGGAGGGTGGAAGCGGTTTCTTCCAATGCGTGTATCGAGGGTCTTCCGCATATTGCATTATAGGTTCGTGAAGAAGCCTCAACTACCCAGAATTTTATATGCTATGTGCATCGCAAAGCACCATCTCCCCATGACATGGTTAACATTACGGTTCCCAGCGTGCGAATGGACTCCCCGGAGAATCCCACCAAAGGTATTTTCGTTTGTTCCAAATGAACCTTATTTAATCCCATTGCGCTGAAGGTTGGTGTGAACAACACATCTACGGAGCTTCTTGTATATATTAAGATTCTTTAAATCTCTATTACCATAATCGTTGAGGTTATTACTAAGGGGTCCTCGTGTAGGTATGTGATGCCCTTTAAATCTTTTGGCCCGAAGGAAATGATTGGAGTCGAGCTCCCAACAGTGAGCAAACTGGCAATCTTTGTTCGGTTTTTCGGGCCTCTTTGAGATATTTCTTCTTTGTCCCTGGTGGAATGGTCGAAATGTCTCCTTCCTCTATCATATTGACTGTTCTTCCTAACCGGGGATTGTCTTCATACGACTCTAGGGGAGGAGGTAGCTGATGTAGATAATCTTCCTCCTCTATTTTCACTTTAGGGGTTTCTTTGGCAACATCCACCTCCTCATTTCGGGCTTTCTTACGAGTGTCGGTTGTCCGATTACTCCTATTTTCACTCAGGTAATCTCTCAAGTATCCTAGATCCAGCAGACGGTCTATTTCTTTTTTGAAGGTAGTGCAGCTATCCATAATATGCCCGTACGCTTTGTGATACTTATAGAATTTTCCTGAATCTTTCTTTTTGTAAGGTTGTCGTACGGGTAAAGGCCAGATGTAGTCTTTATAACCTTTCACCACGTTTAACACCTCCGTAAAGGTAATTGTTAATGCGGGTAAAGGGACATGTTGAAGGTGCCTTTTCACCTTCCTAGGTTATCCCTTCGTTGTGGCGTCTTGTCTTCTTTTTCTTTCCCTTTATTGTTGTTATCTGCGTTCTCTACTTTTATCTTTGAATTCTCGGCTTCCTCCATGAGAATATATGTCTCGGCCTTTTGCATGAGTTCATTCATGTCTCTCACCCGATTTCCAATTAAGTATCGGAAGAAGTTTCTCGATCGTAGGCTTTGTGCTAGTATATTGGCTATCATAGATGGCTTCACATTGAGTACATCGAGGGCTTCATCTGAAAACCACTTCATGAAGTCCCTTAAAGACTCGTCCTTCTATTGTTCGATAGTGAACAGATGACATGCGGACTTCGGGTATCGCCTGTTACATGCAAACTGTCTGACAAAAAGACAGGACAGCTGCTCGAATTTAGAGATCGTACCTGGGGGTATCTGTGTGAACCAAGATTGTGCGCTCCCTGTCAAAGTTGTGCGGAATACTCTGCATAGGGCGTAATCGGGCGCCGATGCTAAGTCCACCGTGGCTATGTATTGGTTGACATGGCCTTGCAGATCTCTTCCATCTTTTTCTCCCGAATAGAATGGCAAGTTGGCCGGTCTCATATTGAGGGGAACTATTGCTTGTGCAATCTCCAGAATAAAAGGAGATCCATGGTACACTGGTTCCTCTCTAGGGGTGATGGTTGTATCTTGCATTTCACGTCTCAAGTGATTGATGATATCCCACAAAGTAGGTTCACCGATGGGATAGTTAAAATGATTTTGGACATGCCTTTGGGGCATCCCATCCATCCGACCGATCATCGGGTTCTGAGGTCTTTCAAGGTATCTCCTATCTTTTGGTGGATAAGCATGTGTTCGTTGATGCGACATGCGCAAAGGAGTTTGAGTCATGCGTGATCCTTGTTCCTCCACATGATATCTCCCTCCGTAAGGTTGTATTGGTTGCGGTTCCCTCGACTTTTCTTCGACATTGTGCGCTCTTCTCAGAGCTGCATCCATCAGATCCTCAAACACATCTCTTGAAATGTTGATGAAATCTGTATTAAGCACTGGTCGTGGAGTAGGCGGCATCTGATTCGTCTGCTCCCTCGTAGACATTTCTTCATCGAGTCCTTCGAGGCTCCTCCACCTGAGCTCAACAGACTCTTCCATTAAGCTTACTTTTATAAAGTGAGTTTTCCAATATTCAATCTCCAAGCTTCCTAGGACGTAACTCGAAGACAGTTTTATGGCGTTCCCATAGACGGCGCCATTTTGTTAACATATGATTTTTTACTATCAAATATAAAGTGTCAAAACGCCATGCCCAAACTTTCTCCACTCGGAGATAGAACTTTTTATATCAACTATTTTATTAATAACAGATTTTCTCTTTTCTTGGTATTTCATTCACACTTTTTCACCTGTCCTTTCTGGTGTGGGGGAGGTTATATTTATAGGAAGTTACATGGAGTGCAGATGTCATGTTGCATGTTCTTGAGGAGACACATGGCATTTTGGGATGCTGATGATCCTCTTTTCGTTGTGACAACTAGTCTCTTCCAGCTGTAGGGCGATAGGGTGTGAACTTGTTCTCCTCCTTGCTTACTTAACTTGATGTGCGTCCAGGTGGTTATTTTTCTCTCGACGAATTATGTTCGATCATTTAGGATCTGTCAATGTATTGGGGCCTGAGTTTACCATCGGGTGGTAACTAGGGAGAGCATCGGGGATCATTTTTTTTAGCATCGTAGGGTCATTTAAGACTCGTAGTGCTATGTGGATCTGATGCTTTGTGAGTTAAAACCCTGCCATCGGATCTGAAGTTCGGGCCACCCAAGTCCCTCGAGGATAATTTTCGATAGTTTCTCGAATATTCTGCTCATTGAGCTCATTCGATGAGGTCCAGAATACACCCCGTATTCATTCCACGATGCACATTGACGGAGGGGGTTAACAGTATTAATCAAAAACATTAATTTATTATTTCTTACAAAGTGGTATTTATTAAAAATATTATATTCATTATTTCTTACATAACAATCTTAAGTTTTATTTTTCATTTTTGTTTGCAAGGGATTTGACTTCTAATCTGTACGATAAAAGGTACATCGAATTCTCTTAATATTGATGTTTAATGCAGATTCATTTACATATACTTTTCCCCTTATTATCATTAATTATTGTTTTAAGTTTTTGAAACTTTCGTTTTGTTTTTCTCATATTTTTAGTTAATGTATGTATAGTAGACTTTTGTGTAATTACTATACTATCTTTCTATATTAAATACCGGGATCATGTCATTTATTTAACTCTTCAAAGATTCTGATAATCTTGGGAGTGATTTTGATTTTCCAGAAAAATAAAGATGAATTTTTATTACAAAAGTGTATAATAGATAAAGACAAAATATTGCTTTGTTTTTAAGAATTTTGCTCGCTGTACATAATTTACCTTGAATTAATCTTTCTTATTACAGTAGATACGACTGTAAAGAAAAATGGTTATTTTTGTACCCCGAGTACATACCTCGCATGTATATAGTCAAAAAAAGATGCATATTCAATTTGAGTCGATCTCAATGGAGCCCTTGTTACTGCCCACGTGAGAAGAATATGTAGGGATGACTCGATTGGAACCTGTGACATTTTTTACCCTCAAAAGCGCTACCAAGCTACGCTACATCCCTTTTTAGAGTGTCATTGTAGAGAATATCTGCCCTCTTTTCCTCCACATCGTTAGAATAAGGTTGTACAAACAAAATTTACCTAATGAAAACCCAAACACATGCTTCACGCACTTTAGGCTGCAGTCGCTAATCAGTCTGAAGCTCAGAGCACATAACACCTGAGTGACCCTAATCAGTAATCAAAACGGGGAACTTTTGGTATGCATCAGGAGGCACAACCTCCCCACCCACAGAACGCTCTGTGGGTGGGGAGGTTGTGTCTCCTTATGCATATCATACAGTTCCACCAAAATTGGAATTGCATCAACATAACGTTAATTCTCAGGGAAATTTACTGTTTTGGTCCTATAACTTGGCATATTTGCGATTTTGGTACATTATCTTGGCAGGCTGTAATTTTAGTACCATAACTTGGCACTTGTTTTGAATTTTGGTCCCCCCACCATATCTCCGCCCATTCTCGCCGTTAAATGTCTACATGGCGACCGTTGACCCGGTTTTGGGCCCACATTCGCCACCTGACGCCTACGTGCATGCCACATATTAAAAAAATTAAAAAATAACAAAACCAAAAAAAATATAACAAAACATAACGGTCAAATTGCGAGCCATGTGTAGAATGTGAAATGTCGTCAGCTTCAGTAACGCCATCGCCACCTCCGATCTCCTCTACGACATCACCACCACCACCGCCACCGCATCCTCCTCCGCCGCCTTCTACACGTTCTTCGCTCCGAACGAATCATCTTTGTTCGCACTCGACATGAACGATACGGCGTCGGAGTACACCGCCGCACTCCGGTAACACGTCATCCCGTACCGCCTCACGTACAACCAGCTCCACCACTTCCCCTCCGGCTACGCCCTTCGCACGCTTGTCAAAAACCAGTACATACACATCCACAATCGGAGCGATGCTATTTACATCGAGAGCGTTCGATTGGTGGCGCCTGATCTGTTCTACGGCCGCCGCATCGTCGTGCACGGTTTGGAAGGAATTTTGAATTGACGCAGATCTAGAAAAGAATCTACGGCGGCACGTCAGATCCACGCGCATGCACCGTCAGAATTTGGCGGTTATTCTCCGGCGCATTCACAGGTGCATCAGATACACGTGTCTGTTAGTACAATTGGATCTCCTCTAGCATCTGCACCAGCTGAATTTCGGGGAGACTCACCGGCGTATTCGCCGGAAACAACTAATTTTCCGCCGTCGCGTGAGCCAATTGCTCCGGCGTCGGCATATCCTGAAATTGACGATCCGACGTCGTTTGGTACGGATGAGGACTGGATTACTCGAGGCGTCGGCATATTTTTTTGGTTTTGTTATTATTTATTTTTTTTAATATGTGGCATCCACGTAGGCGTCGGGTGGCGAATGTGGGCCCAAAATCGGGTCAACGGTCGCCATGTAGACATCGGCGAGAATGGGTGGAGATATGGTGGGAAGACCAAAATTCAAAACAGGTGCCAAGTTGTGGTACTAAAATTACAGTCTGCCAAGATAATGTACCAAAATCGCAAAGATGCCAAGGCATGGGACCAAAATAGTAAATTTCCCTCAATTCTCATGATTGAATTACTCGATTCGCCCCCAACTTTTTGTTTGTTCATTCTAATTTACTAGGTTGTCCAATTGGCATAATTAGAAAGAAAAAAAGACATAAATAGAAGGAAAATAATTCTGGCTGAGAAAGGCTTCGGTGTCATTAACTACTACAGGCAGTAGCTACCTGCCTTAACAGTGACCTTTTATTTTTAAACCCCACCACTTGCGTGATTTGATTGGCTGTCCCTTTTCGTATTTGAGAGGAACATAAAGTACTCTTTAACATCAGATAAAATCATAAAACCGATCGTGTATTCATCAGATTGCTTGTCATAGTGTCGGTTAATATTTGTTTAATTCTGATTCAAAATTATATTTGAGAACAATTACACTCAAGACTCCATATTCCATAACGTCTGATTTGATACAAAAGTACACTACAAGATTTGGGGGGCATCTGCAACCGCCCCCCGCAACCGCCCGGGCGGTCGCCATTAACTGCGACCGCAGAACGACCGTCAGGCGGTCGCCACCGAGAAGTAGCGACCGCACGGGCGGTCGCGACGCTTTTATAAGCCCTTGCAACCGCCTAGCAGTCGGCCCCTTATATGGCGACCGCCCGTGCGGTTGCAATATTAAGTTCTCGCAACCGCTGGGCGATTGCGAGGTAATATGGCAACCACCTGGCGGTTGCTAGGTCACATGGCAACCGCCTGGTGGTTGCTAGGCCACATGGCAACCGCCTGGCGGTTGCCAATAATAGATATCTGCAACCGCCAAGCGGTTGCAAATAACATTCATACTTGATTTTTAACTATTACGGATGATACGTTATGGTACGTTGTTTCATCAATTGATAATTACCCTAATGATAGTTAAAACAAGCGAAATTATAAGGTTTTATTGGAAAATCAAGCTTAGGGACAACATTAAGAACTAAGTGTGATGATTAGTTGTTAAACATAATATATAGGTGTATCGTTGATAACTCGCCTAATCACATAATCTACTATTTTACTAACTTAATTACTAGTTTTGTAGTTATTTACTACTACTATTCAAATGTAATAATGATATTTGAGTTCAATAAACACAAACACATCAAGATACTTTCGAAAAATCACTAATTTCGAATATTCCGTTCTCGCAACCGCCAGGCGGTTGCTAGAGCACATGGCAACCGCCAGGCGGTTGCAGATAATATTCATATTTGTTTTTTTATTATTCTGGATGATACATTGTGATACGTTGTTTCATCAATTGATAATTACCCTAATGATAGTTAAAACAAGCGAAATTATAAGGTTTTATTGGAAAACCAAGCTTAGGGACAACATTAAGAACTAAGTGTGATGATTAGTTGTTGAACATAATATATAGGTGTATCGTTGATAACTCGCCTAATCACATAATCTACTATTTTACTAACTTAATTACTAGTTTTGTAGTTATTTACTACTACTATTCACATGTAATAATGATATTTGAGTTCAATAAACACAAACACATCAAGATACTTCCGAAAAATCACTAATTTCGAATATTCAGTTCTCGCAACCTCCAGGCGGTTGCAAGGTCTTCTTGCAACCGCCAGGCGGTTGCTAGGTTTTCTTGCAACCGCCAGGCGGTTGCTAGAGCACATGGCAACCGCCTGGCGGTTGCTGATAATATTCATATTTGTTTTTTTATTATTCTGGATGATACGTTGTGGTACGTTGTTTCATCAATTGATAATTACCCTAATGATAGTTAAAACAAGCGAAATTATAAGGTTTTATTGGAAAACCAAGCTTAGGGACAACATTAAGAACTAAGTGTGATGATTAGTTGTTGAACATAATATATAGGTGTATAGTTGATAACTCGCCTAATCACATAATCTACTATTTTACTAACTTAATTACTAGTTTTGTAGTTATTTACTACTACTATTCACATGTAATAATGATATTTGAGTTCAATAAACACAAACACATCAAGATACTTTCGAAAAATCACTAATTTCGAATATTCAGTTATCGCAACCGCCAGGCGGTTGCTAGGTCTTCTTGCAACCGCCAGACGGTTGCTAGAGCACATGGCAACCGCCTGGCGGTTGCAGATAATATTCATATTTGTTTTTTTATTATTCTGGATGATACGTTGTGGTACGTTGTTTCATCAATTGATAATTACCCTAATGATAGTTAAAACAAGCGAAATTATAAGGTTTTATTGGAAAATCAAGCTTAGGGACAACATTAAGAACTAAGTGTGATGATTAGTTGTTGAACATAATATATAGGTGTATCGTTGATAACTCGCCTAATCACATAATCTACTATTTTGCTAACTTAATTACTAGTTTTGTAGTTATTTACTACTACTATTCACATGTAATAATGATATTTGAGTTCAATAAACACAAACACATCAAGATACTTCCGAAAAATCACTAATTTCGAATATTTAGTTCTTGCAACCGCCAGGCGGTTGCTAGGTCTTCTTGCAACCGCCTTCAATAAACACAAACACATCAAGATACTTCCGAAAAATCACTAATTTCGAATATTTAGTTCTTGCAACCGCCAGGCGGTTGCTAGGTCTTCTTGCAACCGCCAGGCGGTTGCTAGAGCACATGGCAACCGCCTGGCGGTTGCTGATACCCATTATCAGCAACCGCCAGGCGGTTGCAGATAATATTCATATTTGTTTTTTTATTATTCTGGATGATACGTTGTGGTACGTTGTTTCATCAATTGATAATTACCCTAATGATAGTTAAAACAAACGAAATTATAAGGTTTTATTGGAAAATCAAGTTTAGGGACAACATTAAGAACTAAGTGTGATGATTAGTTGTTAAACATAATATATAGGTGTATCATTGATAACTCGCCTAATCACATAATCTACTATTTTACTAACTTAATTACTAGTTTTGTAGTTATTTACTACTACTATTCACATGTAATAATGATATTTGAGTTCAATAAACACAAACACATCAAGATACTTTCGATAAATCACTAATTTCGAATATTCAATTCTCGCAACCGTTGGGCGGTTGCGAGAGCTTCTTGCAACCGCCAGGCGGTTGCTAGAGCTTCTCGCAACCGCCAGGCGGTTGCGAGGGCTTCAGTTCTCGCAACCGCTGGGCGGTTGCTAGGGCTTATCGCAACCGCTCGGTGGTTGCAAATGTTGCTGAAATTTTGCGGGATTAGGGGGGAAATTCAAATTTTCACGAAAATTTAAAATTTTCAATACATTGCAACCGCCGAGCGGTTGCAAATTCTGCTGAAATTGGGGGGAATTCAAATTTTCACGAAAATTCAAAATTTTCACCCAAATCTTATATATACCCACCATTCTTCCCCTAATTTTTCATTCACAACTCTTACACTCTTAAAAAAAACCCAAGACTTCATTTTATCTTCAAATCAAAACACAAACACTCTTCTATTCCAATCCAAAAAAAAAACCCAAAAACTTCTTTTTACCTACAAAACAAATAATCAAACACTCTTTTTTCTTTTATATCTTCAACAAAACACTCAACACATTCTTTCCTTTTATATCTCCAACAAATACCAAACACTTTCTTTTATCTTCATAACAAAATACCTAACACTCTTCTTTTTCAATTCACAAAAACTCAAAAACTTTTTATCTCCAAACTACCTAACACTTTTTTCTAATCTTTTCTTTTTGTTTCACATCTTTTCGTTTTTGTTTCTCTTATTTTCGTTTTGTTTCTCTTATTTTCGTTTTGTTTCTCTTCTTTTCTTTTTGTTTCTCTTATTTTCTTTTTTGTTTCTCATCTTTTATTTTTGGTTTCTCTTCTTTTCTTTTTGTTTCTCTTCTTTTCGTTTTGTTTCCCTTCTTTTCGTTTTTGTTTCACATATTTTCTTTTTGTTTCACCATATTAATTTCAACTAAAAAACAATAATTTTCTGGAAAATTTCCAGAATATTATTGTTTTTTTTTTGTTTTGATGAATATTATCTGCAACCGCCGAGCGGTTGCGAGTTTTCAAAAATTTTGAGTTTTCGAAAATTGGCAACCGCTAGGCGGTCGCCCCTATAGTTGGCAACCGCTAGGCGGTCGCCCTATAATTGGCAACCGCTTGGCGGTCGCTCCTTAGGTATGGCAACCGCCTGGCGGTCGCCCTATAATTGGCAACCGCTTGGCGGTCGCTCCTTAGGGGTGGCGACCGCTAGCCGGTTTCCCACTATAGGGCGACCGCCTAGCGGTTGCCACCCCTAAGGAGCGACCGCCAAGCGGTTGCCCATTATAGGGTGACCGCCTAGCGGTTGCCAATGGTAAGGGCGACCGCTCGGCGGTCGCAAGCCACCCACGACGAGGGGTATCCGCGACCGACGCGGCGACCGCCCCGGCGGTCGCGGATACCCTTCGGGCGACCGCCAATGGGCCTTCTGCAACCGCTCGGGCGGTTGCAGATGGCCCAATAGTCTTGTAGTGGTATGTCTTATTTCCGAATAATTAAAATACGCTTCTCAAAATAAAATTCAAGTAAAATATTGCGTCTATTGAAACGTTTACTCACATTTTGGGCGTGTTTGTATTTATTTGAACTTTAGTAGAGGTTTTTTTTGTTTTAACTGCGAAAATATATTATTAAAGGAGTATAAGACATACTCCAAAAAAAAAGTCAAACTATACAATTCAAGGGATATAGACCATTCGATAAACGATTAAGAAATGAAGGGAAATTTTACCTTAAACCAACTCCATGAGCGGCCATTATAGTGACCACAAGCTCATATGTCGTCACTTTTTCACGTTGAACGTAACTCTATTTCTAATTTTTCAAATCGTCCAAAAAGCGAAATACCAAATACGTGTTCAATTGGGGCAACCTTTCTTCTTTGAATTTGGTATTAAACCGTTAAGTCTCCAAGAATTTGGTATTGAACTATATAGTATAGTACTTATATTTCGTAAAAGTGCGTGTTTCTCTAATTAGAATTTTAAACGGTATGGGATGTTTAGTGATATAAATGTGACCAAGGTTGCATAGATACAGATATGAGTATTTGTCTTCGTCGGATATGGATACGTAGATGCAGTTTTTTTTTTACATTTAAAGATACGATACGTATCTCATACGTCAAATATTTAATATAATAATTATATATAATGATATAATTTAAGTAAATATATCAAATAATATTATATTTAATCACTTGCATAGTCATTTCGTATACTATTATCAAATATATCAAAATTTTGTTTGCTATATATATATATATACACACACACATATATATATATATATTGGTTTGAAACATAGGGTTTCACGATTTTATAATTAATTTCATAAAAAGATATTGCAATTTGGTTATTGTTGGGCATTTTCTAGTTTAAGAAAATTTCCACATTACTCTTATAAATTGTTGATATGTATCATATACTCTTCGGATAGGCCACGTGTATCCGTTTTTTATAATTATCACGTGACGTATCTGATATGTACCCGAGGCGTATCCAAATGGTATCGGTATCCAATACGAATCTGATACCGACAAATCATTATTTATTTTTTAGTATCCGTGCATCATAAAATGTAACCATCCTTTATATTAGCCAATTAAACTGGTTTTCAATGAGTTTCATGTATATAACTTATTTTTTGGAAATTTTCTCGAGGTTGTATTTCTTGATTAAAATTTGAAGGACGTGAAACTGGAACAATTGGAATTGGCAGAACTGATTTCCATCCTACAATAAAACGAGTTAACTATACTTAGCTAATTATTTTATTTTATTATGGATAAATTAATTATTTAATATATTTGCTTTAACTTCTCCATTACGGTATTATGATCTATTAATCTATGTAATACCGTTCAGAATCTATCAAGGGAAAGAATCAGAAACTGAGCATCTATAGAAGGCTAATAACGTTGATATTATATATATTTTGATGGTTTAAAAGTAATAATTATTATTCATGAAATGACACAAGAATTTATTTTTAACATGCATAACATTGTCATCCGGTTTTCATTGTGCAGTAAATATCTATGCTATTAGATAAAGGAAGACATATTCACACCAATTTTAAATTTTTTTATTTTCTCCTCGACATACTATTAAATGTTTTATTAGTTGAATATATATGTAATTTTCGGTCAAAAAAATATCTATAATTTATTTTAATTTTATCAAATTTTTAAGCACTCTAGTTAAAGACAAAAAATATTGCATAATCCTTCTCTCACAAAGAAGGTTAACATACAAATTAAATATATTATACTTCATATAAATTAACGTGGGACTGCGTGTGAATGTTTCTAATTTAATTTTATGCCATTTATTTTTTGAAACAAACCATGCATTTCATTACCAAAACCAACCAAAAAATATTAGTTTACATCATAATCAGTAGCTTAAAAGGAGCAAGGAGCAAGAACAGTAACCAAAAAACAAAATCATAAATTTCGAGGCGCCGAGCGAGCAAGTTCATGAGCGGTTGTCTTGTCCACCCGACGAATCCACCTAAAAAGACAATGTTTTCTCGTTGCGCAAAATATTTCTCATGAACAAGTGAGACCCTTTCCTATGAGTTGAACTCTTCCCCACACCCGATCTTTCCCACCTATTTCTCATGTTTTTCAGCAACACGAACCCCCCAAAATATTCACCACATCCCCCATCGTTTGTTCCGTCGTGTTTTTGCTAAAAACCACCACTAATTTTTCGAGTTTAATTTTCTCCCTCGACGCTAGCTCGTATTTTTCAAAATATTCCTAAGCTCCTCCGCCGTGGTCATTGATGCTTCACATGAGATAAGAGTATCATCGGTAAAAAGTAAGTGAGAAATCAGCGGTGCTTTTTTTTTAATTTGAATCCCTCTCAACTTTCCCTTCTCCTCGGCCTCACATATCAAATTAAAAAATGCTTCTTAAACCATCAAGAAAAGATAAGAGGATAACGGGTCACCCTGACGGATGCCCCACTCCGGGAAAACCGAGCCAAATTCACAACCATTTACCAAAAAAGAGTAAGAGACATATTGCACACAATTCATAACAAGCTCCACAAAATCGGAATGAAAACCTAACCTGAGAAGCATCTTCTCCAAAAAGGACCACTCGACTATGTCGTAAGCTTTGGTCATGTCTAACTTCAAAGTCATCATCCCTTTTTTCTGTCTTTTATTTTTCAAATAATGGTTAACCTTAAAAGCAACTAAAATATTATTTGTGATTAACCACCCTGGAATAAAAGTTGATTGTCAATGAGATATGATATCGGGAAGACAAGTTTTAAGCCTATTAACCAAAGCCTTTGACGCTATCTTCAAACAGACATTACTCAAACTAATAGGCCTAAAATTATGCATTGTCTCAAGATTTTTGCATTTAGGAATAAGGACAATATTTGTGAAATTTATATCATCAAGAGGTCTTTTCTCATTCAATATGTCAAGACAAAATTTAGTGACTTGAGGGCCAACAATATGCCAATATTTCTTATCAAAAGATAGCAGAGAACCCATCGAGGCCAGAGGATTTCAAATGATACATTTGAAATAAGGCGCATTTTACCTTATCCGTCGTGTAAGGTTGAAGAAGTGATTGATTCATCAAATCCGTCAGTCTAGCCTGCATTCCTCCCATGACATCTACAATATCCTCATTACTTAGCCAAGTAGACTGGAAGATGTTTGAGAAATAATCTTTTATCACCTTCTTTACCATGTGCGGCTCCTCACGCCAAACTCCATTGGCATCCCGAATTCATGGCACTTTGTTAACCTTTCTTCTCTCGTTTGCACACTTATGAATAAACCCCGTAATTATATCCCCTTCTTTAAGCCACTGAATCTTTCCCCTTTGCTTATGTGACGACCGCACCCTACGAGCCATGCTCCGATCCGAGTTGGTTAAGCGGTGGCCGTCATTTTACCCAATCCAGACTAAAGCGCAACTCATAGGAAAGGGTCTCACTTGTTCAGGATCAAAATCATACACGTTTTATAAATTATATTTTGATATATACAACGAAAGTCTTGGTATTGCAAATAATGTGACAATTTTAATAGTTATGCACTAGTGACAAAACACAAATATTTCAAAATTCACACTTGAACAATTATTCACTTAGTCCAAACTACCATGTTGATTTTATCCTGAGGAATGGACAGAAGAAACGAGGAATAAGTCTTTAATGACTTAGTGAGATTCATATAAAAGAACTGGTAATGCAAGAATTAACTGTGACCTACTGGATACATTTAGGGAGTGATCTTACCGGTAGAAACAGTTCAACTAGACAATTTAATGTAGCAATGGTACTGGAGTTTTCATAGAATAGTTAATGAACTTGTGCTTAACAATAAACAAATTCAGCCTTATGACTTCTACTATTCTACCTTATACCTCCCGACGAGGAGCGACCTCGCTAACAATCAAGAGACATGCTCGAGTACATGTCGATCCTGCATGCGGGTTACAACCAACTCCTAACTACAAGCGGCGCTTAGATAGATGGGTATCAAGTGAAATTACTTAAATCGACAGTCCTTACTGCCCGACAGTAACTCGACTCAATCCCTGGGCCCAACTTCCCAAAGGCGTCCCAATGGGTATATAAATTAAACAATTAAGCTAGTAAACTAGATAATATCCGTTGTTCCTTGAGCTACATGTCCCGAATATAGTTCGTTGCTCTTTGCACAATTCAAGAACCAGCAGATGAGATTATAATATTGGGTAATTACCATAATTATGAATAGATATAATAAATAATAAATAATTGGATATAATTTAAATATGAGTAAGAAAATCATGTTATGAGATAAGATACCAAACAGGGTTATGATGAAACATAGGTTGTTCGAGGTTTGGTAACGGAGTAGTGGCTTTTCTGTCCAAGTTCTTCAGGGTCGGGTGTCAAACGGGGCTAGAACAAAATCAGAAATGGAACCTCACCTTAACCTGTACGGTGAACCTTGATGGCGTTGATTAGTTCGTCAAACCTTTAACAAATTTATATAATATTAATCGACTGAATTTATAATTCACCACAGCAAATATTAGTACTTTTTCTTCAATTCTTATGTTGGTGAAATTGAGAACGTTCTTGTTAAGAATGCTAGTTACAATGTAAATCTTAGTAAATAACACATAAGCTTAATTTATGTCATTACACAAAACATGAAAATCTTAGATAATGAATTTAAAGAAAAACATTTTACTTAACTAACTCTAGGAGAACTCATCTTTTTAGTCTTTAATCAATTCTAAACTTTTAATAAACATACATCAAATAAGTATCATACGAAGTAACACCGTAAAAGGTATAACTTAGTCATTTATTACTTTATTTTACATAGTAAGTTTAAAAATGCATATACTTATTTTATAACTTAAATATAAAGATATAAACATGAGAGGTTTATCAAAACATGTGATAAGGAATGATAAATAATCTTATTTGATGCTTAGGTCATGAAGTGGCAAAAATAATCTTGTAAAGAATTATTGAAATAGTATGTTAAACATGATAAATCTACCATTTAAATGTTATAAGTAAAATCACAAAAAATGTCAATTCATGATTATAAATCATAATAATATAATTATAACTAATATTGTATCATGTTAAATTTATGTGTGATAAATACTTGAATTATGATGGTGATTAAACTTATAAATTAAGAAAACAAATGTTGTGCCAAATAAACTGAAAAAGCACCACAGTTTTGGTTTTCCCTTTGATCGGGCATCCAAATGAACTTGGTTTTCAAATATTTTTATGGTTTGTGGTTTGTAGCATCATGAGAGATGTGGGAATCCAAGATTTTGTGAAAACACAAAGGTTTACTATGCTAAAGAATTCTTGCAACATAAGAGTTGCTATCGGATTTCCTCGCAACAGTTTACTGTTTATGGATTATGCCCTCCTAGATCATATTATTTGAGAAAGATGTCTTCATACAAAAGATATAAGACACCAAGGAGAGTATTCAGCCGAAAATTGGTAGTAAAATAATATTTCTACTATTTCATATGATTTTTCTAAGGTGCAGAATCGGTATTTCCTGCGCAGTAAAAGTTTTGGCGTCTTTTTGGGTAATAAATGGCAAGAGAAAAATCTGGAAAAATTTTGTCAGAACGAAAATACAAAAAGGAACAACTTTTATTTCTAGTTACTTTTGCAGAATCGGATTATTTTGGGTTGTAAGAAATGGTGAAGAAGAGTGAGTATTTATAGTCGAAAATAGTAGTTTAATCATACTTATTTAGGTCCCACCTTGATTATTTTATAATAAATCACAAAAAAAACTGAATTTAATCATGCTCTTAAGAATGTCATGGCTTACCTCATCAAAAAGATATCATGACTTATTTCATCAATTGATTAATTGTATTTCAAGTCCCTCAATTATTTATAATTAAAATTCAAATAGGTATAATTAGATTTCTTTGTTACATACATGTTTATTTATGTAATTTTTCTAGATAATTCGATCATCTTGGTAAAGATTTGAAATTGAAATATATGTTTTAGGATTAGAGATCTATAAAAATAATAAAAGACTAACTTTTAAGTTTAGGGACTAAAATACAGATTTTTCTAAACATTTAGAGTCAAAATAAAAATTTTCAAAAATTCAAGGACTAAAGTATAAATTTATTTTCTTTATAATTTTTGGGGCGTTACAGCTTCCAATAAATCTCCTCCTGACCTCGAATATGCTCAAGCTCACACTTGAACGCCTTTTCCTCCTCCTTAGATTCACTCGTGATGCGACCCCTTCGAATCCCCGAAATTCTCTGAGTAATTTTATTCGCTCTATTTTGTGTGCACCCTCTCGCTATTTTGTGCCACTTCCCCAGCCCTCTCGACATTCAGCAAGTTTGACCACCAAATCCACCTCACTCCCTCGCCAACAATCCTCAACGAGCTGCCTACAATCCGGAGAATTTATCCACGCCCCTTCAAATCTGAATCGCGCCCCTCTTTTCCATTGACCACCCTCAGTCGATCGGTACTTACAATGAACAAAAAGAGCTGAATAGTCTGAGTTAAGAACATCCACATGATCTACGCGCGTTGTGCTGAAAGTCAACCTCCATCGCTCATTGGCACAAGCTCTATCTAACCTCTCCCAAATCGTGTGTGGTTGAGGCCGGCGGTTACACCACGTGAAATCTGATCCATAAAACCCCAAGTCCTGAAGATCGATATCAACAAGTGTTTGCCTAAACTTTCTCATTAAACTTAGCGGTCGATCGTGTCGTCTAGCCTTCTCCTCATTGCTTAATAATTCGTTAAAGTCCCCGGCGCACAGCCATGGTTGTGACAAATTAGCGTGCAACATGCGAAGTAACTCCCAAGTATTATCTCTTTTTGTCGCATCCGGTTCGCCATCAAAGCCTTAAATCTCCACTCTTCATTCGTATCCGGATCAACAACCATGACATCAACATGATTTTTGGATAAGCTCAACAACCTTACATCCATGTCTTTATTCCACAACAAAGCAATACCACCAGATCTACCACAAACATCCACAGAAACTCCAAACATCCTAAGATTATTTTTTATCTTCTCTATCTTTCTTTATGTGCACTTAGTCTCCATAAGAAAGATTAGAGGGGGTTTGAAGATTCGCAACTAAGTTGAGCAATTCTCGAACTGTCCAAGGGTTCCTCAGTCCCTGACAGTTCCAAGATAAAAATTTCATTGATGTCGGCGGAACTGCTAAGCAGTCTCTGCCACTGGTCTATCATCAGAAAATCCAGAATCCTTATAATGTCTCACTTTCTTATTTGTCGACAAATCTGTATCTTCCAGCGCCCCTCTTTTCTTTCCCACCACTGATTCTCCCTCACTCGTACTTGTTCTACCTTGCTCCCTCCTCCCCGTCTTCCTCTGAAACTTTTTGATCTCCTTTTTCTTACCCTTAACTTCTTGTGATCTTCCTTCCTTCTCCATCCCTGACCCACTAATGCGACCCTCCCAATTAATCCCCACTTTCAGCATTTGCATTTGATTTTCATTAGTAGCACCATGACGACTTTACGCTTCAACGAGCATGCGATCCTTCTGAGTTTCGTAAATAATATCTGGGTCCGTGTCTCCGATATTTTAGACTCCCCCATATCATCCCCAGCATTTAGTGACCCAATAAGAATCCCCGCACTCGTACAATCTACTTGTCGCTCCTTATCCTCTTGTCGAGTTGTTGAATTTTGGGAACTCACTGCACTTTCAAACCTAACCCTCCATATATTCTCTCCCCTTCTCTGATTTCTATTTTGTCGATCCTCCTCATCTCGACGACCTTGTTGCTCCGTACTCGAATGTTGAATCGAGTTGGCCCCTTCGGTTTAATATTCGTTTCCCGCAACCATAGTCCATACAGTAAGTCCTTGAGTTCCTTTCGCTCCTCCCCCGCATCGTACCAGTCTTCGCACTCTTTCATAATATGGCCAATGACCCCACATGAGTAGCAGAAATTTGGTAGCTTTTCGTACATGAATGATGCAATTAACTCTTCCCCAGTCAGTCATCAGAGTTTAATGCAACGCATCAGCGGTTTAGCAACGTTTATATGTGCTTTAATTCTCATACTTACCCGCCATGGCTTCTTCTAATTTACTCATTGGAGGAATGCAGGCTAGAGTGACGGATTTGATGAATCAATCACTTCTTCAACCTTACACAGCGGGTGAGGTAAAACGTGCCTTATTTCAAATGTATCCTTTGAAATTCCTTGGCCCCGATGGTTTTTCTGCTGTTTTTTATCAAAATATTGGCATATGTTGGCCCTCAAGTCACTAAATTTTGTTTCCAAAAAGTGACAGTTCCATGTTTTGGTCGAATTTGAAAATTTTAATTGGAGTTCCATTTTGGACCTTGCACTCCACTGGCATGAGACTGAGACCCCTACCCACTTCGGCTTTGTAGCTTTTTACTACTATTGAAATTTGAAATAGTTCATTTTTTGACCAAGACAGAAATTTGTTATTGAATTTATATCCAGTTGATTAAAATGTTATATATTACAAAATACATTTTCATAAGACTTAGAATGCTATTCAGCGGATTTTCGTTGACCCCAATTTCACTAAGAAGGAGAACTTGCTTATCAAAGGACCAGAGACATCCTTCCAACGCGCGTTTTTTTATCAACAATATGGAAAAACTGGAATAAAATCCTTCCATTCACAAATTTCTGTATCTCCAGCCCCTTGCAAGGTTTTATGGCATTTTTCATGACAGTATAGAAGGCCGGGAAATTGTATTCCCGTGTGGTAAGTAGTCGACCAACAAGAGTAAGGTCCCATACTACATTCTTCTTTCCCCATTCAGACAATGGAACCTCAATAACATTAGTCTCTTCATCCGTGACTTGAAGATTTTTTCCAACAGATCGATCTCAGTCTCCATCGGCTTTGTAATGAGAATATAGAGGATGAACGATGTGAACCAATGCGAGCCAAACTCACGAATCAATGAACCTGCACTACAACAACCCTAATCAACGAAAAGGAAAACAGAAAGGAAAAAAGTGAACTAAAACGAAACGCCAAAAGAGAGAGGGGAAAAGGCGATAAAATCCCTGGTCCGATGAACCCTAATTCGGGAAGAAGAGCAATAAATCGCTTCAAATTTCGTTGATATGGGAAACGAGATAAGAAATAGAAAAGCACGTTCCAATACGAGATGACTCCGCTGAAGCAGAACGTAGCACTTGACTAAGTCCAGTAGGCCTTATCAGAAAAGGCGTCCCAAACTCTAATGCAAGAGAAACCCTAAGCTCTTATGACGAGAGAATTTATGCCATCTTAAACATAAACATACACTCGAATTAAGCAATTGATTAAGTTGAAAATAGAATATTTTTTGGGTATATATGTAAATAACACTCTAAGTCTTATGAAAATGTATTTTGTAATGTATAACATTTTAATCAGCTGGATATAAATTCAATAACAAATTTTTATCCTGGTCATGAAAATATCAATAATAGTAAAAAGCTACAAAGCCGAAGTGGGTAGGAGTCTCAATCTCATGTCGTAGAGGATTCAATATATGCTACCCAAGAGTGCTAAGTGCACTCACACGGGGTGTGGACCCCACATGTGTGGGGCCCACCAGCCTATGAGAGACTGCACAACACTCACATAGTATCATAGATAAAATCCTAGTGGAGTGCGAGGTCCAAAATAGAACTCCAATTAAAATTTTCAAATCCGACCAAAACAGTGAACTGTCCCTTTTCGGAAAAATACAAAACTTTTTCCTTCGGAAAATGACATTTAAACTAAATTTTGCCGTTTCGAGGATAGAAGAGGCATTTGTATAAAGAAAAAAAAAATGAAAAAGGAAGATGAGGCTAGAGTTTTAATTATCAATAAATAAATAAAGGAGGAGGAGGTTAGAAGTTAGGAGTTAGAACCTGACACAGTGACACTTCTGTTATACCGGTTATTTTCATCCACCTTGCATTTGTAAATGATAAAAATAATTAAGCAAATGTAATCTTATAATAGTGATACAAAAAATCATATAATGTAAGTAGTTGTACTTTCCCAACATTAACAAATTATTTAACGAGTTTTCTTAAAATAAATTAAATAAGTCTGAAATCGGTAGCTTATAATCACAACGTTTCTCAATTCTCACTGAACCAACATTATTAAAACTATAAAAACATTTTTGCCTATTTGAATACCTAAACAGTTGGAATAAATAGAAATATTTACTACCTCAAATAAACACTCATAAATCAGAAAAAGTGTCACATGATAACTTTTTACTTATTAAATAATTACAGTCAATTCAAAAGGCAGAACTTTAGGAGGACATTCGTAAAGATGTGAAATTTTAGGGGTGGGCACGGTCGGATACCCGATCCGATCGGATACCCGTTTCGGGTAGATTCGGGGTCGGGTAATCAGAAATTTCTTCCCGACCCCGACCCCGATTGAGTCGGGTGCCCGACTTTGGGTACCCCGTTCGGGTACATGCGGTATATAGGGTACCCGCATGTCCCCTGTATGTCCCTTGTGAAAATGTGAAATACACATATTTTTGCATATCATTAATTAATATGAAGACATCAGTGCATATATATGCATATATAATTAATTAATATGAAGATATCAGCAAACGCATATTTGCATCATCATTAAACTCCAAGGAAACTAGAGGTCATATAACATCATCATTAATTAATATGATCAAAGAAGAACGAGCAAATCAGGGAAGCGTGCAATAGATCAATATTACAGGATTAATGAAGACAAAAACTGATTCTGCAAATTAAACTGGGCGGCAGCTGCTGCGACAGTGGAGGAGAGTGCGACGGCGAGGATAGTGCGACGGTGGAGGAGAGTGCGACGTGCGACGGTGGAGGAGAGTACGACGGTGAGGTGAGGAGAGTGCGATGGTGGAGCCGTGGTCGCCGGTCGGAGCGCTAGTGAGGAGAGGTGATGTGGCGGACTGGCGGCGCAGTGTTGTTGGTGAGAGGGAGAGGGTTTTGTGTGTTTAGTGTGTGTAATTGTGTTTAGTGTGTGTATATCAGTATATGTTTTGTCTTGGTAAAAACTTAAAAATATATAGTATATAAAATAGGGTACCCGATCGAATACGGGTATTTGGAATTTTCTACCCGATACCCGTATCCGATCGGGTACCCGAAAAAAACTTATAATAGGGTACCCGAACCCGTTTTTCCCGAATCAGTCGGGTAATATCCGATTGGGGCGATTTCGGGAATAGGATACCCGAAAAAATGCACACCCCTATGAAATTTTAGGGAGAGTGGACTACTCTTACACTCTTTGACTTTGTTTTACCCAATCTTGCTGGAAAAACGATCCAGTTTTGTAATTTTGCACTTAAGAGCTATTGGGGTTTTATTTCTCTCTGTTTCAAGAGCAAAGCATTAATTCATAATAATACATTTTGCTCTCCATGATGATTAAAAAGAAAGAGGATATCATCTGTTTTATCCTCTTGCATTACGACACAGTCGGTGAATGAGATTAAGTACTAATCATCAAAAAAAAAAGAGATTAAGTACTCCTAACTTGAGGAATCTTAACGTAATTATAAGAGCGATTGATGTCATATAGCTTACGTCGACGTCATTTTAATGCATTAAGAATAGAAGTTGCTGTGCAAAAACCATGATCAACTCTGTTACGGATCAATAGTATTGTTGTGATTAAATATTATACGTAGCTTATGTAATATGAATGTTAGTGTGTAATTAGGATTTATCTTATCCGAACAGTTCGGAAGCTGTGGATAAGGATTAGCAGTTTATTTGCAGCTACCTGATGCCTATATGTCACGATATAAATTCAGTGTGTGAATTTTTTTTTGGTAAAAGATAACTAGAAAAATCAAACGTTCATGTCCTTACAATCATCACAAAAGGAAGAAAATAAGACAGGGGTTACATCAAAAAAGTTGGGGGGTAGGGATGAAAAATTAATGACACCTTTCCAGACTTTGTTTTTTGCCCATTTTGCAAGATTGTGGGCATCTTTGTTCCCAAGCCGAGGTATTTTACGAATGCGCCATTGGGGGAATGATTTCCAGATTGATCTGATCTTCATAAGGTCATCATGAGAGGACCAGAACGAGTGATTTGCAGTTTCCTCAATGAGTTGAGCAGCATCCAAAGAGTCAGTTTCAAAGATAACTTTGATCCAGTTTGATTGATGCGAGATTTCTGAGGCTATCAGGATGGCTGCAATTTCAGCTGATGTGGAGTCAAATGTCCTGAGTTGTTCAGCATGAGCTTTGATAAAACCCCCACAGTGGTTTCGAGCAATGAGTGCAACAGTTGCATAGCCATCCAGGAAATCAGCATCACAAGAGATCTTAATCCAACCTTTAGGGGGAGGATTCCATTCATATGATAAAGGAGCACTGGACTGATCCACTTTCTTATGAGTTTGGGCTTTAGACATTTCAAGAGCCTTCATTTCTGCTTTTCTGACAATCGAGATAACAGAAGGAAGTTTTGCAACTGAATGAAGTACCTCATTTCTGGTTCTCCAGATGAGAGAGTATAAGTAGATAGTGAAGGTTGCAAATTCCTCTTGAGCATCAGCAGGTATGAGGCCTGCTCTTTGATTGAAAATTGCATTCATCCAACAACTCATATCTGGAAACTGAAGGGGATCCAGCCTGATATTCCACTTTGATAAAAAGAGGATTTTCTGAGTGTAAATGCATTCCACAAATAAGTGATAGACTGATTCATCTCCATTACCACACAGTAAGCAAGATTTGTCTTGCACTTCAAAGAAACGGCTGAGATTGCATCTGGTGGGGAAGCAGTTACTGATGATTTTCTAAGCAAAAAAATTTAGTCTTTCATGAAGATGAGAGGACCAAAGCTTTTTGAGTAGCTCCTTCAGTGTTGTGGAGGGGGTATGGAAGCGGTGCGACTGATCTACCAAGTAGGCACTCTTTGAGGTGAATAACCCGCAGCGTTCGGGTATCCAGATCACGCATCTAGGGTTTCCATGATTGGAAATCTTAATCTTCAGAATGTTGTGACACACATCAGGAGGGAAAACATCATGAAGAAGATCTGAATTCCAGGCTCCAGTAACTGTAAGTAAGTCTTTGACATATGTGATATTATGCTGATGATTCACAGTAGGAGCAGGTGGTTTAAATCTTGGAGCTGATGGGATCCAGAGGTCCTCCCATATTCTCAAGCTTGAGTTGTTATTGACTTTATAGCATGCCCCTTTCTCAATGACTTCTCTGCATTCCAAAATATTCCTCCAGACCCAGGAATCTGTTTGCTTGGCTTCAACAGACCAGAAGTCTTCTTCCCTTAGATATTTCTCATGGAGAACTTTACTCCAGAAAGACTATGTTCCTTTAAGAATACCCCAGGAGTTTTTGGAGAAGATAGCTCTGTTGAAATCCATCATTCTTTTGAAACCTAATCCACCCAGCTGCTTAGGTTGACAAATTCCTTCCCAATTCTTAAATGCAAGAAATCTTGTTTTCTTATCAGAATTCCACCAGAACCTGCGGATGATTTTGTCCATAATTGCACAAACTGTTTTAGGGAGAATGGAGGCTGACATGAGATAAATAGGCAAGCTCAGTGCCACTGACTTAATCAGAACTGTTTTCCCTGCTTGAGACAGATTATTTCCCTTCCAACCACTGAGAGAGTTATCAAATTTAGACAAGATATCATTGAAATTATCAATCTTCTTAGTAGTTCTACAAAAAGGAATTCCCAAATGTTTGATATTGTGAGCACATTCTCTCATTCCCAACAGTCTTTTGATAGAGTTTTTGCTAGAGGGGAGACAGTTTTTGCTAAAGTGTATTACTGATTTAGAAATACTAACACTCTGGCCAGACCATTCACAGAACTTATTCAAGCATTCTGAGATATTTTTAGCATTATTTAGATCAGCTTTACCAAATATGGTGACATCATCAGCATAAAGCAAGTGGGTGATGGGAGTAGCATTTCTGCTGATTTTGACACCTTGGATTTGGCCTAAATTTTCAGCTTGATTGATAATTCTGGACAGGAGGTCTGTAACTAGAATGAACAGAGCTGGAGACAGTGGGTCCCCTTGTCTAATACCTCTAGATGGGTGGAAAAATCCATATGCAGATCCATTAATGATGGTG